>OY856414.1:557583303-558783303 GCA_963693085.1 Alisma plantago-aquatica
TATTGGACATCCAACAGTCTCTTTTGCAGACTTCGTTGTTGTCAGGTCATGAAGAATGGAATCTCTGGTGGACTTGTGACAAATGAAGTCTTTAGTGGACTGATTGCACTAGCCGATGATCAAGATGACAACAGAATCCTCCTTGTTTGTTATCAAACAAGTTAATCACTTCTGAACAACGGACTTGTTCCTCTTTTCAATCAACAAGCTACTCATTGTCGCAACAAATGTTCATCAACTCCACTCACGAAAAGTAAACTTTTTGTGGTTGTTGAATTTAAAAATCCAATTTACTTCCCCCATTGATAATAGTCATTTGATTGCAACGATCACGAACACGACAAGTAGGTCCTTTCTTTCTTCCTCCTGACATATTTTCTAGCCTACTGATTTCCTGGCAATAGACAATAGGTGTACTTTCTTCCTCATAGCATCAGTTCTCAATCAATTAACTTTCACAAACAACACACGTCACCAAGTATGCAAATATTTAAGTAATCAAGTTTTATTTCAGATTGAAGGATAGTAGACGGTGTTTAAACTGCCAACATGATTGCTACAAATGTAATTCTAGCTTTCTATCTTGTAACCACTCTCACTATATTGAATGACCCCTCTAATTCATTTTCTGATTCCTAGCACAATACATGATTAAGGAACTTGGACAAATTCATAATGAATCCTATCGCACCTCACATCCAAACATAAAATATGATTACCTAACATCCCATCCTCCACCTACACTTTTCTACCCCATCCTCAGACATATTCCATCTTAATCCTTTCCTGCAAACCAAACATGCCGTAAGTGATTGGATTCACATACTTTCTCATACATAAATATATTTATGTATGTCCTTACAAACTTGAGCGTCAAATTCAACACTTGTAAGTAATCATAGTTTGAAACTTTTGTCATGGAAATATTTTTACATGCTTAATTTTGTATTGATCTAGCTCAAACATAACTCACGTGCTTAGCTGTGCTCAAAACACCATGTCTTTCCAATAAAATAATCACCTTGCTATTGTTTCAAGCCACACACTTTACTGTGCTATGCGCGGACATTTTAACCAGCGTTTTTTGCTCTCCACTCTCTCACCCTAGCGCCGCTAGGGTTTCTTCCTGCATGGGCGGCTGGCTGGGGGAGGGGGTTTGGCCGCCACAAAGTGGTGCCCCGCTCCCCATCGGCCTCTTCTCGCCCGTCATCAGCAGGGTCTCTTCTTCAGGAGGTGTGTAGACGTGGTGTCTTTGGAGGCAGCAGTCTTCTTCCTCCTTGTCGTTGAGCCCGGCTGCGATGAGTTTCCTACCCCCTTTCTCTTTTATTAGCTTTCTATTTAAATTGTTCTCTTGTTTTGTCTATCTCGCTGTTAATCAGCGCTGCTTTCTCTTCTCGTGGTAGATTTTTCTTTTTCGGTCAATTTTGTTGTGGAGTTTGTATGGCAGCAAGTGCAGGAAAAATATCATTTTGGAACACCGATTTGGTGCAGGTACTCTACACATATACATGCTCAGGTTGAAGGTATTCCTCATAAAAAGCTGCCTTAGCCAGCGAAGGAGAAGAGAGATCTATACATCATTGTCCTTATCATATTCCGATATGAGTTTTTGTGGTGATTTGTATCTGTTCTTGATCTTTGTGTGGTCTTTTAGTTTATTTTTTTCCTCATGTAGATGCCGTATGGCTCCTCCATAATGAAATTTATCTCTTTAACTTCAAAAAACAAAAAAAACCACACACTTTACGGGACCCGGGGTATGTTTGCTCCTCTCGGTTTGTTAATTACAGCAACCGTGCCCTAGTATGATGCTCACACCATAGACGGTCCCTTGATTTGCTAGCTCCACGTGCTCTGTTAGCGTGCGGCAATAGCCGCCGCCGCCATAGGTAATTGACACCATGCATCGTAACCTAATATAATGTACACGTGACAAGTCCCCCTTCGATTGACGCATGCATAGGGAACCCCAGCTAAGGGGGAGTGGGGGAGCGGCAGCTCCGGCCACCTCCATAGTTTATCGCGTTGGAGTTTATGAATCTCAAGAACATTCGTGTCCAAGAGGCAGTTGTCTTCGGCTCCAATCCACCATGTTCTCAATGCTTGGTGAAAGTGAACCCACGTAATCATGATTAATTTATCGAAGCCTCAACTCTAGATCAGTGGAGTTTTGGTGATGGATAAGTAAGGCAGACAGCTAGATGTTCTGCTTATCCATACTGCTTGTTTCATACACGGGGAAAGTGCTTGACTTTTAGGGGTGTTTGCTCAAACTCCAAGCCAATTAACCGCTTGGCGCAATCCAAGCCCATGCTAGCACGACCTCCTAGATTAACTGCATGATTAACCTCACCTACACAATCCCTCTCCAGAGGGCAAATCCTGACGGTGATTAACTAACATGCAATGCTGCTACGAGACAGCAACGTGTTTATGGGAGTACACACCCCACCAGAACTGACGATCCACGAGCCCCTCCGTCGGTGCGGGCGCATGCTGTGTGCTCCATGGATTGGATCGTCGACAAGGAGGTTTTGAAGGTCTCGATGCATATTTGCATGTCCCTGGCCCCATCCTCGGCCGTGGAGCTTGAGCTAGCATGTCTTGGGACTTGGGAGGCGGTATGCCGTATGCATGCAGTAAGGAAAACTCTAAAGCCGAGTCCGCCGACAGCAGCGGAACAAGTAGATCCCTGGGTGGAGGCACGATCAAGTTGCAAGCCAGTTGCAGAGAAGCATCGATCGACCTCGTCGGACGGCGGTGCCAAGCGGACCCGGCCAGCGCAGAGAAGGGGCCGATGAAGAAAGTCAGTTCGGCTTACGTTACAGATTAATTGGTTGGATGGAGGACGATGCCTTGATTCTTGAATCGCCACAGCTGCTCGAGCGCCGCCTCCCCCTCAGTCCCAAGTCTAGGCAAAACGCTCCAACTAGACACGGACACGAGCAGCATTCTTGAATTCATGATAAAATAAAAACCCCGCCCTCATCTAGCTGCATCTCATGATCATAGAAAGCCACAGCAGCGCGGCACCGTTCCCGAAACAGGCTACCGGCCACCTCCCCCGCGGATGGCCGCCGGGGTGTGGCCACCACAAGGCCGGTGTCAGACATGTTTGCACTACTTGGATACCTTCTTTCTCCCAAGATGTCGTGTACATGTCAAGTGTCAGCGGAGCAACACCGGGCGAGGGCGGTGGCTCAGGCGGCCCTCCTTACCTACGCGCTTCCCGCGTTCCGATGCACAAGGCCATGCATGTGGATAAGGAGCAATCCACGTTGTGACGATCGTCTTTTTTTTCTCCCACCATATCATATAGCCATATCCAATTCCCATCATCATGGCCACATGCCCACGTACGTACGTGGGTTGTCAATTTTAACTAATAAGGGCTTTGATTACTGTGCGGATTCGGATCGAGATCATCATTAATTCTGTATATTATACCTAATACCGGTGCGCATGTCCCAGGTGACCTTGTCTGCTAAGCAATCATAAACGGCTGAAACAAAGTTCAGACATGTCGCCTCTTCTGTCAGGCAGTTGAGGAACTCTTGTGCCGCAGATGGGCATAAGTACAATTTATTAACTATTCTTAATCATCTTTTGTCGGGGAAATATATCCATGTTACACTTCTATGCATATTGCATTGTACTTTTACTAAGGCAAACACATGTCTTGTCCATCACATTATTATCCGTATACATATAAACTTCTATTGTGAAGGAGAGCTACGCTGAGATTCGTTTGGCAACGTCTCAAGCTATTTGTTTAAGGAAAAACCATTCAGATCAATTTACTGATAGCAGAATATGAATATCCTATCCATTCCACCCCCAGTAGGGAAGTAGAGAGATGTTATATCTTTATCTCACAACCATTATGAGACCAAGCAAGACTAACTTATACCTCTTGACTTATTCCTTTTGAAAAAAGTGATTAGTATAACAAGTATATTCTCGTGAACTAATTAGTTAGAAGATAATATGGATGTCTTGAACGATATATAGCAACGTCAAGATGACAATAACATGAACATAATGTCTCTATCAAATTTACGTAATTAAAATATTCACAAATATCGACTGACACTTGACACAAAGAAATAATAGTACGTCACTTGCTCTAACACAATTCCTTTGTCAGTCTCACTTAGACGGACAGTGACAACAACATGAGCATCCCCCAATTAAGAGAGACCTGCCATATAAAGTTCGATACCTAAAATATCTAAGATCCATATTCAACAAAAACCATATCATTAATAATTTCTATTAATTGAACAAATGTTGTTCACAAGATGTAATATGAGGCTACTCTAAGGATTTATTTGAATTTTCAAAGAAAATTAACTCATACATGAGAATAACTATCTAACTAATCCTCCTTCACATTAGCTTTGTGGAAATCAATATTTTCATCTGAATCTTCAATATTTTCCCAATCTTTATATCTTCAACTAATAGATGAATATTAACCTAAAATAATGAAAACCAAATATATAGATTAATATATCACTATATTGTGCATGTGGTGCAACTAAAATGTGTGCATGTAGAATAACAACATATAATGCTCACAATCAATACTTGTGCATATGAAATAATATCTTCATTACATATTCGAACCCATCCTTGGTATGTCTTAGGTGTAATCACTATCTATCATTTTGGACTCATGTGTATTACCCCTTAATGAATGTAACTCAGTGCTCACGATATTTAAATATACTTTATTTGATACTCATAGTGAGATTATAATACATTGAATTATATAAACATCCAACAGTTTATTACATCAAATTGATACTTCAAAAATAATTCGGCAAACCATCGACAGTCGATAATGTTGATACTCATAAGTAACCACATACCTCAAAGTATAACCATGAAGTATACTCCAAGCACTTTAAGCATGTATCCAAACACCCAAGCAATCACAAACAATCAAACAACATTATCTTCATGTGTATATAACCCTGAAATGTCTATATATAATATAAATATGGTTGAATCAATAGTTGTTTTTGGGTTTCATTGGTTCAAGTTTGACATTAGGGTTATGCTTGGAACCCTAATTCCCATGTTCATAGACCTAATGACTTATAAACCTAAATACACATTATCTTCACAACCATTAACTTGGTGTCCCATTATATTCAATAACATCAATTTATGTGACATATATTCAACATGATCAATAATCTATGTATAAAACTAGAGTTTTACATAAGATATCTACATTAGATTAATGTATTACCTACAGTTTTGGAACTAAGATCAGATTTAGGTGTTCAAACTATTTTATTCAAAATCTACATATTTTTCTAATAAATTCCATATACATGTTCATCATGATTAGAGCTACCAATAATTAACTACAATGAATGCATGATATATTGATACAGATCGACCCCATTAGGTCACGTTAGTATAAAACTATATTATCTATAAATATCATGGGTTTGGATCCTATCCAATGAGCTACAACCATCTCAGATCTAAACTCCATGTGGTCTAGGCTTTGATAACTCACTAAATGACATGAACACCCAGGTGCAGTGACTTAGATATTTCATTCATATTTGGGCTTCATCGTCATTTTACCAAGGGGATTGTTCCCCCTTCTCCTTCTCCTATGTGACTGTTGTTGATCAACAATGGCTAAGATTAAACCTTGCTTTACTCTCACTCTTAGGCTTTGGAAGCTCGAACCCATGATTGGATTGTCTTCGAATGAGGTTGGTGAGGTCATTGACCTTCATAGAAGAATGCGATATGGTCTAGGGAGGTAGCTAGAACCAGAGTTGTGGGAAGTATAAAGAGAGATAAGAAAGATGGGTATTATCTCATTTTGTCAAGATAAGAAGGCCGCAAAAAGGATTTTGGGGTCCAGTGACGCCTCTCTGCCTAACGCTGAGTTTTGAGATGGTCCAAGGCACTAAACTCTACTAGCAACTTTGTGTTGCAAATACAGAAGGATGATGCTTCATCACAGAGATCCTTGCCCAAAGATACAACAACCCATGATCTTAGTTGTCTTTAGGGAGTCTGTAGGAAGCTCTGGGCAATTGAATTGGTCATAGATGGTCATACCCAGTGGGTATCAGCGTGTGTTGCAGGTGTTATCAACGAACTCTGTTGGGGTGATCAGAGTAGTGTTGATGGCAATTAGGTGGTGTAAACCTTTATGTGTTCCACGTCGATGCCTGAAGATGCCTTATAATACCCAATGCTCTCAGTGTTAAATAATGATTTTAGGGTAGCCCTAGGTTCATGCTATATAGGAGTATTGGGGATATATTCGATTTCTCATGATAGTTAGATTCGTCTCCTAAAGATGATGGCTAGGTTGATAGGATTTGATTGGGTTTAGATAAGGAGAGAGAATTTAGAGATTTTAGGGCATTCTGGAACCACAAGAATCCTGTAAATTTCAGGTAAAGGGGATGAAGTTTTCACCTTAGGTGCACACCCAGATCTGAAGCTCACTTAGGGTCCATCCATGTCCTCAACTTATTTCTTTAATTCACTTTTTGATAAAAACCTAGAATACATAACTATTTGTCTAGGCCATGTAGTTACTTCAAACTATCTTAAAAATTGGGACAACAATCTCCTAGCTATCATCCAACATTAGGAAGAACATAAAGCCCTAACTCATCCATGAATTATCTGAATCCTAGTTTCCAAGTAGTAAGTAACTAATTTTCAATGGAGTGGATTTTTTGCTTAATTTTGAGTACAAAATTTCTTTTAAAGACTAAGAGATGGGATATACTGAACATTTGGAATCCCTAAAAACATAACGAAATAAGTGGATTCATGTGCTTTGAGTTATTTTGAGAGTTTCAAGTGTTTCGGAAAATTTTGAGTGTTGATTGATGTTGATACCATAATTAAGATCCCTAAGTTCATTACATTTTGAGATATTTATTTGAATGGTCAAATAGTGATATTTTGTCACCAAATTTTAATATAATAAAGTTTCAATTATTATAAATGTATGGTTATAATTTCATACTATTTCAATGTTCCTAGAAGGAGAAATATAAGTTTGAATACGATGACATTATTGATAAATTGAGGTATTAATGAATGAGGTGTATAAGTCCTTAGCCTAAGTTTTGGATGTCATCTAGTATCAAACACCCTTTACTTTGGATGGACTTCATGGCTAGATCCTATCCCTAGTAATCTGATCTAGTGATTGTATCCTTTAGCTAAAGTAGCCACAAATTGTCTTTGAGGGTGTAACATACTGAAATCCAGGGTCTTTCCTGCAATTTACCCACTTTTGAGCTTTTATTTGTCTTCTAGTCCATTTGGACCTTTTTCATAAATTCCCCATCCTTTTGAATAATTTTTGGACTCAATGTGCAATTTAAGCATTAGTGATGGTGAAATTCCAATCTTCCCCCATTTATGATAATATAGGGGTGTTTGCACAAATAACCCACTTAAGGTAATAATTAAGGACTAATTATGCAAAATGGAGTTTAATGAGAGATAATAATTAGATAATGTTAATTTTGAGCTTTTTGGATAAATATATTAGTAATAATGTGTATTTGAGTTAATGTATGAGAACATTAACCTTAATTATTTATCTCTCCTAAAAATATGATTTTAATTCATGAAAATATTTTATTTAATTGATAAATGATTATTGAAATATTAATGTACTTAATATCTCGAAATTTACTCACATGTTTCATAGAAAGAAGTCTTTTCATATAACTCATTCATTCTAAATATACACTTTAATGAGAAACATATTTATTAATGGCCAAATAATGAGTAAAACGAGAATCTAATTACATATCATTATTCTAGACTTTAATGTGAGCTAATGGTTCAAATTTGGTGGCTTTTGGAGTTGGTTTGACCCCTCAAAACTATTTTATACGCTTTTAATATAGTGTAAATTAAAATGGTGAATAATAACCCACCTTCATATCTCACTCTTAATATGGGCTAATAAAACATGCAAATTCATGCTATTAGTGAGTGGAGGACTCTTGAACTCCAAATATCAAATTTGGGAACCAAGGGTTGCTTATAAAAGCAACACATAATTATTTGCTCAAGTATTATATTAATATATGCTTTAATAATCAAAATAATTATTGGAGACCAAAAGTTGGGTGAAACACAAATCTAATTATATATCATGAATCTATACGTCATTAGCAACCTAGGGTTAAAATTTGAGACCATTTGGAGTTTGTTTGACCTCCTAAATGTATTAAACAAGTTTTTAATAAAGTGTGACATAAAAACAATCAATATATCAGTTATACACATCATTTAAGCCAAAATTGGGCTTAAATGATTCTCACGCAAGCATGGGTCACACATGTCTACTGTGAACGAAGATCCAACGACTATCGTTTATCCCGATCACGATCCAAGGGTCAATAGTTCATCTTCCACCTCCGACAATTACACATAAAGTTGGCCTAGGCTACTCAACTTAGATCTCCTCGTATACTCGATCATTTTGCGAGATTTCTTCTCTGTTCACTTCATCTCCTCCTCCCAGTTCATTTGAGCAATTACCCGTCCAACGAGGTGTGGCGTAGCCTAAATGCCAAGGGGCGCCGGCCAAGGCTTCTCACCTCCACCTCCGTTTCGCATCCACAGACATCCCCACCTATAAGTATCCTCCTACACAGCTACATCGGCCCCTTAGCAACTTTCCCAACCAATCAATTTGGTCCGAAGACATAGCTGATGGCATGGAGCTCTAGCTACTGATCTTGCGGCACCTCTCCCCAGAGCTGGAGTGCTCTTGCATTGAAATTTATTGGCAAAGTGAGTTCGTCTTTCAATTCTCTTCGTTTCGAGTACTTGTGCGGCCGATTTGGTTGAGAAACGCAAAAATGCCCAAGCTCTGGTGGCTTTTTACCTTTTTACCCCCGCGCACCCTCTTTTCCTGATCCTCTCTCCAGGGGCAGTTTCATCATCCAAAACCTTGTTTTTTTTGACCCATTTAGCAATTAATTGGTCAGTTTTGTTTAATTCGTAGTAAATCGCTCGATTATCTGAAAAATATGTATAAATACTCGTTGGAAAGATAAAATCATGTAGAATTAGAATTTTAAAGTTTTGAACCCTTTTTCCATCATAAAGCTGATAATTAATTCAAACCCCAATTTAAATGTATAAAGTGTTATAAAATGATTATAATAATGTTTTAACTCTGTTTTTAAAAAGAAAATATGTTTTCTCGAGTAGAAAAATATTATGAATCATTTGGCCCTATTTCCAGACCCAAAATACAAAGTTTTAATCCATGGTTTATAAATGTGGATATTTTACACTTAATGTACATTTAAGTAACCTAATGCGTGTGTAATGTTTGCAATTAGGGAAATATGGAATTAATCAGATTGTTGGAAGTAATGGATCAAACTAAGGTATGTGACCCCTATGTTTGTGAATCCTATGTTTAATCTATATGACCTTTATTTTAGTATGTGGAACCTATTTATGTGAACATCTATGTGGAATGTATAATGTGCAAATCAAACTTTTATCCTTCTCTTGTTGGATGACCCCAACCATCCAGGCTAGGATCAGAGTACACATGGAAGCTTGGTGAACCTAAGGCTAAGGATATGACAAGAAGAAAAGGAAAATATAGCTTGCATGTTCATAGTTGCCTTTATACATTAAGTTGTTTTGTTTGGAGACAATATTGGCTTAGTCTAAGTCTTCCTCTACCTAGATCCTATGTTTGTATAAAGTTGTACTTCCTTTATGGAAATTTTGTAATGTACTCTTTATACATTTTGAATAATGTCAAGTTTTATTTCTTCCGCTGCCACACATTTGATGTACTTGTTTATCATGTTTAATAGTAGAGACTATGTCTTTACAACATGGTATCAGAACATCAAGGTAGTCAGATTCTTGACTAAATCAAAATTGTCTCCTAGATAGAACCCTTACCATATATAGTTCCTTTAGTAAGTTTTTCACCTTATAGTTGACCTAGCATGAAAGTTTGTTTTAGGATCATAATAATTTCATAATTAGAACTAAAATTTGTCAACTTTTTTGGTGAATTGTCTATTGAGAAGATACTAGAGCAAGAAGTTGAAAGTGATGGTGTCTAGAAAGGGTCAGAGCTTGGGGGATGACAATATTTTCCTCTGCCCCACTAGCTTGGTAACGAGGACTCCTGAGCTCATATGACTTGGCCAGGCCTGATCTGATACAAACAACTCGAAATAGTCTATCTTTGGGCATGTTGCCTAATTGTTGAATACCTTAGGAAAACCATAAGTGATGATTTGATCTCTTACATACAAAAAAAAAAAACAAAAAACAAAAAGTCATCCTTAAATACCTTATACTTCTATGTTTAGGGTTTAGTGTACCCCATGTTACACCCTGAAACTTGGTTAGTAAATCCTTTTATTGTTGAGTTGTATGTACCCTTTTACCCTTAGCTTAGTTTGACTTAGTTAACCCTTTTAAGGGGTGGAGTGAGGGTAATGGTGTTGGTACCCTATTTGGTTTTGCAAATCTAATTACGAGGATGAAATCTCTTTTAGGGGGATGGAATCCCAATTAAAAGCAAAATCAAATACCTTTAGAGTTAGAAACCCTATCTATGTGGACATATGTACATAATAACTTATGTGAACAAGAATTTACGAAGCACATTATACTTTAACTTGTTTGTTTATACACACGTGAATATGTAGTAAGTCCTATAGAGATAGTTTATATGCTTGAACCTTCACATATTATTGATTCACATAATAATGAGTTACTCATTACTAATTGTGAATATACATAATGTTGACTATGCCACCCTAATGGTAAAATGTGTATGGATAAGGCACCCTAAGGATGCTTTAACATGTAATGATCATGCTGACCTAAACCCTAATATGTAATCATCTAGCTTTGACAACATATACATATATATACCCTTAATGCCTTTCATGATACATTAGTGACATTAGGTTTCATCATCACATAATATACCTTGATGCATATAAATGAATTATAGTCACAAATTTATAAATATATATAAGGTATATCACCTTGTTCTCTAAAGAACATCTCATCATACCTTGATATATGAATTAATTCATTAATATTTAATGTGTTACATCCTATTCACTAAAATTTACATAATGACTCAAACATGATAATGATTAATTGGATTCACATAAATATTCATAAATGCCTAATGTAATGTAAAATATGTATAATTTATAATTTGAAGTGTAATGGAAGAAAATGATTAATGATGTCAATGGATATGAGTATGAAAGATAGTATGACAATATGTAACTTAGGTATAAGCCATTTATGTGACATTATTTGGAATTATTATAGGCTTAATAACTTTTTGGAAAATATTAACTTTTTATACAAAATAATTTGTGATAATTCTACATAATAGTTTTAAGAGGATAATGGAAAATGTATTCATGTTATTAAGGTTTTTGACCTAATACATTAATTAATGTTGAAATGGTTTAGTAAACCCTAATTGTGCTTAAAACCCTTGATGAGGGAAATACACATGATATAATGTTGAGATGTAATTGTTTTGAATAAAATGTGGCACAAGTGATAGTATAATAAATATGATACCTCTTCATGATGGAGATTATGCTAATAAGGCAAAAATGGTAATTTGAGTTTGATAAAAGGCTATAAGTTTTGTGGAAACCTTAGTAACACCTGACTTATGTAGATTTTATGTTGTACCCTAGATTAAGGGTTATAACCTAGTGTTTAAGGTTGGGAGGTTTCACACTCACCCTCTCTTTCCTCTTGTTGTGATTTCGGGGAAGAAATCCTCTTTAAGGGCTGGAGTGTTGTAGCATACTGAAATCCAAGGTCTTTCCTGCAATTTACCCACTTTTGAGCTTTTCTTTGTCTTCTAGTCCATTTGGACCTTTTTCATAAATTCACCATCCTTTTGAATAATTTTTGGACTCAATGTGCAATTTAAGCATTAATGATGGTGAAATTCCAATCTTCCACCATTTATCATAATATAGGGGTGTCTGCACAAATAACCCACTTAAGGTAATAATTAAGGACTAATTATGCAAAATGGAGTTTAATGAGAGATAATAATTAGATAATGTTAATTTGGAGCTTTTTGGATAAATATATTAGTAATAATGTGTATTTGAGTTAATGTATGAGAACATTAACCTTAATTGTTTCTCTCTCCTCAAAATATGATTTTAATTCATGAAAATATGCTATTTAATTGAGAAATGATTATTGAAATCTTAATGTGCTTAATATCTCTAAATTTACTCACATGTTTCATAGAAAGAAGTCTTTTCATATAACTCATTCATTGTAATATATTAATAAACACTTTAATGAGAAATATATTTATTAATGGCCAAATAATGAGTAAAACGAGAATATAATTGCATAGAATTGTTCTAGACTTTAAGCTGAGCTAATGGTTCAAATTTGGTGGCTTTTGGAGTTGGTTTGACCCCTCAAAACTATTTTATACGCTTTTAATATAGTGTAAATTAAAATGTTGAATAATAACCCACCTTCATACCTCACTCTTAATATGGGCTATTAAAACTTGCAAATGTATGCTATTAGTGAGTGGAGGACTCTTGGACTCCAAATCTCGAATTTGGGAACCAAGGGTTGCTTATAAAAGCAACACATAATTATTTGCTCAAGTATTATATTAATATATGCTTTAATAATCAAAATAATTATTGGAGGCCAAAAGTTGGGTAAATCGCAAATCTAATTACATTGCATGAATCTAGATGTTATTAGCAACTTGGGGTTAAAATTTGAGGCCATTTGGAGTTTGTTTGACCTCCCAAACGCATTAAACAAGTTTTTAATAAAGTGTGACATAAAAACAATGAATACATCAGTTATACACATCATTTAAGCCAAAGTTAGGCTTAAATGATTGTCATGCAAGCATGAGCCACACAGGTCCACTGTGGACGAAGATCCAACGACTATCATTTATCCCGATCACGATCCAAGGGCCAAGAGTTCATCTTCCACCTCCGACAGTTACACGTAAAGTTGGCCTAGACTCCTCAACTTCGATCTCCTCGTATACTCGATCATTTTGCGAGATTTCTTCTTCGTTCGCTTCGTCTCCTCCTCCCGGTTCATTTGATCCATTACCCGTCCAGTGAGGTGTGGCGTAGCCTAAACGCCAAGGGGCGTCGGCCCCTTAGCAACTTTACCAACCCATCAATTTGGTCTGAAGACGTGCATCTAGCCGACAGCGTGGAGCTCTAGCTGCTAACCTTACGGCACCTCTCCCTGGAGCTGGAGTGCTCTTGCATCAAAATTTATTGACCAAGTGAGTTCATCTTTCAATTCTCTTCATTTCAAGTACTTGTGCGACCAATTTGGTTGAGAAACCCAAAAACGCCCAAGTTCCCAAGATACACCTCGGCGCCATGGCTACTCCCGAGCTTGAAGAAGCCTGGGTGGCTATTTACCTTTTTACCCCCACACACCCTCTTTTCCTGATCCTCTCGCCAGGGGCAGTTTCATCATCCGAAACCTTGGTTTTTTACCCATTTAGCAATTAATTGGTTTGTTTTGTTTAATTCGTAGTAAATCGCTCGATTATCGGAAAAGTATGGATAAATACTCATTGGAAAGATAAAATCATGTAGAATCAGAATTTTCAAGTTTTGAACCCTATTTTCCATACTAAACCTGATAATTAATTCAAACCCCAATTTAAATGTATAAAGTGTTATAAAATGATTATAATAGTATTTTAACTCTGTTTTTAAAAAGAAAATATGTTTTCTCGAGTAGAAAAATATTAGGAATCATTTGGCCCTATTTCCAGACCCAAAATCCAAAGTTTTAATCCATGGTTTATAAATGTGGACATTTTACACTTAAAGTACCTTTAAGTAACCTAATACATGTGTAATGTTTGCAATTAGGGAAATATGGAATCAATCAGATTGTTGGAAGTAATGGATCAAACTAAGGTATGTGACCCCTATGTATGTGAATCCTATGTTTAATCTATGTGACCTTTATTTTAGTATGTGGAACCTATTTATGTGAACATCTATGTGGAATGTATAATGTGCAAATCACACCTATCCTTATGTTGGGCTTTCATCTATCCCTACCTTCATTATGTGCTAGCCTTGTTATCCTTCTACATGACTTTATTTGGCTCTTTACTTATTTAATGCTTCTTTTGCCTTTGTGGCCCATTCATTATATGGATCTTGCTACTACATATGTTGGCTCATTTACGTGGAGTTTGTAGTTTCCTATGATGGCCTATTTATGGAGATTGTTTCTTGGGTTTTATTCCCAATGCTATGTTAGAATGTTGTTACTTCTCACTACTGCCAAGTGACTATTTAAGCATGATGTATTTTAGGCCAAATGTCAATGTAGTGTACATGAGTACAAACCACCCACAGTGTTACAACCCCAATTTTTGGGTTCATTTGGTGAGAAATGTAATTTCTCATATTAAAGATATTTGAACAAATAATGATATAATTTGGTTCGAATAAATGGATTTGGTTTACAATAGCCTTGATGATTGTGTTGTGCGCTTTATTGGCTATTGGGCCCAAATAACAAGAAAATTCAATTAGTAAATGAATAATTGAATATTTGAGAAAAGAAAGAGGTAGAAACCTCTAGAAGGCAAAGAGATGTAATCCAAGGACGGATTTCATGCCTCTTCGGTTCCTTGGGTTCCAAGGAGTCCAAAGTTGCAAAAAGAAAGCAATAAGAAAAGAAAAGATTAATTAAGTATTTTTTTAGTAAGAAAGAAATTGAAATTAATGTTAAAATGTTGGAAATAAGTGGAAAGAGATATAATTGAGTTATCCTTAGTGGAATTTCGTATCCCAAGGATTCCAAATGATAATAGGAATACCAATGAGGAAAATAAAAGAGAAATAAAGAGAAATCATCAAAAAGAGCTATTTTAATAAGAAATAAATAAGATAATGAGAAATAATAAAGAACAATGCATTTAGACTCATCTAGAAGGATAATGAGTATCCAATAAAAAAGATTTTGAAATAATAGAGTTTCTTGGGATCCAAGGAGTCCCAATGAAGGAAGAGGAAAGAGAAAATACCAATAAAGTCAAATAAGAAGATACTATGATGCATAATTAATAAATTTCATGGTATTGTTGAAGAAAGGGTATTTTCTACTAAAAGGAAATATAATTTTGTGGTTAATGGATTAAAAGGCAAGAATAATGAGCATAAGAAAAAGGATTTTCATATTCTTGTATACCCAAATAAAATAGTTATATTAGAAGATAATGATAAGAGAAGAGGTTGTTTCTTAACTAAGGAATATAAGTTTCCTTTTGGGAAAAGAACTGGAGTCCTTGTGGAGGCACACTTTAGGGCTTTGTTGCTCGCCCTTATATAAGAAGGTAGATCCTCGAGTCTGAGTCCAGGAAGGATCCCACATGCATCTCTCTCTTCTTCTTCTTCATGTATCTTTGCGTGCGAACCCTAGCAGAGGGAAGTGTTGTGACCCTGGCACAGAGCGAAGCCAAGGAGGGGTTTCGTTGGAGGTTGGATGTGCGCCGAGGTCAGAGCATGACCTAGCCAGAGTTGTTGTGCCCTAGACAACTCATTGAAACAGCCGCATGGCTGCAATTGGCGCCTGTAAGTGCGGGCTCGCGCAGCACATCCCGGCCAGCTTGGCCATGGATCAGAGGCACCAACAGGTGCAGAGGAGTGCGACGGAAGGAGGAGGACCTTCCTTGATGGTCGCCGGCCCCTGGAGGAGAGGGGGCAGCTCGCGTATAGCTGAAGGTCGGCGGACTAGGGCAACGCAGTAGCGCTGCGTGAGGTTGAGGGAGAGGGAGAAGCCGTTGTACGGTTCTACCCCTCCGTAGGCTGAAGGAGTGGCTACTTACATGGGGGCAGTATCGTCATTAAGCTATGTTTTCAAATATGCAAGTCACGTTGCATGGAAAGAACACGTGGCGTCCTCTGATTCGTCCAAAAAGGTAAACTTTAAAAAAATCATATCTAATAAACCGTAGCTCGAATAAATATGAGTAATATATGAATTTTGATGAGGAGAACGAGAGGAATCCAATAAAAATGTTATGAAAGATTGATTCCTTTCCTTATTTCAAAATTACTATAAGTTAATGAAAAGTGCATTAAAGTTAAGTTAAAAATCCTATTTGTGATTAAAGGTTGAATCCAAAATGCTTAATGGGTTAATTGAAGTATTAATAACCTATTGAATGATAATGTTAGATTCGAACCTGATCTAGATGTAAAATTGCATGATTTATGGTTTTTGCACCATATGAGAATGATTAAGTATTTAGAAACCCTAATTTAGGGTAAAAGAAGATAAGATCATATTTAATTTGAAAAATGTGAAAATATGATTGTTAAATGATGGTTCTAAGTTATTTGTATATGAAAGTCCTTAATTCTGGATAAATACCCTAAATGTAGTAATTAGGGTCTTTTCATGAATAAAAGGTGGAATTGATGGCAAAATGAGTTCATATGTTAATTAGACCCTAATGAACTTTGAATTAATGATAGATGCGCATAATGATCTTGTCATGGATTAATAGGATAAAAATAGTAGCTTTAATGTAAAAGAAGCTTAATGAAATTAATTGATGATTAATGTGCCTTTAAATATGGAAATAGGGTTATATGTTGTTAAGATAACCTTAATATTGAAGAATAGATGAGATAATTAGGGTTTGTGAGTAATGGCATAAAATCAGGGTTTAATATTGTAAAAGATGAAGGGAAACCCTAATTGAAAAACGAAACCCTAAAATGGATACAAAAACCCTAGAAAGTGAATCCAAGTCAATAAAGTAGATTCTTGATAAAGTGGGTAATTAATAGAGCACATATTCTTTTCAAGAATTATGTGGTTGTTGAATTGCTTGCTTGGATTGCTTTCTTGGATGTAATTACTTAATACTTGTGAAATCATCAAATCAGGTATGTGGTTACACTTATGAATATCTCGAGTTAGTTTTCCGAGGTTTTCTGAAGTTTTCATCGATGACATGAATTAACTGTTGGATGAATTTAATTCATGCAAACTATAATGTGGATATGACTATCACATAAGATATGTTCCTACTAGCTCAGTTCCTGGTCCCCTATGTGGTTTAATAGTTGACCTAGTACATGGCTACCTATGGGGTAGGTCCATCAGGTCATTGGATGACTTAGTACATGGCTACCAATGGGGTAGGTCCATCAAGTCACATTGAGTTAGATATTGGGCTACCTTTGGGTAGTGCCATGCGACTCTATTACCCTAGGTATTGGCTACCTGTAAGGTAGGACCATGGGGGTAAGAATCTACCTAAAAGAGAGGTAGCATACAAGTCCAATGCAAGGATAACACAGAGTTAGAGGATAGGTAAGGATTGAGTAGTATGGCTTAAAACATAATCTTGGTTGTTAAATGATTAATTGAATGATTACGTTGTTAACAAATTTGCATGATTATTGTTTCCCCCACATACCAGCTTCTTGCTGACTAACGTTTTGTTTGTCGGCGTTTTAGGTACAATGAAAAGAACAAACAGTAAAGTGGCATATGTGGTACGAAATGAGAATTAAAGTGTAAAGGAGGATTAGATAGATTAGTATCTGCGTGGATAGAAGTTTTGAAATCCCAGTTTTAAAAGGTATGTAAAGTTTTTTATTTTTACCATATTTCAATATAGTTGGTAGAATTTAATAATTGTTAATGATTATTTTTCGAACCTTTGATCTGGGTTATTGGTTAACGGCTCTGACCTTTCAGTCTCCCTTAATTGGGGGTTACCGGGAGGCAGGGTCATAACATTTGGTATCAGAGCATAGGTTCCTCACTTAATCCTTAATAATTATTAAATTTTACAAATTCTGTAGAACCCAAGGGAGTTATTAGAGGATTATCCAAAAGATAGAGGTGTCTAGAAAAGGATCACAACCGGGGGCTGGCAATATTTTCCTCCGCACCGCTAGTCGGAATACGAGGACTCCCGGATCCGTGTGACTGCCTGGCCAAAGTCTTAGGGTATGAGTCGAAATAAGATACCTTTAGGACTCTCTCATCTTGTTCATCCCTTCTCAACTCAAATTCTGTTAAGGACCTTAGGGATTAGGGTTTTCTCTCTTCTACTCACCCTCTTGAGGTATGAGTAAGGTTAATAAGGTCTAAGGAATCCTCCACCAAATTAATGAAAAGCATGTAAATAAGATGTCATGGACATAAGCTTAATAGAGTAAGCGTGAAGGAATAGATACATGCTTAGGTCGTATGAAACGAGTTGTCATTACCCTCAGGAGAGACCTAAGGATAGACATCCTTGGCAGGAGGATGAGTAGAGAGAGTTAGTCTTAGAGGTAGAGACCTACCACATCCTCCAAGGATGATGTTAACCCTAACCCTAAGTGAAGGTTTGAGAGATATATGACATGATAAGTTAGATGTCATACTTGACCGAGTGTTTGGTTGGACATGCATTTGGGATACCATAAGAGGTTAGATGACCTAGTACCTTTGGTGACCCAACCCTGGAGAGGGTCGTGCATGTTAGAGCGAAGGATAGCTCCTTCATGGATGAGGTTAGAGAAGAACCTATAGAAACCTTATGAGCTGTTTCAAGTAGGATATAGCTTGCATCCAGAGTACATCGGTAGTATGAGCAGCAAGTTAAAACCGAGACCAGAAGGACAGGATGGATATCTTATGTGATAAGTCTAAGGGGCTATGGATAATCATGAGCAAACATAAGTTTGAGCATAGGCTTCACCCGCATAGAGGTATGCCTGTAAGCTTGATCCTTCACGAAGATAGGACCTCTAATGGTGAGGTTGGTTGTAGGGTTAGCTCTAGAAGAGAGAGCAGGTACCAAGCAAGAAGGTTGGAATCCTAAACTCTAAGATATGTAGGAAGTTGAGGATGATGCGACCTAAGTGGATGATAGTGGTCTCCACATGCTTGATCCCTAGAGGTTGATGATGTCTTGGTTGCCATGAGAGGAACCAAACCCTAGAGAGAGGATGAGTCTGCTGGTACCTCTGTACCTATGGTATAGATGAGAAGAAGAGTTCCTTAGACCTGGTGAGGTATAGTAACATGTATTGAGGCCTTGTACCTTGTTGGTTGTCCTTAAGGAGGACCCAACTCTAAGTGTTGCTCGAGTTGAAGGATGACAAGAAGTGCATGTCATGCCTTTTATATGCTTGGTTTGTGGTTAAGAGATAGAGCATGTAGTTGGACACCTACAAGTGAACCTAGGGTTTCTAGGCCTAAGAGGGGAAGTGGTGTACCTAATGCTCATGATGAGAGTTGAGTTCCTATAGAAGCGAGCATGGTACTTCTTATATTGAGAGGAAAGGGAAACCCCTTAAGTTTAAGATGAACCCCTCCCAACTAAGTTGATGACATGGGAAGGTATGATCCTGATCCAGTGTTGAGGAAAGAGAACAAGTATGATCTAGCATGGTATAGTAGGTGGTCTGCTTGTGCCTTAGTAGCTATTGGGATAAGCATGCTCATATGGATGTAAACCCTAGACCTAAGGGTGTTTGTGACCTTGTTATCGAGAGATAGTTTTCCTCCCATCTTGGGAGAGGGACCCCTTTGGTAGGGTGTATATCAGTTTTATCGGTTTAAGGTAACCTAAAGAAGTCTCATAGGATCTTGAGAAGCTAAGTGAAATGTACATGGTATGAGAATGAACCTGTACACCCATAGATATCCATCTCTAAGTACATGTGTATGTGTTACCATGGAGGTAACCGGTAAGGGGCCTGACCAAGGTAGGCAGGTCGCCATGACCCCTATGAAAGGATGGATGTCAGCCCATGTATACAAAGAGAGATGGTAAAGGCTTGGGTAAGGTTCTAAGTTGGACATGTACTATAAATAGAGAATCCTAAGTCTATCCTAGGGTCAGGTAGGGATAAGACCGATGGAAGTGGGAGTTTCCTAATTCCTCAGTTGCACATGACCATAGGGTCCGGAGGTAACAACTATCATTGTCTGAGGGCCATGGGTTAGGAGATTGATCACCTTCATGAACTCATGGGACCCAAAGGGCAGATGAGTAGGGCACTCTCTTGATTCATGAGGGAAGAGGGATGACCCCAAAAGAGCCGGCACCCTATAGACCTAGAGGAGATGACCAAGGATATAAACCTCAGTATGTTCAAGACTAGTTTTCCATGGAGGTAACTTTGATATCGAGATGATTGCAATATAGAGGCATAAAAAGACACGCTTCAACTTAGATTCAAAGGTGTGCTCGTAAGGTGGGATGTCCCATCTCTACTCTTGGAACTGGAAGAACTCTGTATTTGGACTGCAGCCGAATGCTTATTTCCCCTTGTTATGGGAGTGAGGGATAGGATAGTACGCATGCCATACACTAAGGGTAAAAGATGATGTGAGTTGGAATGGTGCTACAAGGTATGAGGATAGAGATGATAACATACCCTAGTGGAGTGAACGATACATGGATGGTTTACATATAGTAAAAGTACTAAGGTAATCACCTTATGAGGATGTTTTTATCATGAGATATGAGTCATACAAGATTGAGTTTGATCACCAAGGATATGAGCTCAAAGTGTTCTCAATAAAGATAGACTTAGAATTCGAGTTTGAGATGATAAGTGAAAAACATGGGAGTGTATGTCTTCAATGTTACCTAATACCTAAGGATGTGAAGTGGTAATGGATGTTCTGGTTGAGATGTATCTAACTAGTTTGGCTAGAAGCTAGAAGAGGTTATTAGGCTAACCCTAAGTTTGGAAAGAAGATATGTTTGGCTAATACTCTGATGTAATGAGATCTGTTGAACGAGTTAATGGTTGTTTGGTTAGCCAGTCTAGTCCTTGATGCAATGAAAGGATGGTGGTAGAACCTCAGATGCACTTCTTTGGAAAAGAAGGTGATGAAACCCTGACTAGAGTGGTTTAGGGTTTCTAAGGAATCGATCTTGAGGAATCATGACATACAGGAAATCATGATTTAAGATCACCATACACCGTGGTTCTACTAAGATAGTAAATGACAATAGCACTTTGGATGCTTAAGATGAATTTGCATGTGGTATATGGCCATGCAAGCCAGGAGGTAAAGGACGAACCCCAGTAAACCAATGTATTGATATAGAGGACAAAAGAGTCCCAGAGAGGGAATGGGAGTTCATCACTGTGGATGTTGTGATAGGTCTCCCCTAGACCAAGGAAGGTCGAGATGCAATATGGGTTATGGTAGATCGCCTTACCTAGATGACATGAGAAAGAAAGAGTTCTGTCAAGGGACAGAGCTGGTTGAACTACCCATGAGAGAGATGGTTCAACTACACCATGAAGTGAGTTTTAAAGGTTCTTGAGTTTGACCTAAAGGTTCCCTTCCAAAAGGTGGAAGTAGGTACATGAAGGACTCGATGTTAGTACAATTTATCATACTAACTAATGGTTAGTATGATACAGACTAAAGGGGTCTGATGAGAGCATATGTGCTCATTGAGGGTGATAGCTGGAGATAGTTCTTTTCCTATGAAAGATATAATGATGACCACCATAGCCAGTATTGGGATTTAAAGAAGCTCTGTAAGGGAGGTTGTGTCGGTTACCACTTCAGTAAGGTGATGTTGGTGAAAGGACCACATGATGGATAGAAAAGGACCACAGTGTGTGTAGATGAAGTCGCTTTGATCGTGCAATGGCTGAAAGGAGCCTAGAGATGACAAGAGTCGTGAGCAGATGCAAAGTAGACTGACATGCAGTTCAATGTGGGAAATATGTGACATGAAAATCCGACCCCTCTGAGATTTAGCTAAGAAAGATGAGTCCCCGATACATGGGTCCATTGATATGGACTGGTGGAGAAGGTTAAGTTTGACCTTACCCCTCAGGATAAAGTAATGTGTGATGAGTTCCATGTGTCCAATTTAGAGTACTATGTGAGGTACGCCGACCATGTGCTGAGCAATGAACCTAGTGAGCCCCAATGGAGGCTAAAATGGCCTGAGTCATCTATGCAGTTTATAGACGCCAGGATGAAAGAACTCAGAGAAAAGAATATGTGATGATAAAGGTTATTTGGAAGCGCCATGAGTACGGTAAAGCCACATAGGGGCCAATGATGGACATGGAAAAGTCTTATCCTGAATTGTTTGTTTGCTTGATAAAATTTTGAGGACAAAATTCCTATAAGAGGGGAAGGATGTTACAACCCCAATTTTTGGGTTCATTTGGTGAGAAATGCAATTTCTCATATTCAAGATATTTGAACAATTAATGATATAATTTGGTTTGAATAAATGGATTTTGTTTACAATAGCCTTGATGATTGTGTTGTGGACTTTATTGGCTATTGGGCCCAAATAACAAGAAAATTCAATTAGTAAATGAATAATCGAATATTTAAGAAAAGAAAGAGGTAGAAACCTCTAGAAGGCAAAGAGATGTAATCGAAGGATGTATTTCGTGCCTCTTGGGTTCCAAGGAGTCCAAAGTTGCAAAAAGAAAGCAATAAGAAAATAAAAGATTAGTTAAGTATTTCTTTAGTAAGAAAGAAATTGAAATTAATGTTAAAATGTTGGAAATAAGTGGAATGAGATACAATTGAGTTATCCTTAGTGGAATTTCGTATCCCAAGGATTCCTAATGATAAAAGGAATACCAATGAGGAAAATAAAAGAGAAATAAAGAGAAATCCTCAAAAAGAGCTATTTTAATAAGAAATAAATAAGATAATGAGAAATAATAAAGAATAATGCATTTAGATGCATCTAGAAGGATAATGAGTACCTAATAAAAAGGATTTCGAAATAATAGAGTTTCTTGAGATCCAAGGAGTCCCAATGAAGGAAGAGGAAAGAGAAAATACCAATAAAGTCAAAAAAGAAGATACTATGATGCATAATTAATAAATTTCATGGTATTGTTGAAGAAAGGGTATTTTCTACTAAAAGGAAATATAATTTCGTGGTTAATGGATTAAAAGGAAAGAATAATGAGGATAAGAAAAAGGATTTTCGTATTCCTATATACCCAAATAAAATAGTTATATTAGAAGATAATGATACTTAACTAAGGAATATAAGTTTCCTTTTGGGAAAAGAACTGAAGTCCTCGTGGAGGCACACTTTAGGGCTTCATTGCTTGCCCTTATATAAGAAGGTAGATCCTCCAGTCTGAGTCTAGGAAGGATCCCATGTGCATCTCTCTCTTCTTCTTCTTCTTCTTCATGTATCTTTGCATGCGAATCCTAGCAGAGGGAAGTGTTGCAACCCTGGCACAGAGAGAAGCCCAGGAGGGGTTGCATTGGAGGCTAGATGTGCGCCGAGGTCAGAGCATGACCTATCCAGAGTTGATGTGCCCTAGACAACTCATTGAAACAGCCGCATGGCTGCAATTGGCGTCTGCAAGTGCGGGCTCACACAACACATCCCGTCCAGCTTGGCCACGGATCAGAGGCACCAACAGGTGCGGGGGAGTGCGACGGAAGGAGGAGGACCTTCCTTGATGGTCGCCGACCCCTGGAGGAGAGGGGGCAGCCCGCACATAGCTGAAGGTCGGCGGACTAGGGCAACGCAACAACACTGCGTGAGGTTGAGGGAGAAGGTGAAGCCGTTGGATGGTTCTACCCCTCTGCAGGCTGAGGGAGTAGACACTTATGTGGGGGTAGTATCGTCATTCAGTTATGTTTTCAAATATGCAAGTCACGTTGCATGGAAAGAACACCTGGCGTCCTCTGATTCGTCCAAAAAGGTAAACTTTACAAAAATCAAATCTAATAAACCATAGCTCGGATAAATACGAGTAATATATCAATTTTGATCAAGAAAACGAGAGGAATCCAATAAAAATGATATGAAATATTGATTCCGTTCCTAATTGCAAAAGTACTATAAGTTAATGAAAAGTGCATTAAAGTTAAGTGAAAAATCCTATTTGTGATTAAAGGTTGAATCCAGAATGCTTAATGGGTTAATTGAAGTATTAATAACCTGTTGAATGATAATGTTAGATTCGAACCTGATCTAGATGTAAAATTGCATGATTTATGGTTTTTCCCCATATGGGAATGATTAAGTATTTAGAAACCCTAATTAGGGTAAAAGAAGATAAGATCATATTTAATTTGAAAAATGTGAAAATATGATTGTTAAATGATGGTTCTAAGTTATTTGTATATGAAAGTCCTTAATTCTGGATAAATACCCTAAATGTAGTAATTAGGGTCTTTTCATGAATAAAAAGTGGAATTGATGGCAAAATGAGTTCATATGTGAATTAGACCCTAATGAACTTTGAATTAATGATAGATGCACATAATGATCTTATCATGGATTAATAGGATAAAAATAGTAGCTTTATGTAAAAGAAGCTTAATGAAATTAATTGATGATTAATGTGCCTTTAAATATGGAAATAGGGTTATATGTTGTCAAGATAACCTTAATATTGAAGAATAGATGAGATAATTAGGGTTTATGAGTAATGGCATAAAATCAAGGTTTAATATGGGAAAAGATGAAGGGAAACCCTAATTGAAAAATGAAACCCTAAAATGGATACAGAAACCCTAGAAAGTGAATCCAAGTCAATAAAGTAGATTCTTGATAAAGTGTGTAATAAATAGAGTACATATTCTTTTCAGGAATTATGTGGTTGTTGAATTGCTTTCTTGGATGGAATTACTTAGTACTTGTGAAATCATCAAATCAGGTATGTGGTTACGCTTATGAATATCTCGAGTTAGTTTTCTGAGGTTTTCCAAAGTTTTCATCGATGACATGAATTAACTGTTGGATGAATCTAATTCATGCAAACTATAATGTGGATATGACTATAACATAAGATATGTGCCTACTAGCTCAGATCCTGGTCCCCTCTGTGGCTTAATAGTTGACCTAGTACATGGCTACCTATGGGGTAGGTCCATCAGGTCATTGGATGACTTAGTACATGGCTACCAATGGGGTAGGTCCATCAAGTCACATTGAGTTAGATATTGGGCTACCTTCGGGTAGTGCCATGCGACTCTATTACCCTAGGTATTGGTTACCTATAAGGTAGGACCATGGGGGTAAGAATCTGCCTAAAAGAGAGGTAGCATACAAGTCCACTGTAGGGATAGCACAGAGTTAGGGGATAGGTAAGGATTGAGTAGTATGGCTTAAAACGTAATCTTGGTTGTTAAATGAGTACGTTGTTAACATATTTGCATGATTATTGTTCCCCCACATACCATCTTCTTGCTGACCGACGTTTTGTTTGTCGGTGTTTTAGGTAGAATTAAAAGAGCAAACAGTAAAGTGGCATATGTGGTACTAAATGAGAATTAAAGTGCAAAGGAGGATTAGATAGATTAGTATCTATGTGGATAGAAGTTTTGAAATCCCAGTTTTAAAAGGTATACAAAGTTTTTATTTTTACCATATTTCAGTATAGTTGGTAGAATTTAATAATTGATAATGATTATTTGTCGAACCTTTGATCCAGGTTATTGGTTAATGGCTCTGACCTTTCGGTCTCCCTTAATTGGGGGTTACTGGGAGGTGGGGTCGTAACACACAGGGCACTGAGGTTTTAGTCCTCTTGTCGGACACTGGGGTTTTAGTCCCCCTGCCATTTTATATGAGGCACTAGGGTTTTAGTCCCCCTGCCACTTTATATAGGCACTGGGGTTTTTGTCCCCCTGTCACTTGGTGAGGTCCGGTAGGTGCCTCACCCTACATTGAGATGACTTTGTGTCTTAATATATTCATGCTATGTGATTGTTATTGTGGTGATTGATTGTAGGAGTTCTCTATTTCTTATTTGAATATTTTTCTCATTCTCTTAAAATCTTGTAGCATAGAGAATCTTTTATTATGCAATGTTGTTGACTATTACTTATCCTATTCCTTTTGATTGACACATAATTTTACCCTTCTTTTGCTAGATGACCCCAACCATCCAGGCTAGGATCAGAGTGTGCATGGAAGCTTGGTGAACCTAAGGCTAAGGATATGACAAGAAGAAAAGGAACATATAGCTTGCATGTTCATAGTTGCCTTTATATATTAAGTTGTTTTGTTTGGAGACAATATTGGCTTAGTCTAAGTCTTCCTCTACCTAGATCCTATGTTTGTATAAAGTTGTACTTCCTTTATGGAAATTTTGTAATGTACTCTTTATAGATTTTGAATAAAGTCAAGTTTTATTTCTTCCACTGCCACACATTTGATGTACATGTTTATCATGTTTACTAGTAGAGACTTGGTCTTTACAGAGGGGCAGTTATCACATCCCTCAATTGAGATATGACATTCATCCTACCTTCTTCTACCTTGCAATTGGAAAGTGTTTGTGGGTGGTGATCCTCCACATCATAGTGCATCTAGGATGTGTGTCGTGGTGAAAAACTAAGCATATGATTGTTATTGTATCCGCACAAGGAACCTTCTCACCCACTAGTCGTGATTGTTGGTTGAGAAAGTAGGGAGAACAAGTTCCAAGTCTCCTTTCTCTCTCCACTATATAAATAGTAGTTCGAGGAAGAAATAGCCAAAGGTAGAGATGATACCAAAGGAATATGAGTATGTAGGAAGGAAGTTCAAAGTCAAGTGAGTGTCTAGGGGTGTTTTTGAGCCTCGTTGTGTTGTGGTGTCAGATGACAAAGTGCATCCTTGTTGGAAACAAGCTAGGGTTTGGGTTAGCTTCTTCGTGCTTCTCCGCCTACAATTGAGGATGGGTACAATTTTACAGAGGTCTTGAGAAGCTTATGCATGCTTCAAACATCGATCAGAAATTGAGAAGGAGGTTTTCTCATTTTCTCCTCAATGGCAGCAGCCAATTGCGGTAGCCTCCTTGAGCTCATGAGGGAACACTTTGGGATACCAGAAACCAGGCCATAGGAACTCAGGATTAGAGACCAATGCTCACTATATCAAAATTGGTGATTGAGAGAAGCTAAAACCATGCCTTTTGGCTCTCCAGAGATCTATTTATGTTTCAGGTTCTATGTACGGAAGAATAGAATCACATTGCAACTTGATCACATGAGAAAGAAAGAGGGAGAGAGAGTGGGTTGGGTCCAATTTACATACTGGTTGACTCAATACTCCGAGAATCCACGTGTTGGTAGGCAATTGTCCATGAAAGGTAAAAAATTCTCAGAAGTACATATATCTTAGATAAATCACAGTAATTAGCACAATTGTTGGAAAAATATGAATGAACTACCAAAATTCTCATAAAAAGGAGGACAACAAAAAGAAATCCTCTAAATAGAATTTTGAGGTATGAAATTTGATCATTCCATATAACATCTAAAAATGATCAGTTCACATACAATAAATAGTAACTGAGGGTTAGAATTTATAGGAATGTGCTAGTAATTCAAAAATATGATTTACAATCCCCATTATGTAGTATATGATGATATTTAGGCATAAAATGATGAAATTTACTTCATATATCTATCTAGGGCTAGTAAGCCCAAATAAAATGCAATAAGTATAATAATGCAAAATAAATCCTAGAAATTAGAATGTACGCTCATATCAATGTTTGGTTTCATTTATAGAATGATGAGATCATAATGATACATATAAACTTGTGTTAAATGTTAATTGTTCTTAAGATGATGAGAAACCCTAACTTGAATTGATGAATGTGACCTATGGTTAATATGTGCACATAATAATGTGAAACATGTCTATCATCTAGTGAACCATAATCTATAACATAATGATAATATGGGATTCATAACCTAGTTCTAAGAAGATAAGGAAAGTATGAATGGAAATATATCCTAGTGAGCTAAGTCAAACACTAAAACATATATGATTAGGGTTAATATTATAAGAATATAACATGTGGAATATGTGATCTTGTCTTAATTAGGTTTTGAAGAAGGATATAATTGATATTAGGAATGTGATGGCTAGGATATATCTTTTGAATATACGCTTTACCTCTTACATGGCCTACTATATAGTATTGTTGTATTATGTTTGTGAAAAGACTTGACATATGATTTTGAATGGAAATAATTTTTCATGTATGTTACATTAAATGATTTTCTATATATATAGTTCTGAACATATGAAACATAAGATATATGTTGCATTATATGAAAGCAATAATTGTCTTTGATAGCATAATGTTGTAAAGTGATCATTTCTTTGGTATAAGATGACAATGTACAATGATCTAACTCTTTGGCAGTATATCATAAGGCCTTGCGTCTTAAGCTCTTAGTATCCATGATGATGCATTATTCCCTTACGTGGCAAATGCATGGATGATATTATAATGACCTCACTTTTTGGCAAACCACAATTAAGGAATGCCTTAAAGTTGAGAGACATTACCTAAAATTTACCAAGGATCCATGTTTAGAAAATAATAGATAACATTAAGTAATTTCTAGTAATTCATAGATATTGTTTACAAGACGTTCCTCTCAAACTTACATACCATTCCATCATTAGAATGATACATATGAGAATTATATGAGAAGAAGTATCTATCTAATATTTATTACAAGTTAACTTTAATGTCTTCAGATGATTTCATCTATACATCATTTCTTGATATCATCTTATCTAGCATGCACCTAAAACCTTGTCAAACAAAAGCACGAATCATCATATCAAAACATATTGTGTATGTGGGGTGCATGCAAAAGGGTGAAAGTAAACTAACAACGTATATTTTATCTAATACTTGCAAATAAGAACTAACACTTTCTTTGCACAATCTTTATTTATGTGATACTCACTGGCATTACAATTGAATATAATGTAAATAAGCATCCAACATTTTAGTTGTTCAATCCTCAAGAAACACTCAAAAAATATTGGCAAACTTAATGTGAGTAGTCATAAGCGTAACCATGTACCTTTTGTAGAACTATGTAGATGTTGCAGTCATTAATCATATTATCCAATCACCAAGAAAATCAAATAATCAACTTTAATATGCATGTAAGTAAATCCTAAAGAGTCACCATCACATTATTCACATTAAACCCTTCTTAGTTCCTAATTTGGGTTTTTACTGTTTGGATGAGGAATAAGGGTATAAACCCTATTTCCATCACATGTTAACATTAGGTGAAGACCCTAGTCATTAGATCCAAGTTCACGTACATTTAATTGTATTTATTAACAACATTGCAAGATATGATCTTTAACCCTAATTATTCACATGAATACAATTATTCACTTAGAAACCTTGTTGTTCAACATTACTATCATCATCATCTTAGATCATCATTTGATTAAGCAATATGAGACTACAACATGAATTTAAGAGCATTAAATGCATTCACACTACTTTTTAAATAGGAAGTATAATCCGACTTTAAACATAGTTCATTTGTGTTCCTCTCATTTTTTTGATCAAAATGATATGTAATCTTTATATATTTGGGCACTCCTAGCTATTTCTACAATTAAAACAAGATATTTACTTATACCTCAAATCTGCGCCACGTGATGCTTCCCCATTGGTGAGTGCCAATGCCATGTTGATTATGCTAGGGGGCACAGTTCACTACATTTTAGGGCTCATGTTTTTCACCTAGACCAGCATTAACTAGTTCACTTGGTTGGACCACCAGATGCCTACTGGACCCTGACTGGTTTGAGCCAACCCAGTCATGCCTCTGCGGTGCCCTTGTCCACGCATGAGGTCTCTCTCTCACATAGGCGTAGGGACTACTACTGCCTATGCTATTCCTGGCGCCCCACATCCTAGCATCTAGAAGAGACAAAGTCTAAGGTTATCCCTTGTCTCCGTGCAACCAACACCACCACACCACTACCTCCATGCTTCCAACCCCCCTATCAGCCTCCTTCCTCCTCGAAGGGTTGACAACAGGAAGCCCATCATAGTTCTATCTCCAACCACTCTTATCAGCACCCAGAACCCTCCACAACACCCTAATCGGTCATGACCCCTCAACCCTCCACAATGTTTCTCGATGGTAAGTAGGGCTAGGGTTGGTAATCCACTACTTTTTAGAATAGTTGCAGACCTTACCTGGTTGACTTTATCCCCTCATTGCCGCCTATCTTCACATAACCAGAGCACCACCATCAACTTCCATAACTATTCATACCAAAATTCCAAGACCAACAATGGATAAGAGGGAAGAATAGGGTAGGCATCAAGCCTTTCCCCGGTCTATTTGCAAACCATGAACGATGGTCAGGATATTGGAGAAGGCTAGGAATTGTCATATATACATATAAGATGCATATTGTGGGTTGTTTCCTATTATGGTTAATAATAAGTTACCAACGTTTCCCTTCCTTTCATTATCATAGAAATGATACAAAAGTTGGATTGGTGGTTACTTAAGGAAAAGTCCAAAGCATGACATCCAAAAAAATCATATAAAACTCCTCAATTCCAAAGTGTCCTAAAAATTCTTGATCATTGAAAACCTTATCTTTTCTTTCTTCAATATGTTTCCCAAACTAATTACTATATTGCTTGATTGAAGCATGCACTAAAAGCCATAAAGGGAAGAATATTTGAATATGTTGCATATTGGTCTGACTATTAATCTACTTTCCAATTATTTAGGACTTGAAATCTTGATTATACTTTATTTCTCTCTTTAATGAATTCCTTAAATCAATCATTTTTATTTCATGGAAACTCACCAATACCTTTACCAATTTATATTCATTTTTTGGGATGTCTTTTTTACATAAAACTTGCTCTTTTAAGGATTTCATTTAAACAAACCCATTACCTCATTGAATATCCTTTTTCTCCCAATTTTAAGAATCCTCCTTTCCATTATTATTAGCATGTATACCAAAAGTTAGATCAAAATAATACTATTTGATGTCTCAAAACATGTTTTGCCAAACTGGCCAGATGATTATCCTTTTAATTATCTAAAACACCACACATCTTATTTGCTTTTGAAAGCTTGCATATTATCTTATATTTCTATTATCCAATAATACACAAAGCAATTAATATTTATTGGTACACAAAACTCTTATTCCAATATCTTGTGCTCCAAGGACATATTTGCAATGCAAATAATCTGATAAGTAACGTTATCATTCTATTAATAATATCATTGGATAGAATTATTTATCACTTCATGCCTTACATTTATATAATTAAATTTTTCCAAAATTGAAAATATTACAAATATAATGGAAAACATGACTAAATATGTGCTCTTTTTCTAATAAACATCCTTGTTCAAGTATGATTTGTTATCTCTTATTACTGTGAAGTATCGGATTTATCTTATTTCCAAGTCATAGTATTAGAGAGGTATATGAATCACACAACATACTCATCACAACATTTTAATATATTGTGCTGTTGTGTACCACTTGTCATCTCTTGTTTAGGTGATGTATACATGATCTCGAAGACTTTGATAGTTGGTAGTTGTGTGGTGAGCAGATGTACAAGTGGACCTATTGTCTGAAGGTCTTATTAGAGTGGTAATATATGCATATGTAAGAAGTTTACTCTTCAATGTGTAATATCAATTTTTAATAATTCATTTTGTGAATATATGTTGAATGGTGAGCTTGTGTTGTTGTAATTTGTTTATTGTTCATGTGCATGTACTAGTTTGAATTCCTTTGACTTCCTCTATTTTTTTCTGCTTGGCATCATGTGTGAGTTTGAATTGTGATTCATTCTAACGTGAGGGTTTCAATTTGAATGTCACACATGTGGTCAAGCTGTTGAAAATCTGGGGACATCACATAATCCTTTAATTAATTACCTATATCACCTAATAACTTATAATAATCTATAATTTCTTCCATAATATTATATTCTAATTATCCATCTACTAAAATCATCTTGGATATTTATCATGAGCACGAAATAGTCACTTTCTAATTTTGTATACCAAGGATCCATATGTAAACCCTAATAGGCCCAATTGAGCTTGTATTGGGTTCTTAGGCCCAAGTCCCATGGCTGAGTATCCAAAAGGTCCCATAGTATATATTATTTTCTTAATTATGAAATTAAAACTTTTCTAATCATAATATGTCAATTAAGCCTGATATTAACACATAGGCTCAATATTACATTTTTTACTTAAATTAAGACTTACTTTTGATCTAAATATTAACATCATCTTGATTAAATTAAGGTCATAGCATTGATTTCATCATTCTTTTATTACTCTGGTTGTCTTAGAGTGAATCTCAACATTTTATTGAATTAATAATCATAGAGTTTAAATTTACCAAAATCAAGGATCTTATAGTAAAAGTCTGAATTAGATTCTTCAATACATATCTCTATGCTAGGGCACCCCTATTTTAGAAAGAACATCACACTATCTTGGTTACCTAACATATTTGTATGTAGTAGGGTGAACTGCTCACCCCATGAAAAGGAATTTATGTATTACAGTCTAACACACTTAAATAAGGTATAAGGAGCAGTTTAACAATTACACTACAAAAATAGTTTAGTAGTATTAGATAACAATAAGAAACATATAATTAAGTTATGTAGACTAAGAGATCAATGCAATGTGATGAGTTGTGCATATTACGAACAAAGCTAATCTTTATATGACCCATTTGCACAGTATTGGACTAATATATATACATTTGAGTTATTATGAATAGACTTACTTATCTAACATTTCACCTGAAAATGGTGTGCATATCACACATACTAAATTTGTTATTTAAGATTTTGATTCAAAGCCATATAAAGATTTAGTAAAATAATATATAATTTGATATTCTAGATGGGCTAGAGTGAGGCTGATCAACTCGTCTTGAACCTTTTCTAAGAAAATGACTATCAACTTCAATGTGTTTTCTTCTTTCATGAAAATGGGGATGGAATCAAAGTAAACTACAAATTGATTATCACACTTTCATTCCATAGCTTGTGTTTGACAAAATTTGATTTCTTACATTAAACTCTTCATCTATTGAGGTTTACTAGTGACATGGGCCATAGAATGATATTCAAATATATGCCATAATGGAAAATGGAAATATGTTTGTTCATATCTTAATAGACAAGATTTCCTCCTATGAGATACAACAACCGCTCATCGATAATAGGTCAATAACATAGCTTACACAACTTGAACAAGAGAAACTATGCACCTTTAGTTATCCATGACAATAGAATAGAAATCCTTTTTAGTAAGACATCAAAAGCATGATTTGTCTTAATCCTACCATGTTTCTTTAATTTCCTAATTTAATAGACTTGTTATGGATTTATTTGGAATGAATTAATGTTGAAATCTATGCCACACAATTTTGTGCACACAAATTTTAGATGATTTGGAAATGGTATGCTCAAATTCTTATTATGTAATTTTTTTAAAGCTCTAGACTTAAGAAAACATACCTAATTGTCTTTAAATTAGTCAATGGGATAAAACTATGTATGTGGATCAATCTATGGAGTTTCTTGTGAGGATTAGATGGTTCATTTCAAGTCATATTAGGGAGGTACGCTAGGTTCAAAATATTACATTGGGCCATTGGGTAGAGAATATGTACCTGAGGTTAGTCTGAATGTGAATGCATAGGGTTGGGTTGCTACTCAATGTGTGATTTTGAAGGCCACATAATTTGATCTATTTGAGAGCCTGATGTGTGCCTTGGCATCCTGATGTAATTGCTTCAGATCTTTAAGGAGGATGGTGCATGCTTGTGGTGTCCTATGTACACTTTTTGAGGCTAAAGTAGGTGCTTCAAGTGTGGTACTAAGAAACTTCGATTGACATGGTAATCGAAAGAGTGTTGGTTGATGCTTGATGCACTCGGTCTTACAATATGTAGTCCAACTCACACACTCTAATAAAATACATCTATAAGCACACAAGATGTAGAGTGTCACAAAATTGGAGAGTTGGAGTCTTATTGGAGTTTTGTGATAGTTCGACAATGTATCAATGCCGTGCATGTGGAGAAAAATGTTTATGATAACATCATTGGTACTTTGTTAAATAAAAAAGGCAAGACTAAAGATGGAATCAAATATAGAATGGACCTAAGTGAAATGGGTATAAGGAAAGAATTAACAACAAAAGATAGGAATGGTTGTCACACATATTTACCTCATGCTTGTTACACCTTGTCTACATAGGGGAAGAGAACTTTTTGCGAGTGTTTCCTTAATGTTAAGGTACCACATGGATACTCAACCAACATCTATAGTGTAACAAACCCCTCCCCATGTTATCCCAAATTAAGGCAGACCGAGAAGACAAGGACCATTATTATATTTACAAGATCCAGATTTTGCAATTAACCAATAATAATTAAATATTTCATTGAATGGAAAATAATTTGATAACAATTTGAAGGTAGAATCTCCACAAGGGAGTTACATGAAATTGAAATCTAAATGTTTCAAAAAGAAATAAATCTAACTATCCAAACCATCCAGTATAACTTTAAGCATTTTTCGTATGTCCCTTCTACTATGGATGTCCATCTTTCAGATTGATTATAGTTTAACCTAAAATAGTGTGAAATAAAAACACGATTAGTGTATCGAGATATATTGAGTATGTGGGGGAACAAAATATTTGCATGTAGGTGTAACAACATAAACAGTCGTAGAAGCAATTATTATTACAAATTCGAATATGCACTTTTCTTTCTAACTTCTCAACCCTAAATTCTTAAGTCTTTGTGGTATACCCACTCACTGGGTTATTCTTTGTGGAGTACCCTCTCACTAGGGTTGTGTCCCTACAGTGGACTTCTCATAAACTTCCTATTCTTAAGCTTGGTTTCTTATGGCCTTCCTTTCCCATATTGGCCTATAATGACTTTCCTACCATGCCTTGGTATATTGGTAAACTTCCTATCCTGGCTTGATCACCCATCATCATAATTACGTTCATACACCCCACATGTACCATCAACCCATCAAAGATAGTATAGTTGAGCAAGTTATGATTATATATTGTGATACTCATAGGGGCCTTATAGATGCAAGAATTAAATATAAAACCAAGCAATTTAATTTCAATCAATCAACAAAGTTCAAAAAGCACATAATTCAATAAGGCAAGTATTCATAGGCATAACCACATAACTGTCTCAAAGATGACTCAATGTACAAGAAATTAGGAGCATATGCAACCAAACATTCAATCACCCTCTAATTAATGTGTAACACCCAAGTATTACTATTGTGTTCACAAATTATCCTTTAAGTCTGACTCAGACTCCAAGTCAAGGTTTTGGGGTCAAATTAGGATTTCATTAGGGTTAGGCTTCCCAAACCCTAATTACCACATGTTAATGCCTTTAATTTAGGAAACCCTTATTTTTAGAAATATATGAATTTTTAACCCCAATTTGATCCAAGATGCTCTTTTTATCCAAAAGGGTTGAACTTTATTCATTAAGATCATTTAATTAAGTTATGGTCATGAAAACTAAGAAATTAGAGATTTCATGCATTTATTACATTAAAGTTACCAACTTTATGTACTTTTAGAATTTGAGATAAAACTGTTGGATCCTGGATGGGTGATTAGATGCTCTAGAGGGGGGTGAATAGAGCTAAATGCACTTAAACACAATTCATTAGACCTTCAAGGTATATCACACGATAAGGGTGCTAAATAGAAAATTTGAGTGCTACTAAAACATGCATAGCAAGGGAGAGAGAGATTGAACATAAACCAAGTGACAAGCTATGTACAGTGGTTCCACACTCCAAACTAGGAGTATGTGAGTCCACTACCTAGAGAGGTCAACCTCTAGGATTTCTTAACCATTACACTCTTATATTCATTCATAAAACTTACAAAACATGACCAAACAAATGACTTACCTATCCAATACAAATAGTCTTCAACCTTACAAGGACTTACCCACTTTGTAATGAGTCTTCGACCTTCTCCAAGGACTTACCCACTCTTGTACAAGTCTTCAACCTTCTAGGAATTACCCACTCTTCTTAGATCTTCAGTCTTTGACTTCACCTTCACTCAGAGAAGCTTCCACCAAGGGCTTACCCACCTGAGCAAGGAGTCTTCTTCCTTCCTCAAGGGCTTACCCACTCTTTCTCCAAGTCTTCGGCCTTGATCTTCACCAAGGGACTCCTTCCCTTGTTCTTCTTCACCTGTCTTAGCCAAGAGAGAGAACCTTCATCTTCATGGTTGAAATGAGAGATAGGGAGGTGGTGGAAGTAAGATCCTCACAAGATATACATGTAGGACTAGCTCTCTTACAAATATCCTACTCACTCTAATGGATGTAGAAAGTGATTAAGCTGAGAGAGAGAGAGAGGAGTTTGTAGGAGGCACTCAACTATAGACTAGGAACCTGATATAGAGTTTTGCATTGCATGCTCTACCTTGGAATCAAGCACAATGGGTCCTATTTATAGTTGGGGATGCCTCTTAGACTTTGGGAACACTTAAGGATGAATACTAGCCGTTCGAGGTGTTGCAACAGATACATTTTCAAGTTTTGCAACACTTCAAGGGTCAAAAACACTTTTCTATACTTTTTTGAAAAGTGTGATTGGTCAAGTTTGTAACTGGACCGAACGGATCGATCGAGTTTGAATATAGACCGAACCTGGACATTTTCAAAATCCATCAAGGGATTGATCGAGTTTGTAACGAGACTGATTGATAGCCTGAAATGAATTTTGGAAAATGTCATTAAAGTACTTAAATATTTGATTTAAGATCTCTTGATTTTTTCTAAGCTTAATTACAAGTCATACAATCATTACAAGTGATTTACAACATGATTCTAATGGATTTACATCTTATTCTAAAAATGTGCACTTGTATTGACTTTGACTTGTCTTTTCTCCAATTTGATATGCACAAGTTAGGAAATTTGGAGTGTGTCTATACCTAATCTGAAATCACTCAAGTAGAAGCATTAGACACAAATTAGTGGAATGGGTCCAGTCATCATCAAAACAAGGGTTTAGTCAATTTAGTCTTTGAGTCAACATTCTCCCCCTTTTTTAAGATGACAAACCATTCTGTAAATGTATTGAAAGCATTTAAGTAAAGTCATACCTTTGGAGAAACCTAGGAGTTTCAATAGAATTGAGTTCATATGCTCCCCCTCAATTGATGCTAGTGGAGTTCTCATACTCCCCCTCAATTGATGCTATTTCTCCTGCATGGTTAGCTTCCACAACATTTATATAACACTATGTCTTGTACTCATATATGTTCTACACATATATGTCTTCTCCTATTTACATGAACATGCTTCTCCTCTTCATGTAAGACATGAATTCTCCCTCTTTTACCAAAAAAGACAAACCTTTCTTCCCCTTTGTCATTTCAAAAAGTGGGGGTATGAATAAATAAGAAACACCACTCGTTAAAAGAAAGGAGATAACAAAAAGTTATATAAGGAGAGTAGAAAAGAACAAATAGGGGCTTGTCCAAGCATAGAATAAAAGCAAGTTAAAGCATGCACTTGAACATCCCAAAATGCAAGATAAAGTGTTGTAGAAACAAAATTGTAATTTTGACCCTCAAGATGATAGAATTAGACCAAAAAGAGTTAGGGCTCATGGAATAGCATGAGCCTTGATCAGAAGGTCATTTCTGCATAAAAAACACTACTCTTGCATCAAAAACTGAAACTGGAGCAAAATCTGAATAAAATACAAAGATGCTCCAATTTCTACATACAATGTATCTCTATATATATGATGCATCATATTACTACGTACACAACTCAAGATAGTAGATATCAAATTCATGGAACAAGCTTGAGCAAGTATGAAACAAGATACAAGCATAACATATAGTAGAATACCACTTGATAAAAAGATAAGCAATGTTAGAACTACATGTATGGGAACTACTAGTAGATGATATCACAAGTTACGACTACTAGTAGGATCTAGATCATAACAAGAGATACTAAAATATACATAAGATAAAGCAAGCTATGAGTAGATGTAGAGATATATCCAAATAAAGAGATATGAAATTTTAGAAGCATGAAAAAGATAAACTCTCCAACTAATATGCATAATTACCCAAAAGATGGTTTACCACTAAGAACCTCAAGGTTGTATCAAAATAAGATACACAACTATATAGATGTAGCAAGTTAGAGCACAATAGAAGCATTTTAAGACACAATTAGGAGATCCAAAGAGATCATCATCAAAACCTGCAAAGCAACTCAAAGCAAGTAATTGCAAGATATATATACCAATTTAGAGCAATTAGAGAGATAGAGTTTAAGAAAGAAAGGCACTTTAAAACATTGCACAATGCACAAATAAAGATACCAAATGGGAGTGCCAAAGAGTAAGGATATTGATTGAGAAAAATTACTAAAGAGGGAAATTTTCATTCAATAAGCACAATGTATATTCTGTGAACAGTGTTGTCAGTCAAGTTCTGTGTATTGACAACTCGACCGATGACGGTTGTTGGTAACACCCATTGGTGCCTATCAATCAAGTTTCAAGGAGGACAAACTCAACCGACAAAGCTTTTTTCAAAAAGCACATATGTTCATAAAAACATATTTAGAGGCATGTTAAATATATAAGCCATGTCCAAACATGTGTAACCAAGTTTATAATGCACTATGAAAGCATTAGAAATAGTTTTTGAGCAAGAGTGTGAATAGAATCACAAAATACCACATTTAAAAAAAAAAACCATATGCATAGCACACACTAACTTGACAAAAACAAGTTAGGATTGTTTATAAGCAAGAAAATCTTTACCTTTGTTCTTACCATTACTTTTCCACTTGTTGCCACCCCATACACATCTCACCTTTCTTCATTCATGTGGATTGAGAAGTCAATTTGCAAATCCATAACTCATGTCAATCCATTAGTAAGATACCTACAAGAAGAAAGATGAAATGGGCCCAATTATGTTTTTGGGTCCGGAAGGGTTAGCTTAGAAACCCAAGTTCTATTGCTCTTGAGTGCTTTACTAAAAGGACAACAGGTAGAATAATTACCAACATCATTGCAATAGTTGCATGTGCCTATAGTCTTGGAACTAGAGGCTTCTCCATGGAATATTGGAGGTCCTTTAGCTTTGTTGTTCCTTTGACTACTATCATACCCTAAACCATGTCTACCAATTTGTTTAGTAGTATGGTGTAGGATATCATTGAGATTATTTCTACCAACTAATAATCGTTGCAAAGAAGATCTCAAACTATTATTATTATGCATAAGAGAAGAAATAGTAGAAGACAAATGATTTATTTTATATATAGCATGCAAAAGATCATTTTATAGGCAAAGAGCTTTGGTTAAACAAGAATCTCTATCAATATGAAGAGCAATTGCATTATTCTCTCTACTAGTAGAACTAGAACAAGATTCAAGAACATTGATTTTAGCAATCTAGGAAGCATTCTCATTTTCAATCAAAGCAACATTAGAGATGAACACCATTTTCACATTCTAATCCTTACAAAACAAAACCTTTGTCCTTGTTTTTAGATTTAAGAACATCAATATCATGCCGGAAAGAATCAACAATTAAAGTATGATCTTCATTAGAACTAGGCATAAGAGGTTGAGCTTCTAGAAATCTAATCTTATCAAGCAAACTAGCATTTTCAAGTTGAGAGTCTACTTGGATAAGACAATCATTTTTATCATCAAGAAAGCAAGAATTAGCATGTTCAAGATCATCTAATTCTACATGTATATTATCAACAATTCTAGCAAGCTTTTTCCTTTTCATTTTAGAAGACTTAAGAGAGGCACGAGTAGCATTAATGATATCAATTAAAGGTTCTTTATCTAAAGAGTTTAGATTTACCTCATTTGAGTCTTTACTTGTTAATGCCATAAGAGCAAAATGGCATTGTCCTTCATCACTAGAGATTGAGCTAGATGCCCCACTTGATTCTTCAATTGAGCTTGTATTGGAGGAGTCACTTGAGCTCTTGTGCCATTTCTCCTTCTTCTTGTAATTCTCTTCTCTTTCCTTGTGATGATGGGTCTTCTTGCCTTGTAGACAATCTATCTTGAAGTGACCCTTCTTTCCACACTTGAGGTACCAGATGGAGGAGGAGTTCTTTCCTTTATAGAATCTACCCTTAGAGTACATGTCATCTTCTTCCACATGATAGGATGGAGATGTTTGTCCAATAATAGCTTCAATTTGATCCTTCATTTCAGCCTTCTTCAATCTCTTTAGCTCTTTCTCCTCTTGTCTTTCAACTTCTTCTCTCTTGTCAAGTGTGACTTCTTCAATGGGGATATAATCAAGATACCTTACTCCTTTAATGGAAGTAACTTTGGGTTCCCATCTCTTGGGGAGATTTATAAGGATCTTTGAGTTGATCTCTCATCTACTCATAGGATGTCCTAGAACAACAAGACCATTCACAATGGTGTTGAGCCTTGACTACATGTTTGCTATCTTCTCCTCCTTTCCCATCTTGAAGTTCTCAAGCAGCCCATTGAGCATGTAGACTTTGCTTTCCTTTACTTGTTGAGTCCCCTCATAAGTGATGCATAGCTTTTTCCATACCTCATAGGCCATCTCACAAGAAGAAATATGTTAGAGCTCAATGGAGGTCATGGTCTCATAGAGGATGTTATTTGTTGTTGCATTCAAGGTATCTTTCTTCATGGTAGCTTCATCCCATTCTTCTATATTTGCCACCGGTAGCTTGTATGGATGGTCCACCATTTGCCATAGCTCAAGACTTGATCCTTGGATGTATAATTATAGCCTTCTTTTCCAATAGAGAAAGTTAGTCCCATCAAATATTAGAAGACTGATCAAGTATATCCCTTCTTGGTAGTCACCCATGTTCTCCTACTTGTTGAAGTATGCTTGGAGAAACCCGCTTTGATACCAATTTTTGGATCCTAGATGGGTGATTGGATGCTCTAGAGGGAGGTGAATAGAGTCGAATGCACTTAAGCAAAATTCATTAGACCTTCAAGGTATATAACAAGATAAGGTTGCTAAATAGGAAATTAGAGTGCAACTAAAACATGCATAGCAAGGGAGAGAGAGATTGAACATACACTAAGTGACAAACTGTAGAGTGGTTCCACACTCCAAACTAGGATTATGTCAGTCCACTACCTAGAGAGGTCAACCTCTAGGATTTCTTAACCATTGCACTCTTATATTCATTCATAAGACTTAAAAAACATGACCAACCAAAGGACTTACCTATCCAATACAAAGAGTCTTCAACCTCACCAAGGACTTACCTACTTTGCAACGAGTCTTCGGCCTTCTCTAAGGACTTACCCACTCTTGCACAAGTCTTTAGCCATCTAGGAATTACCCACTCTTCTTGGATATTCAACCTTTGACTTCACCTTCACTCGGAGAAGCTTCCACCAAGGACTTACCCACTCAGATCAAGGAGTCTTTTGCCTTCACCAAGGGCTTACCCACTCTTCCTCCAAGTTTTCAGCCTTGATCTTCTCCAAGGGACTCCTTCCCTTGTTCTTATTCACCTCTCTTAGCCAATGGAGAGAACCTTCATCTTCATGGTTGAAATGAGAGATAGGGAGGTGGTAGAAGTGAGAGCCTCACAAGATATAAATGTAGGACTAGCTCTCTTACAAATCTCCTACTCACTCTAATGGATGTAGCAAGTGATTAAGCTTAGAGAGAGAGAGAGGAGGCTGTTGGAGGCACTCAACTATAGACTAGGAACCTCATATAGAGTTTTGCATTGAATTATTTACTTTGGAATGAAGCCCAAGGGGTCCTATTTATAGTTGGGGATGCCTCTTAGCCTTTGGGAACACTTAAGGATGAACACTAGCTATTTGGGGTGTTGCAACAAATATATTTTCAAGTTTTTCAACACTCCAATGGTTAAAAACATTTTTCTGCACTTTTCTAAAAAGTGCAATTGGTCGAGTTTGTAATTGGATCGAACGGATCAGTCGAGTTTGTAACTGGACCGAACCTGGACATTTTCAAAATCCATCAAGGGATCGGTCGAGTTTGTAACTGGACCGATTGACAACTTGAAATGAATTTTGGAAAATGTCATTAAGGTACTTAAATATTCGGTTTAAGTTCTATTGATTTTTTCTAAGCTTAATTACAAGTCATACAATCATTATAAGTGATTTACAACATGATTCTAATGGATTTACATCATATTCTAAAAATGTGCACTTGTATTGACTTTGACTTGTCTTTTCTCCAATTTGATATACTCAAGTTAGGGAATTTGGAGTGTGTCTATACCTAATCTGATATCACTCAAGTAGAAGAATTAGACACAAATAAGTGGAATGGTTTAGTCATCATCAAAACAAGGGTTTAGTTAATTTAGACTTTGAGTCAACAAAAACTAAGTCATGAAACCAATTTCATTGGATTCCTCATATTTTTCTAATAAAAAACATATATTTATATCTTGTATTTGGACCTACCATCTAATTATTAGATTTTTTTTACAAAGTTAATTCCATTGGGCCAGCCAGTGCTCGCCACATAGGCAGCCACCTGGACCTTGGTTGCTCTGCTAGCCCGGGGCCAAGCCAATATGCTCACACCATGGCAGAAACTACACCCACGTGACATAGTCATTAGACACAGTAAACAAGAAGGAAACAAGTAGGAAAGACCCTATCCTCTTAGAAGAAGAGTTGAGGAGAGAAGACTTTTCATCGAAGGTTATGTTCAACCTTGGTTTCTCGTGAGCAATTCCTTTGTGTGTGTCTACATGGAAGTTAACTCTGTGAATGCAGACCTCTAAGCGATAGTTGATTATGCAAGCCTCTCAGCCTCACCTCACCAAACTTGGCTATGGTCGACAATTGCTCAGAGATGGCCGGAATAGGAAAAATGGTGAGGGTGGTTTCCTAGTCACACAGAGAAGAGGTGAGAGGGGAAATCATAGGGTTGAGTCAAAATTGAAGGTAGGGCAAGGAATCTGGAGTTGAGTAGAGTCTTGTGAAGGTCATGTTGATCTTGTAAGGTTTTCTACCCCATATGTAGCCCTAGGCTGTGGAGAGTAGGCCAACGAGTGGTATGAGAATTGGGGGAAATCTTTAATTGTATCCTAATGGGGGTCAAACTAGGGATCAATCAATTCAGAATTGCCTCCTAATTGTAATGGAAATGTTTGTGAGCGTACACAATGATTGGGATGAGAATAAATTGGGAAATCAAAAGGGAACCGCATGTTCCTACTTTCCTATTCTAGCCAGAGGAGGATGATGACCTGTAAGTCTTAGAGATCAATCCTACGATTAGTAGTCACATGATATTAAAGGGGTTAGGTATTGGTTTTCCTATTCTGGTTAAATCGTAACATTTTATGTATTTCCCTAAATCTGTTTCACTTTAGGAAAAACCAAATTAATTCATATATCTCTCTCCTTTTAACCAATTGATCTAAAATTTTAAAGGAAGGTCTTTAACACTTAAATCTCAGTGTGTGAAAGAATTAAGGCCAAGATCTAAAATTTAATCATACTTTTCTCTGTCTTAAAGTATCCCCTTTAATTGATTTATTTAAGGCATCAATTACTTATTTTTCTCACCCAATCTTGGCAATATTCCTAATTTTGATATGTTTTCACATTAAGTGAAATATAAGGCCAAACAAAACTACTAGTTTCCTTAAACATATCTTTTCTAGAAATTTCCACACAATTCCTTCTTTAAATTAGCATTGTCCATTAATTTTAGTAATACATTTATTATTGTATTTTCCATTCTTTCTTTATCCCATATTTATCAATGGATTATTGAAAATAGTAAAACCGCAAAATCCATTCTATATGAAGAATTCGCATTCTCAAGCCAAAAATTTCAAACAAGACCTATAAAATACCAAGCTCTCTAATATGTCCTCACCAAATCATTTTTGTTTCATTTTATAGATAACTTAGGCTTGTAAACTCCATGATGAATGCTTTTTGAAGTAAGTTCAAGTACCTATTTAGTTACGGGAAGTACACTTACTCTTTTGGTTCTAGTTCTGTGTTTGTAACGTCAGAGTGATATTTTAGTATATGCTTCTGCCAACATTTGTGTTATGTCTTCTTCTTGGATGAACATGCTTATATAGTTGTCTTTCTTTGATAAAATGGATAATATTTATATCAAACATGACCCATTGCATCAAACACCCATGTTAAAAAAGGAAAATATGTGGTAAGGTACAACTAATGCTCATCATGAAGATCAATTTTAGCAAGAGAATATCCATCATGGATTACCCTCTCTATGAATGTATGAGTACTTGATAGTGTTGAAACATGTTGAAATGGTGTATATCTCTTTTTAACATCAACATATTAGGACTATCACCCATGATGTCAACCAGTAGTCTGCCCACCACATTTTCAGCATCAAAATGCACTTCAACTTGGTTATAACTACTTTTCAATGCAATTTGCAACCCATAGAAAACTCATATAACTTGAAGTAAATAGTTCCCAAAGACCTAGAATTTATTTCACAACCATTACCAGGGTTCTAAATTGGTAGTCATTACAAATGGCCCCATGTATCACCTTTGAACCAGCTAAAAATGCAGCATGAGTAAAAATCAACATTGCACAAATGGTCAAGAATCTTTGTATTTGAATAGTACATAAGCTTTCTTGGCCAGTAGGTTTAGGCACATAATTTTAAAGTCAAATGCCCAACATCTAAGGACACATGCTGCTATAAGTGGCTATGACACCTCATTGCTGAAGACAGTGCATTTCTTACACAGTCAGGCTACTAGACAATTGATTACTCCAACAAGTAATGTCCCTTCATCCCCATTTGTTAGCAGCCAAATGATGAAACATTCAAAACGCATGTTGAGGCATCTATAAGTAGGTGTGGTATGTATAAGCTGCTCCAAATTCTTCTAGCACGGGTACACTCGAAAGGAGTATGAGTTGTGGATTCAACATATGTTTCTACAAGCCTTACAATTGTCATTATATGTAATATATCTAGTCTTCTATTTAGTATTAGTGAGAAGGTGGTTAAGGAAGCCCCTCTAAATGATGTTCTTAACTTCTCTTTTGATGTCAGGATGATTATTTAACAAGAAAAATAGTGAGAGGAAAAGGACTCTCAAATCATTTAGTACCTAATTAGTCTTGATTTCTAATAGTGGGACGAAAAGGAAGGAATCCAAGTGGTGGCCTATCAAAATCTAAGTTCAACCTGTCAAACTATAAGTATGGAATAAATCTTACAAATTGCATTTCTCTCATTAGAGAAGATAAATCCGTATTTTGCAGTACTTCCATTCAAAAAGCTTACTATTCTTGTCAGTATTGACCTATATGGGAATTTGATGGGCCACCGATGACCATGGTAATCATTATAGTTGTGGAACAACTGTACTGATGTCCATGTTAATTATCTCTTAGATAGGATTACATATGGAAGGGTGCCATTCATATTCAAATAAAACCTCATGCACATGACCTTTGTCGCTCAACAACTCTAGTGATTTGAGAAAGCTCGAGCAAGCAACAATCAGACTTGCACTTTCAACTTATAATGCACTTATTGAGGATTAGATGGTGATGATGGATAATGTTAAAATGTATTAGGATTTGTAAAAAACATTCAATCCTTGATGCATTTGTAGCTTCATCATTTTCTAATTTATCTACAATCTATCATGTTGAATGTATTTGGAAAATTCTAGCTCATGTGTGGTTGAACAAAGAGTACCAATGCTGACATATCTAGGAAATCACAATATATAGAAGAGTCTATTTCTTTTTTATATTATCCATTTTTAGGATGATCATTCTTAGTGCTACCTATATCTTCCTTGTATTTTCATCATGTCACTTGCTCTTCACATGGTTGGCATCACACTAATCACTCATTTAATACATTAAAATATGCATTAATTGTCAATATAAAATTTAAGTACCAAAATGTATGTAAAATGAGAAACTAAAGGCATAGCATTGATCTAGGAGTCATAATTAACCTATGTTCCAAATTTGGTGGCTTTTGAACTATATTTGACCCCACAAATTGATTTTATAAGTTTTAATATAGTGTAACTTTGGTATATGAATCGTTTTCATTTAAATGACATTTAAAAGCCAAGGTTTCTTTGATATATGCATCACGCATACTCGATCTCCATCAGATCCTAATCTGACAGTCCTCAAACCGTCTTCCTCCTCTGGCCACATGAACAGGCATTGCACCGTGATTCCTCCACCTCGTTCTCCCTCTCCTCTTCACCATTTCATGAGATATTTACCTCGTTGGCTTCGTCTGCTCACGAAGGCTCTAACGAGCCTTGATTCACTCACTCTCATGCCCTATGGAGGAAATGCCCCTTCGGGCTCCCCACTCCTTCTCCACGACAAGGTTGCAGAGGGGACTAGAGCCCTCCTCTGACTTATATAAGGTCCGGTCGAGCTTCTTCAATCCCCAATGTTCTTCCTGTCCACTCAATTTGACCTCGCATGCTCCTTAGCTCCCCGACGTACTCTCTTCTCTTCTCTGGCGATGGTGATGTGACCCACACTCCACTGACCTCATCGCTTCAATCAGCTTAGGGGTGAGCATAGCCAGACCCTACTCTTCTCCTCCCCTCTTTCGATCCACCTCGCGAAGGCCCCTATTTACGTGTCCTATAAGCTCATCGAAACTCACCACCACCATCGTACCTTTTTGGCATTTCCTTGTTCCTCCACCCTCACCAAAGCCTCCGTTCACCATGGCTTGATTTCTTGTTTGTATTGCAACCTTCAATGGATGTTTGTCTCATGATTTTTGGCAGTTTGTCAGTGTGTGGTTCCTCCTCTGCTCTGGCTGCGTCGCGGCCTGGTTTCCCCATCCTTGGGCACACTGGTGCTGGTCCAATGGTCTTTTGTGACGAGGAAGTCATAGTGAATTCATCCCCGACCTCAGTTGACACCCATACACTTGGGTACGAGCTGGAGCAATGGAGCCTGAGCTCCAGTTGCTCGCTCCAGCGCCATGGTAAGAGCAGGTAGATGTCTGGTCAGTAAATGACCAGGGCACCCTCACCCCTCTGATTAGCCAATTTAATTCACATGGGCCTTATGATAATATCACTGCTTGCTTTATTTCACAACTGCAAATTATCCATATGTGAGTAGGAAATTTATATCCCCACGATTTTAATTCATTTGATTTAACGACCAAGGGCATTCTAGTAAATTGACCCCTTAACTCAATCGCCTGTAACCTAAGCCACACGAGTGTGGACCAGCTGACGGGGCCAAAGCTGATTGGCCTGCATCATCATGGGTTCGATCTCTATGGTCCACACCCATTCACGCAATTAATAACCTACATGGCATTCTCCTAATTTCTGATTGGCTCGACTTGTTTAATTCATAATAAATTGGTCCTTGCTCAGAAAAATATAAATAAATACTCATTGGAAAGGATTTTTTAAAAAAGAATCTAAATTTGTGGTTATTCAGTCTTAATTCTGATTTCTTTTTTTAAGTTCACATTGGGTTCCTTTTTGATGATATATATACTGTTCTAAAATTAATAATTAATACCTTTTAACTCAAAATTGAGAAATAAGATATGTTTGCCTAATCAGTGAAACCTAAGTGATATTTTGGTCATTGTTTTGATTCCAAAATAAGTGGTTTTCAAATAAGGTTTATATGGGTATCATTTTAAATACTTTATACCTTAATACAAGCTAATACATGTGTATGTTTATAACTAGGATAAAGTGGAATTGGTCACAATCAATTTGGTCAAAGTGATGTCATGAATCTTCAATAAGGTATGTGAAACCTATTTAAGTACAATGAGTACCATATTCCTTAGTTGGGATTTTACCCAAACCCTAATTTTCCTAATGAGGCAATTGCTAGCCTTGGAGTCTCTCTCTATTTCCTTTATTGGTCTCTTTATTTATTTGGATCTTCTATTGCCTATGTTGGCTCTCTGTGTTATTTATTTCATGGGTTTTATTCCCATTTGCTATGATGTAATGTTATTTATAATTTCACTACTGACAAGTGAATTATTTAGCATGATATATTTATTGGACAAATGACAATGCAGTGTACATGAGTACAAACTATCCATAGGGCACTAAGGTTTTAGTCCTCCTTCCAGGCACTGGGGTTTTAGTCCCCTGCCACTTTATATAGGCACTGGGGTTTTAGTCCCCCTTCCACATTATATATTTGAGGTTTGGGATGTGTATGTTCCCCTCTCCTCTTGGTGTAGGTATGGTAGGTGCCTCACCCTGCATTGGTATGATTTTGTGTCATAACATCATTCATACTATGTGATTATTATTATTGATTGATATTGGAAGATTACTCTTTTTCTTATTTGATTTATTGCCTCATTCTCTTGAGATCTCTTAAGTGTAGTGAATCATTTTACTATGCAATGTTGTAGTTTATTATTTGTCCTTATTCCTTTTTATTAACACATACTTTTTATCTCTCTCTTGTTGGGTGATCCCAACCACCCAGGTATAGGATCAGAGTGCGCAGTTGAAGCATGGTGAACCATCCTAAGGCTAGGGATATGGAGTTCAACCATCTATCTTGGACTTAGTTATAGCTACCTATATGTTAAGTTTTTTTTGTTTGGAGACCAGTTGATTTGGTCTTAGTCTTCATCTACCTAGATCATGTTGTTTTGTATAAAGTTGTACACCCTTTTGGAAAATTTTGTAAAGTACTCTTTATACAATTGAATATAGTCAAAGTTTAAAATTTCGCTGCTTCACATTGGTGTTTTTGTTTACCATGATTATTTAGCAAAGATTTTGTGGTCTTTATAGCATGGTATCAGAGCATCAAGGTAGTTGCAATCTTGATTAATTCAAATTGTCTCCTAGTTAGAAACCCTTACCTTATATAGTTTCCCTTTAGCAAAGCTTTTCACCTTAGAGTTGACCAATGATGAAAGATTGATTTAGGATCATAATAGAAATATATTTTGTCAACTTTTTGGTGATTAGTCTATTAGGTTTCCACTAGATCATAAGTTGAAAGCAAAGGTGTCTAGAAAGGGCCAGGGTCTCGGGGCTGACAATATTTTCCTCCGCACCACTAGCTTGGCTTACGATAACTCCCAAATCCATATGACACTGGCTTGGCCTGAGCTGATACTAAATGTCCCAAAATAGCATACCTTTGGGCAAATTAGTTTATTGTTGAGTAAGCTTTGAACCTAGTATATGATTCTTTGGTTAGTCATGTAGAATCACCTTATGATTCCATAAGTTCCTTAGAGGAGCCTTAGAGTTCCATGTTTGGGAGTAGTATACCCTATGTTAGGTCTTGAAGTTGATAACGGTGCTTAGTAAGACAACTAAGTGTGGGATCTCATACATAGTTTTACCTCAACCCTTTTGGAAAGTAGACTTTAGTAGTAGAGCATTTTATACCTTGATAGATTTTAGAGTTGCTAAATTTGAGGATGAAATCCTCCTTAAGGGGGTGGAGTCCCTCAATGGATTGAAATCTAGTTACTCTATTATTGGAAACCCTAACTCCATAGACTTAGGATTAGTGAGCTTATATATGTTTGGTGTTGAGCAAACAACTTATAATTATAATTCATCTTGTTTGTTTATATACAAATGAATATATGTACAATAAGTCATCTAAAGAGAATAGTTCATATGCTTGAACCTTAAAATACTCTTAATGCACATAATAGTGAGTTACTCATCACTAATTGTGGATACACTTAATGTGGACCATGTCACCCAAATAGTATGGTTAGTAATATTAATGGTTCCAGTGCATCCTTAACATACATAACATGTAATGGTCATGATGACCCAAACCCTAATGTGTAATCATCTATCCCAACAATATACATACATATCTATCCTTAATGCCTTCATGATACGTTAGTGACATTAGGTGTCATCATCATATAACATCCCTTGATACATATACATGGATGATAATCACCTAGTCATGATCAAGTTATCGATATATGTAAGGCATATCACCTTGTTCCCTAATATACATCTCATTAATCACCTTATCATGATTTAGTATATGAATCAATTCATTAATGTTTATTGTGTTCCATCTTATTCACTAAAATATATATATAATGACTCAATTATGATTATGAGTAATTGGATTCACATGAGTATGCATTAATGATTAATGTGATATTAAATATGTATAATTCATATTATGGAGTGTAATAGGAGAAAATGATGTCATTAATATGAGTATGAAAGATGATATGGCAGTAGGTGATAATTAATGTGACATTATTTGGATTATTATAGGCTTAATAATTTGTTGGTTAATAATATCTTTTTCTTACAAAATAATCTGTGATAACCCTATATGATGGTTTTCTAAGGATAATGGAGAATAGATTCATATTATTAAGGTTTGTGACCTAATACATTAATGAATGTTGAGATTACTTAGTAAACCCTAATTGTGTTTAAAACCCTTAATGGGACTAATAAGGGTAATACATATGTTTTGTGCTAAATGATGGGAGGTAAGTCTTGTTACAACAATGTGAGTAAAATGTGACATAAGTAGTGGAATAATATGATGATGCTTTTTGATGATGAAGATTATGCTTATAAGCCAAACATGTTAATTATATTAGGTTTGATAAAAGGTAATGGAAACCTTAGTGAGACTTGGCTTATGTATATAGCTTGTGAAGTATCATAGATTTGAAGTAACACCTAGTTACCTAATGTTGGGATGTTGCACACTCATCCTCTCTCTTCCCTCTTGTTGTGATTTTGGGGACAAAATCCTCTTTAAGGGATGGAGTGCTGTAACAGACTGAATTTCAGGGTCCTTCTTGTAATTTACCCACTTTTGAGCTCTTATTCAATTTCAAGTCCTTTTGGACCTTCTTCATAAATTTCCCATCCTTTTGAGCCTTCTTTGGCCTCAATATTGAAATTGAGCCTTTCTTGAGACTGTAATTCACAATCGACCAACATTTATGATAATGTAGGGGGTTTTGCACAAATAACCCACCTAATGTGATATTTGAGGACTAATTATGAAATATGGCCATTAGTGATAGATAATTAGTAGATAATGTTAATTTATAGCTTTTATATCTTTTTGGATAAGATATGAGCATTAATGTGCATTTGGATTAATATATAAGAATAATTAACCCTTTTCTTTCTCTTTCCTCAAAAATAATATTAATGTATGAAAAGATGGTATTATGATAAAATATGACCCCTAATATTGATATGTCTCAAATTTCACTCACTTATGTCATTAAAAGGCTATCTTCACACTAATCACTCATTTAATCCAATAAAATATGCATTAATAGTCAATATAGCATTTAAGGGCCAAAATGTCCATAAAATGAGAAACTAAAGGCATAGAATTGATCTAGGAGTCGTAATTAACCTATGGTCCAAATTTGGTTTCTTTTGGACTTTATTTGACCCCTCAAATTGATTTTATAAGTTTTAATATAGTGTAACTTTGGTATTTGAATCCTTTTCATTTAAATGACATTTAATAGCCAAGGTTGCTTCGATATATGCGTCATGCATGCTTGATCTCTGTTAGATCCTGATATGACAGTCCTCATACCGTCTTCCTCCTCCGGCTGTGCGAACAGGTGCTGTGCCTCGACTGCTCCACCTTGTTCTCCCTCTCCTCTTCACTGTTTCATGAGATATTTGTCACATTGGCTTTGTCTCCTCACGACGACTTTAACGTGCCTTGATTCACTCACTCTCATGCCCTGTGGAGGAAATGCCCCTTCAAGCTCCCCACTCCTTCTCTGCGGAGAGGTTTCAAAGGGGACTAGAGCCTTCCTATGACCTATATAATGTCCGGTCGAGCTTTCTCAGTCCCCCAATGCTCTTCCTCTCCACTCAATTTGACCTCACATGCTCCCTAGCTCCCCAGATGACTCTCTTCTCTTCGCTGGCAATGGTGACGTGCCCTGCACTCCTCTGACCTCCTTGGTTCAATTGTCTTAGGGGTGAGCATCACCAGATCATACTCTTCTCCTCCCCTCTTTCGGTCTACCTCGCGAAGGCCCCTATTGACGTGTCCTATAAGCTCACCGAAGCTCACCGCCGCCACTGAACCTTTTTGGCATTTCCTTGTTCCTCAGCCCTCACCGAAACCTCTATTCATTGTGGCTTGATTCCTTGTTCATATTGGAACCTTCAATGGACGTTTATCTCACAATTTTCGGTAGTTTGTCAGCGCGTAGCTCCTTGTCTGCTCCAGATGCACCGCAGCCTAGACTAGGAGGTGTAGGGAATTCTTCCCCAACCTCGGTTGACAACCTCATGCCTGGGTACGAGCTGGAGCAATGGAGCCCGAGCTCTAGTTGCTCTCTCTAGCGCCATGGCAAGAGCATGTAGATGTCTGGTCAGTAAATGACTAGGGCACCCTCACCCCTCTGATCAGTCAATTTAATTTGCATGGGCCTTACGATAATATCACTTCTTGATTTATTTTGTAGCTGCAAATAATCGATATGTGAGTAGGACATTTATATCCGCACAATTTTAATTCATTTGATTTAACGACCAAGGGCATTCTGGTCAATTGACCCCTTAACTCAATCGCCTTTGACCAGAGCCACACGAGTGTGGACCAGCTGACGGGGCCAAAGCTGATTGGCCCACGTCAGCGTGGGTCTACCCTCTGTGGTCCACACCAATTCACGCAATTAATGGCCTATGTGGCATTCTCCTAATTTCTGATTGGCTCTACTTGTTTAATTCATAATAAATCGGTCCTTGCTCAGAAAAATACACATAAATACTCATTGGAAAGTATTTTTCACGAAGAATCTAAATTTGTGGTTTTTGAGTCCTAATTCTGATGTCTTTTTTGAAGTTTACCTTGGGTTCCTTTTTGATGATATATATAATGTTCTAAAATTAATAATTTATTCATTTTAACTCCAAATTGAGAAATAAGATATGTTTTCCTAATAATTGAAACCTAAGTGAGCTTTTGGTCCTAGTTTTAAGTCCAAAACAAGTGGTTTTTGAATAAGGTCTATATGGGTATCATTTTAAATACTTTATGCCTTAATACATGCTAATACATGTGTATGTTTATAACTAGGATAAAGTGGAATTGGTCACAATCAATTTGGTGAAAGTGATGTTATGAATCTTCAATAAGGTATGTGAAACCTATTTAAGTACAATGAGTACCCTCTTCCTCAGTTGGGCTTTTACCCAAACCCTTATTTTCCTAATGAGGCAATTGCTAGCCTTGGAGTCTCTCTCTATTGCCTTGATTTGGCTATTTATTTATTTGGATCTTCTATTGCCTATGTTGGCTCTCTATGTGATTTATTTCATGGGTTTTATTCCCATTTCCTATGATGCAATGTTATTTATAATTTCACTACTGCCACGTGAATTATTTATCATGATGTATTTATTGGCCAAATGACAATGTAGTGTACATGAGCACAAACCACCCATAGGGCACTGAGGTTTTAGTCCTCCTTCCAGGCACTGGGGTTTTAGTCCCTCTTCCACTTAATATAGGCACTGGGGTTTTAGTCCACCTGCCACATTATATATTTGAGGTTTGGGATGTGTATGTTCCCCTCTCCTATTGGTGTAGGTCCGGTAGGTGCCTCACCCTACATTGGTATGATTTTGTGGAATAATATCATTCATGCTATGTGATTATTGTTGTTGATTGATATTGGAAGATTACTCTTTTTCTTATTTGATTTATTGCCTCATACGCTTGAGATCTCTTAAGTGTAGTGAATCATTTTATTCTACAATGTTGTAGTATATTATTTATCCTTATACCTTTTGATTAACACATACTTTTTATCTCTCTCTTGTTGGGTGATCCCAACCACCCAAGTATAGAATCAGAGTGCACAGTCAAAGCATGGTTGTTACAACCCCAATTTTGGGTTCATATGGTTGGAAATGTAATTTCTTCCAATAAATGTATGGTTATGGGAATTTGTACAAATTATATGTGGCGGATGGATTCCATTTACAATATTTTATTTTTGCATATGATTTCATGGACAATAAGATGTTAATGCGTCCAATATGATTAAAAGAAAAAGAAGAAATCACATGTTGCTTTATTAAGAAGGAAATTTGAGATAATGATAAAAATATAAGAAATGTGTGTAAATATGGATAATGGAATCATCATGGATGAGATTTTGAGTGCACATAGTTTATAATGGTAAAATGAATCCAAATAAAGATTAATAAGAGAATAGGAGAGAGAAAATATGTATAAAATGTGCCTTATTAATAGATAACTTGCATATGAAGAAAAATATCTCATACTTTCAAATTTGAGTCCCAAACTTGGTATAAAAGTAGATAAAGGCATCAATGACTTTCATTTAAAATTTGGTGTTAATTGGACATGTGGTTTGGGAGATATGCTTTTTATAATATTTCCTAAAGTAAATGGATAATCCTTAATTGTATTAAATGTCGCAATATATCCAGGATATATATTTCGACGCGGATAATCATGACCATTGATTAGAATATCCACAGGGGACAAGTAGTCCCCTAGCTCTCACTGATATAGGAAATAGATATTGTGGGAACTAAGTTTCCCCACCGATTTTCTTGCAAACCAAGACATATCAGAGTTCGAAAACATTCCCAACAAATTCAAAGGATTAATCCGAGTTGATCTACCCCTAGTTTCTCAGAGTTTCCTCATGTCTAGTACTTTTTCCAAATATCAAACTTAACTATTCATGATAGCCAGATGGAGGCCTATATATATGGGGCCTTGGACCCCCAACAGAATGGAAAACATGTTCCTTGACTTTGGTTGAGCTTTGCGGGTAAGATAATGCTTGCGATTTTAGATCGGGGCATGGGTGCTGCTCTTGATGACACAGGGACCTCGTCGGAGGGTCAAAAGTCAGTTCTTCTGCCTCTGATTGTGATCAGTGCAATTGGAGCCCTGGGCAGCTTTGGAGGAGCATGGCGGAGGATGCACAACTTTCACTTGGTGTGTAGGGTGAGGGAACGATGGAGTCAACTGAAGAGTTGACCATCCTTGGGAGCTGGTCTACGCGCAAGGACCATCCCACAGAAGAAGAAGAGAAAAGGGGAAAAGACCCCTTTGCCCCCGACTCCAGTAAAGAAGCAAAAGGGCAAGAGTGTCTTTCCTGTGGCCCAACCCGCATGAAAAGGAAATATGGCTCATGGGGCTATGTGGCAGCCAATGATTAGCCCAAAGGTATTTAACCTTGCAAAAATTGTAATTAATTATTTATAGATCTAATTGTGACAAATTGTATATGAAAATTTATCAGAAAAATTCAAGGAACCCATTAAAAAAGTAATTGAAGCCTAATTCTTCTTGCAATTCAAAAAGTACTTAAAGTAGTCACCTTTAATATTGTTATTAATGAAAAACCCTAGATTTTGATGATTAATGATTTTGGAAGGGTTATATGGATGTTCAAAGTGGAAAACTAACTTGTTGTTAATAAAGGGATGATTTAGATATAAAAGGATGATCTTTACACATAATTGGATCAATTTGGGGTTCCATGTACATGATTATGGTTTACTGGGCTTAGAAATGCTAATTTTGGTAATTATAAATTTTAGTGGTTTTAATTGTGCAATACACGAATAAAATAGAGATATTATGATCCCAAGCCAATTTGAGTATAAAAGATCCTTAATGTGGATAATTTGAGTAACTAGGGTTTTTATGAGTAGAAAAGTTGTTTTAGGGTTTTTTGACCTAAAAAGGATAAAGTTTGAGAAATTGATCTAAGAAACCCTAAAAAATACTAATGAGACTTGGAAATCTTAGAAAGGTGTCCCAGTCATAAAGAGTTGTTTGGATGTCATGGTAACAAATAGGTGTTATACATGTTTTCAAGATCAGTGATTTCTTGATTGATTAATTGGCTTGCTTGATTGGACATCTTGTTGGAATTGGATATATTGCTTCTTTGAGATCTCTAAAATAGGTATGTGGTTGCGCTTATAATTAAATCACTTTAGTTTCCCAGTGATTCCCGAGGTTTTAACGGTTGCTTGGAAATAATTGATTGATTGACTTTTATTTCATGCAACTACAAAGTGACTATGACTATCACCATAATTATACGTGCATGACTAGCTCAGATCTTGGTCCTCCTCTATAGCTTTGTTAATGATGAAAAGGATGACCTAGTACATGGTCTACTCACGAGGTAGGATCATCAGGTTATCGGATGACCTAGTACATGGTCTACCCATGAGGTAGGATCATCAGGTTATCAAGAGTCGATGTGTTCGTCTACCCTTGGGTAGGACCATACGACTCCACGACCCTATGTATTGATCTACCTGTAAGGTAGGATCATGGGAGTTAGTTGAGATCTACCATATGAGAGGTAGTATCCATGTCCACTGCAGGGACAACATAGAGGCTAGGGTATGTAAGGATTGAGTAGTCATGTTTAAAGTGTAAAGTTTGTTTTATTAAATCATAATTGCTTACAATATGTTGTTACAATTAAATGCAAGATTATTGGCTCCCCCACATACCAGTATAATTTGTTATACTGACCGCCATTTTATTTTTCAGTGTTTTAGGTTTATCAAGAATATGGATATTCCTTTAAAGCGACAATGATGCAATAAAGCTTAACAAAGATTGGAGGATTTTAGATAGATGGATGTTATATGGGGTAAAGTCCCTCAACTCCTATACTTTGCAAGGTATGAGAAAAGAAAAAAATTATTCCATTTTAATCTTTATTTGTTGTAGAATTTATTAATTATTGTTGATTATTTGCAAAACCACTAATCCTATTTTGGGATAATGCCTCTGACCTCTTGGTCTCCCTTAATTGGGGGTTACCGGGAAGTGGGGTCATTACATTTGGTATCAAAGCCGTGGTTTTCCATTTAATCTCTAATAATTATTTAATTTTACAAACTCTTTAGACCCAAGGGAGTTATTAGAGGATTTTCTGATGAAGGTGTCTAGAAAAGACTCAGGATATGGTGACTGACAAGATTTTCCTCCACCCTACTAGTCGGTATATGCAGACTCCCAGATTTTGTGTGACTTCCTGGCCAAAATCAAATGATTTGACTCAAAATAAGATACCTCTAGGTCTTCTCATCTAATTTCATCCCTTCTTTACCTCTTATTTTTGGAGAAACATTACGTTTTTAGGGTATTCTCTCTCTCCACCACCCTCATGTATTTGGGATAAGAGTAATAAGGATTAAGGAATCCTCCACCAAATAATGAAAAGCATGTAAACAAGATGCCATGGACATAACTTTAATAGTTTTAAGCATAAACTAAAGATTAGTTTCATGCTTAGGTTGCATGACGTGTGTTGTCATGCCCTTAGAAGAGATATGAGGTTAGACCTTCTTGTAGGAGGACAAGGAGAGAGTTAGCCTTGGAGGAAGATGCTCCAGGAAGAGGAAGAGACCTGACACATCTTCTGAGGATAATGTTAACCCTAACCCCAAATGGTGGTTAGAGAAAGAGAAGACACAATGAGTTGGATAGCTTAGTTGTCCGTGCATGCGACTACATGGGTTGGACATGCATGCTTCACGTAAAGGTTTTGAGTATATACATGAGAATCATGAACAATGAGTGGCCGGTTGATCCCTGGTGCCTTATGGTGACTCGACCTTGGGTGGTCGTGCCTGTTGATGGTGGATCACTCCCTCATTGAAAAGGGTGATGGTGACCGTATGGAAACCCTAATGGGCATATATGAATAGAAAAGAGGATATGAGTACCTGCCTTTAGGTATAGGAAGGAGACTTCCTTAAGAGGTATGATAACAAGTTGTGAGGTCTTGCACCCAATTTGTTATCCTTATGTAGGACTCTCAGGGTGTTCACGTGGAAGACTGGTAGGAAGTATGTGCCATATATTGTATAGGTTTAATTCATGGTTGAAAAGTTGAACATGCGGTTAGACAGTTGATGCATAGGAAGTGAACCTGGGGTTCCTAGACCAAAGAGGGGAAGTAGTAGTACCTAGTGCACATGATGCTCATAAGACTGTTTGAGTTCATAGTATTTGTGTGACATCCCGTTATCATACAGACAACAAAATGCCACGTGAAAACGTGCGGAACCATCATAAACATCGTATTACCAAAAACATGGGTTAATTAAAACTGATTGCGGAAAGCAGATAAGAAAGGAACTATTGCATCCAGATCCACATCCTGCAAGGAAACATGTTAATTATATAAATATACATAAACTTGATACATGTCCACCGTTCATAGGATCCAGCTATCTTTTATCCATAAAGGACGCATCACCTGTTTATATACATAACAGACCTAGCCAGGTCAATAATAGGATAAGAAAGCCATACAAGATCATACATCGTGAAACTTTATCAAAACACCTCCAAGGACCTGAGAGTACGTGGATGACTCTAGGACTCTACTACAAAGCACCTAACAACAACAATAGCATATCCAACCTTGCTTTCTACTATTCTTCTTACTGCTCATCTGCGACCTCACATCCACCACCACATCTAGCTTGATTACCTTAAAAGGTTTTAAATCAACAGAGTGAGACACACAGTCCCAGTGAGAAACATAACCCCCGCCGAAACTATAAAACCTCAAAGGAGAGCTAGAACACATAAAATAGGTAAAAAAAATTTTTGAAAGAGGGACGGGGAACCCTATGATTGGGGCTCCCCGTTACTATTACTAACTAATCAAATCAAGGTTTACAAGAGATTGCAAGTTCAAAGGGAAAAAACTCGACAAGGAAAACCTAGCTACATTACCCCGACGAGCCAAGTTGGCCACGTCGTGGGCTACTCTATTACATCTACGATTAACATAATGTAAACTACACAAAGAGAACTGAGCATTCAACTCTTTGACGTCATCAGCAATAGATCCTACGTAGTCCCGTCACGCCTTCTTACTTGTTCATGCATGGACGACCTCCAAAGAATCTGTCTCAACTTCGATGTTGACGTATCCTTTAACTTTTGCCCACTGCAACGCTGCTCTTACCGCTAACAATTCTGAGATAGCGACGCCCATCCCTATGTTAACCTTCTCCCCCACAACCCCCACCAATCTACCTGCATCATCCCTAGTGGCCCAACCAATACTCGACCCCCCATCCTCCCCAACAGACCCATTGACATTGATCTTCAACTTGCCCTGCATTGGTTTAGTCCATCCACAACGCTCCCCGTCTACTCTCCCCGCAATGCCTCCCCCCTCACAATAAAATAGGTAACTGATATAAGCAAATTGTATATGAGTAGCATACTGAGCAAACTAACTTGCTATGTCTTCTTACTGAGATATTTAGGAAGCATATGCATAGATAATAATATGGAACATGATTGACAAGACATGTCTAATAAGAACCTATCATAAGATATGAGGAACACATAATTAGCTACAAGATATAACTAGGGAAACTATACAAACAAGGCCTCAACCAATATATCGTGTTTGCCCTAATCAAATATACTATACGGCTGCATTACGATTTATTATGCCCTAAGGAAGTGGGTCGTACCGCTCAAATCAAACCTTCGGTTGTGAAGCCCAAAACCGGTGCCATACAAGGTTAATGGAAGAGTTGGACTCTTGTCAGACTCCATGACCTCACCTCCTTGTGGTCAGTGCATGATATCCAAAGCAAGACTGCAGTGTCTTGCTTATGTGGCCTCAGCCACACAAGGTTAGGCTACCCTCTGCCTAGCCCACCTTGGTACAGGTATCAGGGCTAGAAAACTGAGCCACGATCCTGTTCACCATGCTCCATCATCACTAAGCCATGGGCCTGTTCACCATGCTCTATCACATATCCTGAGCCATGGGCATGTTCACAATGCTCCTATCACACTAAGCCATGGGCCTGAAACCGTGCTCTAAACATGCACAACTACTTAGAGCGTAGGCGCACCCCACATATTCAACAATATGCATTCGAGGTTAACCCTTAGGAGAACCTGTTTCACCATCACCAAACTCCTGACAATGATGGATCTATGGCCAAGGCAAAATATATGAAAAATTCATCTGTAATTAATTAACATATTTTAAGTGGATTGTAAGATTCAACCAAGTTATGTAACATGCAACTATATCAAGAATGAATAAACATAGAAATCATTATCTTGTGTTACATTGTCACTAAGTCCTTCAATGCCATTGACATCATCCTGATCCATCACAAGGATCCAACATCACATGTTACCACTTGGCCTCTTGCCAATCATCAAGATCCTATCAGGCAACACTTCTAAGGACCAACCTGCAATGCCCAAGCGTGCAACATCATTCCAGGTAGAACCATATCATGCAATGCTATGTCGGGCGGCACCATACCAAGAAGCATGCAACACCACATGATGGGCAACCTGTTGCAACAGACTGACGGGCAGCACCATAACAACAACCTAGGTCGGCCAAACGGAACACCCCTATCGCCCATGAAGCACCGTGTTGGGCAACACACCACAATTCTCAAGAGGATCACTTCACAAGGGCTAAAACACCCAAACCTCATGCTACTATTGATCATCAACCAACACCTTGTCCATCACACCATACCGGTCAAGGACATATCATCCAACAACACATCTTGGGTAAAGGTCCATATCGGTCAATGGCATATCGCCCAACAACATATCTTGGGTAAAGGTCCATATTGGTAAAGGACATATCGCCCAATAGCACATCTTGGGTAAAGGTCCATATCAGTCAAGGACATATCACCCAACAACACATCTTGGGTAATGTTCCATATCGGTCAAGGACATATCGCCTAGTAGCACATATAACATATCACCCAAGCTTCACCTTAGAAGAGAGGTATCAGGAAAGGGTCCAAAGGTCATGACGAGTTGGTCATCTTCAACCTCAAGACTGCCACCAAGAAACCCTAATAGGTTAAGAGAGTTGGCTCACCTCTCAATAACCAAGTGAGAGGGGTTTTGTACAACTTCTATCACATATCAGGAAGCAAGGTGGGTCATCCCATACCGGCCAACCTTCCAACCCCAACTAGTTCAAGACCAACCAAAGGCTCACCTCTCAATTCCATGGTAAGAGAGGAGTATTGCTCAAGCAACTAGAGCTTAAGCTCACCTCTCAAGACCAAAGAGAGAAAGTGATTTTGCCCCAAGAACACACCACACGCACCATGGAATTAGGAACCCTAGGCTCACCTCTCAACAACTAAGAGAGAGGGGTTTTGCCCAAGGAACCCTAATCCAATGGTTCAGCCAACAAGGTCCAAGAGCACATATAAACAACATAACCATGTCATCATACCCCACAATGTCAAGGCACATACTAGAACAAGGATATCACTAACAAGATAAGCATGGCCGATCAAGATAGCATATAAACAAGCAACATGAAGAGAAGGTAATATAGCTAGGGAAGGAGTTATGTAACCCACCTCAAGCACACTCCTCAAGCTCTAAGACCCAAGCTCCAAGGCACCACCTTCAGCCACCTCAAGAAGAGAAGAACAACTCATAACCACCATGACCGAAAAACAAGCAAGAAGGAGAAGGTGCCAAGGAAAGAGAGAAAGTTACTCACCACGAGAGAAGGAAAGGAATAAAGGATACTCTAGGGTTTTGGCCACCACTAGAGGAAGAAGAAGACTAGAGCTATTTCACACTCGAAGCTTCACCAAGGAGAGGGTATCGGCCAAGACACCAACTATATCAACCACCATTCCCTCTTCTCTTCTCCTAGCTTAGCCACCAAAAGAAAAGGAGCAACTAAGGGAACTAAAGGAGCTGCTGGAAAGCAATAAGGGTCATATATATACAAGGGGGTCAAGTGGGCATCCACTAGAGGGATACTCCACATGTGCTTGCCCAAACCACCACTTGTCTAAGGTATGCCACGTTGCTAGAAAAAAGCACCAAGTGTCACTAAGGGTGACACAAACAAAGCTATGTCAAGAAGGGTGTGTATCACCCAACACGGTGCCATGGCCGATACACCACTGCCCGACACACCTCTTAGCCGACACACCCTACCTGACACACCTCTTGGCCGACACACCCTACCCAACACACCAAGCAAGGAGGCGACACCAAGCTCAAACAACGCCCGAGAAAGCCCAACAACAATCTTAAGCTTCACAAGCTTAAACGGGGCCCAAAAACAAATCAAGCAAGGTGCCCGACTCATCCTCTCAACCCTAGAGGATGCAAGGAGAGAGAAAGACATCTCTCAAGATGGAAATCTTGGACATAAACCCTAAAACTTGGGTAAATTGCAAGTTGCACCTAAACCTCCCAACAAAGCACAAACAAAACCCTAATCACAACTCAAGTGATTAGCAAACATATAAGCACAAGGTTTAGGCAAAGAAAATAGGGTAAGCCCAAAACAAAGGTCAGGGTCCTTACAAGCCATAAACCTCTACAAAAGGATTTTTCCCCTGAAATCCGAAGAGAAAAGCGAGGGATACTTCCTCCTCATCTCTTCCTCGAGTTCCCACATGGCTTCCTCAATGCCACAATGATGCTAAAGAACCTTCACAAGAAGTAGGTCCTTCCTCTTCAGCTTCTTCTCTCTTCTATGAAGGATAAACACCAAACCTTCCTCGTAGGTCACATATTCATCAAGCTCAACTTCAACTGGCTGAAACACTATCTTTGTGCCCGAATGACTTTTCTTTAGCATACTGACATGGAACACTGGATGCAACCTGTTTAACTCTGGTGGTAGCTCTTACTTGTAGGCTACCTTTCCAACACGTGCTATTACCGAATATTACCCCATATACCTGTTGGGTTTCAAGGGAGACATAGAAGGTAGAGGAAACAAAAAATTTCTTCTCCCAAATCCAGAATATAGGAATCACATCAACATCTATACAATAGGAAGGATGGTTTGTAGAGGCATACCTTGTCATGAGGTTTGCTCGGCGACGTTACCTCACAGCTTGCATGGTCTTCACCTCCGTTCTTGGACGGTGTCTGTGCAGCTCCTGGTCTCACCGGGACTGTCGGGATTGACAGCTGTCCTCCGAGCAAAAGAAGTCTCCCGCCTTTGAAGTAGTCCACACAGACCACCTGGAACTCCGATATCCTTGTCCCACGATGAATCAGAAGGAGTCACACCCTCCTGTCGGCGTACTAGTCACCGACACACTCTCCTACAACTAGTTGCCTTTTTGAGTGTTGTCTTCCCCTTGTTTTGCCTCCCTTATCAGGTAGCACTTGCTCGGGCTCTCTCTCAGTTGCCACAACCAGAGAGAATGACAACTTTGCATAGCAACTGGTGTTCTATGTTGTGTTTCTGAGAAGCCCCCAATACCCCTATATATATAGGAGGGTCATGGGACAAGGTTCTCTACCCCGAGCAATGCAGGATTAAAGCAGGAGTAGAAGGGTTCAAGATTTTCCACAAAACAACCAACTGTACCACCTGAACCAATCGTTTCAAGCATGAAATAGTCAATTGGGTAGCTGAGCTGATCGTTTTACACCTGAAACGATCGGTTGGAGTACCTGAGCCAATCGGTTCATTGCTGAACCGATCAGTTCGTGGTCCTGATCCAACTCAAATTGACTTTCATATTTGTTTCTGATTAATCAAATGTTAATCCTTGTCCAAATCAAATTTGTACAAGTGAGTCAAATTGTATTTGCAAAATAGTCTCTTGACTTTCCAAACGATCTCGGTTGGTCACATGAATCGATCGGTTCAACAATTGAGCCGATTGTCTCATGACACATGAGCCAATCGTCTCACCTGTTGAGCTGATCGGTTCACCTACCTGATACGAACGGTTCAACTCTTGAGCCGATCGGTTGGGGCGGCAGACTATGCAAAATCAGTCAATTGTAGTTTCAATCAATCTGATACTCTAATAAATCGATCCAACGCCTTGAATACTATGATACTGAGCTATCAATTGATTGAGTGTTTAATTGAATTAATAAACTCCTTTAGTAATCAATCTAAACATTGTTTGTGGATAAACTCCTCTTCCAGGTTAAATCCTATGTGTGTGACCCTACATGTCCATTTCATGTTGGCAATGAAAGTCCATAACACTTATGAATTCACAAGTAAAGAGTGGTGCCTAGTCGCACATTAGTGCTACTAAAGTAAAAAGGAAAGTTGGAGAACAACTTTCCATCCTACAATTTGTGAATGGTGTTACAGTGAATGTATAATTCCTTTGTCACTGATATCCCGAATGAGCTCAAGGCATGGAACAGTCATCCTGCCAACATTCATTCACTTTCTTGATCTCAAAGTAGATTGGAGGAGATATGTATGGCATCAATATCACATAATGATTCATACATGCATGTGCACGCCTATCTCAATCCTACTCATCAAGCGACCATGGATATCAAACTCACCCCTCGAAAGACGCATGTGTCAAAGCCACCCAATCATCACCTTTATAACAACCCATGTTTCAAGACTGCGTTTGATCATGTCAAAGTGTACCCAACGACGTGTTGAGTGTAGTGATTTCAGGTCAAAGAATCACACTCACCACCATCACTGTGAGAACTGACTGTGACTACCATGTCATGGTTCCATGTGTCAAACTCACGGTGCGTCTGTCTAGTAAACTTGTTCTCTAACAAGTACCAATGTGTTTGGTTTGATATCTCCATATCATGACTAATGAGATTATGTCATCAACCAACACCACAATCTAGTATTGTGTGTCAATGTTGTCTATCTACCTTCCACAATGACATATGACTAGGGACATAATAAGAATGTACAAACTATTAGCATCCATATGATCTCATCATTCAGGTCCTGAACCTGAAAGCATATGTCATTGAGTACTATCATTCTCTAGACATTCAATATGTTCTATCATTATCTCATATGACTAAACCAGAAAGAATTGGAAGCTTGCCTTTGATGCTTATCAAATCAATCTTAATGTATCCCACCAATCATCCCATGATTGGCTCTGAGGGAATGACCAAGCACTACTAACTTGTCATCAATGACCGACATAACTATAAGTTCATCTCTATGAACTCCTACATCCATATAGTATCGTCTGCTTTTCTCTAATACACATATACTCATCTATTTCCTTTTAAACAACTTTATTGGAACGTTTCCAATTATCAACAAACATTCACTTTTATATATCCCATATATATATTGTGATTAATTTTATGTCCATCTCGGAAGTTCACATCAGTGTAACTCTTTACAGTGAACCCTTCCTTATTTCCATAGAACTAGTACTTATCAAGTACTTATCATGTTCTTATGGTATTCTAGTGACGTGGCTTTATATTATCGCACTAACAAACTCACTTAGGGTTGAAATCCCTAAGTTTTTAACCAAAACAAATGTGCAATAATATCGCCCGCAAGCGGACGGGTCTTATCGCAGTATAGTTGAGGATCGAATCCCAAGGGACAATGTTTTTAAGAATCTCTCTCCAGTCGAATGTAGTTGAATCAAGACTAATATTTAGAACAAGGTTTGTTGAATTGAGTTTAATTAAACTAAAAGCAAGGAAAGTAAAAGAGAAGGATTAAAGGTTGATTAAAGATTAATGATGGAAATCGCTGGGATGTTCCCGGGTTTCACCACCACTACACATGCAATCACATCCAAACATCAAACATCCAAGCAAGATATAACCATTCAAATAGAGCTGCTGTAGAACCCCCCATACGGGCGTCAGGTTCACGTAAGCATCACCTTAGGTATAAGATGTCTCGTCACCATCTAGATCACATACTTACGACTCCGAAGATTTAGAAATCTAAATGAAGTTGTGGTCCCCCTATACAGGTGTTAGGCATATGGAAGCGTCATCGTGGGCTAGATGGCTTGTCACCACAGAGATCATACACTTACGACCTCAAGGAATTCCACTCTATTTCTCGTTTGGGAGTCAACCACGTTAATCGACATTCAAAACCTACACATTGAAGTTCTCACAACATAGGAAACAAACAAGATAAATGCAAGCAGGTGATCAATCCACAAGCACAAATTGATGATTAACAACAAAATGAAAGATTATATACATGCCATGGAACGTTTAACAAAAAGATATGAAAGCATGGGTAGTGGGGCTAGTCCCCGCACCCCAACGAAAGAAAACTACTCGCTCATGGTGAGAGAAGCAAGAATAACAAGAGAAAGGGAAGTTTCTGCCATGAGCATGGTGAAGAAGATGATCGCAGCTCGGTGGAGAAACGGTCTTCTACACGATGTCGGGGCAGATCTGGATGAAGAGAGAAGAACACCACGATAGACGGGGCATATCTTCTCCCTCCACCTTCTTCCTTTTCTCGTAGTCCTTGCTTGCAGCAAGAGGAGCAGCTCGTGGATGAGATGGTGGTGTGGAAGCAACATATCTAGATCTAGATCTAGATCTAGACGAGGTGGCTTGCAAACCCGAGCCTTCACTCTAGATCTGGGTGAACATGCTGCAAAACCACCACAGGGGCATGTTCTTGGCTATGGAGATCGTCTCCTTAGGCCCAGGACAGTCCTGCAGCCTAATAGCATCCGGAGATGATGATTTGACTAACTGGAGTTGAGTTCTATTTATAGGCAGGCTGGGCTCTGACTTAAAATCGTGACCTTGTCATTTCTGCAGTGGGTCGCGGCTTTTGTCATGGTTGCGACATTTTTCGTGGTCGCGGTATTTGTCGTGGTCGTGGCAAATGTCGTGGTGGCGACCTTTGTCGTGGTCACGACCTTTATCGTGGTCGCGGCAAATGTGCTGATCTGTGTGAGGAAGAGCCACGACTTGGCAAAGGTGAAGGAGCGAGGGCGGAACGTGGAGGTAACTGGGTCGTGGGTAGTTGTGCGGGGTTGCTTCTTGGTGCTGCACCTCGACCAGGTCTGTAGGTGATGAGGAAGGAGGAGCTGCTCATGATGGGGATGAGGAGGGAAGGTGCAGGTGGAGAGGAGAGTCACGATCTCTGGAAGTGGAAGGTTTCCGCTGCTGTAGGAAGAGGAGAGCGACAGGGGCAGGGTGAAGGCAGACGCGGAAGGCGGGATCAGGTCATCATTGCCTTGAGCACAAGTGGAGAGAGGGAACACAGGTGGGAGGAACTGCAGACTGTGGCTAATGTCGAGGTAGCGATCGCGATTAGGGTTGAGCGAGCGGAGAAGAAGTGCTGGCGTCACTGCTGATCGCGGGTACATGGCTGCAACTGCGGTCTTCATTTTCTTGGCAGACCGCGGGGTCGTGAAGAGTACGCCGCAGGCGGGATGATAGGCCGCGGCCTGAGGTGTGGTCACGGTCTAGATGAAGAAGATCACCGCGGTTGCGGTAGATGGAGTCACGGTCGCGGCTGGCTACAAGTGGTTCTGGAGATTGAAGATAGGTGGTGGTGGCGCAGCGGTGAGGTGCAAGAAGGCCGCAGTCACATCATTGACTACTTCAGGCCACGGGGTTTGTGGAGATCGTGATCATTTTGCCGTGGTCACGGCTAGGTCAGGAGGAACCACGGGTGATGTAGCCTCCAGGAGAAAGGCTGCGTGAAAGGAAAAAGAAGGAGGGGCCCTCATTGACTAGCCATTGACCAGAGCTAAACAAAGCCCACAATTGGGAAATGGACCAAAACTAGGGCCCAAAGCTCGATTTGACCTGCCAAAAACGATGTAAAAATCCAATTAAATCTGTGATAATTCAATTAAGCTCAATTACTCACATAATAGAAAGTATAGGTAATAAAAGCTATTTAGAAGATAAAGCCAAAAAAGGGTGACTAATTAGTGTAAATATGGGTCAAAAGAGGCGATTGGACTCTGATGAATATGCATTCATCAAAATACCCTGAACTTAAACGTTTCTCATCCTCGAGTAACACAAAATCTAAAACATTCGCCGGAAGAATACTTTCGACTTGTGCGATTGCCTCATCTTCACATCACAATTATTTCCTTTCTGCTCGGTATGACTAAGTGTCTCAACAACTTAAGATCACAGAACACATTTTACCATATCTTCGTTTCCGAGTTCGCTTCCTAATATCACTTCTTCTCTACTTTCTTCAAAATCAAGCATGTCAGAGAGTTTTGTAAGAGTCCAGAGATACCCGCAGAACAACAAGTGTGCACCTGATCTGATACTGGTGTTTTTAGGATGTTGGTGAGTGTAGGCATTCATTGTGCCAGTGGGTGGAAAAGGGAGTGAAGGGTGGTATGGAAGGAAGAAATAAATCTCTCCTCTATTCGACTCGAGATTTTATTATATGATTTGCAATTTCATTGATTGCATTTTTTTGTGCGAATCTCTCCTCTATTCGAATCGAGATTGCATTTCTTTTTTTTGTGTGCGCTTAGGCATCTTTTCTTGGTGATACGCCCCTATTTCGTAGTGAGGGGTATGGAAGAAGCGTATAGAGAGAGAGGGTGTGCCACCCCGAACTTTGGGTTTGGCACTATATTGGCTATTTTTGTTTGTTTTTGATGAATGAGGGGGTAAGAAGATGATGGAAGAAGTGTAGAAGAGAGTTCAGATCAGAGTGCAACTTGATTTACAATTCAGTGCATCGGGTCGTTCTCCTTATCATACTCTGCTCAAATAATGACTTGATGAGGATCCGGTGGAGATTCCATGCTATTGTTCCACTAGTCAGATAGGAAGCACAACATGTTTGATCCCTCTCAGTTTGACAAATACTTGCCATATCTACTGATCATGATGTTAGGATTCATAAGCTTCACACGGTGATTTCTAATCATAGGCTAGTTTCAGAAATTGTTCTCCTTGAGGCTTCGCTTCGAATAAGGAGGGTATAATGATTCAAAACTACATGGAAAAACAGGATAGACGGCTAGGTAAAGGCTTTAATTGAAACAAAAGCGTCACAACTTGATCAAGTTTCTATACAAGTTTCTATGAAAACTTTTGAAAATTTTGAAAAATTTGCTTAAAATTGCGACAAAATTTCGACGATCAAATCTTAAGTCAGAAACAGATAGGAGAGGGTGGAAAGTAAAGTACGTACCACCCACCCTCCACCCCGAACTTAGAAATTTGCTTGTCCTGAGCAAACTCTAAATCTGAGATGGAGGGGAAAACTCGTGCCGGTTGGTCCACCAGATGTGGTTGCATTCCTTCCGGCGATGCGTCCTCCATCTGAAATCTAAAAAATGGAAACTATCAGGACTTAAGACTACATCTTGCGATGCATTGTCTACCAGGTGCAAAATTTTCTAAAGACAAAATTAAAAGTAAAATCTAATGTTAAAGATCGGGTTGCCTCCCGACAAGCGCCTTTGTTTTACGTCGATGTGTCGACGTGATTTCTTCAGTTTTCTGGTAGGCATTTCGGTTTGGACAGATTCATCAATTCATCAGTGCTAGTATCAGCTGTGGTGAAATATCTCTTCAAGCATTGGCCATTTGCCACAAAATCACATGACTTCTCATTCCATAAGGTAAATGTACCATGTGGGTAGATGCTCTTGACAATGTACGGTCCAGACCATCGAGAGCACAGTTTGCCTGAGAATAACCTCAGTCTCGAGTTGAACAACAGAACTTGGCCTCCCACTTGAATGTCTTTCCTCTTCAGATGACCATCATGCCAAAGTTTCGTGTGTTCCTTGTATATTCTTGCATTCTCATAAGCTTTCATTCGAAGTTCATCCAACTCTTAAAGTTGTAGAATCCTGGCTTCTCCTGCTTTCTTCATGTCAAAATTCAGCTGTTTGATTGCCCACCATGCTTTATGTTCTAGTTCCACGGGCAGGTGACATGATTTTCCATAGATAAGTCTGAAGGGTGTTGTTCCAAGAGGAGTTTTGAACGCAGTTCGGTAGGCCCATAAGGCGTCATTGATTTTCACTGACCAATCCTTTCGGTTGCGTCCTACTATCTTTTCCAGGATAGCCTTGAGTTGGCGGTTCGAGACCTCTACCTGCCCACTTGTTTGCGGGTGGTAGGGGGAATCTACTTTGTGTGTTACACCATATCTTCTCAACAGCGCTTCAAAGCTTTCTTCCAGAAAATGAGAACCTCCGTCAGAGATCACAGTGCATGGAACTCCAAAATGGGGAAAAATGATATCCTTGAACATTTTAATGACGGGTTTTGAATTGCTAGTAACCGTTGGTATTGCCTCTACCCATTTGGATACATAATCAACCACGACTAGGATGTAGGAAAATCCATATGAGGATGGGAACGGACCCATGTAGTCCACTCCCCAAACATCAAAAATCTCAACTTCTTGCCATAGCTTAAGTGGCATCTCATCTCTTTTCGAAATGTTTCCCGTTCTCTGACACTTGTCACATGACAGAACAAAATTGTAAGCATCTCTGGATATGGTTGGCCAAAAGAATCCACATTGCAGAACCTTCAAAGAAGTTTTCTTAGAACTCACATGACCTCCGACTGGGCCTGAGTGGCATTGTTCTAAAATAATTTGGGCTTCTTCCTCAGCGATACAACGTCTGTAGAGACCATCAACACAGAGCTTGAAGAGGTACGGTTCATCCCAGTGATGTTGCCTCACATCATGCATGAATTTCTTTAGAGCATTTCCAGTACACTCAGGGTGGATGATACCGGCGGCAAGTTAGTTCACATAATATGAGTACCAAGGGGTAGATTCTGAGGCTTTCATAAGCTGGTCATCTGGAAGAGAGTCATTGATTGGGACCTTCTCAGTTTCCAGAGTGTGGATACGACTTAAGTGGTCTGCTACAACATTTTCTGTGCCTCTCTTATCTCTAATCTCAAGATCAAATTCTTGCAATAGGAGAATCCATCTTATTAGCCTTGGTTTTGCATCTTTCTTTTTTAGAAGATAACGGATAGCAGCATGATCGGTGTAGACAATCACCTTTGAACCGATGAGGTAGGATCTAAATTTATCAAAGGCATAAACGACTGTTAGGAGTTCCTTCTCAGTAGTTGCGTAGTTCCTCTGAGCTTCGTCAAGGGTCTTCGATGCATAGTAGATGACATGCTATTTCTTCTCTATACATTGGCCCAGAACGACACCCACAGCGTAATCACTGGCATCACACATAATTTCGAATGGGTTGTCCCAATCCGGGGCACGAATGATGGGTGTTGTTATAAGGGCATGCTTTAGGTTGTTGAAACTATTGATACACTCTTCATCAAAATGGAAATCAACGTCCTTCAGCAACAAGTTTGTCATGGGCTTGGTTATCTTGGAGAAATCCTTGATAAACCTTATGTAGAAACCCGCATGACTAAGGAATGCGCGGACTTCTCTTATATTGGTTGGGATAGAGAGTTTAGAAATCACTTCGATCTTTGCTTTGTCAACTTCAATTCCTCGATTACTGACCCTATGGCCGAGGACAATACCTTCTTTTACCATAAAGTGACATTTCTCCCAATTAAGCACTAGATGTGTTTCTTCGCATCATTTGAGGACAAGGGAGAGGTGCCTTAGGCAGGAATCATACGAATCCCCATATACAGAGAAATCATCCATTAAAAATTCCATAATGGTTTCGGTTAAACCCACAAATATGGCTGCCATGCAGCGTTGGAAGGTCGCAGGCACATTACAGAGTCCAAATGGCATCCTTCTAAAGGCGTATGTTCTAAAGGGGTAGGTAAATGTAGTTTTCTCTTGGTCATATGGATGTATAGGGATTTGGTAAAATCCAGAGTAACCATCGAGATAGCAAAAATATTCCTGGTGAGCCAATCGCTCTAAGACTTGATCTAGAAAAGGCATCAGAAAATGATCCTTGTGTGTGGCTTTGTTCAATTTTCTGTAATCGATACACATCCTCCACCCGATTACTGTTCGAGTGGGGATGAGTTCATTATTTTCATTTCGTATCACAGTACTGCCACCTTTCTTTGGAACAACATGCACAGGACTCACCCACGATGACTCATATATCAGATAGATGATTCTGAAAGTGAGCAGCTTGATAACTTCGCGGCGGACCACTTCCTTCATATTAGGATTCAATTTTCATTGATGCTCAACAGTCGGCTTGTGGTCTTCCACCATAGGGATTTTGTGCATGCAAAGCGCTTGAATGACCCCAGTGAGATCACTCATCTTGTAGCCAATATCTTTCTTTCTTTCCTTTAATTCTTTCAAGAGTTTATTTTCTTGTTCTGTCGTTAGATCAGAATTTATAATAACTGGACAAACCTTGAGATCATCCAGGAACACGTACTTAAGTCCCTCGGGTAGGGGCTTCATTTTAGGGGCTTCTGGCTTCTCACATGGCTCTTCAGATACATTCAAAGCTTTGAGTTCCTCAATCCTAGCTTCAGGGTCTTCCTCTACAGATTCAAGGTGAAGGACACAATCCTTAACTTGTTTGTTGATGAAATTTTCAGCAGATGGGTTTGTCAGAGCCACTTCTATAGGATCGTATTGTTCATATTCCTCTTGTGTGAGGAGAGACATTTTCTCAATGCAATCAATCAAATAGACTTCTTCCTGCATGCTCGGTCTTCGCATGCTTTCAAAAACTTTGAACTCAAGGGTTTCTTTCCCTAGTCTGAGCAACAAGGTCCCTGCTTCAACGTCAATCAAGGCTCTTGTAGTGGCGAGGAACGGACGGCCAAAGATAAGAGGGTATCGGGCGTCTTCCTTTATGTCCATGATGACAAAGTCACATGGGACATAAGAGTCTTTTCCAACCTTGATAGGGACATCTTCGATGATTCCTAAGGGAAGAGTCATAGAGTTGTCTGCAAGTTGAATGGTCATTCCGGTCGGGAGAAGTTCTGCAAACCCTAACCTTTTACAAAGGCTAAGTGGCATGATAGAAATGCTAGCACCGAGATCGGCCAATCCCTTCTTACATGAGGAGTCATCGATATGACATGAAATCCCAAAGGATCCCGGGTCTTTCTGCTTCTTGGGCATCTTGCTCTGGATGATATCAGAAGTGGTTGTTGCTAGCTTAATAGTCTCGTATTCTTCAGTTATGTACTTCCTTCTAAGGAGAGACTTTAAATACTTAGTCCAGGCTGGTATCTCGGCCAGTGCATCTAGAAACGGTATATCTACATGAAGCTTCTTCATAGCTTCTTTAAACTTGTTGAATCGAGTATCGAGCTTTGTCTACTTCAAACGAGCTGGGAAAGGAGGACGGGACTTGTATACTGGCACATCCGGCTTAGGTGTGTCTTCTGCCTCTGTAGCCAACAGTTCCTCCACTCTTGCTTTGTCTGTCTTATCAGTGGTTGGTTGTTCCTTTGGTTGGGACTCAGGTGTTGTAGAGTCTTTGACATTCACAAAGTCATCATCATTTTTTTCAGTTATTGGTATCTTAACTAGGGGGGTCAGAATAGTCTTTTCCAGACCTGGTGGTGACAACTTTCAATTGCTCCGGTTGCTTAGGATTGTTCTCTGGTTTTCTAGCAAAGGTTCCAGTAGGTGGCTTCATGCTAGCCGCAAGTTGAGCTAGTTGAGATTCAATAGCCTTTTGGTGGGCTTGCTGGTTAGCCATCATAGTTTGCTGTGACTACAACATCTTCTCAATAGCTGACAATTTGTCATCAGGGTGCATGGGACTGGCTTGTTGCCCTTGTTGTTTCTGTTGATAAGGGACTTGGTTGGGGTTTTGAAACTGAGAATTATTCTGATAGTTGTTGTAGTTTCTATTCTGGAAGTTACCTCTGAAGTTCCCTTGATTCCCGAAATTTGGTTGTTGGTTATATTGGAATCCTGGCGGGCCTCGTTGTTGAGTATTTGAACCAAGTTGTCGCGAGTTTTACGCTCCAGAAGGGTTTGCATATTGAAAACCTAGATGGTTCCTATTTTGATTCGGATTATAGTACCCTTGACTAGGGATGGTGTTGATAACATTCAGATTTTCCATTTGACCATTATCTCCTTGGGCACATGTATTGCTCAAAACAACATCATAGAGAATGTTACAAGGTAGAGTAGAATGATCAGTTCCTTTGCATGCTTCACAGAAGAGTGAGGCTGACTTAACTTGCTCTTGTTGTCGAGGGGGCAAACGTCTTCTTTCATAAGTTGCGAGAGATGATTCTAGATGGTCTTGCTTGGCAACTAGGAGTTTGCGAGATTCAGCGATAGACTTGTACTCGGGTGTTGCTTCAGCCATGGCTACCTTCAGCACTCCTTTTCCCATAGGTCTTCCCCAGTTGGCTTGGTTTTTAGCTCCAAGGGTGACAACCTTCCATGCGCTATCATAACTCTGACGCATGAAGTTTCCTCCAGACGAGGAATCCAAAAACCTCTTGATATCATCGTCCACACCTCTATAAAATATTTCAATGAGTTGATTCTTTGGAATACCATGATGGGGGCACTTGCGTAGAAGATCTTTGTATCTTTCCCATGCTTCAGCTAGGGATTCTCCAGGGGCCTGGGTGAATTGCATTATTCGGCCCCTAATTTCATAGGCGAGAGAAGGTGGATAAAACTTTTCCACAAACATTTTGAAGTTGTTCCCAAGTGGTGATGGGTTCGCATTGCAAAGAGTTATACCAACTCATAGCTCTATCAGCAAGAGAGTACTTAAAGAGGTGGAGTATGATGGCATCATCTGTGACTCCATTTTGCTTTGTCATGGCGCATAAGTCTATGAATCTCAGAAGATGTTCTTGACTATCCTCTCCTTTCTTACCATAGAAAGGACTGTTTTGAAGCAACGTAACCCAATGTGCTCTTATCTCAAAATTCGGAGCGTTGATGGGAGGAGGTTGCACTGGGTGACGAACGTCTGCAGCTTTAGGGATCGAGAATTCTCTAAGGTCTTTTTGTAGCTCAACATGTTGAGCTGCTGCTTGGGCTGCTTAGATTTCTTCTTCGACTACGGCTCAGACTTCTTGCATAAGCCTATCTCTTTGTGCATTAAGGGCTTGAGCTACCCTTCGAGCAATTTCCTCCTCTTGAGCCATTCTTTCCTAGTTCTCTCTGTACTGACGACGAAAGGTTATGTCTATCTCAGGGTCAAAGCTAGCAGCGAGTCCGGGACTGTCTGAGCGGCGCATACACTAGACTTTGTGGGTACCTAGGATGGAAAGATCTTTTGCTGGTGAGATGGATGGAGAAGAACCGAATTCTAGTGTATATGATCGATAGTATCAAAAGTAAAAGAAAAAAACCTAAATTAGCCTCAAAAGAACTAGATCTAACTAGATGATTCCGTTGTCCCCAGCAGCGGCGCCAGAATTTGACGTGGCTTTATATTATCGCACTAACAAACTCACTTAGGGTTGAAATCCCTAAGTTTTTAACCAAAACAAACATGCAATAATACCACCCGCAAGCGGACGGGTCTTATCGCAGTATAGTTGAGGATTGAATCCCAAGGGACAATGTTTTTAAGAATCTCTCTCCAGTCGAATCTAGTTGAATCAAGACTAATATTTAGAATAAGGTTTGTTGAATTGAGTTTAATTAAACTTAAAGCAAGGAAAGTAAAAGAGAAGGATTAAAGGTTGATTAAAGATTAATGATGGAAATCACTGGGATGGTCCCGGGTTTCACCACCACTACACATGCAATCACATCCAAACATCAAACATCCAGGCAAGATATAACCATCCAAATAGAGCTGCTGCAGAACCCCCCATACGGGCGTCAGGTTCGTGTAAGCATCACCTTAGGTATCGGATGTCTCATCACCATCCAGATCACATACTTACGGCTCCAAAGATACAGAAATCAAAATGAAGCTGTGGGCCCCCAATACAGGCGTTAGGCACACAGAAGCATCACCGTGGGCTAGATGGCATGTCACCACACAGATCATACACTTACGACCTCAAGGAATCCCACTCTATTTCTAGTTTGAGAGTCAACCGCGTTAATTGACATTCAAAACCTACGCATTGAAGTTCTCGCAACATAGGAAACAAACAAGATAAATGCAAGCAGGTGACCAATCCACAAGCACAAATCGATGATTAACAACAAAATGAAAGATTATATACATGCCATGGAACGTTTAACAAGAATATATGAAATCATGGGTAGCGGGGCTAGTCCCCGCACCCCAGTGAAAGAAAACTACTCACTCATAGTGAGAGAAGCAAGAATAACAAGAGAGAGGGAAGTTTCCACCATGAGCATGGTGAAGAAGATGATCACAGCTCGGTGGAGAAACGGTCTTCTACACGATGTCAGGGCAGATCTGGATGAAGAGAGAAGAACACCACGGCAGACGGGGCAGATCTTCTCCCTCCACCTTCTTCCTTTTCTCATAGTCCTCGCTTGCAGCAAGAGGAGCAACTCGTGGATGAGATGGTGGCGTGGAAGCAACATATCTAGATCTAGATCTAGATCTGGATGAGGTGGCTTGCAGACCCGAGTCTTCACTCTAGATCTGGGTGAACAGGCTGCAAAACCACCATGGGAGCAGGTTCTTGGCTATGGAGATCGTCTCCTTAGGCCCAGGACAGTCCTGTAGCCTAACGATGTCCGGAGATGATGATTTGACTGACTGGAGTCGAGTTCTATTTATAGGCAGTCTGGGCACCGACTTAAAATCGCGACCTTATCATTTCTGCAGTGGGTCGCAGCATTTGTTGTGGTCGCGACATTTTTTTGTGGTCGTGGCAAATGTCGTGGTCGCGGCCTTTGTCGTGGTCGCAGCCTTTGTCGTGGTCGCGGCAAATGCACTGCTCTGTGTGAGGAAGAGCAACGACTTGGCAAAGGTGAAGGAGCGAGGGCGGAACGTGGAGGTAGCTGGGTCGTGGGTAGCTGTGCGGGGTCGGTTCTTAGTGCTGCACCTTGACCAGGTCTGCAGGTGATGAGGAAGGAGGAGCTGCTCATGATGGGGATGAGGAGGGAAGGTGCAGGTGGAGAGCAAAGTCACGATCTCTGGAAGTGGAAGCTTGCCGCTGGTGTAGGAAGAGGAGAGCGGCAGGGGCAGGGTGAAGGCAGACGCGGAAGGAGGGATCAGGTCATCGTTGCCTCGAGTGTAGGTGGAGAGAGGGCACACAGGTGGGAGGAATTGCAGATCGCAGCTGACATCGAGGTCGCGATCACGATTAGGGTGGAGCGAGCGGAGAAGAAGTGCTGGCGTTGCTGCCGATCATGGGTACATGGCTGCAACTGCGGTCTTCATTTGCTTGGCAGGCCGCAGGGTCGTGAAGAGTACGCCACGAGTGGGATGATAGGCCGCGGCCTGAGGTGTGGTCGTGGTATAGATGAAGAAGATCATCGCGGTTGCGGTAGATGGAGTCGCAGTCGCGACTAGCTGCAAGTGGTTCTGGAGGTTGAAGATAGGTGGTGGTGGTGCAGCGGTGAGGTGCAAGAAGGCCGCGGTCGCGACATTGACTACTTCAGGCTGCGGGGTTTGTGGAGATCGTGATCATTTTGCCGAAGTCGCGGCTAGGTCAGGAGGAACTGCGGGTGATGTAGCCTCCAAGAGAAAGGTTGCGTGAAAGGGAAAAGGAGGAGGGGCCCTCGTTGACCAGCCATTGACCAGAGCTAAACAAAGCCCACAATTGGGAAATGGACCAAAACTTGGGCCCAAAGCTCGATTTGACCTGCCAAAAATGATGTAAAAATCCAATTAAATCTGTGATAATTCAATTAAGCTCAATTACTCACATAATAGAAAGTATAGGTAATAAAAGCTATTTAGAAGATAAAGTAAAAAAAGGGTGACTAATCAGTGTAAATATGGGTCAAAAGAGGCAATTGGACTCAGATGAATATGCATTCATCATCTAGTAACCCTTACTGGAACTAGAAAGACATCCACTCGTCATGTCCCACATACGAGTTATCAGGATGAGCATATCATATTGTCATGTCCTACATACAAGATGATAAATGTGTTTTTGTTCTTGCCATGTCCATACATGCAAGATGATGGGATGTTTACAAACATGATAGATCCATATATATTCTTAGTGTTCCCATTCTTCAAAAGAATTGGACACTTGGCCTTGGGATACCAACTCCATGTAACATGGACATGTTTTCTCCCACTGAATCTATGCACAATGAACCCTTCAGTATAGATTGCCAATGTATTCTCTCTCTTTTCAGGTCAAGAGGTTTTCAAGAACTATCTCTATAGATCTCTATTACTATCACATAGGAAACGTCTCTATCTTCCTTAAAGATAATTTCCACTTTGGATTTCCATTCTAGAACATTTCTATTTCACATTTACATGTAGAATACAAATACACTCCCACTAAATCACAAATTCCTTCTTTATCTTGGACATATCAGTCAAACCCTTTGACTATATTATCAAAGTAAAGATCTAGCTCTGAGTTTCTTGTACTTAATCAATCACATTGATTAGTCCATTGTAACTTATAGACTTCATTTGCATTAATGGATTCATAAACCTTATAGGTTGTGTCACATACACATCCTTGTTTTATTCCTCATAGGAATGTAGTTTTAGTATCCGTATGCCAAAATTCTTAGTCATTAAGTTGCAATCAACAAGCATCATCCTTCTCAAAATGTCATCCATGTGTGTTAATACTTAAGACTTATTCACACTTATGGATTTCATCCCAATGGGTGCTAACATCAAGGTCATACCTTATGGTTCACATGGAAGTCATTTAGGATGTAATGGTCATAAACCATAACTCAAAATATGGCTCCTCATATTCATCTAGATAGTTGATTCATCACATGACCAACTCATCACATAGATAATCGAGGTGTATCTATCAAGGATATAAGAATTCACCACCCTTTTTGATTCTTAATGTCCTTTATTAGTGTAGGGTATTATTTATTTAAGAAGAAATTAATTATTTGATAATCATCCTCTAACTCCTTAGACTGTGACTCCTTTTTGATTTAGACATCACCATGCCTTAATGATGAGTTCACTATGATACACAATCATAATCACTCATAAGGATCTCAAATATTTGGTCCAAGTACTTCATTCATTGATCTCATCAAGAATTAACACTTTACATAATTCACACTTCATCTATGATATTCTTGAACACTTTAAGATATTCATATTGGTATTTCTCTAAATACCGATTGAAGTATTAGCATTAACTCTAATAGGTATGGGAATATATCACCTGTATTATACCTAATAGGATAATCATTATCCCACTACCACTAGTGAAGATTGATTAATCATTGCCAAGAGATTCATGTCACTTATTGGTTCGCTAACCAAAAGAGTCTAGTTTTATCCATCATATAGAAACTAGAAATGAATTTCTCATGATTTATGCTAATTTTATTGTTTGAGTTATCAATAACATTTGTTACGACCTCACCTTTCGGTAACCCCCAATTAAGGGAGACCAAGAGGTTGAAGCCGCACCCATATATTCCGGATCAAAGGTTCGACATATAACCAAATATCGATTGAAGTTTTAGCATTAACTCTAATAGATATGGGAATATATCACATGTATTATACCTAATAGGATAATCATTCTCCCACTACCACTAGTGAAGATTGATCAATCATTGCCCAGAGATTCATGTCACTTATTTGTTCTCTAACCAAAAGAGTCTAGTTTTATCCATCATATAGAAACTAGAAATGAATTTCTCATGATTTATGCTAATTTGATTATTTGAGCTATCAATAACTTTTAGGTATCATTTTATCTTATTCACACTTATGGATTTCATCCCAATGGGTGCTACCATCAAGGTCATACCTTATGGTTCACATGGAAGTCATTTAGGATGTAATGGTCATAAACCATAACTCAAAATATGGCTCCTCATATTCATCTAGATAGTTGATTCATCACATGACCAACTCATCACATAGATAATTGAGGTGTATGTATCAAGGATATAAGAACTCACAACCCTTTGTGATTCTGAATGTCCTTTATTAGTGTAGGGTATTCTTTATTTAAGAAGAAATTAATTATTTGATAATCATCCTCTAACTCCTTAGACTATGACTCCTTTTTTATTTAGACATCACCATGCCTTAATGATGAGTTCACTATGATACACAATCATAATCACTCATAAGGATCTCAAATATTTGGTCCAAGTACTTCATTCATTGATCTCATCAAGAATTAACACTTTACATAATTCACACTTCATCTATGATATTCTTGAACACTTTAAGATATTCATATTGGTATTTCTCTAAATACCGATTGAAGTATTAGCATTAAATCTAATAGGTATGGGAATATATCACCTGTATTATACCTAATAGGATAATCATTATCCCACTACCACTAGTGAAGATTGATTAATCATTGCCAAGAGATTCATGTCACTTATTGGTTCGCTAACCAAAAGAGTCTAGTTTTATCCATCATATAGAAACTAGAAATGAATTTCTCATGATTTATGCTAATTTTATTGTTTGAGTTATCAATAACATTTGTTACGACCTCACCTTTTGGTAACCCCCAATTAAGGGAGACCAAGAGGTTGAAGCCGCACCCATATATTCCGGATCAAAGGTTCGACATATAACCAAAAAACAATTATTAAATTCTAACAGACTATACTGAAATATGGTAATAAATTTTTTGCATACCTTTGAAAAGTTGGGAATAAACTAAACTTCTAACCACAACTTGAACTATTCTAACTAATTCCTCCTTGTTCTTTAATTCTTGAATTCACAATGTGTCGCTTTACTGTTTGTACTTTTGAGATTTGTACCTAAATCGCCGAAAAAAAAACGACGATCAACCGAAGCTGGTATGTGGAGGAAGCAGATAATGTTCAACTATGTTAACAATATAATCACTCAATGAATCATTTAATAATCAAGATTACATTTTAAACCATACAACTCAATCCATACATATTCTCGTACTGTGGGCTGTCCCTGCAGTGGACATGTATATCACCTCTCTTTTAGGTAATAGAGTCGCATGACACTACCCGAAGATAGCCCAATATCTAACTCAATGTGACTTGATGGTCCTACCTCAATGGTAGCCATGTACTAAGTCATCTATAGATCTGATGGACCTACCCAATAGGTAGCCATGTACTAGGTCATCCATAGACCTGATGTACCTACCCAATAGGTAGCCATGTACTAGGCCTTTCTCTAAACTGATGGACCTACCCATAGGCAGCCATGTACTAGGTTAGCTATAATGCCACAGAGAGAACCAAGATCTGAGTTTGTAGGAATATACATTATGTGATAGTCATAGTCACTTTATAATTGCAATACGAACATCCAAACAGTTTAGTTGCATTCAATGCAATTAAACATTCGGGAATCCATCAGGAAGCTAGAGCGGTTATTCATAATTAACCACATACCTTTGGTTGTAGATTTCAATATAGAATCAAATATATAGAGAAACCCAATCAACAAGCAATGAGGAAGATAAATCCTGAAATAAAAGTACAATTTTCCTTTTATTAATATTTATCCAATTTTCATCACATTACTTAGGATTTCTATTCAATTTTAGGGTTTTCTTGAAAATTAGGGTTTTGCTTTTACCTCTTAGATATTATGAACCCTAAACCATCAAATATACCCAAAACCTTTAAATTATCTCCTTTTAATATTCCTAACAGCTTTTGGGATCATTATCTAGCAATTTATCAAAATAACAAGGTTTCCACCTTCTTTTACCCTAAATTAGGGTTTTCATGTACATTATCTTCCATTCCTTGACATAAACCCTAATTTAGCCATATTGGTATTCAAAACGGATGGAAACTTCATCTTATTAATTAATAGGTTCATAATCCTAAACTTAACCCATTAATTTACAAAGAAACATCTTTTATATGCAATTAGGGTTTTCAATTAACTTGAAATGCATTTTATTAGCAAATTAAAGTACTTTTGTAGAAAGAACTGGAATCAGTTTATAAAATCATTTTTAACAGATTATTTGCATTTTTCTACCCAACTTTCATATATAAAGTTCTTTTATACGAGTTTCCTAGCTATTTCTATAATTTCAGCCAGAAAAAGCTATTTTCTGAATTTAATTGATTAGAGATGATATTTACCGAAAATCCTAGGTCGTTCGATCGATGCACCGATGGACCTCATCCGGATCTGACATTCCATGTCAAACACCCCCACTAGTAGTGCGCTTCTTCTATCGATCGTTAATGTCACTCGGGTCCACGGTAGACCCTAATCCAACCACTGGCGTTGAAGTGCTCCACTCAGCGAGGCGCGCGCTTCCAGAGATTGTTGGATCTCGAGTCGGCCCACCGTGCTCCCCGATCCGACGCCTCCTGCTCGTCGTCCCCTTCCTCTTCTTTCTAATAAGGAGGTGCAGTGGCGCCGCGGCTGGGGCTCACCGGAGCAAGGTTAATCGAGCACGAGGGGGAGTTCATATGCTAATGGAGTTGCCGTATGGGTTCGCGAAGGTGCACTGAACTATGAGCACCCCTATTTATAGGGTGTGAAGGCCCCTCTAGGGTTCCCCAACCATACTGCCGCCTCGGTCCACAGCCCGATTGGGCATTCTGGGTACACGCCATGAAAGTTGGCAAAACCTAGGTCTAGATTCTTCGCCAGGGTCTCCCGAACTCAATGGGACACTGATCCTGAGTGCACATGCACTGTAAAGATCAGAAAAACAAGGGGAAAATCCCCTGTATCAGCACTACTATCCGAGTCCCTTTGGGACTCTGGACGATGAACCCAATCGTTTGGATTAAAATCCAACTGTCACCATTACACGCGTTCAAACCAAAAAGGAAAAGGATTCCCAAATATTTGAATTATCCTCCAACTTAATGATAATCTTGGAAAAATCATATCTCCCAATTCTTAATTCCATTTTTATTCAAATTTTGAGGAAGGTTCATTCATACCTTTATCTTTCATTATGCAAAAATTGAAGTTATTATCCAAAGGAAACGAGCCCTTTACTTCAGTTTCAAGTTATCCCTTATTTAATTGTATTTTCCACATATTCTTTATTTCCTTTGCCATTATCTAATTATCTTGAGTTCCTTGAACCCCAAGGAACCTTTATAACTCGAAATTCTATTTTGGGAAAATATCCTTCAGCCTAAAAATCATTTATATTTATTTTCCTCATATACTCCTTTATTAAATGGAATTCCTTTTTCATTTCTTTTTGTTTTTCTTTTAATCCTTTTCTTTTTCTCCTTCAATTGGGCTCAATGGCCAAAAAGGCCCAATAAGAAAACATGCAAGCTATTAAACACAAAATCCATTCAAATTAATTCATCACATCAACCATGGATTCCATTTATCTTTAAAAAGAAGATTCACAATTTCATTACATATTTTGTAAAAATTGAGGTTATAACATCCTCCCCTCCTTATAGGAAGTTTGCCCTCAAAATTCATCAATCAAGCAAACAAATCAGGATATGCTTTTTCCATGTCTGTCTTCATCTCCCATGTAGCCTCATCCTCTCCATGGTGTTTCCAAAGAACCTTTACCATCTCCATATTCTTATTTCTGAGCTCTTTTACCTTAGTATCTATAATACGCAAAGGTAACTCAGGATAAGACAACTTTCCTTGAAGCTCAATAGGTTCAATGCTCAACACATGGCTCAGATCTTGCACATATCGCTTCAGATTGGACACATGAAACACATCATGCATCATACTATATTGAGGGGGTAACGCCAAACGATAAGCCACCTCATCAATCCGTTCTAATACCTCAAATGGACCCACATATCGGGGACTCAACTTTCCTCTGTTTTTAGCTATAGCTCGGAGCGGTCGAATTTTCAGAAAAACATGCTCTCCCACAGTGAAATGCACATCAATCCTCTTCGCATCAGCATACGACTTCTGTCGATCATGGGCTCTCTTTAGCCTTTTCCTGATCAAAGCGACTTTATCAACATACACTTGGAGTTCATCTGACCTCAACAAGGTCCTCTCACCAACATCATCCCAGTGAAGTGGTGACCGACACGGTTTCCCGTATAGAGCTTCATATGGAGGCATCCTGATACTGGCTTGGTAACTATTGTTGTATGAAAACTCGGCTAAAGGTAAGTACTGCTCCCATGATCCACCCCAATCGAGCACACAAGCTCTCAAAAGATCCTCTAAAGTCTGGATTGTCCTTTCTGACTGTCCATCTGTCTGGGGGGTGATAAGCGGTACTAAACTTTAACCTTGTACCAAGTTCCTCTTGCACCTGCTTCCACAATTTGGAAGTAAACTTCGGATCTCTATCAGATATGATGGAACTGGGTACGCCATGTAAACACACTATCTCTCGAATGTACAACTCAGCTAAATCTGACACTTTGGAAGTGGTTTTCAGTGCAAGGAAGTGTGCTAACTTGGTAAGGCGGTCCACCACAAACCATATCGCATCATGACCTCTCTTGGTCCGAGGTAAACCCACCACAAAATCCATGGTGATCTGATCCCATTTCCATTCCGGAATCTCTATAGAATGTAAAAGTCCACCGGGTCGTTGATGTTCAACCTTCACCATCTGGCACGTAAGACAACTGGCCACATAAGCTGCAATGTCTCTCTTCATTCCTGACCACCAAAAAAACCTCTACATGTCCTTACACATTTTGGTAGTCACGGGGTGTACTGTGTACTTAGAACCATGAGCCTCTCATAATATGCGTTCTTTCAGGGGTGAGTCTTCAGGAATCCATATATGATTCTTGAATCTGATCCCTCCATCTACTCCCAAAGAAAGGCGAGTCTGAGGCTTCTTCATCAAACCCCTCATCTTGTCAAGTTCCCTACTAACCAACTGTGCTGCCATAATTTCACTCAACAAATCAGACTGTATCTGGATGTTGGCCAAACGAACTCGATCATCTAACGGTTGAGGAGACCATTTCACCATCTCTTGTAAGCTCTTCCACTGGCTAGATAGAACAGCTGCACACCTGAGTTGTTTCCGACTTCACGCATCTGCCACAACATTTGCCTTCCCTGGATGATAGGAAATGGTAAAGTCATAATCCTTCATGTATTCCATCCATCTTCGTTGTCTTAGGTTTAAGTCTTTCTATGTCATAAGGTACTTTAAGCTCTTATGGTCAGTGAAGATCTCAAAAGTAGCACCATACAGGTAATGCCGCCAAATCTTCAAGGCATGAATGATAGCAGCCAACTCTAAGTCATGCGTCGGGTAATTCACCTCATTAGGCTTGAGTTGTCGGGAAGCATATGCAACCACATGTCGATTCTGCTCCAACACACAGCCAAGACCCATTTTGGATGCATCAGTGAAGATCATGAAACCCTTATTGCCTGATGGTAGAGTCAAAATTGGTGTAGTGGTCAACTTTTCTTTCAGTTCTTGAAAATGAGCCTCACAAACATCAGACCACACAAACTTCACATCCTTTTGAGTCAACATGGTCAAGGGCAAGGCAGTCTTTGAGAAATCTGAAATGAAACGCCGATAGTATCCTGCTAACCCCAAGAAGCTTCGGATCTCAGAGGGGTTCTTCGGTGTAGGCCAGTCTCAAACTGCTGACACCTTGGCTGGATCCACGACGATTGTTCCTCCTGAGATGATATGTCCAAGGAACATGACTCGGTCTATCCAAAACTCGCATTTTGAGAATTTCCCATAGAACTTCTACTTTCTCAAGATATCAAGGACTTTACTTAGGTGGTCTCGGTGTTGCTCTAAGTCATTGGAATAAACTAATATGTCATCTATGAACACTATGACAAATGAGTCAAGGAAGGGTTGGAACACACTATTCATAAGGTTCATGAACACACTGGGTGCATTGGACAACCAAAAAGGCATAACCACAAACTCATAATGGCCATATCGTGTTTGAAAAGCTGTTTTTGGAATGTCCTCACTCTTGACTCTCAACTGGTGGTAACCCGATCTTAAGTCAATTTTGGAAAAGACTCGAGCAGACTTCAACTGGTCAAACAGGTCATCTATTCGGGGTAAAGGGTATTTGTTCTTAATGGTAGCTTGGTTGATCATCCGATAGTCTATACACATACGGAGCGAGCCATCCTTTTTCTTTACAAAAAGGACTGGAGCTCCCCATGGTGATGTGCTAGGGCGGATAAAACCCTTGTCTAGCAATTCCTGCAATTGTTTCTTCAACTTGAGCAACTCTGCAGGGGCCATTCTATAAGGTGCACGTGAAATAGGGCTTGTTCCTGGAGCTATCTCTATGGAAAAATCCACCTCTCTCTCGGGAGGAATCCCAAGTAGATCATCCGGAAAACATCTACATAGCTCTTAACTACCTCTATTTCCTCTAAGGGTTGCACCTTGGGTTCGAGCTCGGTAACAACTGCTAGGAAAGGTTGACAACCTTTACTCATCATCCTTTCTGCCTTCAAGGATGACACATACAAGCTGGTGGTGGCATCTTTCCTACCTCTAATGACAAAAGGTGGGTGACCTGGTTCCCTAATGATCACTTTCTTTTCCCGACAGTCAATTTGGGCCCTATAGATATAAAGCCAATCCATTCCAATGATCACATCAAAATCATTCCTGTCAAGAAGGATAAAGTCTGTAGGAAACTCATGATCTCGATATTTCATAGGTATCACCAGAGTTTTCAAAAGAGAGGTAAAGATTCGACCACTCGGGGTTGTAATATCTAAGACATATCCTAAATCCTTGATATCCAAACAAAGCATAGTTGGAAGATTCCTCGAAATGAAAGTATTAGTAGATTCAGAGTCAAATAATGCTTTTACATTATATCCCATGACTTCAAGCATGCCTACATTATTGTTCACCATACATTAGACCATTACATGCTTAGCTTTCAAAACATAAAGACAAACTCTAAGGGTTATTACCCTCAATCAACCGATTAGCATTAGCTTGAGCTTCTTCATTGTCAATAGCGAACACTCGAGCTTGTCTTCTTTCTCCAGCAGGTGGGGCCACAGCTATCGGTGGGGCTGCTACTGGTGGGGCTGCCACTGGACCTGGTCCTTTTGGTGCTGGTAGGGGACAAGCAGTCAGGATATGCCCCTCTTGCTGACAACAAAAGCAGACCTTCTTCCTGTGGCGACACTCACCAGGATGCCATTTTCCACAAGAGCGGTATCACGGTCGGTTGTGTTCTAGATGGGGTCTTCCTTTTCCTTCATGTCTTCCCTTGGCTTGATGACGTCCTGGACCCTTCTTATGATGATTCTTCTGACCTTGGGTTCCCTCAGTGAAACCCAAATACCCCTTGGGTGGAAGCTGAGTAGGCATCGCAGTCCTTTCCATGTCTAAGGCAGTGTTGTAAGCTTTTGCGAAGGTTTTAGGTTTGCTTGCCATCACATGAAGCTTTAGGGTAGGGTGAATGTGCTCTATGAAGTGATCCACCCTCCTTTCCTCATCCATATTGTACCCAAAACGTTCTAGGATTCGAAACTTGTGCCCAAAGTCTGCCACAAAGGAATTTCCTTGAGTCATGTTAGTGAATTCCCTTTCCTTTTCTTTCTTAGCTACAACATGGATGAATCTGGAAGTGAAGATGGTCTTGAAATAAGCCCATGTCATTGGTTCCTTAGTCAGATCTCGGCCTGTGATGTGAGTCTCCCACCATATCTTAGCTGCTCCTTCCAGAAGGTGAGCAGCAAAGAGGACCTTCTTGCTTGGTTGTACTTCAAGCATGCGAAAACCATTCTCTATTGCAAGCATCCAGGCTTCTTCTTTATCAACCACCTCAGTCTTATCTTCTCCCCATAACTTTTCTATGTTCATCTTGACAAAGTCTAGGATGGTGGCTCCCACACGTGGACAAACAGGGTATGGTTCACCATTCTCAGCTCTAGCTATGCCTCGAAGGGCCAAAGCATTAATAGCCTCTGTCAACTTCCTCTGTTTCTCCATAAACAAGGTATCAGGGGTATGGATCATCATGGTCGGTTATGGATCATCGGCTTGGTCCTCATCCATCTTGGCTTCTTCCTCATACACATGTTGCTCTTCATATCATTGATCTTCTTCTTGGTTCAGGTTACTAAATGGTACCGAGTTAGGGTTAGGGACCTCTTGAGTGACTTCTTCAGGCCTCTTCCTCTTCTTAGAGGATCCACCATCATGGTTCCTATTCCTCTTTTCAGAAGACTCCTTTCCTTTACGGGGAGGCCAAACACTCCTAGTCGGATTCCCAGAGCCCTCAGGAATAGAAACAGTCTTTGTTCGTGCCATTTACATAAGCATAACAAACAAACCTTTAGTTTTATCATAAAACTAGTTATACTTATGTTCATTGATATCTCATTAGATATCTTTTATAAATTTGATGGAGGATTCTTAAACCCTTAACTTACTTGCCCATACCACATGAGTGTGGAGGAGAGAGAGAATCCTACTCTTAAAGCCTTAATAGAATATGTGATGAGAAGGGACAAATAAGATGAGAGAGTCCTAAAGGTATCTTATTTCGAATCATACCTTAAGACTTTGGCCAGGCAGTCACACGGATCTAGGAGTCCTCATATTTCGACTAGCAGTGCGGAGGAAAATCTTGCCAGCCCCCGGTCGTGATCCTTTTCTAGACACCTCCGTCTTTCGGATACTCCTCTAATAACTCCCTCGGGTTCTATGGGGTTTGTAAAATTTAATAATTATTGATGTTTACATGAGTAACTTAGGCTCTGATACCAAATGTTATGACCTCACCTTTCGGTAACCCGCAATTAAGGGAGACCAAGAGGTTGAAGCTGCACCCATATATTCCGGATCAAAGGTTCGACATATAACCAAAAAACAATTATTAAATTCTAACAGACTATACTGAAATATGGTAATAAAATGTTTGCATACCTTTGAAAAGTTTGGAATAAACTAAACTTCTAACCACAGCTTGAACTATTCTAACTAATTCCTCCTTGTTCTTTAATTCTTGAATTCACAATGTGTCGCTTTACTGTTTGTACTTTTGAGATTTTTACCTAAATCGCCGACAAACAAAACGACGGTCAGCCGAAGCTGGTATGTGGAGGAAGCAGATAATGTTCAACTATGTTAACAATATAAACACTCAATTAATCATTTAACAATCAAGATTACGTTTTAAACCATACAACTCAATCCATACATATTCTCAAACTCTGGGCTGTCCCTGCAGTGGACATGGATATCACCTCTCTTTTAGGTAATAGAGTTGCATGGTACTACCCGAAGATAGCCCAATATCTAACTCAATGTGACTTGATGGTCCTACCTCAATGGTAGCCATGTACTAAGTCATCTATAGACCTGATGGACCTACCCAATAGGTAGCCAAGTACTAGGTAATCCATAGACCTGATGGACCTACCCAATAGGTAGCCATGTACTAGGCCTTTCTCTAACCTGATGGACCTACCCATAGACAGCCATGTACTAGGTTAGCTATAATGCCACAGAGAGAACCAGGATCTGAGTTTGTAGACATTATGTGATAGTCATAGTCACTTTATAATTGCAATATGAACATCCAAACAGTTTAGTTGCATTCAATGCGATTAAACATTCGGGAATCCATCGAGAAGCTAGAGCGGTTATTCATAATTAACCACATACCTTTGGTTGTAGATTTCAATATAGAATCAAATATGCAGAGAAACCCAATCAACAAGCAATGAGGAAGAGAAATCCTGAAATAAAAGTACAATTTTCCTTTTATTAATATTTATCCAATTTTCATCACATTACTTAGGATTTCTATTCAATTTTAGGGTTTTCTTGAAAATTAGGGTTTTGCTTTTCCCTCTTAAATATTATGAACCTTAAACCTTCAAATATACCCAAAACCTTTAAATTATCTCCTTTTAATATTCCTAATAGCTTTTGGGATCATTATCTAGCAATTTATCAAAATAACAAGGTTTCCACCTTCTTTTACCCTAAATTAGGGTTTTCATGTACATTATCTTCCATTCCTTGACATGAACCTTAATTTATCCATATTGGTATTAACAACGGATGTAAACTTTATATTATTAATTAATAGGTTCATAATCCCGAACTTAACCCATTAATTTACAAAGAAACATCTTTTATATGCAATTAGGGTTTTCAATTAACTTGAAATGCATTTTACTAGCAAATTAAGTATTTTTGCAAAACGAACTCGAATCAGGTTATAAAATCATTTTTAACAGATTCTTTGCATTTTTCTACCCAACTTTCATATATAAAGTTCTTTTATACGAGTTTCCTAGATATTTCTATAATTTTAGCAAGGAAAAGCTAATTTCTGAATTTAATTGATCAGAGAGGATATTTACCAAAAATCCCGGGTCGTTCGATTGGTGCGCCGATGGACCTCGTCTGGATCTGACATTCTGCATCAAACACCCCCACTAGTAGTGCACTTCTTCTATTGATCGTCGATGTTGCTCGGGTCCACGGTAGACCCTAATCCAACCACTGGCGTTGAAATGCTCCACTCAGCGAGGCGGGCGCTTCCTGAGATTGTTGGATCTCGAGTCAGCCCACCGTGCTCCCCAATCCGACGCCTCCTGCTCGTCGTCCCCTTCCTCTTCTTTCTAACAAGGAGGTCAGTGGCGCCACGGCTGGGGTTCGCCGGAGCTAGGTTAATCGAGCACGAGGGGGAGTTCAGATGCTAATGGAGTTGTCGTATGGGTTCGCGAAGGTGCACTGAACTATGAGGACCCCTATTTATAGGGTGTGAAGGCCCCTCTAGGGTTCCCCAACCCTACTGCTGCCTCGTTCCATAGCCTGATTGGGTGTTCTGGGTACACGCCATGAAAGTTTGCAAAACCTAGGTCTAGATTCTTCGCCAGGGTTTCCCGAACTCAATGGGACACAGATCCTGAGTGCACATGCACTGTAAAGATCAGAAAAATGAGGGGAAAATCCCCTGTATCAGCGCTACTGTCCGAGTCCCTTTGGGACTCTAGACGATGAACCCGATCGGTTGGATTAAAATCCAACGGACACCATTACACGCGTTCAAACCGAAAAGGAAAAGGATTCCCAAATATTTGAATTATCCTCCAAGTTAATGATAATCTTGGAAAAATCATATCTCCCAATTCTTAATTCCATTTTTATTCAAATTTTGAGGAAGGTTCATTCATGCCTTTATCTTTCATTATGCAAAAATTGAAGTTATTATCCAAAGGAAACGAGCCCTTTACTTCAGTTTCAAATTATCCCTTATTTAATTGTATTTTCCACATATTCTTTATTTCCTTTGCCATTACCAAATTATCCTGAGTTCCTTGAACCCCAAGGAACCTTTATAACTCGAAATTATAGTTTGGGAAAATATCCTTTCAGCCTAAAAATAATTTCTATTTATTTTCCTCATATATTCCTTTATTAAATGGAATTCCTTTTTCATTTCTTTTTGTTTTTCTTTTAATCCTTTTCTTTTTCTCCTTCAATTGGGCTCAATGGCCAAAAAGGCCCAATAAGAAAACATGCAAGCTATTAAACAAAAAATCCATTCAAATTAATTCATCACATCAACCATGGATTCCATTTATCTTTAAAAAGAAGATTCACAATTTTATTACATATTTTGGAAAAATTAAGGTTATAACAGATTCATGTCACTTATTGGTTCTCTAACCAAAAGAGTCTAGTTTTATCCATCATATAGAAACTAGAAATGAATTTCTCATGATTTATGCTAATTTGATTGTTTGAGTTATCAATAACTTTTAGGTATCATTTTATCTTATGCATACCAAGTACCACAAGATAAACAAGGCATTGCCACATTGATTGAAACATCAACTTTATTAATTGCTATCATTGTCATACAATATGCAAAAATAATGTGTTTCTATCCATTAGAAAATATGAAATAGCAGTTCATAACTCTATTACATGCCTTCAAGGATGAAAATAAACTAAAGTACTCCTATCTATGGCAGCAACACTTGCCCCATTTATTGAGTGCTTTACAATTTATATCTTGGTATCATATACCTGAAAAAATGTTACATGTTTATTTCATGACACCTTCAGGTGGAGACGTATGTCACCTCCTTCTTTAGTTATTCTAGATAGAGTGGACAATTCCTTTTCCAATGTCCTTGTTTTTAACAATGGTGGCAATTGCCTCTCTTAGTCACACCTCCTTTGGCCTTGAGAGTTGAAGACGACTTGGGCTGCTGGCTAGCATCAGAACCCTTCTTAGCTTTGCCCTTACCATTGCACTTGGACTTGCCTTTCTTGCTATTGATCATCATCATAGACTTAGGCTTGTCCTTCTTCATTTGTGCCTCACTTGTCCTCAACATGCCCAATAACTTTATCAACGGCTTGTCTAAGTTGTTCATGTTGTAGTTCATCATGAACTGACTGTAGGATTCTGGCAATGATTGCAGTATCATGTCAGTAGCCAACTCTTGGCTTAGTGGAAATCCTAGTCTTGTCAGGTTCTCCACATACCCAATCATCTTGAGTGTGTGAGGACCAACTGGATCTCCTTCTGTCATGACAAACTTGAACAACGCCCTGGAGACATCATATCTCTCTTGCCGTGCTTGATCTTCATACATGTTCTTGAGATGCTGAATCATCTCAATGACAACCATGTTCTCACGTTGTCTCTACAACTCGTGATTCATGGAGCACAACATCAAGCACTTTGCATCAATGGCATCATCAGAATGCTTCTTATAAGCATCCCTTTCTGCCTTTGGTGTGGTAGGAGCAGGTTCCTCTAGAACTGGAGTATCCAGGACATAGAGCTTTCACTCTTGAGTGAGAACAATTCCCAATGTCATAAACCAGTCATGGAAGTTAGTCCCATTTAGCTTGTCCTTTTCATGGACCGGTCACAATGAAAAGTGATTGTTGTTTGTTGTTATTTTTGCTACAAAAGGAAATATATGCAATTTAGTCCAAAACTCAATGTTGACTTATTTGATTGATTTGAAAGGTTGAAAATATAATTAGGCCTTTAATTAATTATCGTTCCCACTAATTTTGTTCAAATTGACATCCCTCACCATCAATTCGGAAGATTACAATGTATAATCTTCTAGTGGGTCAAGATCCTGAAATCCTTTGAGTCATGGACCAACTAGGGCTGTCACCCACAACTTAGATCTTCTAGGTAGGAAACTTTTGCCAATTGCATCATATGAAACTCTTGACAGATGTCATATGAAACTCCTTGCCATGATCACCTCCATGCCTCAAGGTGCTAGATCCTATCTAGGTCACCTTGTTAAGTTCGACCCAAAGCCAACACGATGAATATGCACCCTGCTAGGGAAGACCCACATATCCATCCTTCACATTTCCATGAGATAGACGGTGCACCACGCTAGGGCATGCCCACACTTGGCCGATCAAGCTTTTCACGTGTGTCGCATTTGGAAGGCATCTAAAACTTTAATATTTAATGAGGTATTTGGTTTTTATAGGTACATATACATATCCAATCACCACAATATATAATATGTATCATATACATGCTATATCCCACAAAAAACATTCAAAATGATAAAAGCGATGATTATGGCCATCCTAATGTGATTCCTTGAGCGAAGAGGAATCACGGTCATCTAGGTCTACATCTCGGGCAACTTATACAAGATGAACTTTGTGCTTTACCTTTACTGGGTTTGATCAACTCATCTCCAAGATTGATCGAATCACCATCAGGCTGGTCGGTTGGGTGCCACCAGCTGATCGGTTGGCTCCTCCAACCGATCGGTTCGCCTGGTCATCGTGCATCTCCTCATGGCCACCACCCGATTGTCTTGCTCCTTGAACCAGTCGTCTGGGTCGCCAACCGATCGGTTCACTCCTCGAACCGATCGTCTCATTCATCGTCAGATCATCCTCCACTCTTTGACATAACAGGAAAAAAACGATCTATCCTATTTTACATTTAAATTGGGAAACCCCGAGTTACATTCGGGGGGAGCAAAGGTAGGAAAGAAATCTCCAGTTATCTTGAGTTACATCAGGAATAAGGAGGTAGGGAATCGATGCGTAGACCGAGATGCAAGCAACCACATTCAACCAAGCACACATACATAGGGTTTATTGGCCATAACCACGCTATACATCCACCACAAAACTCATTTAAGGGTGACGCGTATCGAGTGCATTCATATTACATATCATATATGTATATAGGGATTTGTGGATTTAGGATTGGACATGCATAAAACCAATTTTATTCGCATTGTATGCAATAAATAAAGGTGACAAACCAAAATTGATCATATCGATAATGCTAAAGTATAGAGCAGTTGATGTGACTCTGATACCACTATTGGGTTTCAAGGGAGACATAGAAGGCAGCGGAAACAAAAATTTTCTTCTCCCAATCCCAGAATAAAGAAATTGTGTCAACGTCTATACAATAGGAAGGATGGTTTGTAGAGGCATACCTTGTCCCGAGGCTTGCTCGGCGATGTTGAAAAAACACTAGAGGGGGGTGAATAGAGTTTTTAAATATTTTAACAATTATTTAACTCAAACAATCAACCACAAAAATATTGGACAAGGGGACAAGGATTTAGAGTGGTTCCTACCTTAGCAAATACTAAGGTAGTCAGTCCACTACCCGGTTGCTTACCCAACTGGGATTTGGAAAGAATTTAATTTTATTACCTTGCAAGGACTTTACATAAAATTACAATTCTTTCCCTAAACCCTTCAAGCAGCCTTCACCTTGAAGTAATTGCACCAACCTTGAAGCAGCCTTCACCTAGAAGTAATTGCACCAACCTTGAAGCAGCCTTCCTCCTGAAGTAGCTTCCTGTTGCAATAGCCTTCTTGAAGTAGCTTCCCATTGAAATAGCCTTCTTGAAGTAGCTTGAAGTCCACCTTCTCCTCCGAGAAGAACCTTCTCCAATCCGCAGCCTCCAACCCTAGGAGTAGCAAGGAGAATACAAAGAATAAAAGGAACAAGAAGGAAAAAAGGAAATTACAACTTATCCTTTGAAGCACAAGGCTTGATTTGCCTATATCAAGCGTGTAGATCTCCTAACCAATGTGTATGGAAGTGTGATTGCAGTGGATAGGAGATACTAGCCTATAGGACACGAAATTAGAGCAAGTAGAGGAATTGCCAATGCAAGTGTTGCTCAATTTCTCAAAACAGATTGCCAATTGTAAGTGTATGCTCAAGTGTATCACAAGTGTAGCTTGAGTATCTTTAGGTGTCCTAAGGCATGTCCTATTTATAGGAATGACCTACAAGTGCTTAAGGACGTTCTAGACACTTTCTAGAGGTTTCTAAGTGCTTAACTAGCCGTTAGATATAAATTAGTTGCTTTAACAACGGCTAATTAATTAATTCTGCAGTTGTTGTCAGAGACTATCTCGGTCGAGAAATGGTCGACCGAGACACCTACTCGGTCGAGAGATTGTCGACCGACAGGCTCTCTGGATCAAGTGTTTGCAACGTTTATCTCCAACTGCCAACTACATTGTCAGTTGTGTCTAACGGCTACTTGGGTCATTCTCGGTCGAGAAGTTTGTCGACCGAGAGTGTCTAGGTCGAGGAGTTTGTCGACCGAGATTGACCCTGTTTCAATTTAAGGCACTAAGTGTGTGTATGAGTGTGTATATGTGACACTATTGAAGGGGATGACCTATCTAAGTGTGGTGTTTAGCTAGGGAAGATCTAACGCTTGATTTACATGAAGTCTAAGTACTTGTACATTATATATTTGCACAAGTTTACAATTGATTATATTTCATGACATTTACAATCATTCAAGCATATAGATTCCCTAGAGCTTTGTCATCCACCTTATTCCTGCAACACTCAAGTAGCACGTTAGATCAACAAGAGTGAAATGTTTGTCATCATCGAAACAAAGGGATTTATCATAATGTCCAATTTATCCAACAATCTCCCCCTTTTTGAAGATGAGAAACATTTCCTAAATATGAAATAAGGAAATATAAAGCACGTGAGTTTCATACCTGAAGATTACCTTTTGTAGCCATTCTTGTTTTACAAGTGAGTGCTGGCCATCAAGATGAAACTCATTTATATTTTTGATTTTATATTTGTGATTTTATATTCTTTCTCCCCCTTTGTCATTTCAAAAAGATATCCAGGTTGAATATGTTATATTTCTTCTCCCCCTTAATTTTATACTATGCTCCACCTTAAATAGATATTCTATTAGGAATATGGATTTAATATAATTTTTTTCTAATTTAGCCACAATTTGTTTCTCAATCATTTGCAAAGGATGTTAAGCCTTGAAATGATATGAGATTCCCTTAAGCTTCTTCATCAAATAACCAAATTTGTTTGTATGAGCTCCCCCTTAATCTTACCATTTAAAGCAATTTAAAGCTTCTAAGGTCACAGATGATTTTAAATTTTGATTTTGACCTTTATCAAAAGTATACTAAGATTAAGTATAATAAAATGATGTCCAAATAAGCATTTTGTCAAAGCTTATTTTAGTTCGTCCTTGACTACGACCATAGCGCCCCTTGGTCAAATTTTATTTCAACCAAGAGGCAAAAATTGCAGATTTCCAAGTTAAGCACTCATATGTGAAGTACTTGATTAGATATCAATTTTGAAGCATGTTTAGTGATACTCAATATGAAAACATCTTCTTAAAAATGAAAGCACGATTAATATCTCAAGTCTTTTAAAGATGCCAATTGAGAAATTTTTATCGTATGTGTTGTAAGCATTTCTAAGAGACATATCATCATTGAATTATTTTGCTTGCCTATGTATCATCAAGGATCCATGCATACAATTATCATTATCTATTCGTGCTAACACATCATCATCATGATGAAAATGATAATTCCATGATTGTAGTCACATGATTTCTATATGGGTAGACCAGAAAATACTTTAGGAAAAATCATGTGGATAATGATAAAACAGAAATTTCCTTTTTATTAAGCTAAGCATAATTTCAGTTTTGACTTAAATCATTTAGAGAATAAACCAAATTAATCTCATATAAGTTTTTAGGGATGATTTCCAAAATATATACAATCATTAATCACAAATAGATAGCAATTTGATCAATTACAAAAAGAATTCAGCAATTTTACAGCAGACTGGAAATCAGTGACATGCTCGGTCGACAATTTCTCGACCGAGGTTCACTCGGTCGACAGATTCTCGACTGACAAAGTTTCTGGAATATTTTCAGAACTGTTAATTTATTCCAAGAAAAATAAGATTATGCAAGTTAGAGCTCGATTGTGTTGAGATATGACATTTGTATATCAAGAATCAGTTTAGGTCAAATCTCAACTAGTTAATTTTAAGCTACAAAGTTTTAGGAATCCAAGCTAAATCATCATTCTTTTTCTTATATGGGCATGAAAATGAATAATGTCCAAGACGCATGCAATAATGACAACTAATAGAGTCAACTTCATTTCTCTTTCTAGGAATTGTGTTCCTAGGTACAAACATAATCTTAGTCTTGGATGGTTTAACTCTTTTGGGTTCATTTCTCCTTGGATCATATCCTAATCCTTTTCTTCCATTATAACTAGAGGAAATTTTCAGAATATTTTTAAGCATGTCATTTCCTCTTAACTCATTTACATTTCTTTGTAACTTAGCAATATCATCCATCTTCTTGTTTATATCTTTCTTTGCTTGATCTAAATCAGATACTAGAGAGTTTCTTTCTTTGACAACATCATCATAATCTAAATGTGAACATAGAACAGGTTGTTTCTGAAGATCATTCACTTGAGTTTGCAAGTTTAACTTTTCTAAGGAAAGAAGATTGCAATTAGCTTCTGCCGATTTTAACTTAAGATCATAATCTTCATTTTCCTTTTTGAGATTTTCATTTTCGGATACAAGAGCAAGAAATTTAACATTTAAATCATCATTTACTTTATTTGATTTCTTAAGTTTCTTCTTGCACTCAATATATTTCTCATGAGTATCTTGAAGACTAGCAATTAGATCTTCTTTTGGTAGATCATAAAGACTTACCTCTTCTTCATCTTCATTTGTTGTAGCAATGAGGCATTCTACTTCTACTTTTCCATCATCACTATCATCACTTGAATCATCCCATGCAGCTTTATATGCTCTTTCTTTCTTTTTGTGAGATGATTTCTTCCCTTTCTTGAGTTTTGGACAATCACCTTTCATGTGTCCCTTTTTGCCACATTCAAAGCACCTGGAAGAAGAAACACTAGAAGTTTTATTAGTTTTAAAACTTTTATATTGCTTACCATTTACAATGAGAGTTTCTTCTTCACTATCATCTTCACTTGTGTCATGAGTGTCCTTGGTTGATTCTTTGAATGCAATGTCCTTCTTTTTGCCTTGTTGACGTTCACGTTCTCTTCTTTCTTCCTCTTCTAAAGTTGCCTCATGAGCTTCTAGATTGCCAATGAGTTGCTCCATTTTCAGTTTAGTGAGATCATTAGCTTCTTCAATGGCTGTCACCTTGGGCTTGTATTTGGGAGGAAGTGATCGAAGTACCTTTGATACCTAGTCTTCTTCAAGAACAGTTTTTCCTAAGGCATTTAAACCATTAACAATAGAAAAGAATTTTGCAAACATTTCACTAATGGATTCATTTGGATCCATACGAAAGTGTTCAAACTTCTGTTTAAGCATACTAATCTTAGAATTCTTAACTTGAACTGTACCTTCATAAGTTATGGACAGTCTATGCCAAATGTCATAGGCTGTGTCACAGTTTGATATTCTATTAAATTCTCCTACTGAAATTGAACAATATAAAATGCTTACAGCTTTGGCATTCATTTGAGCCAACTTTACCGTATTTGCATCCCATTCTGCATATTGCGTTTGAGGAAGCTCTTATGGAGTTGACACCATCCTCCATAAGTCCCAACTGATGCCTTGGAAGTAGAACTGCATCCTTCTCTTCCAATATGTGTAGTTTGTTCCATCAAACACTGGAGGCCTAGCAACAAATGTCCCTTCAAGGTTAAGGTTGTTGAGCACCCCGTCACCCATTCTTCAAGACCTTGTTAGGGTTCCTTGAAGCCTGCTGTGATACCAATTGAAAAAACACTAGAGGGGGGTGAATAGAGTTTTTAAATATTTTAACAATTATTTAACTCAAACAATCAACCACAAAAATATTGGACAAGGGGACAAGGATTTAGAGTGGTTCCTACCTTAGAAAATACTAAGGTAGTCATTCCACTACCTGGTTGCTTACCCAACTGGGATTTGGAAAGAATTTAATTTTATTACCTTGCAAGGACTTTACATAAAATTACAATTCTTTCCCTAAACCCTTCAAGCAGCCTTCACCTTGAAGTAATTGCACCAACCTTGAAGCAGCCTTCACCTAGAAGTAATTGCACCAACCTTGAAGCAGCCTTCCTCCTGAAGTAGCTTCCCGTTGCAATAGCCTTCTTGAAGTAGCTAACCGTTGCAATAGCCTTCTTGAAGTAGCTTGAAGTCCACCTTCTCCTCCGAGAAGAACCTTCTCCAATCCATAGCCTCCAACCCTAGGAGTAGCAAGGAGAATACTAAGAATAAAAGGAACAAGAAGGAAAAAAGAAAATTACAACTTATCCTTTGAAGCACAAGGCTTGATTTGCCTATATCAAGCGTGTAGATCTCCTAACCAATGTGTATGGAAGTGTGATTGCAGTGGATAGGAGATACTAGCCAATAGGACACGAAATTAGAGCAAGTAGAGGAATTGCCAATGCAAGTGTTGCTCAATTTCTCAAAACAGATTGCCAATTGTAAGTGTATGCTCAAGTGTATCACAAGTGTAGCTTGAGTATCTTTAGGTGTCCTAAGGCATGTCCTATTTATAGGAATGACCTACAAGTGCTTAAGGACGTTCTAGACACTTTCTAGAGGTTTCTAAGTGCTTAACTAGCCATTAGATATAAATTAGTTGCTTTAACAACGGCTAATTAATTAATTCTGCAGTTGCTGTCAGAGACCATCTCGGTCGAGAAATGGTCGACCGAGACACCTACTCGGTCGAGAGATTGTCGACCGACAGGCTCTCTGGATCAAGTGTTTGCAACGTTTATCTCCAACTGCCAACTACCTTGTCAGTTGTGTCTAACGGCTACTTGGGTCATTCTCGGTCGAGAAGTTTGTCGACCAAGAGTGTCTCGGTCGAGGAGTTTGTCGACCGAGATTGACCCTGTTTCAATTTAAGGCACTAAGTGTGTGTATGAGTGTGCATATGTTACACTATTGAAGGGGATGACCTATCTAAGTGTGGTGTTTAGCTAGGGAAGATCTAACGCTTGATTTACATGAAGTCTAAGTACTTGTACATTATATATTTGTACAAGTTTACAATTGATTATATTTCATGACATTTACAATCATTCAAGCATATAGATTCCCTAGAGCTTTGTCATCCACCTTATTCCTGCAACACTCAAGTAGCACGTTAGATCAACAAGAGTGAAATGTTTGTCATCATCAAAACAAATGGATTTATCATAATGTCCAATTTATCCAACAATCTCCCCCTTTTTGAAGATGACAAACATTTCCTAAATATGAAATAAGGAAATATAAAGCACGTGAGTTTCATACCTGAAGATTACCTTTTGTAGCCATTCTTGTTTTACAAGTGAGTGCTGGCCATCAAGATGAAACTCATTTATATTTGTGATTTTATATTCTTTCTCCCCCTTTGTCATTTCAAAAAGATATCCAAGTTGAATATGTTATATTTCTTCTCCCCCTTAATTTTATACTATGCTCCCCCTTAAATAGATATTCTATTAGGAATATGGATTTAATATCATTTTTGTCTAATTTAGCCACAATTTGTTTCTCAATCATTTGCAAAGGATGTTAAGCCTTGAAATGATATGAGATTCCCTTAAGCTTCTTAATCAAATAATCAAATTTGTTTGTATGAGCTCCCCCTTAATCTTACCATTTAAAGCAATTTAAAGCTTCTAAGGTCAAAGATGATTTTAAATTTTGATTTTGACCTTTATCAAAAGTATACTAAGATTAAGTATAACAAAATGATGTCCAAATAAGCATTTTGTCAAAGCTTATTTTAGGTCATCCTTGACTACGACCATAGCGCCCCTTGGTCAAATTTTATTTCAACCAAGAGGCAAAAATTGCAGATTTCCAATTTAAGCACTCATATGTGAAGTACTTGATTAGATATCAATTTTGAAGCATGTTTAGTGATACTCAATATGAAAACATCTTCTTAAAAATGAAAGCACGATTAATATCTCAAGTCTTTTAAAGATGCCAATTGAGAAATTTTTATCGTATGTGTTGTAAGCATTTCTAAGAGACATATCATCATTGAATTATTTTGCTTGCCTATGTATCATCAAGGATCCATGCATACAATTATCATTATCTATTCGTGCTAACACAGCATCATCATGATGAAAATGATAATTCCATGATTGTAGTCACATGATTTCTATATGGGTAGACCAGAAAATACTTTAGGAAAAATCATGTGGATAATGATAAAATAGAAATTTCCTTTTTATTAAGCTAAGCATAATTTCAGTTTTGACTTAAATCATTTAGAGAATAAACCAAATTAATCTCATATAAGTTTTCAGGGATGATTTCCAAAATATATACAATCATTAATCACAAATAGATAGCAATTTGATCAATTACAAAAAGAATTCAGCAATTTTACAGCAGACTGGAAATCAGTGACATGCTCGGTCGACAATTTCTCGACCGAGGTTCACTCGGTCGATAGATTCTCGACCGACAAAGTTTCTGGAATATTTTCAGAACTGTTAATTTATTCCAAGAAAAATAAGATTATGCAAGTTAGAGCTCGATTGTGTTGAGATATGACATTTGTATATCAAGAATTAGTTTAGGTCAAATCTCAACTAGTTAATTTTAATCTACTAAGTTTTAGGAATCCAAGCTAAATCATCATTCTTTTTCTTATATGGGCATGAAAATGAATAATGTCCAAGACGCATGCAATAATGACAACTAATAGAGTCAACTTCATTTCTCTTTCTAGGAATTGTGTTCCTAGGTACAAACATAATCTTCGTCTTGGATGCTTTAACTCTTTTGGGTTCATTTCTCCTTGGATCATATCCTAATCCTTTTCTTCCATTATAACTAGAGGAAATTTTCAGAATATTTTTAAGCATGTCATTTCCTCTTAACTCATTTACATTTCTTTGTAACTTCGCAATATCATCCATCTTCTTGTTTATATCTTTCTTTGCTTGATCTAAATCAGATACTAGAGAGTTTCTTTCTTTGACAACCTCATCATAATCTGAATGTGAACATAGAACAGGTTGTTTCTGAAGATCATTCACTTGAGTTTGCAAGTTTAACTTTTCTAAGGAAAGAAGATTGCAATTAGCTTCTACCGATTTTAACTTAAGATCATAGTCTTCATTTTCCTTTTTGAGATTTTCATTTTCGAATACAAGAGCAAGAAGTTTAACATTTAAATCATCATTTACTTTATTTGATTTCTTAAGTTTCTTCTTGCACTCAATATATTTCTCATGAGTATCTTGAAGACTAGCAATTAGATCTTCTTTTGGTAGATCATAAAGACTTACCTCTTCTTCGTCTTCATTTGTTGTAGCAATGAGGCATTCTACTTCTTCTTTTCCATCATCACTATCATCACTTGAATCATCCCATGCAGCTTTATATGCTCTTTCTTTCTTTTTGTGAGATGATTTCTTCCCTTTCTTGAGTTTTGGACAATCACCTTTCATGTGTCCCTTTTTGCCACATTCAAAGCACCTGGAAGAAGAAACACTAGAAGTTTTATTAGTTTTAAAACTTTTATATTGCTTACCATTTACAATGAGAGTTTCTTCTTCACTATCATCTTCACTTGTGTCATGAGTGTCCTTGGTTTCTTCTTTGAATGCAATGTCCTTCTTTTTGCCTTGTTGACGTTCACGTTCTCTTCTTTCTTCCTATTCTAAAGTTGCCTCATGAGTTTCTAGATTGCCAATGAGTTGCTCCATTTTCAGTTTAGTGAGATCATTAGCTTCTTCAATGGCTGTCACCTTGGGCTTGTATTTGGGAGGAAGTGATCGAAGTACCTTTGATACCTGGTCTTCTTCAAGAACGGTTTTTCCTAAGGCATTTAAACCATTAACAATAGAAGAGAATTTTGCAAACATTTCACTAATGGATTCATTTGGATCCATACGAAAGTGTTCAAACTTCTGTTTAAGCATACTAATCTTAGAATTCTTAACTTGAACTGTACCTTCATAAGTTATGGACAGTCTATGCCAAATGTCATAGGCTGTGTCACAGTTTGATATTCTATTAAATTCTCCTACTGAAATTGAACAATATAAAATGCTTACAGCTTGTGCATTCATTTGAGCCAACTTTACCGTATTTGCATCCCATTCTGCATATTGCGTCTGAGGAAGTTCGTATGGAGTTGACACCATCCTCCATAAGTCCCAACTGATGCCTTGGAAGTAGAATTGCATCCTTCTCTTCCAATATGTGTAGTTTGTTCCATCAAACACTGGAGGCCTAGCAACAAATGTCCCTTCAAGGTTAAGGTTGTTGAGCACCCCATCACCCATTCTTCAAGACCTTGTTACGGTTCCTTGAAGCCTGCTCTGATACCAATTGAAAAAACACTAGAGGGGGGGTGAATAGAGTTTTTAAATATTTTAACAATTATTTAACTCAAACAATCAACCACAAAAATATTGGACAAGGGGACAAGGATTTAGAGTGGTTCCTACCTTAGCAAATACTAAGGTAGTCAGTCCACTACCCGGTTGCTTACCCAACCGGGATTTGGAAAGAATTTAATTTTATTACCTTGCAAGGACTTTACATAAAATTACAATTCTTTCGCTAAACCCTTCAAGCGGCCTTCACCTTGAAGTAATTGCACCAACCTTGAAGCAGCCTTCACCTAGAAGTAATTGCACCAACCTTGAAGCAGCCTTCCTCCTGAAGTAGCTTCCCGTTGCAATAGCCTTCTTGATGTAGCTTCCCGTTACAATAGACTTCTTGAAGTAGCTTGAAGTCCACCTTCTCCTCCGAGAATAACCTTCTCCAATCCGCAACCTCCAACCCTAGGAGTAGCAAGGAGAATACAAAGAATAAAAGGAACAAGAAGGAAAAAAGGAAATTACAACTTATCCTTTGAAGCACAAGGCTTGATTTGCCTATATCAAGCGTGTAGATCTCCTAACCAATGTGTATGGAAGTGTGATTGCAGTGGATAGGAGATACTATCCTATAGGACACGAAATTAGAGCAAGTAGAGGAATTGCCAATGCAAGTGTTGCTCAATTTCTCAAAACAGATTGCCAATTGTAAGTGTATGCTCAAGTGTATCACAAGTGTAGCTTGAGTATCTTTAGGTGTCCTAAGGCATGTACTATTTATAGGAATGACCTACAAGTGCTTAAGGACGTTCTAGACACTTTTTAGAGGTTTCTAAGTGCTTAACTAGCCGTTAGATATAAATTAGTTGCTTTAACAACGGCTAATTAATTAATTCTGCAGTTGCTGTCCGAGACCATCTCGGTCGAGAAATGATCGACCGAGACACCTACTCGGTCGAGAGATTGTCGACCGACAGGCTCTCTGGATCAAGTGTTTGCAACCTTTATCTCCAACTGCCAACTACCTTGTCAGTTGTGTCTAATGGCTACTTGGGTCATTCTCGGTCGAGAAGTTTGTCGACCGAGAGTGTCTCGGTCGAGGAGTTTGTCGACCGAGATTGACCATGTTTCAATTTAAGGCACTAAGTGTGTGTATGAGTGTGCATATGTGACACTATTGAAGGGGATGACCTATCTAAGGTGGTGTTTAGCTAGGGAAGATCTAACGCTTGATTTACATGAAGTCTAAGTACTTGTACATTATATATTTGTACAAGTTTACAATTGATTATATTTCATGACATTTACAATCATTCAAGCATATAGATTCCCTAGAGCTTTATCATCCACCTTATTCCTGCAACACTCAAGTAGCACGTTAGATCAACAAGAGTGAAATGTTTGTCATCATCGAAACAAAGGGATTTATCATAATGTCCAATTTATCCAACAGACGTTACCTCGTGGCTTGCGCGGTCTTCACCTCTGGTCTTGGACGATGTCTGTGCAGCTCCTGGTGTCACCGAGACTGTCGGGATTGACAGCTGTCCTTCGAGTGGCAGAAGTCTCCCACCTCTAAAGTAGTCCACACGGACCACCTGGAACTCCAATCTCCTTGTCCCACAAGGAATATGAAGGAGTCACACCCTCATGTCAGCGTACTAGTCACTGACACACTCTCCTATAACAAGTTGCCTTTCTGCAGTTGTCTTTCCCTTGATGTGCCTCCCTTATCGGGTAGCACTTGCTCGAGCTCTCTCTTGGTTACCACAATCAGAGAGAACGACAACTTTATAGATCAACTGGTGTTTTGAGTTGTGTTTCTGAGAAGCCCCTAATACCCCTATATATATAGGAGGGTCATGGGAAAGGGTTCTCTACCCTGGGCAATGTGGGATTAAAGCAGGAGTAGAAGGGTTTGAGATTTTCCACAAAACAACCAACTGTGCCACCTGAACTGATCGTTTCAAGCATCAAAACGTTGGTTGGGTAGCTGAGTCGATCGTTTCACACCTGAAACGATCGGTTGGAGCACCTGAGCCGATCAGTTCACTACTGAGCCGATCGATTCGTGGTCCTAGTCCAACTCAAATTGACTTTCATATTTGTTTCCAATTAATCAAATATCAATCCTTGTCCAAATCGAATTTGTACAAGTGAAACAAATTGTATTTGCAAAATAGTCTCCTAACTTTCTAAACAATCTTGGTTGGTCGCATGAATTGATCGGTTCAACAATTGAGCCGATCATCTCACCAGTTAAGCCGATCGGTTCACCAACCTGAGCCGATCGGCTTCAAATCTTGAGCCGATCGGTTGGGGCAAAAGACTATGCAAAATCAGTTAATTGCAGTTTCAAACAATCTGATACTCTAATCAATCGATCCAACATCTTGAATACTATGATACTGAGCTATCAATTGATTGAGTGTTTAATTGAACTACTAAACTCCTTTAGTAATCAATCAAAACATCGTTTATGGATAAACACCTCTTCTAGGTTAAATCATATGTGTGTGACCCTGCAAGTCCATTTCATGTTGGCACTGAAAGTCCATAACACTTATGACTTCACAAGCAAAGAGCAGTGCCTAGTCGCACATCAGTGCTACCCAAGTGAAAAGGAAAGTTGGAGAACAACTTTCAATCCTACAATCCGTGAATGGTGTTATAATGAATGTATAATTCCTTTGTCACTGATATCCCAAATGAACTCAAGGCATGGAACAGTCATCCTGTCAACGTTCATTCACTTTCTTGATCTTAGAGTAGATTGGAGGAGATATGTATGACATCAATATCACATATTGATTCAAACATGTGTGCACACGCCTATCTCAATCATACTCATCAAGCAGCCATGGATATAAAACACCCTTAGGAGGGAAAAATCCCATATCTATCACTCACCCCTCAAAATCCCCATGTGTCAAAGCCACCCAATCATCACCTTTATAACAACCCATGTTTCAGGATTGTGTTTGATGATCTCAAAGTGTACCCAACAACATGTGTTGAGTGTAGTGATTTCAGGTCAAAGAATCACACTCACCACCATCACTGTGAGAACTGACAGTGACTACCATGTCATGGTTCCATGTGTCAAACTCATGGTGGGTCTGTCTGATAAACTTGTTCTTTAACAAGTACCTATGTGTTTGGTTCAATATCTCCATATCATGACTAATGAGATTATGTCATCAACCAACACCATAATCTACCTATGTGTGTCATTGTTGTCTATCTACCTTCCACAATGACATCCGACTAGGGACATAATAAGAATGTACAAAGTCTTAGCATCTGTATGATCTCATCATTCAGGTGTCGAACCTGAAAGAATATGTCATTGTGTACTGTCATTTTTCAGACATTCAATATGTTCTATCATTATCTCATTTGACTAAACCAGAAAGAATTGGAAGCTTGCCTTTGATTCTTATCAAATCAATCTTAATGTATCCCACCAATGATCTAATGATTAGCTCTCAGGGCATACATACCAACAATACTTGGAAGCCAACTTGCCTTTCTGGCCAAATCTCAGAACAACTTTCCATGGAGTGACTTTGAGATGCACCTTGTCTCCTACCTGGAATTTTAGAGGTCATTGACGATTATTTGCATACGACTTCTATCTGTCTTGTGCCACTTTCAATTGTTTCTGTATCACCTTGATCTTTTCTGTCATTTTCTACACTAACTCAGGACCCAAAAGATGATATTAGCCAGACTCATACCAACATAAAGTAGATATGCACTTTCTACCGTACAAAGCCTCATAAGGTGCCATGTCGATACTTCGTTGGTAACTGTTGTTGTAGGCAAACTCTATCAAACTGAGATGCACATCCCAACTACTTAGGAACTGCAAAACACAAGCTCAGAGAAGATCCTCTAAAGTTTGAATAGTCCTTTTAGACTGTTTATCTGTCTATGGGTGGAAGGTAGTGTTGAATCTCAACTACATTCCCAATGCTCTGTGCAACTGTTCCAAAAAATGACTTGTGAACTGAGGACCTCTATCAGAGACTATCGCTACTGGCACATCATGTAAATGCACTATCTCATCCACATACACCAGAGCAAGCTTCTCTCTTGTGTACGTTGTCTTTACCAGAATGAAATGAACAGACTTTGTCAACCTGTCCACTATTACCCAGATGGAATCATGATTTCTAGTTGTCCTTAGAAGACCAACTATGAAATCCATGATTACATGATCCCGTTTGCACTGCGGTATTGACATGGGTTGCAACATACCTGCCATCTTCTGATGCTCAACCTTAACTTGCTGGCATACTGCACACCTAGCCACAAATTCGGCCACATCTCTCTTCAACCCAGGCCACCAATATAGATCCTTCAAATTGTGATACATCTTGGTGACACCTAGATGCATAGCATACATCAATGTGTGCACTTCCTCGAGCACTAACTTCCTCAGATCATCCACATCGGGAACCATCATCCTATTATTATAACAAACTAGACCATCCTCAGACTCATGGAAGCCATCACCCTTCTCGCTGCCAAACTCTGATCTGATCAACTGGACTGTAGCATCTACCTATTGTTCTTCTTTGATCTTCTACCTCAACATAGGCCACTTGCATTTTTCCCAACAGTCCTGCCAACAAGAATACTTCCAATTGCACATTCATATGCTGCAAGGAGACGAACATATCCTACCTATGGCATATCAAAGAACTCAACGATGCCTTCTTCATAGAAGAATACTTCATGCTGAGCGCATTAGCTACCATGTTAACCTTACTAGGATGACACTCAATGGTGCAATCATAATCACTGATCATCTCCATCCAGTGATGTTGTCGCATGTTCAGCTCACTCTGTGAGAAGATATACTTCAGGTTCTTATGATCCGCAAAGATCTGACATACTTCCCCATAAAGATAGTGTCTCCAAATATTTAATGCATGGACCACCGCTACCAACTCCAAATCATGTGTCGGATAACTCTCCTCATGTTTCTTAAGTTGTCGTGAAGCAAAAGAAACCACATGATTTTCCTGCATCAACACACAACCTAAACCTTTCTTGGAAGCATCACATAAAACAACATAGCCTTTCCCAGGTTCTGGAAGCACCAACACTGGAGTACTAGGCAACTTCTCCTTCATGTTCTGAAAATCTTGCTGACAACGATCATCCAAAAGAAAAGGTACATCCTTCCTGGTCAACTTTGTCAATGACAATGCGATTACACTAAAGTCCTTTATAAACCTCTGGTAGTATCCTGCTAAACCTAGAAAACTACGAACTTCAGTCAGCGTATTTGGTTGCTCCCACTCTGCAACTGACTCCACCTTCTTGGGGTCCACTCTAACTACTTCCGCTGATATCACATGTCCCAAGAAAGTCACTTCCTTCATCCAAAACTCACACTTGCTGAACTTGGCATACAACTGGTGCTGGCGAAGGAGAGTCAATGCTTGTCGAAGATGTTGTTCATGTTGATGATTGTCCCAACTATAGATCAAGATGTCATCTATGAAAAACACAACAAACTAATCTAAAAATAGACAAAACACCTTGTTCATCAGATCCATGAAAGAAGTAGTTGCATTGGTTATCCCGAATGGCATAACCACAAACTCAAAGTGACCATACCTCATCCTAAAAGCTGACTTTGGTATGTCATTGTCCTTGATCCTCAACTGATGATATCCAGACCGTAGATCAATCTTTGAGAACACTGTAGCACCACACAACTGATCAAAGAGATAATCTATCCTTGGTAAAGGATACTTGTTCTTGATCGTAACTTTGTTCAACTACCAGTAATCAATGCACAGATGCATCGATCCATCCTTCTTTTTCACGAATAGAACTGGAGCACCCCACAACGATGTTCTCGGTTTGATGAAACCTTTATCCAACAACTCCTGTAACTGTTTCTTCAATTTAGCCATCCCAGCTGGATCCATCCTATATGGTGTCTGAGCAACTAGTTATGTCCCTAATACTAGATTGATTTCAAAATCAATCTCTCGGGGTGGGGGAACACCGGGAAACTCATCAGGAAACACATCCTCAAACTCTCTGACAACAGTGACATCCTCAAGGCTAGGGCCTTCTGCCTTGGTATCCACAACATGAGCCAAAAATGCTCTACAACCTTGCTGTAACAACTTTTTTGCCACCATAGTTGATACCAAACACATCGTAAGAATCTTCCTATCTCCCCAGAAGATCCACTTCTCACCATCATCAACAAACACCGCTTGCTTGGAACCACAGTCCAGCACAACCTTATACCTCTCTAGGGTATCCATCCCAAGGATTACATCAAATCCATGCATATCAAGTGGTAGGAGATCCACATGTATGTTTTGTCCCAAAAAGGATAGAACACAAGATGGACACACCTCTCCTAGGATCGAGGAACCATCAAGGGGGGTTTCTAACAATAAGCTATCTTTCTTACAACTAACAAGTAAAAGACAACTATCAAGCATACTATAAGCAATAAAAGAGTGTGTAGCACCTGGGTCAACCAAAATAGATACAAAGTAAGAAGAACACAAATTAGAATGAAATAACTCCATCTGACCTGCCACCACTCGCGGGTTGACTATCCCCTCCGGCTGACTCATAGCATAGAATTGAGCCATTGCTTGCTGCCCACATCCTCAACTTACTTTAGCAGACGATCTAGCTAGTGATGCTTGGCCGCGTCCTCATCCTATGGTGCCACTAAACTACTATCTATCTGACCCATGTTGACTCTATTTCGGTTGTTGCGTCACTTCAACGTCTCTCCTTGGGAAATTCCACCTGATATGCCCGACCTATCCACAAAGAAAGCACGATGGATCTCTCAGCTACAGCCTAGATGGTCTTGTCACTGCTACTGAAGCTGTACTATTGGCTCTGGATGGAAAAAAACCACACCCTCTTCCTTTACTTGGTGACCATTGAGATTGTGTACTAGAGCCTTGCATCACAAAAGGTACAGAAGACCTCGGCTTCTTGTGGTTGTCAAACCTCTATTTCTAAAACTGAGCATGTCTTTTATTGGACATGGTCTCTCTCTTCTCCTTGACTGACCGCTCAATCCTTTAGATAGACTCCAAAAATGTGGCAAATTGCTTTCAGTTCTCTAAAGCAGCAGCAGGTGTCGTTAGCTCAGCACTCAGACCTTTCTCAAACCATCTGATTCTCTCATCATCTATCACTGCCATGTGAGGATAAAACCTCAACAGGTCCATAAACTTGGCTTCATACTCAGTGATGCTCAGAGATCCTTGGCGCAAACACTCAAACTAGATGATCTTCTTGTCCAAATGAGGATCTTCTTGTCCAGATAGGTCTTCAGGAAGTATCGACTCACAATCTCCCACCAGAAGACGTCCCAAAAGATCACCTCACCATGTCGCTTCTCTTCCTCGATGGCCCACCAGTGGCCAACACTACCCTTTAGAAGGTAGACAACGTGCTTAACTTTGTCTACTTCAAGGATGCCAAGGATTCAAAAGGCCTTCTCAAGACCTGTCAGCCACATATCTGCATCTGTTGGATCAACCGTTCTAGCATAATCAGAAGCTCTGACTCGGCGAAGCCGCTCAAAGGTCTTCCCAATACCCAAAGATTCACCATGGGGAGTCTGTGCTTTTGGCGGAGGCACTGGCAATCTTTCCACCATGAGATTCATTGTTGCCATTACCTGTCCCTCAAGGTGTTGGTAGACATGATTCTCAAGAATGGCTGGGTCGATTTGGGGGACCTCAGGCACCCGATCTTCATGTCCCTACACACTCACTCCATCAACTGATGTAGAATCACTACTCTCAGTAACATGTTCTTTTTGACTTCCAGACATCTTTTAGCTTTATCTTCTATTGGGGGCAGAAGGTTATTATGAGAAAATCTGGAAAAATCACAAGGAAAAACATAAACCTAGTCCTAGATCCTTGTAGACTTAGTGAACCTAGAGCTCTAATACCAACTTAATATGTGACATTCCAATATCATACAGGCAATGAAATGCCACGCAATAACATTCGGAACCATCATAAACATCGTATTACCAAAAACACAGGTTAATTAAAACTGATTGCAGAAAGTAGATAAGAAAGGAACTATTCTATCCAGATTCACATCCTGTAAGGAAACATGTTATATAAATATACATAAACTTCATACATGTCCACCGTTCATAGGATCTGGCTGTCTTTTATCCATAAAGGATGCATCACCTATTTATATACATAACAGACCTAGCCACATCAACAATAGGATAAGAAAGCCATACAAGATCATACATCATGAAACTTCATCAAAACACCTCCAAGGACCTGAGAGTATAAGTATGACTCTAGGACTCTACTACAAAACACCCAACAACAGTAGCAACATATCCAACCTTGCTTTCTACTATTCTTCTTACTTCTCATCCGTGACCTCACGACCACCACCACGTCTAGCTCGATCACCTAAAAAGGGTTTTAACCAATGACGTGAGACACACAATCCCAACGAGAAACATAACCCCCACCAAAACTATAAAACCTCAAAGGAGAGCTAGAATAGATAAAATAGGTAATTGATATAAGAAAATTGTATATGAGCAGCATACTGAGCAGAGCTAACTTGATATAACTTCTTACTGAGATATTTAAGAAGCATATGTACAAATAATAATATGGAACATGATTGACAAGACAAATCTAATAAGAACTTATCATAAGATATGAGGAACACGTAATTAGCTGCAAGATATAACTTGGGAAACTATACAAATAAATCCTCAACCAATATTTCATGTTTTCCCTAAGTAGATATACTATATGACTGGATTACGATTTATTATGCACTGAGGAAGTTAGTTGTACCACTCAAATCCAACCTTTGGCTGCGAAGCCCAAAACCGGTGTCATACAAGGTCAATGGAAGAGCCGAACTCCATGACCTCACCTCCTCATAGTCAGTGCATGATATCCAAAGCATGATCGCAATCTCTTGCTTAAGTGGCCTCAGCCACATAGGGTCAGGCTACCCTCTACCTAGCCCACCTTGGTACATGTATCGGTTCTAGAAAGCCGAGCCACGAGCTTGTTAAATGTTCTCCATCATCATTGAGCCATGGGCCTATTCACCATGCTCTATTACATATCCTGAGCCATGGTCCTGTTCACCATGCTCCAACCTTATTGAGCCAAAAGCCTGAAACCGTGCTCTAAACATGCCCTACTACTAGGGCGTAGGCACACCCTTCATATTCAATAATATGCGTTCCAGGTTAACCCTTACGAGAACCTGTTTCACCATCACCAAACTCTTGACGATGATGGATCTATGGTCAGGGAAAACTACATGAAAGATTCATATGTAATTAATTAAAATATTTTAAGTGGATTGCAAGATTCAACCAAGTTATGTAACATGAAACTATATCAAGAATGAATAAACATAGAACTTATTATCTTGTGTTACATTGTCACTAAGGCCTTCAGTGCCATTGACATCATCCTGATCCATCACAAGGATCCAGCGTCACATGTTACCACTTAGCCTCTTGCCAATCATCAAGATCCATCTCAAGGATCAACATCACAGGGACTCAATCCCAACATCAAGGCACACATTGCCATTCCATGGGTAACACCCATCATACATCACTGGGTTCATCACAACCCTTGATATTCCACATCATATCATTATTAAGCCATCGTCATGGCCTCATCTTACAAATGTTACCTACACGGTTAGTGAAATCACAAAGGAGCAATGATACTTGTACAAGGAACATTTACAACTCCTTACTTTATTATGAGAGTTAACCATGCAACATGGATGAGTGTATCAAAGCATAGCATTCTTATATATATCAAGCATAAAATCCGCATATACTAAAGCATAACAAGAATTAAGGTTTCTAACCGAACACAAGATACAACCCTCACTAAAGGTATTTTGGGTAAGGAACAACCCTCACCAAAGGTATACCACAACCCTTACGAAAAGCATGACGTCTCTCACCAAAGAGTGTGACGCCCATCACTATATCAGTTAGGCATTCTACGGTATCAGCCAACATCCATCTAGGGCTACAACCATATCGCCCAAGCTACTAAGGCACTATGCCGGGCAGCACCACAAGGCTGATAACAAGCAGCACCTCCTGTCGGGCAACACTTCTAAGGACTGACCTGCAACGCCCATGCGTACAACATCATACCAGGCAAAACCATATCGTGCAACGCCGTGTTGGGAGGCACCATACCAGGAAGCATGCAACGCGAAATGATGGGAAACATGTTGAAACAGACTGTCAGGAAACACCATAACAACCACCTAGGTTGTCCAAACGACACACCCCTATCGCCCATGAAGCACCGTGTTGGGAAACACACCACAATGCTCAAGAGGATCACTTCACAAGGGGTAAAACGCCCAAACCTCATGCTACTGTTGATCATCAACCAACACCTTAGTCATTACACCATACCGATCAAGGACATATCACCCAACAACACATCTTGGGTAAAGTTCCATCTCGATCAAGGACATATCACCCAACAACACATCTTGGGTAAAGGTCCATATCGGTCAAGGACATATCACCCAATAGCACATCTTGGATAAAGGTCCATATCGGTCAAGGACATATCACCCAATAGTACAACTTGGGTAAAGGTCCATATCAGTCAAGGACATATTGACCAACAACACATCTAACATATCACCCAAGCTTCACCCTAGAAGAGAGGTATCAGACAAGGGTCCAAAGGTCATGACAGGTTGGTCATCTTCAACTTCAAGACTGCCACCAAGAAACCCTAATAGGTCAAGAGAGTTGGCTCACCTCTCAACAACTAAGTGAGAGGTATTTTGCACAACTTCTATCACATATCAAGCACCAAGGTGGGTCATCCCATACGGGCCAACCTTCCAACCCCAAGAACACATCACACACACCATGGAATTAGGAACCCTAGGCTCACCTCTCAATAACTAAGAGAGAGGGGTTTTTCCCAAGGAACCCTAATCCAATGGTTTGGCCAACAAGGTCCAAGAAAACATATAAACAACATAACCATGTCATCATACCCCACAACATCAAGGAACATACTAGAATAAGGATATCAGTAACAAGACAAGCATGGCCGATCAAGATAGCATATAAACAAGAAACATGAAGAGAAGGTAATATAACTAGGGTAGGAGTTATGTAACCTGCCTCAAGCACACTCCTCAAGCTCTAAGCTCCAAGCTCCAAGGCACCACCCAGGCCACCTCAAGAAGAGAAGAACAACTCATAACCACCATGGTTGAAGAACAAGCAAGAAGGAGAAGGTGCCAAGGAAAGAGAGAAGGATACTCACCACGATAGAAGGAAAGGAGTAAGGGACACTCTAGGGTTTCTGCCACCACTAGCGGAAGAAGAATACTAAATCTATGTCACCCTCGAAGCTTCACTAAGGAGAGGGTATCGACTAAGAAACCAACTGTATCGACCACCACTCCCTCTTCTCTTCTCCTAGCTAGCCACCAAAGGAAGAGGAGCAACTAAGGGAACAAAAGAAACTGCTAGCAAGCACGAAGGGTCGTATATATACAAGGGGGTCAGGTTGGCATCCACTAGAGGGCTACTCCACATGTGCTCGCCCAAACCACCACTTGTCCAAGCTATGCCACCTTGCTAGCAAAAAGCACCAAGTGTCACTAAGGCTGACACAAATGAAGCTAGGTCAACAAGGGTGTGTATTGCCCAACATGGTTCCATGGTCGATACAATACTGCCTGGCACACCTCTTGGCCGACACACCCTACCCGACACACCTCTTGGCTGATACACCCTGCCCAACACACCAAGAAAGGAGGTGGCACCAAGCTCAAAAAAGGCCCTAGAAAGCCCAACAACAAGCCTAAGCTTCACAAGCTTAAATGGGGCCTAAAAACAACTCAAGCAAGGCACCCAACTCATCCTCTCAACCCTAGAGGATGCAAGGGAGAGAGAAAGACATCTCTCATGGTGTCAATCTTGCACAAAAACCCTAAAAATTGGGTAAATTGCAAGTTGCACCTCAACCTCCCAACAAAACACAAATATAACCCTAACCACAACTCAGGTGATTAGCGAACATCTAAGCACAAGGTTTAGGGAAAGAAAATAGGGTGAGACCAAAATGAAGGTCAGGGTCCTTACAATTTGAGCTTGGCACCCCTCATGTGTTACAAAACGAAACCCACTCGAACTGAGATATGTGTTTGATGAACGACTCACACAAGTTGGTGACATATGATGATGGTCCAACCATGAAGAATGATGAATACGTATGACATACCAAGGAACTTAACAAGGTTTAGTAGGTTGTCTTCTTGCTAGATACGTGCATAAGTATCATTATAGGAGCTAAGCATATATATGATGATGTAAACTTTGAAGGTAAGGGCGTTTGTGACCTTTGTTACTATCAAGAGATAGTTTTCTCCCATCCTGGGAAGGAACCCTTCTGTAGGGTGAGTACAAGATTTTGGTTTAGGTTTGAGGTAATATAAAGAGGTCTCTTATAAGAGTTTGATGAGATAAGTGGAGAGCACATAATATGAGCATGAATCTATAGACCCATGTGTGACCATCTCTAAGGAGTAGAAAGATAGGTTGCCATGGAGGTAACCTGAATGGGGCCATACCGAGGTAGGTAGGTCTCCATGATCCCTTTGAGGGATGCCAAGTTAGCCCTGTATGCCCAAAGAGAGGATGGAGTTTCAAGTGAGGATTCGAGGATGAGATGTGCATGAGTATCAACATAGAAAGCATGAAATACAATAGAATCCTAAGTCAACACTAAGGGCAAGAAGGGATAATACCGATGAAAGTAAGAGTTTTTGTTTGGTTTTACAGGAGGTAGAGAAGGCAGAGGAAACAAAAAATTTCTCCCCAAACCCAGTATAAAGGAATTGTGTCAACGTCTATACAATAGGAAGGATGGTTTGTAGAGACATACCTTGTCCTGAGGCTTGCTCAGTGACGTTACCTCGCGGCTTGCACGGTCTTCACCTCTGGTCTTGGATGGGGTCTGTGCAGCTCGTGGTCTCACCAAGACTGTCGGGATTGACATATGTCCTTTGAGCGGCAAAAGTCTCCCGCCTCTGCAGTCATCCACATGGACTGCCTGGAACTCCGATCGCCTTGTCTCACAAGGCACCGGAAGGAGTCGTACCCTCCTATCGGCGTACTAGTCACTGATACACTCTCCTATCACCAATCACTTTTCTATAGTTGTCTTTCCCTTGCTATGCCTCCCTTGTCAGGTAGCACTTGCTCGGGCTCTCCTCGTTACCACAACTAGAGAGAACGACAACTTTGTAAAGAAACTGATATTCTGAGTTGTACTGTATGAGAATCCCCCAATACCCCTATATATAGGAGGGTAATGGGACATAGTTCTCTACCCCGAGCAATGCGGGATTAAAGCAGGAGTAGAAGGATTCAATATTTTCAACAAAATCTGACAAACTACGCTAGTTGAACCGATCGGTTCAGCCCTAAACCGATCGTCTGGGCCCTTGATCCAATCAGTTCAAGCATGAGTTGATTGGTTTGTGGTCCTAGTCCAACTCAAATTGACTTTCCATGTTTGTTTCCAACTAATAAACTATTAGTCCTTGTCCAAATCGAAATTGAACAAGTGAAACAAACTCAGTTGGTCACCCGACCATTTCAACAATGTGAACTGATCGGTTCATTGACCTGAGCCGGTCGGCTAACCAGCCTGAACTGATCGGTTCATCTATATGAGCTGATCGGTTGGGGTAGCAGATTAGTCAATTATAGTTTCAATCAATCTGATACTCTAATCATCTGTTCCAACACCTTGAACACTATGATTTTGAGCTATCAATTGATTGGGTGTGTAATTGAACTACTAAAATCCTTTAGTAATCAATCCAAACAAAATTTATGGAGAAACTCCTCTTCCAGGAACATGTCCTAGTGTGTGTGACCCTAAGGTCCATTTCACATTGGTAGTGAAAGTCTATAACACTTATGACTTCACAAGCAAAGATCGGTGCCTAGTCACACATCAGTGCTATCCAAGTGAAATAAAAAGTTGGAGAACAACTTTCAATCCTACAATCCATTAATGGTGTTACAATGAATGTATAATTCCTTTGTCACTAATGTCCTGAATGAACTCAAGGCATGGTACAATCATTGTAACATCCCAGGATTTGAGGCCTCAGATAAGTTGATCTTAAAAGGAATGATTGGACTACCCATATCACCAACGTGCACCTCCTTTTCCGGGATCCCATTACTAAAGAACTCCATAGTTAAGCATGCTCAACTTGGAGTAGTACTAGGATGCGTGACCAGTCGGGAAGTTGACCCCGGCTTGCGCATGAGTGTGGATAAAGCACACAGTTAAGGCTAGTGGTGGTTTGTGGGGACATTCATCATTCCTGAATCTCTACTAGAGCCTAGGGCAGTGGGCCCAGGCATTACATATGGTATCAGAGCCAATTCCCCTCCAGTAGGTGGGGCCCACATGGGCATGGCATGCCAATCTTTAGCCGTGCGGTCCCGACATGTAAGAAAGGGCTGTCCATGGTTGACGTAGCCACCCTTACGCTGATATTCCATGATCGGGAGCTGGGTGTCCATGGGCCATTGTGGGTCTGCACTGAAATGGGGAAGAGATTATGAGGCCTTATAGTTGAGCCTTGACGAGGGCGTCAAGAGTCTAAGTGGGGGAGATTGTAACATCCCAAGATTTGAGGCCTCAGATAAGTTGATCTTAAAAGGAATGATTGTACTACCCATATCACCAAGGTGCACCTCCTTTTCCGGGAGCCCATTTCTAAAGAACTCCATAGTTAAGCGTGCTCAGCTTGGAGTAGTACTAGGATGGGTGACCAGTCGGGAAGTTGATCCTGGCTTGCGCGTAATTGTGGACAAAGTGTGCAGTTAAGTCTAGTGGTGGTCTGTGGGGCCAATCCTCATTCTTGAAACTCTACTAGAGCCTTGGGCAGTGGGCCCAGGCGTTACAATCATCCTTTCAACGTTCATCTATTTCCTTGATCTCAGAGCAGACTGGGTGAGATGTGTGTCACTCAATATCACATATTGATGTACACATGCATGCACATGCCTTTCTCAATCCTACTCATCAAGTGGCCATGGACATCAAACTCCCTTAGGAGGGACAAATCCCATATCTATCACTCACCCCTCAAAAGCCCCATGTGTCAAAGTCACCCAATCATCACCTTTATAACAACCCATGTTTCAGGACTCCATTTGATGATGTCAAAGTGTTCCCAATGACATGTGTTGAGTGTAGTGATTTTAGGTCGAAGAATCACACTCACCACCATCACTGTGAGAGCTGGCTGTGACTACCAAATCATGGTTCCATGTGTCACTCTCATAGTGGGTCTGTCCAGTACACTTGTTCTCTAACAAGTACCTATGTGCTTGGTTTGATATCATTATATCATGACTAATGAGATTCTATCATCAACCAATACACAATCTAGTCTTTAGTGTTATTGATGTCTTTGGTTATTTCCACAATAACAACCGACTAGGGATAAAACAAGAATGTATATTCTTAACATCCGTATGATCTCATCATTTAGGTCCTCAATCCAAAAGCATACGTCATCGAGTAAAATAATTCTTTAGACATCTATCATGTTACAATATCATCTCAGAAACAGTTAAAACATATAGATCGGAAATTGCCTTTATTATTATTAAAATCATTTACAAGGTATCCCATTACAATCATCACATGACTTGCTCTATGGCCATACATACCAACAAACTCCCACTTGCACTTAGAGCCAGTCACCTAGGTACCTCAGTCCTTGTGACCTAGCATGACCATCATGTTTCTGCTGAGAAAGGGCCTTAGTCAGTGGATCAACTATGTTGTCTTCATTTGGTACTTTGCAAATCTTCACATCTCCTCACTATATGATCTCTTGTATGAGATGGAAGCACCGTAGTATGTCCTTGAACCACTGATGTGATTTGGGCTCCTTAGTTTGAGCAATAGCTCCATTATTGTCACAATAAAGCTCAATTGCATCACAACTATTGGGAACTACACCATGTTCAGTGATGAACTTCTTGATATGTGATGTGCCATTCGAACAAATCATCATTAACTAAGCAGAAGCGATCATTAATAATGGATTAACAAAAATCACTAAAAACTAAAACCTTTTGTAAAGAGATCCATACACTGGAAAACTCTTTAAAAAAGAACCAAAGTAATTTAATTACATTCTGGTTCACAAGTACATACCATGTACCATATCTTCTCGAGGATTACATACATCAATTGCTCTGTTAAGTCTATACATGAGCAACACAAAACCTCGAGACATTCAATCCAAAATCTTAGATCGACACGAAAACACTAAGTACTGACTCCAAGGACCTGAGAGTACATAGACGACACATAGGACTCATATCTACAAGACACGACAGTCAGTATCTCTGACTGAGGTATTACTGCTGTCCCTGATGCTGCTGTCCTTCCCTTACTGTATGGTTTCTGCCTCCTTGTCTGTGTCTACCTAAAACTGTTGGATCCCACAGGGTGAGACAATTGATAATTGTCCCAGTGAGAGATATAACTCTCCTCCAGAAACATTATTATTGTAGTTTAATAGAATAAAACTGAGGAGAGGATAAGTAGTTTAGAATATTCTCATCTTTTAAGGCATTGCAACTATCTATGATAGAGCAGTAAATCATCTATTCACTTTATAAGGAATATGAAGAACATGTATATCATTTACCCATCATACTATTTCAACATCTCTAGCTTATCCTATGATACTCATTATCATGGTATGTCATCTATGAATTATTCTCATTTCTTTCTGTTGGCCTCAACCAATCCGCTAACCAGATATTGAATTGTACCAGTCTTGTGAGTATACATCATCATATTATGTTTAGGCATTGGACTATGCCAATCCTGTGCAACCATTCCAGGCATTGGACTATGCCAATCCTATGCAAACATTCCTGGCATTGGACTATGCCAATCCTGTGCAAACATTCTAGGCATTGGACTATGCCAATCCTGTGCAACCATTCCAGGCATTGGGTTATGACCAATCCTGTGACATTATTCCAGGCATTGGATTATGACCAATCCTGTGCAATTATTCCAGGTATTGGGTTATTACCAATCCTATGTAATTATTCCATGTATTGGCTTATGACCAATCCTATGCAATTATTCCAGGTATTGGGTTATGACCAATCCTGTGCAATTATTCCAGGTATTGGGTTATGACCAATACTGTGCAATTATTCCAGGTATTGGGTTATGACCAATCATGTGCAATTATTCCAGGTATTGGGTTATGACCAATTCTATGACATTATTCTAGGTATTGGGTTATTACCAATCAGGTGCAATTATTCGAGGTATTGGGTTATGACCAATCCTGTGTAATTATTCCAGGTATTGGGTTATGATCAATCCTGTGCAATTATTCCAGATATTGGGTTATGACCAATCTTGTGCAATTATTCCATGTATTGGGTTATGACCAATCATGTGACATTATTCTAGGTATTGGGTTATTACCAATATTGTGCAATTATTCCAGGTATTGGGTTATGACCAATCCTGTGACATTATTCCAAGTATTGGGTTATTACCAATCATGTGCATCATCATTGAATACCACATCACCTTTACTAGGTATTAAACCTTGGCAAAGCCATCATACTTATTCACATCCTTTATGTAAGTCAAGTATTCCTCTCATCTCCGTTAAACTTATTCAAAACACTATAGCCCTTATTTGTCTATAAGCATAAAGCATGCATGATTAAGATTTCATTACTATTATTATATCCATTTATTATTATTATTATGTTACTAAGTTTCCATTTCCTAGTTTATTTGAACATTATCATTGCTTACATGAAACTTTTATAAACATCTTGTTACCTCTTACTAGGCAACAACTATTCACATGGTTCTCAAGGCCCATTAAACATCTTGTCACCTTTCACTAGGCAACAACTATTCACATAGCTCACAAAGCCATTAAACATCTTGTCACCTCTCACTAGGAAACAACTATTCACATGGCTCACAAGGCCCATTAAACATCTTGTCACCTCTCACTAGGCAACAACAATTAGGGTTGGGGTTTCCATTTTAGGCGAATAGGATTTCAAGTTCATTTTATTAATTCAAACCCTAATTCATTGCTTCCCACATCTAGGTGCATACATTGATATCATAAGTATTCAATTATACTTATTTATTCTCATCTATTATCATTACATGATAATCAACACAAAGTATGAGTTTCTCTCTCATCTTTTCTAAGATATTTATGACATCATACTTTGTTATATTGTCTTAACCCTTTCTCAAGGTATGTTAGCCTACATTTATCAAAGTGCATTAAGCTCATTACATCTCCATGTAACAATTATCATGACACACTTTATGTGTTACTCATCCAAGTATATTAGATTTAGGGTACTTCAAGGTGTACCAACTTTGAGGTGTTGAATATGATATCTATCATGTCTTGATGTATCACTTCCCTCATCACTTGTAATTTACTTAAGTATATCAGCTTATCTTGTATTAGGGTATTTTCCATCCTAATACTTTATGCACTAGTTCATCACATTTATCATGTAATGTATTGGTCATAAGTCACTTATTTGAATTATTCAACCATTATCAATGATATGGACTTATCTCAGGTTAAAGCATTATTGATATAAGGTTAACCATTATCAACCACTTTAGGTGTTTCACTTACCAATACATTACTCACTACTCCACTATTAGGAATAGGATTCCCCTCTTTATCAATTAGGGTTTTACATAACATCACCCTATATTGGGGATTCACATGGCATCACCCTAGATTAGAGTTTCACATCAGTATCTTGAATTAAGGTTCCTTATAACTTTTCCCCAAATTAGGGTTTCATGAAGCATCCTCTTAAATTAGTGTTTTTTTGTTAAATTACCATGAATTAGGGTTTAGGGTTCATCAATATTATCGATTAGGGTTTCATGATCTCATCATCATGGATCAAACCCTAATTCATACCCTAAACCTATTAAAGGTGTCAATGTTGCACATTGCATATTGATTATTCAAATATGAGTTTCCCTCTCTCTTAGGATGTTGATTAATCCATACTTCTTTTAGTTGGTTCAACCTTTCACTAAGATTCCTACACCTTTGATTATTATGGTGTAGTAATTCATCATATTCATGGGCATCAAACGAAAATCACTCCAAGTGTACTCATTTACCTAAGTACTTTTAGAGGTACTTCCTTTATAATCAATTTTGAGTTACCTTAATAGTACTCATTTAGTTCTGAGATCAATTGAACCTTCAATAGTTTTGACTAATAAACCTTCAAATGGTTTGGATCCAAACCTCCAAACGGTTTGAGAATGTTTGGACCTTCAAACGGTCTGAGACCGTTTAGACCTCCAAAAGGTCTTGATCAACCTTTGAAATGGTCTTGACCAATTGTAAATCAAATCAACCCATTCAGTTTTGAAACCTAATCATCATCAGTTGATTATGAAATCGAATCAACCCATTCGGTCTTGAAACTGAATCAACCCATTCGGTCTTGAAACCGAATTCATCCATTCGGTCTTGAAACTGAATCCATCCATTCGGTCTTGAAATCGAATCCATCCATTCGGTCTTGAAACTGAATCCATCCATTCGGTCTTGAAACCAAATGATCAACCATTGATTTGAAACCGAATCAATCTATTAGGTCTAGGGTTTGCAATCAATGGATCCTCCAACATTGAACCTATTGGAATTAGATCAAATTGAGACCATTGGATCATCAATTGATTATGAAACCAAATCAACCCATTCGGTCTTGAAATGGAATCAACCCATTCAGTCTTGAAATTGAATTCATCCATTCTGTCTTGAAACCAAATCCATCCATTCATTCTTGAAACCAAATCCATCCATTCGGTCTTGAAATCGAATCAATCCATTCGGTCTTGAAACCGAATTAACTCAATCAGTTTTGAAAACCATTTACCCATTCCTTTGTTGAGGTGTGTGCTTAAGATGATGTCATCATCATCAAGCTTCGATCCTTCAAAATCTACTGCCATTCTTATGGTAATTATATCAATTTGATCAAAGGAATTTCAAGAAGAACAAAATGATCAACAAGTTATGAAGAATTGAATGTAATAATAACATTTAAGGGTTCAAGTTATATAACCCACCTTCGAAATTGAATCCAAGCTTCAATCTTCACATACTCAATGGTAATGAAGCTTTCTCAACTATCCAAGGTCCGTTCTCAAGTCTTTGAGTGAAAAGAACAGCTAAGGTTGAAGATTGAGTGAAGAAAAGAAGAAAATAAGCTTTGAATTTCAATTTTTACCATGAAATTAAGTTTGAAGATAACTATGGAGCTTACCTACAGGTTGGGGCACGTCCTCCTGTTGCTCCTAAGCTCCCTTGTGTTCAACCAAAGCAAGGAAAGAAAAAGGAATAAAAAAAGCCTTTCATGTGGGTTGAAAATGGGATGTTTATAAGGGAATTTCAATGAGAGAGAAAGTGATATAATAATCTTTTAATTCCCTAAATTGGTTCCACTTATCCACCTCACTTCCTTTCATATGAATCCATGATCCCCCCCCTTCGAATTCCTCTTTTTTATCCATGAATTAAAAGAAAGCAAATTAAGCACCTTAATCATTATAATAATAATATCCAAAATTAGTGGATATCACTTTTTCTTTTACTAATGTGAGTGGACTCTCCACTCACTTTAGATATTTCATGGCCATTGCAGGGCACAAGGACGTCCACACTTATACAAATTCAACCATCACATTTTTGGTTGAAGGGCAATTCAATTAATATATTTATTTTTGCATTAAATTGAATTAGGGTTTCAATTATGCTTACATCTTGATTATTTTAATATCAAGATTCTCTCTCCTCCAAAGAGATTTAAATGAGACGCCCCTCTAATTTTCTTGTCTCTCATTGATACCAAGAAATATTAGGGACTCTCTAGAAGTGGTAGTTTGCATATTGAACCCTGGGTTTTGGGTAAATTACACATTACACCAAAACTAGGTTTTAATGCACAAACATTGCTTAATGAGCTCTCTCTCAGTGCTCAGGCTTTCACAAGCCATTGATCTACATCATTATCATTCTTATGATGCTTCAAAACTTTGAGGAACATTTTATCATGTAACATTTGCAAGTTAACGCCTCAACTTGGGTAATTTGCACTTTAGTTCAAAATAAGCAAATATTATTTCAATATTATTCAAACAAGTTTAGACTTGGAATTTGGGCTTTCCACTAGCCACCACCTTGCATAATTTTTCTCTATAATGATGCTAAAACACATGAGGCATATTCAATCATGTGACATATTGCAATATAGCCCCTCAACTTGGGTAAATTGCACTTTGGTCCAAAATAAAGGAACATTGCTCAAAAAACATTTAATCAGGACCAAACTTGGAACATAAGTTCCTTTTGAGCCTTAATTACTTTTCAAAGGATAAGAGCAAGCATATAATTATCTTTCTTAAACAAGACATCTAGGGTTAAAGCATAACCCAGGTCAGGGATGTTACATGATCCACACAGCCTTCTTTGCTGCATGTGAAGCAGCAATATACTCAGCCTCTGTAGTAGAATCGACAACTGTTTCTTGCTTGGAACTCTTCTAGCTCACAGCTCCATTATTTAGGCAAAATACAAATCCTGATTGTGATATGTAATCATCTTTTTCAGTTTGGAAGCTTGCATCGGTGAAACCCCTTACTACCAATTCTTCCTCACCGTCGTATATAAGGAACTGATCATTAGTCCTTCACAATAACTTGAGGATGTTCTTTACGACTGTCTAATGAGCATCCCCAGGATCTGACTGATACCTGCTCGTCATGTTGAGAGCATACAAGACATCTGGGCATGTGCACAACATAGTGTACATGATGGATCCGATGGCTGATGCATATGGGATCCCATTCATATGCTCCCTCTCTTCACAAGATTGGGGACATTGAGCTCTAGAGATGGTGACTCCATGTAGCATGGGGATGTTGCCTCTCTTTGAGTTCTCCACGCTGAACCGCTTCAGCACTTTGTCAATGTACGTGATTTGACTTAGTCTGAGAAGCCTTTTATACTTATCTATATAGATCTTAATACCTAGAATGTAGGATTCTTCTCCTATGTCCTTCACTAAGAAAGTATTCCCAAGCCAAGTATTTACCTTCTTTAAGGCTATGACATCATTCCCCATCAATAGTATGCCATCTACATACAATATGAAGAATGTGGTCGTGCTCCCACTAACTTTCTTGTACACACAAGGTTCATCTTCATTTTGAATAAAGCCAAACATTTTGACTTCCTCATCAAATCGAAGATTCCAACTCCAAGACGCTTGCTTCAATCGAAAGATTGACCTTTGTAGCTTACATACTTTATTGGCATTCTTTGGATCTACAAAACCTTTAGGTTGTGTCATGTACACATCCTCATTTATATTCCCATTAAGGAATGCAGTTTTAACATCCATTTGCCAAATCTCATAGTCATAGTAAGCCGCAATAGAAAGCATGATCCTGATGGACTTTATCATGGCAACTGGAGAAAACGTTTCATCATAGTCAACACCTTGAACTTGTCGGAAACCCTTTGGAACCAATCTTCCTTTATAAGTTTGCACATTGACATCCATGTCAGTCTTCTTCTTGAAGACCCACTTGCACCCTATGGGTTTTACCCCCTCGGGTGGTTCCACCAAAGACCATACTTTGTTGGAATACATGCATTCCATTTCGGATTTCATGGCTTCAAGCCATTTCTCAGAATCTGGTCCCTCCATAGCCTCTAGATAGGTAGTTGGATCATTGTCTATGATCAACTCACCACCTTCTTGAGTCACAAGGTATCCAAACCTCTCAGGTTCAAGGTGTGTCCTACTAGATCTACGAAGCCCTTGTGTTACTTGAGGAGACTGAGATTCCACAACACCTTGTGAATCTCCATGTTCCTCTTGTACATCTACTGGTTCAATGTTTTCTTGTTGAGCTTGAACCTCTTCGAGCTCTATTTTCCTCCCATTGTTTCCTCTGGAAATAAATTCCTTTTCTAGGAACACAGTTGTCCTAGCAACAAACAATTTGTTGTCAGTAGGGTGGTATAAATAGTATCCCCTTGTTTCCTTGGGGTATCCAACAAAATAACATTTATCAGACTTGGGTCCAAGCTTATCAGGAAACATTTTCCTGACGTAACCCTCACAACCCCAAATCTTAATTAAAGACAAATCAGGATGCTTCCAGTGCCATATCTCATATGGCATCTTTTGAACTGATTTAGATGGTACTCAGTTAACTGTAAACACGACAGTTTCAAGAGCATAACCCCAGAAGGAAATCAGAAGATCAACAAAACTCATCATTTATCACACCATATCAAGTAACGTGTGATTCCTTCTTTCAGACACACAATTATGTTGTGGTGTTCCAGGCAGAGTCCATTGTGATACAATACCACGGGCTCACAGAAGGTCCTCAAACTCTTGGATGAAGTATTCTCCTCCTCGATTGGATCGAAGTGCTTTAATACTTTTACCAAGTTTGTTTTGTACTTCATTCATGAAATCCTTGAACCTTTCAAGGGTTTCTGACTTATGTTTCATCAGGTACACATAGACATACCTACTGAAGTCATCAGTGAAGGTAATGAAGTATTGATACCCACCTCTGGCATTAGTTATAAAAGGCCCACATACATTATTATGTATGAGTCCTAATAGATCACTAAATCTATCACCTTTACCTGAAAAGGGAGTCTTGGTCATCTTGCCCAAAAAACAAGATTTACATGTATCTATTGATTCACAATCAAAATAATCTACATAACCATCTTTATGGAGTCTATAAATGTGCTTCTCATTTATGTGCCCTAGACGAAAATGCCAAAGATATGTTTTGTTTGAATTGTTGAGTTTTTGCCTTTTGGTGTTTACGTTGTATACACTTGTCTCTACATCTATCATGTATAGACCATAAGACATTGGGGCACTTCCATAAAGGATCCCATATTTTGAAATGGAACATTTTCCATTCTTAATGAGAAATTCAAAACCATCCTTGTCTAAACAAGAAACATAAATGATATTCCTATTTATGGCAGGTACATTAAGTAGTTCTTCAACTCTATTATTAACCCACTAGGCAGAGTTAACTCATAGGTTCCTACAGTACTGGCAGAAACCCTTGCCCCATTGGCAACACGTAGTTCAACCTCGCCTTTCCCTAAAGGCCTACTTCTCTTAAGATCCTTCACATTTGAACAAATGTGAGATCCACATCCGATATCAAGTACCCATGACAAAGAAGTAGTAAAGTTAATCTCTATCACATATACACCAGAAGTAGAGATCTCTATCTCTTGCTTCTTCTTCCATCGTTCCTTCCATCCTCTCCATGTTTTGAGTGTAGAAGAATTTGGTTTGGAGAGAGAAACCTTCTCTCTCTCACCTTTTTCCTTAGACTTCGTTCCATTGATCTCTATCAATGAACTATCCTTCTTCTCATTTGTCTCAAATAACACCTTAAGCGTACATAGAGTGGACTCAAAGGCTACCAATATATTTGGATTGCGCAGAACATTTCTCATTATCCTCAACCAATTATGGAATTTATTCTCAATTAATTTGCCCATTATAAAAGATGATTCTTTTTCCATTCTACAAGAGAACATTGCATTTGTCAAAACTCCTTTTGATTTGAATAAAATTTGGAGATAGTTAATTAGGACTTTAATTAATTACCACTCCCACTATTTTGATTCAAGTTGACAGCCCTCACCATCAATTCAGAAGATTGCAGTGCACAATCTTCTATTGGGTCAAGACCCTAAAATCCTCTCAGTCATTGACCTGCTAGGGCTATCACCCACAACTTAGATCTTCCAGGTAGGCAACTCTTGCCAATTGCATCATATGCAACTCTTGAAAGATGTCATATGCAACTACTTTCCATGATCACCTCCATGCCTCAAGGTGCTAGATTCTATCTAGGTCACCTTGTTAAGTTTGACCCAAAGCAAACATGATGAATATGCACCCTGCTGGGGTAGACCCACATATCCATCCTTCACGCTTCCACGAGATAGACGGTGCACCATGCTAGGGCGTGCCCACACCTGGCCGATCAAGCTTTTCACGTGTGTCACATTTGGAGGGAATCTAAAACTTTAATATTTAATGAGGGATTTGGTTTTATAGGTACATATACATATCCAATCACCACAATATATAGTACATATCATATACATGCTATATCCCACTAGAAAACATGTGAAATGATAAACGTGATGATTATGGCCATCCTAATGTGATTCCTCGAGCCAAGAGGAATCACGGTCATCTAGGTCCACATCACATGCAACATGTGCAAGATGAACTCTGGCTTTGCCATTCTGGGTTTGATCAACTCATCTCCATGATTGATCGGCTCGCCATTAGGCCGGTCAGTTGGGTGCCACCAGCCGATCAATTGGCTCCTCCAACCAATTAGTTCTTTAGTCGTTGTGCATCTCATTAGGTTACCACTCGCTCGTCTGGCTCCTCGATCCAGTCGTCTAGAATGCCAACCGATCGGTTCATGCCTTGAACCGATCGTCTTAGATATTGTCAGGTTGTCCTCCCTTCTTTGACATAACACAAAATAAAAGATATATCCTATTTTACATTTGAATTGAGAAACCCCAAGTTACATTTAGGGGGAGGAAAGGTAGGAAAGAAATCTCGAGTTATCTCAAGTTACATCAAGAAAAGGAGGTAGGAAATTGGTGCGCAGACTGAGATGCAAGCAACCACATTCAACCAAGCACATATACATAGGGTTTATTGGCCATAACCACACTATACATCCACCACAAAACCCATTTAAGGGCAATGTGTATCGAGTGCATTCATATTACATATCATATATGTATATTGGGATTTGTGGATTTAGGATTTGACATGCATAAAGCCAATTTTATTTGCATCGTATGTAATAAATAAAGGCGACAAACCAAAATCGATCACATTGATAATTCTAAAGTATAGAGCAGTTGATGTGGCTCTGATACCACTGTTTAGTTTTAGAGGAGGCAAAGAAATCAGCGGAAACAAAAATTTTCTCCCCAAACCCAGTATAAAGGAATCGTGTCAACGTCTATACAACAGGAAGGATGGTTTGTAGAGACATACCTTGTCTCGAGGCTTTCTCAGTGATGTTACCTCGCGGCTTGTGTGGTCTTCACCTCCGGTCTTGGATGGTGTCTATGTAGCTCCTGGTCTCACCGGGAATGTCGGGATTGACAACTGTCCTCTGAGCGACAGAAGTCTCCTGCCTCTATAGTCGTCCACACAGACTGCCTAGAACTCCGGTCTCCTTGTCTCACAAGGCACTGGAATGAGTCGTACCCTCCTATTGGCGTACTAGTCACTGACACACTCTCCTGCCACCAGTCGATTTTCTACAGTTGTCTTTCCCTTATTGTGCCTCCCTTGTCGGGTAGCACTTGCTCGGGCTCTCCTGGTTACCACAACCAGAGAGAATGACAACTTTGTAGAGAAACTGGTGTTCTGAGTTGTACTGTCTAAGAAGCCCCCAATACCCCTATATATATAGGAGGGTCATGGGATAGGGTTCTCTACCCCGGGCAATGCGGGATGAAAGCAGGAGTAGAAGGATTTGATATCTTCCACAAAATCTGACAAACTGTGCCAGTTGAACCGATCGGTTGAGCCCTAAACCGATCGTATGGGCCCTTGAGCGGATTGATTCAAGCATGAGCTGATCGGTTCGTGGTCCTAGTCCAACTCAAGTTGACTTTCCATGTTTATTTCCAACTAATCAACTATTAGTCCTTGTCCAAATCGAATTTGAACAAGTGAAACAAACTTGGTTGGTCACCTGACCAGTTCAACAATGTGAATCGATCGGTTCATTGACCTGAGCCGGTCAGATCACCAGCCTGAGATGATCGTTTCATCTCTATGAGCCGATTGGGGGGGGCAGCAGATCAGTTAATTGCAGTTTCAATCAATCTGATACTCTAATCATCTGATCCAACACATTGAACACTATGATTTTGAGCTATCAATCGATTGGGTGTTTAATTGAACTACTAAACTCCTTTAGTAATAAATCCAAATAAGATTTATGGAGAAACTCCTCTTCTAGGAACATGTCCTATTATGTGCAACCCTGCAGGTCTATTTCACATTGGCAGTGAAAATCCATAACACTTATGACTTTACAAGCAAAGAGCGGTGCCTAGTCACACATCAGTGCTACTCAAGGGAAATAGAAAGTTGGAGAACAACTTTGAATCCTACAATCTGTGAAGGGTGTTACAATGAATGTATAATTCCTTTGTCACTAGTGTCCTGAATGAACTCAAGGCATGGTACATTCATCCTTTCAACGTTCATCCATTTCCTTGATCTTAGAGCAGATTGGGTGAGATGTGTGTGACATCAATAACACATATTGATGTACACATGCATGCGCATGCCTTTCTTAATCCTACTCATCAAGTGTCCATGGACATCGAACTCCCATAGGAGGGACAAATCCCATATCTATCACTCACCCCACAAAAGCCCCATTTGTCAAAGTCACCCAATCATCACCTTTATAACGACCCATGTTTCAGGACTACGTTTGATGATGTCAAAGTGTACCCAACGACATGTGTTGAGTGTAGTGATTTCAGGTCGAAGAATCAAACTCACCAACGTCACTGTGAGAGCTAACTGTGACTAAAAAAAATGGTTCCATGTGTCAATCTGACGGTGGGTCTATCCAGTACACTTGTTCTCTAACAAGTACCTATGTGCTTGGTTTGATATCATTATATCATGACTAATGAGATTCTGTCATCAACCAATACACAATCTAGTCTTTAGTGTGATTGATGTCTATGGTTATTTCCACAATAATAACCGACTAGGGACAAAACAAGAATGTATACTCTTAACATCTGTGTGATCTCATCGTTTATGTCTTCAACCCAAAAGCATAAGTCATCAAGTAAAACAATTCTTTAGACATCTATCATGTTACACTATCATCTCAGAAACAATTAAAATATATAGATCAGAAATTGCCTTTTTTATTATTCAAATCATTTACAAAGTATCCCATTACAATCATCACATGACTTGCTCTATGTGCATACATACCAATAGTTTTCTGTTCCCTGAATGCACAAGACCATTGGGTCGGGAGGTAACATCTACCTTTGCCCTAGGATCATGGTTTATGAGGTTGGTCACCTTCATGAGTTCATGGGGCCTAAGGGGTAAATGTGAGAGGCACTCCCTAGATGCATAAGTGTCAGATCACTCCAAAAGTGTCGACACCCTAGAGACCTTGAGGTAATGACTAAGGATTGTACATAATAGATATGTTAAGATCCAGAGGTGATGGGAATAGTCTTCCCATGGGTATAGATCCATAATGAAGATGTTCACGATGAGGAGTCATGTGATGTTTTTTTCAACATAGATCGGAAAGTGTGATGGCAATGTGTGAAGCACTATCTCTACTCTTAGATTAGGTTGAACTATTTATTTGGACTACAACCAAATGCTTATTTCATCTTGTTATGGGTTTGAGAGATTGAGCAAAATGCATGCCATATACTAAGGATGGAAGTGATATGAGTTGAAACCCTTCTACAATGATTGAAGGTAGAAGAAGTACCACACCTTATGAGAGTACATTGGAAAGATGGTTGAAAACATAAAGAGAACAAAGGTGATATGAAGAACGTATCTTCCTAGAGGTAGATGGAATTTATAAGTTAGGTCTGATAACCGAGATGATGAGCTCGAAGTTCGCTTGATACAAATAGACCTATAATCGAGACAAGGATGATGAGTGAAGTGAACGAGGGTTATGTATTCACCATCACCTAGCATGTAAGGATGCTTATGTGGCTAGCAGCCAAATACAACTAGACTCGTTGGTCAAGTTAGTGGTTACTCGGTTAGCCGACCTAGAGCTTTATGAGATAAAAGGGTTGTTTGAAGGACCTCAGATATACCTCTTAGGAGAAGAAGATGGCAAAACCTGCTACTAGAGTGTTTTACGGTTATGAGGATTCACCCTTGAGAAATAATGTTATACAAGAAGATCATGATTTTAAGTGCACTGTACAATGTGGTAATACCAAGATGGTTAAGGTTTGTATGTGGTCCATAGGGACCTAGGATGAAAAAGGATATAGTGTTGCATGTGCCCAATTTCTGTACATGTCGGGGGGTGAAGGCCGAACACCAGTAACCCAATGTGTTGCTACAGATTATGAGAAGTCCCTGAGGGGGAATGGGAGTGGATCACCATGGACAGGGTGGTGGGTCTCCCCTGGATTAAGAGAGGTCATGATGTAATATGGGTTATGGTAGATCACCTTACCAAGTTGACCTAATCCCTTGCCTAAGAGAGAGAACAGTCAGTTTGACAAATCTGGTTGAACTATATATGCGAGAAAGATAGTTTAACTACACCGTGATCCGAGTTCAATATCTTGAGCATAACCTCAAGTTCACTTCCATGTTGTGGAAGTAGGTGTAAGAAGAACTCGATGTTAGTACAATATATCACCCTTGACTGGTGGACAGTCAAGAGTGTATGAGCCAGGCCGTAGAAGGTCTGATGAGAGTAAGTGTGCTTGTTCAGGGTGATACATGGGAGTAGTTCATGCCCCTAGCAGAGTTTGTTTGTTATGATAACCACCATAGCCAGTATCAGGATGTATGAAGCTCTATAAGGGAGGATGTTTCAGTCACCACTTCACTTGGATGATGTCGGTGAGAGGACCCTATGAAGGTCAAAGAGACCACAATGTATGCATATGAAAATGCTTTGATCGAGAAATGGCTAAGAAATCCCAAGATCGAAAAGAGTTGTGAGCTGATGTGAAGCAGAATGATGTGTAGTTGACTGTGGGAAAACATGTGTTATGAAAACCTGACCCCTTTGAGCTATAGCTGAGAAAGATGAGTCCCCGATACATGGGTCCTTTTGAGATGGATTGGTGTAGTTGTTAATGTTTAGCCTTACCCCTCAGGATAATATGATGTATGATCTGTTCCATATGTCCGATCTAGATCACTATGTGAGGTACCCAAGCCATGTGTTGAGAATTGAACCTATTGAACTCCAATGGAGGCAACTTACCCTGAGTCACCTATGAGGGTACAAGATACCAAGGTGAGAGACAACTCAGGAGTAAGGAATAGAAGATGATAAAGGTTCTTTGGAAGCACCATGGAGAGGATGAAGCCACATGGGATCCAATGATGGACATAGGAAAGTCTAATCCTGAATTGTTTGTATGCTTGATGGAATTTTGATGGCAAAATTCTTATAAGAGGGGAAGGATGTTACAACCCCAATTTTGGGTTCATATGGTTGGAAATGTAATTTCACCAATAAATGTATGATTATGGGAATTTGTATGAATTATATGTATTGTATGGATTCCCTTTACAATATTTTATTTGTGCATGTGATTTCATGGACCATAAGATGTTAATGCGTCCAATATGATTAAAAGAAAAAGAAGAAATCACTTATTGCTTTATTAAGAAGATTTTGAGATAATGATGAAAATATAAGAAATGTGTGGAAATATGGATAATGGAATCATCATGGATGGTATTTCGAGTCCACATAGTTTATAATGGTAAAAGGAATCCAAATAAAGAAAAATAAGAGAATAGGAGAGAGAAAATATGTATAAAATGTGCCTTATTAATTGATAACGTTCATATGAAGAAAAGTATCTCATACTTTCGAATTTGTGTCCCAAACTTGGTACAAAAGTAGATAAAGTCATCAAGGACTTTCCTTTAAAATTTGGTGTTAATTGGACATGTGGTTTGGGAGATATTCGTTTTGTAATAATTCCTAAAGTAAATGGATAATCCATAAATCATATTAAATGTCACAATATATCCAGGATATATATTTCGATGTAGATAATAGGATTGTTGATTAGAAGATCAAGGGGGACAAGGCATCCGCTATCTCTCACTAAAATAGGAAATAGAAATCATGGGAACTAAGTTTCCCCACCTATTTTCTTGCAAACCAAGACATATCAGAGTTCAAAAACGTTCCCCATAGATTAGGGGGATCAATATGAGTTGATCTACCCCTAGTTTCTTGGAGTTTCCTTGTGTCTAGGAATATTTCCCAATCTCAAACTCAGTAGCTCATGATAGCCAGATGGAGGCCTATATATATATGGGGCCTTGGACCCCCAACGGAACGAAAAACATGTTCCTTGACTTCGGCCGAGCTTTGCAGGTACGATAGCGCTGGAGATTTTAGATCGGGCCATGGTTGCTGCTCTTGACAATGTAGGGACCTCGTCGGAGGGTCAGAAGTCAGTTCTTCCACCTCTGATTGCGATCAGTGCAATTGGATCCTTGGGTAGCTTCGGAGGAGCATGGTGGAGGATGCACAACTTTCACCTAGTGAATAGGGTGAGGGAACGACATAGTCAACTAAAGAGTTGACCGTCTGTGGGAGCTGCTCTGTGCATGAGAACCATCATGAGGAAGAAGAAGAGAAAATGGGAAAAGACCCCTTTGCGCCTGACTCCAATAAAGAAGCAAAAGGGCAAGAGTGTCTTTCTTGTAGCCCAACCCACATGAAAAGGAAATAGGGCTCGTTTGGCTACGTGGCGACCAAAGATTGGCCCAAAGGTATTTAACCTTGTGAAAATCGTAATTAATTATTTATAGCTCTGATCGTGACAAATTGTATATGAGAATTTATTTGAAAAATTTGAGGAACCCATTAAAAATGTAATTGAAGCCTAATTCTTGTAGCAATTCAAAAAGTGCTTAAAGTTGTCACCTTTAATATTGTTATTAATGAAAAACCCTACATTTTGATGATTAATGGTTTGGGAAGGGTTATATGGATGTTCAAAGTGGAAAATTAACTTATTGTTAATAAAGGGATGATTTAGATATAAAAGGATGATCTTTACACATAATTGGCTCAATTTGGGGTACCATGAACATGATTATGGTTTAATGGGCTTAGAAACCCTAATTTTGGTAATTATGAATTTTAGTGGTTTTAATTGTGCAATACATGAATAAAACACAGAGATATTATGATTCCAAGCCAATTTGAGTATAAAATATCCTTAATGTGGATAATTTGAGTAACTAGGGTTTTTATGAGTAGAAAAGTTGTTTTAGGGTTTGTTGACCTAAAAAGGATAAAGTTTGAGAAATTGATCTAAGAAACCCTAAAGAATACTAATGAGACTTAGAAACCTTAGAAAGGTGTCCCAAGTCATAAAGAGTTGTTTGGATGTCATGGTAACAACTAGGTGTTATACATGTTTTTAGGATCAATGTTTGCTTGATTGATTAATTGGCTTGCTTGATTGGACATCTTGTTGGAATTAGATATATTGCTTCTTTGAGATCTCCAAAATAGGTATGTGGTTACTCTTATAATTAAATCGCTTTAGTTTCCTGAAGATTCTGGGGGTTTTAAACGATTTCTTGGAAATAATTGCTTGATTGACTATTATTTCATGAAACTATAAAGTGACTATGACTATCACCATAATTATACATGCATGAATAGCTTAGATCCTAGTCCTCCTCTATAGCTTTGTTAATGATGAAAAGGATGACCTAGTACATGGTCTACCCATGAGGTAGGATCATCACAGATGACTTAGTACATGGTCTACCCGTGAAGTAGGATCATCAGGTTATTACGAGTCGATGTGTTGGTCTACCCTTATGTAGGACCATACAACTCCATGACCCTATGTATTGATCTACCTATAAGGTAGGATCATGGGGGTTAGTTGAGATCTACCATATGAGAGGTAGTATCAATGTCCACTGTAGGGACATCATAGAGGCTAGGGTATGTAAGGATTGAGTAGTCATGTTTAAAGTGTAAAGTTTGTTTTATTAAATCATAATTGCTTGTAATATGTTATTACAATTAAATGCAAGATTATTGCTTCTCCCACATACGAGTATAATTTGTTATATTGACCGCCATTTTGTTTGTCAGTGTTTTAGGTTTGTCAAGAATATGGATATTCCTTTAAAGTGACAATGATGGAATAAAGACTAATAAAGATTGGAGGATTTTAGATAGATGGATGTTATATGGGTAAAGTCCCTCAGCTCCTATACTTTGCAAGGTATGAGAAAAGAAATTTTTTATTCCATTTTAAAGCTTAGTTGTTGTATAATTTATTAATTATTGTTGATTATTTGCAAAACCACTGAACCTATTTTGGGATAATGCCTCTGACCTCTTGGTCTCTCTTAATTAGGGGTTACCAGGAAGTGGGATCATTACAATGGTGAACCGGCCTAAGGCTAGCGATATGGAGTTCAACTATCTAGCTTGGACTTAGCTATAGCTGCCTATATGTTAAGTTGTTTTTGTTTGGAGACAAGTTGATTTGGTTTTAGTCTTCATCTACCTAGATCCTATTGTTTTGTATAATGTTGTACACCCTTTTGGGAATTTTTTTAAAGTACTCTTTATACAATTGAATATAGTCAAAGTTTAAAATTCCACTGCTTCACATTGGTGTTTTTGTTTACCATGATTATTTAGTAAAGATTTTGTGGTCTTTACACCATGATATCAGAGCATCAAGGTTGTCGGAGTCTTGACTAATTCAAATTGTCTCCTAGTTAGAAACCCTTACCTTATATAGTTTCCCTTTAGCAAAGCTTTTCACCTTAGAGTTGACCAATGATGAAAGATTGGTTTAGGGTCATAATGGAAATATATTTTATCAACTTTTTGGTGATTAGTCTATTAGGTTTCTACTAGGGCATAAGTTGAAAGAAAAGGTGTCTAGAAAGGGTCAGGGTCTGGGGGTTGGCAATATTTTCCTCCGCACCACTAGCTTGGCTTACGGGGACTCCCAGATCCATATGAAACTAGTCTGGCCTGAGCTGATTCTAAATGTCCCAAAATAGCATACCTTTGGGAAAGTTATCTTATTGTTGAGTAACCTTTGTACCTAGTATATGATTCTTTGGTTAGTCATGTAGAATCACCTTAGGATTCCATAAGTTCCTTATAGGAGCCTTAGAGTTCCATATTTGGGAGTAGTCTTATGTTAGGTCTTGAAGTTGATAATGGTGCTTAGTAAGACAACTAAGTATTGGATCACATACATAGGTTTACCTCAACCCTTTTGAAAATTAGAATTTAGTAGTAGAGCTTTTTATACCTTGATAGATTTTGGAGTTGCTGATTTCGAGGGTGAAATCCACCTTAAGGGGGTCGAGTCCCTCAATGCATTGAAATCTAGTTACTCTATTTTTGGAAACCCTAAATCCATAAACTTGGGATTAGTGAGCTTATATATGTTTGGTGTTGAGCAAACAACATATAATTATAATTCATCTTGTTTTTTTATATACAAATGAATATATGTACAATAAGTCATCTAAAGAGAATAGTTCATATGCTTGAACCTTAACATATTCTTAATGCACATAATAGTGAGTTACTCATCACTAATTGTGGATACACTTAATGTGGACCATGTCACCCAAATATTATGGTTAGTAATATTAGTGGTTCTAATGGATTCTTAACATGCATAACATGTAATGGTCATGATGACCCAAACCCTAATGTCTAATCATCTAGCCCTAACAATATACATACATATCTATCCTTAATGCCTTCATGATACAGTAGTGACATTAGGTGTCATCATCATATAACATGCCTCGATACATATACATGGATGATAATCACCTAGTCATGATCAAGTTATCGATATATGTAAGGCATATCACCTTGTTCCCTAATATACATCGTATTAATCACCTTATCATGATTTAGCATATGAATCAATTCATTAATGTTTAATGTGTTCCATCTTATTCACTAAGATATATATATATATATATATATATATATATATATATATATATATAATGACTCAATTATGATTATGAGTAATTGGATTCACATGAGTATGCATTAATGCTTAATGTGATATTAAATATGTATAATTCATATTATGGAGTGTAATAGGATAAAACAATGTCATTAATATGAGTATGAAAGATGATATGGCAATAGGTGATAATTAATGTGACATTACTTGGATTATTGTAGGCTTAATAATTTGTTGGATAATATTATCTTTTTCTTACAAAATAATATGTGATAACCCTATATGATGGTTTTATAAGGATAATGGAAAATAGATTCATATTATTAAGGCTTGTGACCTAATACATTACTGAATGTTGAGATTACTCAGTAAAACCTAATTGTGTTTAAAACCCTTAATTGGACTAATAAGGGTAATACATATGTTTTGTGCTTAATGATGGGAGGTAAGTCTTGTTACAATAATGTGAGTAAAATGTGACACAAGTAATGGAATAATAATGATGATGCTTATTCATGATGAATATTATGCTTAAAAGACAAACAAGTTAATTATAGTAGGTTTGATAAAAGGTAATGGAAACCTTAGTGAGACTTGGCTTATATATAGAGCTTGTGAAGTATCATAGATTTGAAGTAACACCTAGTTACCTAATGTTGGGATGTTACACACTCACCCTCTCTCTTTCCTCTTGTTGTGAATTTGGGGACAAAATCCTCTTTTAGGTGTGGAGTGTTGTAACAGACTGAATTTTAGGGTCCTTCTTGCAATTTCCCCACTTTTGAGATTTTATTCACATTCTAGTCCTTTTGGACCTTCTTCACAAATTTCCCATCCTTTTGAGCCTTCTTTGGCCTCAATATTGAAATTGAGCATTTCTTGAGGATGCAATTCACAATCTACCCACATTTATGATAATGTAGGGGGTTTTGCACAAATAACCAACCTAATGTGATATTTGAGGACTAATTATGCAATATGGCTATTAATGATAGATAATTAGTAGATAATGTTAATTTAGAGCTTTTATATCTTTTTGGATAAGATATGAGCATTAATGTGCATTTCGATTAATATATAAAATAATTAACCCTTTTCTTTCTCTTTCCTAAAAAGTAATATTAATGTATGAAAATATGGTATTATGATTATATATGACCCCTAATATTGATATGTCTCGAATTTCACTCACTTATGTCATTAAAAGGCTATCTTCACACTAATCACTCATTTAATACATTAAAATATGCATTAATAGTCCATATAGCATTTAAGGGCCAAAATGTGTGTAAAATGAGAAACTAAAGGCATAGAATTGATCTAGGAGTCGTAGTTAACCTATGATCCACATTTGGTGGCTTTTGGACTTTATTTGACCCCTCAACTTGATTTTATAAGTTTTAATATAGTGTAACTTTGGTATTTGAATCGTTTGCATTTAAATGACATTTAATAGCCAAGGTTGCTTTGATATATGCGTCACACATGCCCGATCTCTGTCAGATCCTGATCCAACGGTCCTCGCTCCGTCTTCCTCCTCCGGCTGCACAAATAGGCACTGCACCTCGACTCCTCCATCTCGCTCCCCCTCTCCTCTTCACCATTTCATGAGATATTTGTCTCGTTGGCTTCGTCTCCTCATGATGGCTCTAACGAGCTTTGATTTGCTCGCTCTCATGCCCTGTGGAGGAAACGCCCCTTCGAGCTCTCCACTACTTCTCCATGGTGAGGTTGTAGAGGGGACTAGAGCCCTCCTCCGACCTATATAAGGTCCGGTCGAGCTTCCTTAGTCCCCAAATGCTCTTCCTCTCCACTCAATTTGACCTCACATGCTCCCTAGCTCCCCGACCTACTCTCTTCTTTTCTCCGGTGACAGTGACGTGACCCGCACTCCTCTGACCTCCTCGGTTCAATCGGTTTAGGGGTGAGTATTGCCAGAACCTACTCTTCTCCTCCCTACTTTCGATCTACCTCACGAAGGCCCCTATCGACGTGTCCTATAAGCTCACCGGAGCTCACTGCCACCACTGTACTTTTTTGGCATTTCCTTGTTCCTCCGCCCTCATTGAAGCCTCCATTCACCGTGACTTGATTCCTTGTTTGTATTGGAACCTTCAATGGATGTTTGTCTCACGATTTTCGATAGTTTGTCAGCGCATGGCCCCTCCTCTGATTCGGCTGTGTCGCAGCCAGGTTTCGCCATCCTTGAGCACATCGACACTAGTCCAATGGTCTGATATGACTAGGAGGTCACATGGAATTCATCCCCAGCCTTTGTTGACACCCTCGCGCCTGGGTACGAGATGGAGCAATGGAGCTTGAGCTCTAGTTGCTTACTCCAACGCCATGGAAAGAGCAGGTAGATGCCTGGTTAATAAATGACCCGGGCACCCTCACTCCTCTAATTAGCCAGTTTAATTCACTTGAGCCTTACGGTAAGATCACCGCTTGCTTTATTTTGCAACTGCAAATAATCGATATGTGTGTAGGATATTTATATCCCCGCGATTTTAATTCATTTGATTTAACGACCACAGGCATTCTGGTCAATTGACCCCTTAACTCAATCGCCTTTGACCTGAGCCACACGAGTGTGGACCAACCTACGGGGCCAAAGATGATTGGCCTACATCATCATGGGTCTGATCTCTATGGTCCACACCCATTCGCGCAATTAATGGCCTATGTGGCATTCTCGTAATTTCTGATTTTCTCAACTTGTTTAATTCATAATAAATTGGTCATTGCTCAGAAAAATACAAATAAATACTCGTTGGAAAGAACTTTTCACAAAGAATATGAATTTTTGGTTTTTGAGTCCTAATTCTGATTTCTTTTTCGAAGTTTACCTTGGTTTCCTTTTTGATGATATATATAATGTTCTAAAATTAATAATTAATTCATTTTAATTCCAAATTGAGAAATAAAATATGTTTTCCTAATCAGTGAAACCTAAGTGAGCTTTTGGTCCTAGTTTTGAGTCCAAAATTAGTGTTTTTTGAATAAGGTCTATATGGGTATCATTTTAAATACTTTATGCCTTAATACATGCTAATACATATGTATGTTTATAACTAGGATAAAGTGGAATTGGTCACAATCAATTTGGTGAAAGTGATGTTATGAATCTTCAATAAGTTATGTGAAACCTATTTAAGTACAATGATTACCCTATTCCTCAATTGGGCTTTTACCCAAACCCTAATTTTCCAAATGAGGCAATTGATAACCTTGGAGTCTCTCTATATTGCCTTTATTTGACTCTTTATTTATGTGGATCTTCTATTACCTATGTTGGCGCTTTAGGTGATTTATTTCATGGGTTTTATTCCCATTTTATATGATGCAATGTTAATTATAATTTCACTACTACCAAGTGAATTATTTAACATGATGTATTTATTGTCCAAATGATAATGTAGTGTACATGAGTACAAACCACCCATAGGGAACTGAGGTTTTAGTCCTCCTTCCATGCACTAGGGTTTTGGTCCCCCTGCCACTTTATATAGGCACTGGGGTTTTAGTCCCCCTGCCACATTATATATTTGAGGTTTGGGATGTGTATGTTCCCCTCTCCTCTTGGTGTAGGTCTGGTATGTGCCTCACGCTACATTGGTATGATTTTGTGTCATAATATCATTCATGCTATGTGATTATTGTTGTTGATGGATATTGGTAGATTACTCTTTTTCGAATTTGATTTATGGCCTCATACTCTTGAGATCTCTTAAGTGTAGTGAATCATTTTATTATGCAATCTTGTAGTTTATTATTTGTCCTTATTCCTTTTGATTAACACATACTTTTTATCTCTCTCTTGCTGGGTGATCCCAACCACCCCGGTATAGGATCAGAGTGCACAGTTGAAGCATGGTGAACCATCCTAAGGCTAGGGATATGGAGTTCAACCATCTATCTTGGACTTATCTATAGCTACCTATATGTTAAGTTGTTTTTGTTTGGAGACAAGTTAATTTGGTTTTAGTCTTCCTCTACCTAGATCCTGTTGTTTTTTATAAAGTTGTACACTCTTTTGGGAAATTTTGTAAAGTACTATTTATACAATTGAATATAGTCAAAGTTTAAAATTCCACTGCTTCACATTGGTGTTTTTGTTTACCATGATTATTTAGTAAATATTTTATGGTCTTTACATACCTTCTGATCAATCTATTTATCATTATCTTGTGTTTAACAAAATATAGTGACAATGCTTATCTTAGAAGCTCACCTTTGTCTTACCATTGTTATATGAAAACTTAGTTTAGAAGTTGCAATCAATCAAGTGATATACAAGACATTTTGCAAATAGTGTTCAGTCAGAAATAAATTTATAGGAAGCTTAACATATAGAGATGAGTAGGCATTCTCAAATCTTAACCAAATAATTCTTAATGTATTTGAACTAGATCAGCAAAAGAAAAAACCAGATCAAAGTATGTACAAGTTAACTCACACCAAATCTATGAGATTAGTTTTTACTAGGAATGTATTAATGCTCAAAGGGTAATGATTTTCATTCCAATCCAATGTAGGTAGAAAACCTCTTTAAAAAGTAAATTGTTAAATGTGTCATCTATTAACATCAACAATTGATTTTTTTTCTTCTCAACAAAGTTTTACACAACTCAGAAACCATACATTTGTGGGTTGAAACAACATAATTTAAAGGAATTTGAAATGGGTTTATCAATGATTAGGTATACTAGAAACTTGTTATTTCATTAATTAAGAATGTGAATAAGTGTCCTTCAACCAATTTATTGATTTGGAGTTTCCCCTAAATAGTAAGGCTCTTCTATACCCTACTATAAATTTGGAGGATTTTAAAGGCTATGAATCAATTGTTTGAGCCATGGATAGTACTTAATATTATTCGTATATAGTTTAGTGGTAACACTTTTGACTGACATAATTGAATATTTGAACTACTAGATGTTCTTGATGCATCTAAAGTTGTATTGTGATAATTAATCAAATTGTTCACTGCTAATATTAATTTATGGTGGCACCCCATCCATATTTTGGCAGCCCAAAATATGGAAATGATACATGTCATTCTTTTGTTTGTAGGCACATTCAATATGTCAGTTTATGAAATAATTTTTTATATGGGGTTTATGCATCTTATGCATCTATCCAATATATGTATCCTAGATTTGTGCATTTTGAAATACAAACCCATCACCTAGTCATATTGTCAAAGCTCATAGGTTCCATATATCTTGTACACATTCAAAGATGGATCATGTGTTTAATGGTTTCTGACTCTAGAACCTACATGGATTTTAGTTTTTTGTCATACTATTCTTCTCATGGTCCTGGTTAGGAAGTATGTTTTTTTCCTCCTACAAGGTTATACATTATTTTATACTTCGATGCACAATTTGTTCAAATATTTCATTCTAAGATAGATTATCAATGGAAAAAATAAGATGACAAACAATCAAAGGAAAGACTCCCATTATTTTATAATGGTGGGTCCTTTTATACTTCATGTTCTGTCAACGTGAGCTTCTATTTTACCCATAGTTGTATCTGACCTGCTGGTGCATTCAAGCTTCAATTATAGTCATAATTGAATTGACCTGCAAGTTGTCACACGCTGGCTAGTGTGGCCTATTACTAGGACTGTATGGACACTCATGATAGATTCAAGCAGACAAGAGGCCATGTTTGTAATCAAGATTGTTTTAAATTTTTCATCAAATTACAAATCTGTAGGACAAGCTACAAATTGTTTTGTGATGCTGACAATCAACAATGAGCTCGAGTTGATTCATATAGCTATTGTGATTAGAAAACCCCAAAAAAGCATAAGTGTGTGTCTACTAGTTGATCTTGTAGTAAATGATGATGACATGTCTTAGTTCCTTCAATATGCATATTATACAAGCACATTTTATTCAACTCAACATGGCTAATACTATTTTCTCTCATATCATCTTAAGATCTTAGACCTAGTTGCTCTTAAACTCAATGACCTACCGATTTTCTAATTCTTCATTTTAGGACATTATTAGCTATGAATTGGTATATGTCATGATAATAATTTTTTAGTGTAATAATATTGTTTAATGATCTACTTGACTGTGAATTACTTGTCGTTATCTTCTTACTTGTAGTTTTTTAATATATCATTTGCTTTGCAAATCACTTGGCAGAGTCTTGCTATCATCCCTACAATAGAGGAAAGGATTGGTGAACATTGCAAGCTATTAGTTTGTTTTAAAGGCTATGAAACCAAATTTATTTCATATTTTAATCAAAAGCTTCGACACACAACATGTTCAACTATCTGATTCCAAAGCATGTTGTGAAAGGATAACCTTTTAAACTAACAACATCATCAAATCTTGAATGTGTGTCCATCTATTGTATAACAATAAATGTGTATTCTCTTTTGGTAGCTAGATTTTCAATTACCAAAAATCCATTTCCTTATACTTTGTTTGGTTCTCTATTTGGTCTATACACTCTAGGTAAACTAATTGAAATTCATTATTTCAACTTCATGGCTGATTCATGATAAATTCAGTGCATAAGAACTTTTCATGCATAATGGTCAGGCTTTCACATATGAAGCTATAGGTACCAAGGAGCTTCATTTTTTAATTGATCGGGCTTTGACCACTGAGTTGGATAGAACCTATCTTCTTACTGAATAGGGATGTCATGTTGGCATGTTGATATAGTTGAGGTATGTGCCATCTATAATTTTAACTTCTTATATAGCATGTACCTTCTGACATTTTTTACTTTAAAAGTATCATTATGTGCCATTTTGTGTCAAAACATTTTCAATAGAATCGTCTACGGATTCCATTTTTGTGATAACTACTGCAGCCAAGACAAGGTTGTATATATTGTTGTCCTCTAAGAAGAAACATTCCCAATCCAATGCATATTGGTGAGATTGCTAGCCACTATGACATCATTGCTACTACTCTTGTAGTTTTTCTCAACTGATGTGAAATGTAGCCTTGCATGTGAATCTTGTAAATGCTCCTACTAACAAGTAGATAATATTGCTAGGTGATAACTTCTATCCCTTGGTGCATTAGATTTCACACAATGGTTGTGAAGCTAACTAGAATGCTATTATAGATGAATGAAACTAAAGGCATGTACATTTTAGAGACTTTAGAGGACCTGAAGGCTAAGGTGGCACAAACTATGCAAGACCTAAGAATTGTAGATACATATAAGAACTAACATGTCAATGTTTTTTTTTCTTCTAACCGGATGGTTGGTCTATCTCTGAAATATGGCATTTCTTCTTTTGAACCAAATCTAATACATGACTTGAGTATTGGTGCTTACTCTATTGTCTCAAGTTGCATATATTATAAACATAAATAGGCATGATGCCAAGATATCGGTTGTTGTTACAGTTATCTTTTTTCTATGGTGTGTTACATTCTATTTGGTTCTGCTTGATGTGGGTACTCTACTTCTTTTTGTTTAGATTCTATCACGGTCATTTGGGATAAGTTGGGACTTTCAAATTATCATAGAGGTTTGAGTCCTCTCCACCCTTCTTTGTCAATTATTTTCCAACAATGGTAAGTGTTTTAGCGTTATACAAAAAAGTTAAGTGAATCCTATTACCTATTGTTGAATGTTTCATTTTCTAAAATGGTTCATCATAGTTTCCAACAATGGTAACTATTTCATTTGATTTTTAGGTATATGCAATTTTCTAGTTTGTGTCTCTAATTCTTGAGGAGTGGATTGACTATGGAAAGTATGATGACCCTCATATTGTCCCTGCAAACATGAAGACCCATTTCTTTTATTTCTGAATGTATCAAGAAAAAAATGGTACTCGTCTCAACTTTCAGTAGATATTAATTATATTAGGTGGTATGCTACTCTTAGGAGATTACAATAAATGGAAAATAACATATGTTGAGTCATAGTTAGCACATGTTCTTCGTGAGGAACCACAATATCCTACTGATAAGGTCCAAGATTCTCCAAAATCTTCCTTGTTTCTTCTCTAACTTTCCCTATCTTTGTTTTCATTGTAGTAGGTGGATTGTAGTCTTTTGCAAAAGAAACCATGTCTGGATATATTGCAGACTCATTTACATGATTCTAAAGTTATATATGTGCTCTATTAGCCTTTTGCAATAGAAATTGGATCTTATATGCTTGATTAGTTGGTGTTTAGTGTTAAGAAGTTGTCCCATATGATATTTTCCAGTTCTTGCTACACTATATGAGTTTCTATACATGATATACTACATTGTTATGTGTTGCAGAGGTCATCATGTATATCCAGGAGCTTATTATTCATATGTTTGACTCCTTCAACATTCTTACAGTTCTCTATCTCTGATGTCCTAGTTCCTGAGGTCATCATGTAAATCCTGAGATGGTCAGTTGTCATGTGGCACTTAATTCTCTCTAAGCTCTTTCTTGTCGTGTTTGTTGAGCATACATTCATAGGTGATCATGACTCAACATCTAATTAACCACCAAGCACAAACACAAAAGGAATTAGCAATGAGTACAAAATAATGGAGTCAATTGATCAACATCGGTTGTACAAATTAGCAATACATAGTTCCCATTTCTATAAAAACATTAATGTACATGCAAAGAAGGACCTCTCAGTGAGGATAAATGACTCAGTCATGACATTGGCATATGATTATGCACATGCCTTCATGTTTCTCTTTGACTCATTTAATACTTTGACACCTCAAGTATTGTAAGATTGTTAACTTAACTTTATCTCAAGAAAATTAGTTATGTTATTTTATCTTTATGTTATTATTGATTCTTACTTTTGTCATGGTAGTGATGATCTTAGCTAGACTACTATTGGCTAGATGTATGTACGCGTTTCTATGCACACCTAATCAGATTTTAGTTTCAAGTGTAGTTATGACTAAAGAATATGTGCTTGCTATGGAATTATGAATTCATGAAGGAGATGAATGTTACTTCTTATTCTAGATGAATGTTCTTCATGATTTATCTTCTTGTAGGTGTCTCTTCTTAAGAATCAACCTCCCTATCCCAATATCACAAGCCACACAAATTGATTTCAATGAAGAAGGATTTTCCATGCTATTAATTCCTTGTTCTAACCATTATAGATAGTTGTTGTTGCCTTGATGGCCACATGCATTCTTGAGGATCAACTCTATAGTGGAGGGTAAGAAAACAATTAATCACTCTACGTCCCACTTTATTTCACAGTCATGTACGACTAAATGAAAATTTATGATCCTACCTAGCTTGCAGGATGATTTGGGATGTAGTGATCATCATTGGATTGTATTTTTTTATATACAGAAAGAGTAAAGAGGTAGTGTGTGTCACTATAGAGAAGAAAGGAGATCACCTAAGGAAGCCTATCCTCGATTGAAGTAGTAAAGGAGCTCACCTAAGAAAGCCTCTCCTCTGTTTTTTTCCTTCTATAGTAATCTGGTCTAATGATATGAAATTTGAACTTGATCCTACATGTGCCGATCCATGTGACAACTGCATGATGATTTTGATTTAAAGCTTCTTAAAAATATTTTGAGAGCTAAAGTACATATATGTTCTTTCCATGTTGCAAAATTGGGGCAATGCATATATCCTTCCTATGTGTACTCATTGTTTCAATTTAAATGAAAGTGTGATTATGTACATCACAACCACAACTTGATATGAATCAATATTAATTTTTCTTCTTTCTAAAAAAATATTTTTCTATTAATAATATAATGGTTGCATACATAATCTAACTACATATGCATGCATGTTTAGTACATGATGTCTCTAACTACCCACTAACTGCAATTAAAAGTATAGTAAGTGCCAACTTTTTCTACACATAGACTACATATTCATTGTGACGAATGTCATATTCCCCTACATATCATATCTACAAATACAATTGTAGCCATATATTTAACCACAATTGCAACTACAACTTTATGTGTAAGGACATGTTTTACCGACAATTAGGGTTACATATGTAAGTGTAGCTGAATGAATGTCTAACTACAATTTTTAAAAATATAGCAATAACAATTAGCTACATCGATATTAACTTCATATTCTGAATGTAAAGATAAATGTTATTAAAACTTCTAGCTACAAAATATGGGGTTTATCTACAATTTATTTTTGTAGTTGAAGACCATTTTTTGTAGTGCAAACAATCACTTGTAATTAGTGCATAACACAAAAGTATTACTATTGTGTTCACATATTATCCATTAAGACTGACCTGGTCTCCAAGTTAAGGTTTTAGGGTCAAATTTAGGTTTCATTAGGGTTAGGCTTCCCAAACCCTTATTACCATATCTTAATGCCTTTTAGTATAGGAAACCCTAATTTTAGCAACATAAGAACTTTTAACCCAAATTAGATCCAAGTTGCTCTTTTTAAACAAAAATGTTGGACTTTATTCATTAAAATCATTTAACCAAGTTATGATCATCAAAACTAAGAAATTAGGGTTTCATTCATTTATTACATTAAATTTAGCAACTTTATGCACATTTGGAATTCTAGACAGAACTAGGTCATGGAATCAATTTCATTGGATTCCTCATATTTTTCTAATAAAAACATATATTTATATCCCTATTTGGACCTACCATCTAATTATTAGATTTTTTTACAAAGTTAATTCCAATGGGCCAGGGCTTGCCACACAGGCAAGCACCTGGATCTCAATTGCACCACTAGTCTGGGGCTGGGCCAATAGGCTCACACCATGGTAGAAACGATGCTTGCATGGTAGGGTCATTCGATGGAGCAAAAAAGAAGGAAAAAAGGATGGAAAGACCCTAACCTCTTAGATAAAGAGTCGAGAAGAGGAGTCTTTTCACCAAAGGTTATCTTCAAACATGGTTTCTTACGAGAAGTTCCTCTGTGTGATTAACAAGGAAGTTGACTCTATGAATCTGGACCTCTGGGAGATAGGCAATTATGCAAGTCTCTCTGCCTCACCACGTCAAACTTCACTATGGTAGGCAATTGTCCGGAGATGGTCAGAACATGAAGAATGGTGAGGTTGGTTTCTTAGTTACACAGAGAAGAGGTCAGAGGGGAAAATAGATGGTTGAGTCAAAATTGAAGGAAGGTTGAGGAGTATGGAGTTGAGCAAAGTCTTCTTAAGGGTGTGTTGATCTCATAGAGTTTTTATACCCCATATGTTGCCCTGGGCTATGGAGAGTTAGCATATGAGCTGTCTAAGAATTGTAAAATCTTTAATTGTTTCCCAACAAGGGTGAAACTAGGTATTAATCAATTTGAAATCGCCTCCTAATTGCAATGGAAAGGTTCAAGAGTGTACACATTGATCGGGGTGAGAGGAAATCTATAAATCAAAAAGGAACCACATGTTACTAGTTTCCTATTCTGGTAGGAGGAGGATGACGACTTGTGAGTCATCAGATCTCAATCCAAAGGTCAGTAGTTCACATGAATATTAAAGGGTTCAGGCCTTGGTTTTCCTTGTCTGATTAAATCATGACATTTAATGTATTTTCCTAAATCTCTTTCACTTTAGGAAAAACCCATTTAATTCATATCTCTCTCTTCTTCTAACCAATTGATGTCAAATTTTAAAGTAAGACCTCTAGCAATTAAATATCAATGTAGGAAATAATTGAGGCCAAGATATGAAAATTAATAATATTTTTCTTTATCTCTAAGTGTTCCGATTAATTGAATTATTTAATGCATTAACTAACTCTTTTTTTCACCCAATCTTGGCAAGATTCCTCATTTTGATATGTTTTATCATTAAGTGCAATATAAGGCCAAATAAAACTACTAGTTTCCTTTGACTTATCTTTTCTAGGAATTTCCACACAATCCCTTATTTAAAATACCAAGTTTCCATTACTTTTAATAATAGTTTTATTGTTGTATTTTCCGTTCTTTCTTTATCCCATATTTATCAATGGATTTTTGAAAATAGTAATACCATGGAATCCATTCTATATGGAGAATTTGCATTCTCTAGCCAAAACTTCCAAAAAAGACATAAATTACCAAACTTTCTAATAAGTCCTCACCAAATTAATATTTGCATTCAACTATATGTATAAATACATGTGAAAAACCATGTTATAACATCCTTTCCCTCTTATAATAATTTTGTCCTCAAAATTTGACTAGTCATCCAAAAAGTCAAGGATGAGACTTTTTAGTGTCCATCTTTTGCTCTCATGTGACATCATCATAACCATGGTGCTTGTAAAGAACCTTTACCATATCAATCTTTTTATTATGGATATCTTTCGTCTTGTATCCCAAGATCCTCATAGGTGACTCAGGGTATGAAAACCTTACTTGGAGATCTATAGGTTCAATGTTCAATACATTGGCAAGATCCTTCTCATAGTGCTTCAGATTGGACACGTGGAACACGTCATGCCTCATACTATATTATGGTGGTAAATCTAGATGATAAGCGACCTCGCCAACCCATTCTTGAACTTCAAATGAACCCACATATCAGTGACTCATTTTCCCTCTAATTTTGGCTATCGCTTAGACGGGTTGGAATTGCAAGAACACATGATCTCCTATAGTAAAGTGCAATTTTGTCTGTTGTGCATTAGCATATGATTTCTGTCGATATTGGGCTCTCTATAGCCTCTATTTGATCAAAGTGACTTTCTAAGAATATAACTGCAGTTCCTCCCATCTGAGCAAGTTCTTCTAAACGACATCATCCTAGTAATGTGGTGACCTACACAACCTCTCATAAAGATCTACATGGGGAGGCATCCTGATACTGGATTGGTCACTATTGTTGTAGGAAAACCCAGCTAAGGGTAGGTAGTGCTCCCATGATCCACCCCAATCTGGCACACATGCTCTCAATAGATCTTTTAGGGTCTGGATTGTTCTTTCTGACTGTGAGTCAATCTAGGGATAATAGGTTGTGCTAAACTTCATCGTTGTACTGAGTTCCACTAGAACTTGTTTCCCCAATTTCATGGTAAACTTGCGTTCACAATTAGAGATAATAGAACTTTGAACACCATATAACTAGATATCACTCAAATGTAAAGTTCAGCTAAGTCTGACACCTTGGTAGTAATCTTCAGTGCAAGGAAGTTTGTTTCTTTGGTTAGGCAGTCCACCATTACCCATTTAACATCATGCCCTTTTCTTATATTGGGAATATCCACCATGAAATCCATGGTGATTTGGTCCTAATTCCAGATATCTTAATGGTTTTTAATAATCTTCCAAGTCACTAGAGCTCATCCTTCACCATATGGCATGTAAGAAAACTAGCCACTTGTGAGGATATGTCTCTCTCCATTGCTCACCACCAAAAGTACGGATACATGTCTTTGAACATCTTAGTGGTGTCAAGGTGTAAAGTGTACTTCAATCCATCAGCCTCTTGAAGGATGCAAGCCTGAAAAGGTGAATCCTCAGGGTCCCTAATGTGACATCTATATCAGATTCCACCATTCACACACACTGAGGGTGCCTTTGAGGCTTTTCCATCAAACCCTTCATCCTTTTGAACTATGGCCTGATTAACTGGGCTTCTACAAGATCAATCAACAAGCCAGACTTGATTTGGATATTGCCAGATGAATTCTATCTGCCAAAGGCTATGGAATCTATCGAGCAATGTCTTCTTGTCTCTTACACTATTTAATCAAACTGGCTACACAAGAGAGATGTTTTTGACTTAGGCCATCGACTACCACATCGGCCTTACCAGAATGATAGGCTACGGTGAAATCAAAATCCTTCAGATATTCCATCCAATGTCATTGTCGCAAGTTCAGATCCTTTTGAGTAAACAAGTACTTCAAGCTCTTATGGTTGGTGAAGATGTCAAAGCTAGCCCTGTACATATAATATCTCCAAATCATCAAGGAAGAGGCAATTGTCAAAAGTTCTAGATTGTGTGTGGGATAATTCAACTCATTGGGCTTTATTTGTCTTGAGGAAAAGGTGACCAAATGCATGTTCTTCTCTAAACACATCCTAAGCCCATCTTTGATGCATAGTTGGAGATGAAGAAACCATCATTACCAGAGGGTATAGTCATACCACAGGCTGAGGTAAGATTTTCCTTTAATTCCTGGAATCATGCCTCACACAAATCCTACCAAACAAACTTCTTGTCCTTTTGAGTGAGCTTGGTCAATGGCAAAGTTTCCTTTGAGAAATCCTTGATGAATTGTCAGTAATTCCTGACAAATTCTAGGAAACTGCAAATTTTAGATGTGTTCTTAGATGTTGTCCTATCTCAAATGAACGCCATTTTGGTAGGGTCCACCGATATGGTTCCTCCAGATATAATGTGCCTGAGGAATATAACTTGGTCTATCCGAAACTCACATTTTAAGAATTTCTCGAAGAGATTTTTCTTTCTCAAGATATCAAGGATTTAAATAGGTGCTCATAATGTTGTTTTTGGTCATAAGAGTAGACCAAGATATCATCTATGAACACTATTACAAAGGTGTCAAGGAAGGGTTGGAACACACTATTCATTAGGTTCATGAACACACTTGGAGCATTGGACAACCCAAAAGGCATAACCAAAAACTCGTAGTGACCATATCGGGTTCGAAAAGTGATTTTGGGATATCTTCACTCTTAACTCACAACTAGTGGTATATGGATCTTAGGTCAATCTTTGAGAAAACTCAAGCAGTCTGGAGCTGGTCAAACATGTTATCTCTGTAGAATATAGGATACTTATTCTTAATGGTAGTCTAGTTTATCATTCTTTAGTCTAAGCACTTGTAGAGTTATTTGTCCTTCTTCTCTACAAAGAGAACATGTTCTCCCCACAATGATGTGCTAGGTTATATGAAGCCCTTGTCTAGAATGCCCTATAATTTCTTCTTTAACTCAAGAAATTCGGAAGGATCCATCCTATAAGGTGCCCTACAAATTTGATTTTTCCATGGAGCTAGCTCTGTTGAGAAGTCCACTTCTCTCTCTAAAGGTATTCCTCACAAATATTCTAGGGACACATCAACATAGTCCCTGACTATCTCTATTTCCTATAAGGTATGCACCTTCTTCTCTGGCTCAGTCACTACAGCTAGGAATGCAAGACAACCTTTACCTACCATTCATTCCGCTTTCACGGCTGACACATATAGGCTGACAGTGGCATCTATTCTACCTCTAATGGTAAATGGTGCATGACCTGGCTTCTCCATCCTTATTTTCTTTTCCCTACAATCTATTTTTGCATTGTAGTTATAAAGCCAATCCATTCCTTTAATGATATCAAAATCATCCATATCAAACAGGATAAAGTCGGTAGGGAGTTCATTGATTCCTATATTTAATATGGGTGACTGATATCTTTAAGAGGGATGAGAAGATACGACCACTAGGGGTTGTGACTTACAAAAGATATCCTATGTCCTTGAAGTCCAAACAAAGCATAGTTGTAAGATTTATCAAGATGAAAGTATTAGTGGAACTAGAGTTGAATAATGCTTTAGGATTATGGCCCATTATATCAAGCAGTCCTACACTAAATTTAAGGCGGTCAATACTATAATGCATTTTATGGTGAATGATCAAAAATGGAGTTATAGGGATGGTTACCTTTTATGATTCAGTTGGCATTGGCCTAATATTATTCATTATCACTCGTAAAAAATCGGGCATGTCAATGCTCACCTATGGCTGGGGTTGCTCCCTATGGTGCTGCAATTACTAGTTGGGCCTCCATTGGGCCCATATATCAAGGGTTACGAAGAGGATAGTTGGATCTAAAATGTCCCTCTTACTGATAGTGAAAACATACTCTCTTATCAAAGAGACATTTGCCAAGGTGCTTTCTTCCACATGTGCAAATGATGTGGTTGCAGTTCTCATGATGATGGTTTCCCTTTCCTTCATTCCCACCCTTGTCATTGGTATGACCTTGTTCCTTTCTATTATCATTTTAGAGAAGTGTCTTCAGTGAAACCCATATATCTTTTCGAAAGGTTCTGAGAAGGAATGAAGGTTCTTTCCATGTGTAAGGCGAAGTTGAGGGTCTCAATGAATTTTTGGGGTTAACTGGCCATCACATGAGGATCCAGCTGGGGGTGCATGCACTCAATAAAGTTTTCCACTCACCTCTCCTCAGTTAGCATGTAAGTGAAATGCTCCAAGAGGCAAAACTTCTGAGCATAATATGTCATTTTCATGTTTCCCTAGAAGAGGAGCAAGAACTATTTCTTCATTTCCTTCTTGACAGAGATGAGAATGAATGTTGGAGACAACATAGTGAGGAAATCCACCCAGGCCATCGACTAATCAGCCAGATCTCAATCCGTAATCTCTTTTTCCCATCATAGCTTTATTTCTCATTCTAGAAGGTGAGTGGAGAAAAGGACCTCCTTGTTGGGTTGCCCCCCCAGGATGTGGAAGACATTCTCCATGGTTAGGATCCAGGCATCTACCTTGGGGATGACATCTGTTTAATCTTTACCCTAGAACTTCTCTATGCTTAGCTTGATGAAGTTGAGGATGGTGGATATAAAATGAGGGCGGTAGGTAGGGGTTCACCATTCTCATCTATGGTGATGTCATTGAGGGTCAGGGCACTAATGGCATTAGTGAGCTTCTTCTGCTACTCTAGCTAGAGCATCTCAGGGGTTTGGATCACCACTTGTCCAATAGAGCCTAGGCCACCATATCTAGGGTTACCTTCACCCCTGGGTTTGTCTTCCATCATGGGTTCACCTTTAGGGTCAAGACCACCTTTGGTGTTTAGGATTGCAAAGGGGATAGACTCATGCTTGGGATCTCTCTCTAGTTAGGCCTCATATGACCTCTTCCACTTCATGGAGGACTCACCCTCCATGCACCTCCTCCTTATCTTTGAGGACATCTTTTCCCTATGGGAGGGCCTTCCTTTTGGGTAATCTCGGGGTGTGTCATTGGGCATGTGGTGGTCTTTGTGCACACCATGCTATTCACATAAATAAATAAATCTCAACTTTATGTTTAGGGAATTTAAAGCATCATTAAATTACGTCCAAGTAATCTTTGTTACATGCATTAATTTTAATTTTGTAGAGGATGTCTTAATTGTAATAGTCATAACCCTAATTCTCAGAAGGGTAAAGGAATAAGTTATCAGGTCCCTTGGTTTTTGGTGAATGAAGTAGGGGGTGGAGAAAGGATGAACCATGACATGAGAAAGAAACCTAGAGGTATTTTACTTTGGGCAAATTCTTCTAACTTTTGCCTAGAAGGATGCACGATGGCCTATAATTCCTTGTAATCCAAGGAAAGTTCTTCAATCTCCCAGGGTCATGGTCACTTCTAGACACCATCACCTTTAAAAAATGTCCTAATAATTCCCTTGGGCTCTACAAAATTCTTTAAATTTTAAGATAATGGTTAATTGTTAAATGGTAAAATTGGGCTATGATACCAAATGTAACGACCACCTCCCCTATTATCCCCAATTAAGGTAGACCGAGAAGGAAAGGGCCATTATCATATTTACAAGATCAAGGTTTAACAATTAATTGATAATAATTAAAAATTTCATTGAATGGAAAAGAGTTTGATAATAATATGATGATATACTCTCCTCAAAGGAGTTACATAGAATGGAATTTAGAATGTTGCAACAAGAAATAAATCTAACTATCTAAACCCTCCCGGATAACTTTAAGCATATGTTATTTTGTGTCTTTTTCTTTGGATGTCCATCTTTTAGATTAGTTATAGTTTAACCTGAAATGTAGTGAAATGAAAACGCGGTCAGTATGTCTATATATATAGAGTATGTGGGGAAAAAATATTTGCATGTAGGTGTGACAACATAAATAGGCAAATCAGCAACTATAATGAAAAATACAAACATGCATTTTCTCTCTAACTTGTCAACCCTTAATTACTTCATTCATGAGGTATACCCACTCACTACGGTATTCTTTATGGGGTACCGTCTCACTAGGGTTTTTTCCCTAAAGTGGACTTCCCATAACCATCATGTTCCTGTGCTTGATTTGTTACGACCTTCCTTTCTTGACTTGGCCTAATAACGACCTTCATATCCCAGTTTGGTCTACTGGTGATGTACCTATCCCGACTTGATCACCCATCATCATAATGACTTTCATACATCCCACATGTACCATAAATACACCAAAGATAGTATAGTTGAGCAAGTTATGATTATATAACATGATACTCATAGGGGCCTTATAGATTGGAAGAATTATATAACCAAGCAGTTTAATAGAAATCCAATCGGGAAATTTTGGAAAGCATCAGAGTCAATAAGGTGAGTATTCATAGGCGTAACCACATACCTTTCTCAGAGATGACTTAATGTCCAAGAATTTAGGAGCAGAGGCAACCAAAAAAACAATCACAATGTAATTAATGAATAACACCCAAGTATTACTATTGTGTTCACAAATGATGCCTTAAGATTGACTCAGACTCCAAGTTAGGGTTTTGGGTTCAAATTTGGGTTACATTAGGGTTAGGATTTCCAAATGCTAATTATCATATTTTAAAGCCTTTTAATTTAGGAAACCCTGATGTTAGCAACATATGAACTTTAACCCAAATTAAATCCAAGATGCTCTTTTATCCAAAAAATTAGAATTTATTCATTAAGATCATTTAACCAAGTTATGATCATTAAAACTAATAAATTAAGGCTATCATACATTTATTACATTAAAGTTATCATCTTTATGCACATTTGGAATTCAAGATAGAGCCATGTCATGAAACCAATTTCATTAGATTCCTCATATTTTTTTGATCAAAAATATATATTTATATGTCGTATTTGGACCTACCATCTAATTATTAGATTTTTTACAATGTTAATTCCTTTGGTCCAAGTAGGTCTCTCTAGATAGGAGGCCATCTAGATCTCAATTATGCCACTAGTCCAGGACCAAGCCAATAGGCTCATGCCATGGAGGAAGCTGTGCTTGTGTGGTAGGGTCATTAGATAGAGAGAAAAAGAAGGAAAAAAAGATGGAAAGACCCTAACCTCAGAAAAAGAGTCTAGGGTAGAGGAGTCTTTTTAGTGAAGGTTATCATCAACCTTGGTTGCTCGCAAGAAGTACCTCTACCTAACTCAACACGGAAGTTGACTCTATGAATTTGGACTTCTAGGCGATAAGTGATTATGCAAGCCTCTCTGCCTCACCTCACTAAACTTTGCTATGGTCAACAATTGTCTAGTGATGTTTGGAATAGGAAGAATGGTGAGGGTGGTTTCCTGGTCAAATAGAGAAGAGGAAAGAGGGGAAAGTAGAGGGTTGAGTCAAAATTTGAGGTAGGAAGATGATTTTGGAATTGAGAAAAGTCTTGTGAAGGGTTTACTAGTCGCACAAAGGTTTGGTACCCCTTATATTGCCCTGGTTTATGGAGAGTTGGCTGACGAGTGGTCTGAGAATTGGGAAAATATTTAATTGTTTCCCAAAATTGGTGAAACTAGGGATTAATCAATTAAGACTTGACTCCTAATTGCAATGGAAAGGTTCACGAGCATACACATTGATTGGGGTGAGAGGTAGTCGAGAAATAAAAAAGGAGCTGCCTATTTCTAATTTCCTATTCTGGTCGAAGGTGGATGACGACTTGTGTGTTATCAAATCTCAATCCAACAGTCAGTAGGTGATACAAATATTAAAGGAATTGGTCTTGATTTTCATATTCTGACTAAATCGTGACATTTAATGTGTTTCCCTAAATACATTTCACTTTTGATAAGAGTCAATTAATCATAACTCTCTCCTTTAAACCAATTGATCTCACATTTTAAAGGAAGGTATTTAACATTAAATCTTAGTGTAGTCAAGAATTATTGCCAAGATATGAAAGTTAATAATAATTTTATTTGTCTCTAAGTAATCCCTTCAATTGATTTATTTAAAGCATCAATCAACTCGTTTTCTCACTTAATCTTGGCAAGAATCCTCAGTTTGATATGCTTTCTCATTAAGTGCAGTATAAGGCCGAAGAAAACTACTAGTTGCCTTCAACTTAATGTTTTTAGAAATTTCCACACAATTCCTTATTTAAAATACCGACTATCCCAAAAATTTCATAATCCCTTTTTTTGTATTTTCCATTATTTATTTAGCCCACTTGTATTAAGGGATTATTGAAAATTGTAAAAACACAAATCCATTCTATATGAATAATTTGCATTCTCAAGCAAAACATTTATACAAGATACATAAAATACCAATCTTTCTAATATCTCCTCACCAAATCATTATTTGCATTCAAATATATGTATACATACATGTGAAAAACCATGTTAAAACATCCTTTCCCTCTTACAAGAATTTGTCCTCAATATTCAACTACTCATGCAAAAATTAGAGATGATACTATTCCATGTCTGTGTTTAGCTCCCATGTGGTTTCATCCTCACCATGGTGCTTCCAAAGAACTTTTACAATCTCAATCTTTTTAGTTTATTGCTCATTAACTTTGGAATCCAAGATCCTCACAGGAGACTCAAGGTGTGACAAATTTTCTTAGAGCGCTATTAGTTCTATGTTCAACACATGGTCAAGATCCTTCACACAACACTTCAGTTGGGACACATGGAACACATCACGCATTATACTATATTGTGGCGGTAAAGCTAGATGATAAGTGGATTTTCCAATATATTCAAGAACCTCAAATGCACCCACATATCAGCGACTCGATTTGTGTCAATTTTTGGCTATAGCTCAGAGGGGATGGATTTTTAGAAACACATGGTCTCCTATTGTAAATTGCAAATCTGTCTGCTTTGCATCAACATACAACTTCTATCAATCATGAGCCCTCTTTAGTATCCGTTTGATCAAAATGACTTTACCAACATATAACTATAGTTCCTCCCACCTGAGCAAGGTCCTCTCACTGACATCATCCAAGTGAAGTGGTGAGCGACATAGCCTCCCAAAAAGATCTTCATACAGAGGCATCCAAATATTGTCTTGGTAACAGTTGGTGTAGGAAAACTCAAATAAGGGTGGTATTGCTCTCATAATCCACCCCAATTCAGCACGAATGCTCTCAACAAAGCTTCTAGGGTCTAGATTTTTCTTTCTGACTGTCCATCAATATGGACATGATAGGTTGTCTGTAACTTCAGCCTTGTACCAAGTTTCTCTTGAACTTGTTTCCACAATTTCGAGGTAAACAAACTGTCTCTCTAATGTAAATATCAGATAAGACTGACACCATGGCAGTAATCTTCAGAGCAAAGAAGTGTGTTTCCTTGGTTAGGTTGTCCACCATGACCTGTATAGCATCAGATCCATTTCTTGTCTTGGGAAGACCCACCATAAAATCCATGGTGATGTGGTCCCATTTCCACTGAGGTATCTCAATGGCTTGTTGATGAATGCATATTCATCCATCTTTTTGCCTATTTTTCTTAGCCAATTTGATTTTATTATCTTTTTTTTAATTTCTAGACTAAATTGCAATTTACTCATTTCTTTATTTACTTTTTCAAATACTTATCGACATTCTCAATTTTTGTAGATTTTTTCTCCAAAGTTAATTCTAAGCTTCTAAGCCAGTGAGATGGTCGTCTCACTGAGCCCAGACAATCGACTCACTCCCTGAATACCCTTCATTTCAAATCCAAACTGCCACCTTGGCCTCGACTCAATCAACCAACTCTACATGCCAAACATTCACCTTTCATTAACGAGATAGTCATCTCATGGAGTCAAATGAGCATTTGAGAAATCCTAGACAGCTAGGTCGACTTTACTTTGACTATTATCAATATTCTAGTGCACTGCCACTTGATTAGAATTCCAACCCTATTATTACGTGCACATTGGTGCGAGAAGGGCGCCCCAGTTTACCCAAATGACTATTTTGAGGTTTACTTCAAGACCAAGAAATGAATGAAAATGGCACCTCCATTCACATGACTAGGGTTCATATGTTGTTCAAAAGTCACGCCACGTCACCACCAAAACGGGCATCTCACATATCCTAAATGATCGTCTAGGCCTTTTATTCGAGCCCAAGTCTTCTCTCAAATGGCGCCGCCACAACCCTTCCTAGGGTTTTGAGCTGAATGCTCTAGGCCCATGCTCAGTCATCACCAAACGACCATTTTGCCTAGTGAAATGACCGTTTCACGGCACGCAGACAGTGGATTTCAACAACCACTACTAATTTCTTTCTCACTCCTCTTTTTGGGTATTCCACCTCTCCTTCCCCTATACAAGGAGGGGGCTCCACTAAGAAAAGGGTCCCAAATTTTTTACTCATTTTGTAGTGAAACTCTAGCAATTACCATTCTAGTGTAATTTTTATATTCAAGCAATGAAGTTGGTTCTTTTCTTCTGCATCAAGATCTCTTTTATTCTCATTCTTTCTTCTCGATTTTCTTTTTTGAGCTTGAGATAAAGTAATTAAGCCATTTAATTGTCACCACCTTGGGCTCTTCAGAGATTCTGGATTTGTGGACTCTGGCTTTCTTTCTTTCTCTCCTTGTTTCTCCCTTTCTCGCTATGAGTAACGAGTAGTCTTCTTATCGAGGCTAGGGGAACAGCCCCTTGGTCATAATGTTGATTGGATTTAGTTCATAAGATTTTTCTCTATACATATGGTTTTGGTTTAGAGAATCACCTATTTAAATGAAGTGATCTCTCATTTTCATCATGAGTTAATTCTGGAGGATGGGACTGTGGAACCCAGAAATTAGAACAACTAAACCAGTTGCATGGGGATTTGGATGCGACTGTGGAAAAACCCCTTCGGGATGATGAACTATGAAGCGTGAATGCCAGGATCAATGGGTTCATGTGGAGTTTGCCTTTTTAGTTTTGTTTACGAATGATGTGTATACTCGCTTGTAGTCTTTAATTATCGTGTATTCTTGATTTGGTCTTCACTTTGGTTAAGGTGGTCAAAACCCCTAATCCTTAATGTTTTCCCTATATGATTTCTTCCAACGTTTATTTCAAATTGCTTTCTTTTTAAATTCTTACAATATTGTTCTCATTCTTAGATAATCTTTATTCTATTCTAACCATCTTCTTCCTTTATTTTTCTTGCTTAGTTAATCTTTTCATTTCCTTGCATAGTGTAATCTTTTATTCTTCTTACACTAGCTTAATCAATTCTCTCAAAATCTAATTTTATTTTCTATCAATCTTTCAAAAATATGAAAAAGAAATCATTTATAAAACAATCAGGATTAAACAAAAACAAATTCTTAAAAAGTTGTCTTGTAGGATTGACCCTTCTATAATAGACTTAACTGGAAAGTAAAAAAAAAGATAAAATTCTACCACAATTATTCTAGTGAATTGGTGTGCAAATGACGCATATCAATTTTTACACTGTTATCGAGTACAACAGATCATTTTCTTGAACCCTGATTTTTTTTGAAAAACTTGTTTTTTTAATGCCTTCTGAGTAACATTCCGGAAGTGTTATCTTCTCTTTCTACTGAGTTTCCATTCCATCAATACATTTTTTCTACACTCAAATATATTTGTATAACTATGCATGCACGCCCATCGGATGATTCTACGTTGCTAATTTTTGATCCCGATCTAGAGAGAACATTCCATCACTTATATTGACAAAACAATCTTAGGATGGATGAAGAGGAAGTTGCCCATAGGATTGAGCAGGTACTTTTTGCTCAAAGAGAACTTATGACGGATGAATGTGTGGCCCAAGAAGCCAACTTGTGTATAGCTTGTATTATTAAGCAAGAGGTTGTAGAAGATGCTCAAAGGGAGGCTGAGAGACAAAAAAAAATTAAAAGATATTTCCACTCCAAAAACCAAATATGCACAACACCCAATTGTGCCACACGCGATTACTGCCCCCCCAATTTGAGATCCACACTTAGTGGATCACCATGCTCCAAGCCAACCCTTTTTCTAGGAACAAGGGTGAAATTTGTCAACATCACCTCCAACGTTTCACCGACCTTAGTTCCTTGACCAAGATCCCAGGCGTCTCGAAAGATGCTCTTAGACTTAGGTTTTTCAAATACTCTCTCTCAGGGCCAGTCAGTAGTTGGTATAATGCCATTGAGAGTGAAAACCCCATCACCACTTGGGATGTGGTTCAAACAAAGTTCTTGGATAAATACATCCCTCATTCCCTTACTTATGAGACCAGGGGACAAATCCTTCTCTTTACAATGGTCCCCAAAGAAGCTTTAGAAGAAGCTTGAGAGAGATTTAGGGAGTTCCTCTACTGTTTACCCCATCATGACATATCACAATCTCAACTGATTGATATATTTTACTGTGGTGTTGATGATGACGCCAAGAAGTTCCTTGATTCCTCATCTAGAGGAAATTTTATGTTTTAAAACCTAGGCAGTGCATGGGAGGTGTTTAAAAAAGCCTCTGAGATCCAAGCTATATGAGGATCCAGTGGGGTCCTCAAGGTTGCTAAGGCTAAGGTAAATCCAGACATCCATACCATTGTCAAAGCCTTAATTTGATCTCCCTTAACCGCCTGGAATCTTCTTTCAATGCCTATGAAAGGCAACCTCAACAAGTGATGGTTGTTGAATCTCTATGTGGGATATTCCAAGGATATGATCAGGATACCCTCCAATGTCAATATCTCTACAACACTTCTATCATGCCTGATATTGGTCAACAAGTGGAGGATCTTAACTCAATCCATAGCATCCCGGGCCAGGCTTACTAGAATTCAAACTAAGCCATAAATAATCCCAATTTTTGATATGGATACCCGTCAGTAGATGAAAACTCATCTCAACTTCCCCCTCCACAAAGACCCCCACAACCCCAAGCCAACTACTATCCACCACCAGGCTTTCGCTACAATAAAAATCAAAGGAATTTTGAGAACCAAGGGAACTATAGGGGAGTATCCCAAATCATGGACCTTACCAAGGAAAACAATACTAAAACCTCCATCAACCACCACCTCAACAGAATGTCCCCACTCCTGTAATCGATGATAGGATTTTGGCCCTACAACAAATCATAATTGCACATCAAAAGTGCACCAATGCACAATTTTCCCATCTCTTCGCCCAACAAAAACCTGCTACATGTACCTTTGTAGGATAACTTGAGAACAACCCAAAACATCCTAAACAACCTAAGGTTGTCTCCACCCATTCGGGGAAGACTCATACTCCCTCTCATGAGAAACATGTCGTTGTACCTTTGGACTTTGAGGATGATGATAGTGTGGTCATCGAAACTCCCCCTTCACCCACTCCCGTCGTTCCCACTCCTACCATCCCTTCCCCTGTGGACTCTTCCGTGGAAATTAACGAGCCCAAAATTCATGTTTACAAACCCCATCCACCTTACCAGGACCACCTTAAGAAAACTAGGCTTGATACTCATTTTATGAAATTTAGGGAAGCCTTGAAAAAGTTGCATGTGGATATCCCTTTTCTTGATGCCTTAACTGATATGTCGGCCTGGTCCAAGTACATGAATTCTCTCCTGACTAAGAAATACCACACCAATGAGCATGAGACAATCTAGATTCCTAGGACCACCTCTGATATCATCCAAAGCAAGATCTGTAAAAAGAAGAAAGACCCAGTTCCATTGGGATTGGGTGTTAACTAGGTAATAATGCTTGCAGCAAAGGTCATATAGATTTGGGTGCTAGTATTTCCATCACACCCTATAGTCTTTGCAGGAGGTTAGGCTTTGTTGACATGCTTCCTACCACCATGACCATCCAATTGGCTGACTCATCCATGACAAAACCCATGGGTATCATTGAACACATACATGTAAGGGTTGGAAAAGATGCTTATGTCCCATGTGACTTTGTCATCATGGACATAGAGGAAGACCTAACATACCCCCCATCATATTTGGCCACCCCTTTTTAGCCACCGCTCATGCCTTGATTGATGTTGAGGCTGGAACCATTTTCTTACGCCTAGGAAAACACTTCCTAAAATTTAGGGTATTCAAAATAATGTGTGGACCAAGCCTCCAAGAAGAAGTCTATCTCCTTGATTGTATTGAGAAGATGCAATAATTGAGACAAGAGTGGGAATTACTTGAGGATCCCCTCCCAAATGCCCTTGTGACCCCCATCGATTGTGGATTTGAAGATGAGCAAATGGAGCAATTTGGACATCATCTCGACACCTTTTATGAGATCCATGAGGAAGAGTTTGAATATCTAAAAATGGTCTCTATTTTAGATGCAAAACCTGAAACTCCCAAGGCACCCGACATGAAACCCCTCCCTGAAGGTCTTAAGTATGTCGTCATTGATGAGAAAAAACTTTATCTTGTTATCATTACCTCTGATCTCACCCATGAATAGGAAACTAGGCTAATGACTGAGCTTAGTAAGAAAAAATCTGCCTTAGGATGCAAAATGGCTCATTTGATAAGAATAGATAAGGCCATTTGCATTTATAAAATTCCTACAGTAGAAGAGTGCAACCCTTATAGAGACCCTCAAAGGAAACTGAATCCTAACATGAAAGAGTTTGTGCATCTAGAGGTTATCAAGCTTTTGATTTTCGGAATCATCTACCCCATCTCTGACTCCCCCTAGGTTAGACTTGTCCAGGTCGTCCCCAAGAAAGGGTGTACGACCATCGTGAAAAACAATAATGATGAGCTTATTCCCACCTGCACTGTCACTGGGTGGAGGGTGTGTATTGAATATAGAAAATTGTATAAGGCCACTAAGAAAGATCACTTCCCCCTTCCCTTTCTGGATCAAGTACTAGAGTGTTGTAATGCCCGGGCCAACTGCCCTAGGCTCTAGTAGAGTTTCAGGAATGACGATTGGCCTCACATAAGACCACTAGCCTTAACTGCGCACTTTGTCCACACTGACTTGCAAGCCAAGATCAACTTCCCGACTGGTCACCCATCCTAGTACTACTCCAAGCTGAGCACGCTTAACTATGGAGTTCTTTAGTGATGGGCTCCCGGAAAAGGAGGTGCATCTTGGTGATATGGGTAGTCCAATCATTCCTTTTAAGATCATCATATCTAAGGCCTCAAATCCTGGGATGTTACAATCTCCCCCACTTAGACTCTTGACGTCCTCATCAAGGCTCAACTATATGGCCTCATAATCTTTTCCCCATTTCAGTGTAGACCAATCATTCCTTTTAAGATCATCATATCTAAGGCCTCAAATCCTGGGATGTTACAATCTCCCCCACTTAGACTCTTGATGTCCTCGTCAAGGCTCAACTATATGGCCTCATAATCTTTTCCCCATTTCAGTGTAGACCAATCATTCCTTTTAAGATCAACACATCTAAGGCCTCAAATCCTGGGATGTTACAAGTGCCCCGCCCATCAACAATATTTATGTTATCTTGATGGTTATTCATGTTTCTATCAAATCCCCATTCATCCGGAGGACCAAGTGAAAATGGCCTTTATTTTCCTATTTGTCACTTATGCATTCAGGAGAATGTCATTTGGGTTGTGCAATCCTCTAGCCACTTTTTAGCGGTGCATGCCTGCTATCTTTGTTGGATTGATAGATACCATTATGGAGGTGTTTATGGATGATTTCTCCATCTATGGAAATAGTTTTGACTCTTACCTCAATCATTTATCTCTTGTTTTGGAAAAATGTGAGGAAGCACACTTGACCCTCAATTGGGAAAAATGTCAATTTAATGTGAATGAAGGAATTGTCTTAGGCCATTGGGTGAGCAACTGTGGCATTGAAGTGGATAGAGACAAGATTGAGATCATCTCAAAACTTCCACCACCTTCTTCTGTCAAGGATGTTCGTTCCTTCCTTGGGCATGTAGATTTTTATAGGCATTTCATCTGTGACATTTCTAAGATAACCAAACCCAAGACTAATCTCCTCTGAAAAGACACCCCTTTTGTGTTTGATAAAGCTTGCATGGCCAGTTTTCTTTGTTTGAAGGATGCCCTCATTAATACTCCCATCATTAGGTCCCCTGATTGGTCTGTACCTTTTGAGTTAATGTGTGATGCAAGTGATTATGCGTTGGTGCTATTCTAGGATAACATGTTGAAAAAAAAGCATCATGTAATTTACTATGCATCCAAAACTCTTGATGACACCCAACGGAATTACACCACTACTGAAAAGGAAATGCTAGCCATAGTTTATTCCTTTGACAAATTTTGCTCATATTTGGTAGGGTCCAAAGTTATTATTTATTCGGGCCATGCAACCATTACATACTTGATGACTAAAAAGGATGCCAAACCCTGCCTTCTTTGTTGAGTACTTTTACTTTAGGAATTTGACCTAGAAATCCTAGACAAAAAGGGTTGTAAGAATGTAGTTGCTGACCATATAAGTTGCCTTGATTTTTTTGATGATGATGGAATCTCCATAAATGACTCCCTTCCCGATGATAAATTGTTGAAAATGGAATCTAAATACCCTTGGTTTATTTATTATGTAAATTTTCTAGCTGCAGGTATGTTGCACCCTGAATACAAGGGACATTCTTAGGCTAATTCTTACATGATGTGAAACAATATCATTGGGATGACCCATATATTTTTTTATTATGTTCCGACGGACTTTATCACAGGTGTGTCACTATAGAAGGGGCTCATGAAATACTTGAGCTGTGCCATTCTGGCTCCACTGGAGGGCACATGAGGTCTTAGAAGTCTTACAATCTGGTTTCTTCTGGCCTACTCTTTTCAAAGACTCATATCATTTTGTCCTTGCATGTGATGAATTTCAAAGGACCGACAATGTATCCAAGAGAGATCACATGCAGACTTCTTAGAAAGAGATTGAAATCTTCAAATTGTAGGGAGTATATTATATGGGCCCATTTCCTTCCTCTTGTGGGTACAAATATATCTTGGTGGCTGTTGACTATGTTTCCAAATGGGTTGAATCCATCCCCACCAAAACTCGTGAACAAACTCTTCAAAGATTCTATTTTTCCTCAATTTAGAGTGCCTCAGACCGTAATTTATGATAGAGTTTCCCATTTTCCATAGAAGAGTTTTGAGTTCTTATTGAAATGGTATGGAGTCCATCACAAGGTTGCCACCCCTTACCACCCTCAGACTATTTTTCAAGTTGACGTGTCAAATAGGCAAATGAAGTCCATTCCATAAAAAATAGTAAATCGCACTAGGACCAATTGGGCTTTGAAACTCAATAATGCCTTGTGGACATACATGATTGGCTACAAAAACCCCATAGGAACCACCCCTTTCAAATTGATTCATTGGAGATCATGCCAATGAACCATAGAATTAGAGCATAAGGCCAATTGGGCCATCAAAAATCATAATTTTGACTTAACTACTACAGGTTAAAATTGCTTTTACAAATGCAAGAGTTAGGTGTGCTCCAAATGACGACCTATGAAAATACTATAATTTACAAATACCAAAACAAAATTATGGCATGATGGCCATATTAGGCGAAAAGACATTTGTGAGTTTTAATGTATAACTATAGGTTGAGACTTTTTCCTAAAAACTTAAATCTAGATTGTATGGGCCCTACCTTGTAAAGTTTGCCTACCCTCATGAGACTTTTCTTCTTTGGGTAAGGTGTTAGGGGAGTTTAAGGTTAATGGATATTGGATTAAATCGTACATCACTGTTGAGGATTTTCTATCTTCATAGGCACATCAACTTTCCTTACTTGAAGATCTCGACCTGTACAAACCCCCACCTTCCCCTCTTGAGACAATGGCTCCATGATCCAGTTCTTTTGGGCCTTTGACATAAAACTAGGAGCTTATTGGAAGGAAAACCAATAATTTAATTTTTGCGCATTTTCTTATATATATTTTTAGCTAAACCTTGTTGTTTCAATTTCATATTAGTTTTCTTTCTGTAAAAAAAAGTGGTTGGTATTCCAACCTATTGTTCATTTGGGGATTAGTACCCCACCAGGATAGACGGCGGTTTGGAGAAGGCAATACAAGCATCTCATCCATCAAAGAGTCTTTTCAAAAGATGTGGTCATTTGAAACTTGAAAATTGTTGGGTGCAATTTACATGCCAGACGGCCGTCTGACATGCCCAAAACGGTCATCTCAACCACCAGGAGGCGCAATCAAGGCGGGTTCAAGTTTCAAGTCATTTCCAAATTTGAAACTTTCTCCTCTATATGTGAACCTCAAGATGAATGGATGGCTTAGATGAAATGGCCGTTTCACATCTCCAATATGCCTATGAGATATGCAACTCGTCAGTGAGTGATTCACCCACTCCAAGCATCCCCTTCTCCCCCCGAGATCTAGCTTTCTTCAGCCTCATCACCACCAGCTTTGGACATATGGCTCACTTGTGATGCCAGTTGTCTCACTGCCGCCCTCTTGCATCACCATGTAACCATATCAGACCATCCAACCACTTGCCATTCAACCAGCTGCACTCAACTCACCTCACCAGATTCCACCTCCCTGCCACTGTCTCACTGCCGAGACGGTCATTGTGGCTCCTCCAATCCTTGCCCAACTTCTCAGATAGCTGCCTTAGTGACGACACCCACCACCTCAACCTTATAGACAATCATCTCCCCTGACACTGACTGTCGTCACATCACTAGACATTGTCTCACCTCTGAGAATGTCGTCTCACTAGCCCTAATCCTTGCTCATTGACCTACTCATCGCTCGACTGATTCGTTGAAATTTGAGTTCCTGATCCCTTCCAAGAGGCCGTCTCTCTAACATCTAGACGTCTGACTTGCCACTGAGACATTTGTCTCGCGCTGCCTCGTCGCCATTCGTTGAGAACCCTACAACATCAACATTTTCAATTATCAGTCACAAAACCAAATGAGCAGTTGACAACCCCAGACGATTGCCTAGTCGACACTAAAATGCCCGTCTAAGACTAGTCAAGTAGCCATTTTGTCTTCATCATACGACCGTATAAATATCACTAGATGCCTATTTTGTTCCCACTCCAACAACAAATCAACATGTCTGAGGGAGGGTCAAGATGTAGTTTCCTCGATCGCTTGCGCAAGAGTAAGAATCCTACCAAACAAACAGTTTCTCATGAGCCACCTCACTGTTCAACTATGAGGTTGGGGATTCACATTAAGGAGCCAACTAGAGAACCCCCAGAAGTGGCGTCAGAAATGCGACGTGATATTGTCGTGCTCGATTCCATCATTGCGGCTGAGCAAGGACGATCTGCATCCCATAGTGACTCAGACTACACTATGCCACATCCGCCACACATAGATCCTACCCCAGACAATTATGCATAGTTTGTGAGCGCCAAGCACTACATAAGGTTCAAAGAGACCATTGAGATTGGTGTTTGTCTTCCTCATTGGGCGTACAACATCACCCTTGATGCACTTGGCATTCGAGAGGTGGTAGACAACATCCATAGGAAGAATCATATACTCATATTTCCATATCATGTCACTCCAATGTATAGTGATCTGACATTAGAGTTCATCACCACCTATCACTAGTAGCACAGGTCTTGGGGAAAATCCAGTCCCAAAGCCTGAGTCTTTGGCAAAGATTTTGAGATCTCCTCCAGGTAGCTGGCCTCCATGATACTTGATGGAGGTGACGATTACTGGCTCACCCAATGCATGGAGCACCACCACGACGTGCATCCTGATAGCTACAATGCAGAAAAAATCTAGACAGACATGACGAGGCTTCCACCCAAGTTACCTGACGACATGAAGGCATCTAGCATCCACTACCTGGTAATCTGACACCTACATTACATCCTGGCCCACACGTTCTTTGGCAGCGAAGGTACTCAAGGCGCCATTAATCTTTCTGAGTTGTATACTCTAAGGTGTCTTCTAAACAATGAGCCCTACAATTGGGGATGTGCCATGATTGACCATCTCCACTACCAAGCCACCCACACCACTTCTTCCTCCTACTGTATTGGCCATATAGTCACGTTCCAGCCACTAGCCCTGAAGCACCACTTGATTGACCCGACATACTTGAAGGGGTGCAAGTTCATTCGTCTGGGTACCAATGGAGTCTACTACTTGCTTTTTAAAGACTCTCAGGTGGTCCTCCATCTTCCATGCCCACTAGGTTTGTAGTTGCCAACCTAGTTTTTGACTTATTTGATCTACCAATGCATATTGTGTGATTTCATCTAGACGGTCCCCATACGAACGACATCCCTGAGCCCACATACCATAGGAGGAGTGTCTCCTTGGAGGCACATTGTGACAAAATTGGACCAACGCCTCAACCTTCATGACATTGCACTAGGAGACGCATGGCCAATTAGGAAGGCCCTGAGGAGCCTTATGGCTTCTACTAAGTCTGAAACCAGTTGTAGGAGATCCAACATGAGCACCAGCGTCAAGGTCATCAACTCAAGCATATGTATTTGATTAATCGCTCCCATGAGACCCGACATGTGGACCAAGGCCACTACAACGCCAGTAGACTTTAGTATGAGGAATATGGGGCCCATCAGGCATACCCTGACCCCAACTCCCCTTATTGGGGAACTTATATTACAACCATCCATCGTGTTCACATTTTCCTTCTCCAGAGTGATTTTATTACCTCTATCTCCGATTTAGGTTTTTCTCAGGAGGAGCAAAAGTCTAGTCCGGGGTGGAGATGGGTGGTACAATTCTATTCCACCCCCTATCTTTTCCCTTTTTTTTCTTTATTTTGCCTTTTTTATTTTGTGTGTAATTGCTTTAGTTTATGGACCTTATCTTGTCTTCCATCCTTTTCTATTTTTTACTTTGTTGTAAAGGCCATTATCTAGTCGACCCATTGAGTAGACATATATCATTGTACCCCCTTGAATCTAGTAAAACTTTTTGCAAAATATGTTACAAATTGTCAAGTCTGAAACTATTGCGTCACCTAGGACCCCTAATAACATCACTCCTTCGAATAGTTGACATGTCATAAGGAATTGATCAAAACCAAGAATAATTTTTCCTTTTTTTTAGAAAAATGGATTATCTTGTTAAAAAACATGTATGATGTGAATTGTAGGAATATTCTAACACGAGCAATGTCACTTTCTGGAATGAATATATATATATATATATATATATATATATATATATATATATATATATATATGTGTATATATATATAATATTGAAAGAACAAGGACATCTCTTCTTTCCATCTATTTTCCTTCTAAAAAAGAGAAGAAAAGAATAAACATTGGACAAAAATCAAGTTCAGGGTGGCATGCTTCCCAAAATGAAAATCGCATACCGCACAAAGTGGTGTACCATCAAAAAGATGGCAAAAGTGCACATGAAAAAAAAATTGTGACCAATGTAGCCACAACTTCGTAAATCCAAATCCCGAGTCAAAAGAGGAAGGATCAAAAATTTTTATCACTTCCTTCTTTGTTTTCACACCCCTCCTTCATCATGTTCTTGTGCAATAACTTTACAAAAAAATTAAAAATTGAGAGTCTTAAAGTGAAAGTAAGAGGAAGCCTATTTTTCGACAAATTCTAGTTTTAGAAGCAAGATTTGATATTTGTTTTGATAGGGAATATATAACTTTATGCTATGTGGTTCTAGGAAAATTGGGTCACATGGCCAAAAATTTGGAGGTAAGGACTATAGTGATGTTAAACAGGTGAGGATGACATTTTCGGAGTATAAATTGGAATTTATTTATAATTTAATTTTCTCGGGATGAGAAAAGATTCAAATCTGGGGTATTTTGATGAATGCATATTCATCCATCTTTTTTGCATATTTTTCTTATTCATTTTCATTAGACTATCTATTTTTTAAAATTTCTAGACTAAATTGCAATTTACCCATTTCTTTAATTACTTTTGCAAATACTTATCCACTTTTTCAATTATTGTAGGTTTTTTCCTCCAAAGTTAATTTTGACATTATGAGCGAGTGAGACGACCGTCTCACTGAGCCCAAATGGTCGACTCACTCCCTGAAGACTCTCCATTTCATATCCAAATGACCACCTTGGCCTCAGCTCAATCAGTCAACTGTTCACACCAAACGATCATCTCACTTTAGCGAGATGGTCGTCTCATGGAGCCAGACGAGCAACTGAGGAAGCCCAGATGACTAGGTCAACTTGACCTAAACTCACATCAATATTCCAGCATGATGCGACTTGATTAGGGTTCCAACCCTTTGATTACACACATGGCAGTGCAAGACTGGCATTCCAGTCTACCGAAATGACCGTTTTGAGATTCACTTCCAAACCAAGAAACTAAAGAAAATAGCACTACTAGTAGCTTGACTAGGGTTCAGCTGATGTTCAAAAGCCACACCACTTCACCACCAAAATGGGCTTTGCTTTGATCCCAAGTCTACTCTCAAATAGCGCTGCCACAATCCTTCTTAGGGTTTCGAGCCAAACATTCTCAGCCCACGCCCAATCATCACCAAACGACCGTTTCGCTTAGCAAAATGGACATTTCGTGGCCCGCAAATAGTGGAATTTAGCAGCCTCCACTCATTCTTTCTCACCCCTCTTTTAGGCTTTTCCACCCCTCCTTCCCCTATAAAAGGAGTGGGGAATCCAATAAGAAAGACGGTCCCAAATTTTGTACTTGTTTTGTAGTGAAACTCTATCAATTTCCATTCTAGTGTGATTTTTTTATTCAAGCAATAAAGTTTGTTCTTTTCTTCTGCATCTAGATCTCTTTTATTCTCATTTTTTCTTCTCAATTTTCTCCTTGAAGCAGGAGATAAAGCAATTAAGCCTTTTAATTTTCACCACCTTGGGCTCTTTGGAGATTCTGGATTTGTAGACTATGGCTTTCTTTTTTTCTCTCCTTGTTTCTCTCTTCCTTGCTATGAGTAGTGAGTAGTCTTGTTATCGAGGCAAGAGGAATAGCCCCTTGTCTATAATGTTGATCGGATTTAGTTTATACAATTTTTCTCTATATGGAAGACTTTTGGTTTAGAGAATAGCCAATTTAAACAATGTGATCTCTCATTTTCATCGTGAGTTAATTTTGGCAGATATGACCATGGAACCCAGAATTTAGAACAACTAAACTAGTTGCATGGTGATTTGGATGCGACTATGGTAAAATCCCCATTGGGATGATGAACTATGAAGCGTGTATGCCAAGACCAATGGGTTCACGTGGAGTTTGCCTTTTGCATTTTTTTATGAATGATTTGTATACCCGCTTCTAGTCTTTAATTATCATGTATTCTTGATTTGGTCTTCACTTTGGCGAAGGTGGTGAAAACCCTTAAGCCTCAATGTTTTCCCCATATGATTTCAACCACTTCTTCCAACATTTGTTTCAAATCACTTTCTTTTTAAATTCTTACAACATTGTTCTCATTCTTAGATAATCTTTTATTCTATGCTAACCATCTTCTTCCTTTATTTTTCTTGCTTAGTGGATCTTTTCATTTACTTGCTTGTTGTAATCTTTTATTCTTCTTGCACTAGTTTAGTCACTCCACTCAAAATTGGATTTTATTTTCTTTCAATCTTTCAAAAATACCAAAAAGAAATAATTTCAAAAACAACTGGGATTAAAAGAAAACTAATATGAAAAACATTGTCCTGTGGGACTAAACCTTCTATATTAGCCTTAACTAGAACGTTGAAAAGGATTAAACTCTAGGATAATTATTCTAGTGAATTGGTGTGCAAACGATGCATATCACTTGTAATAATTTTCCAGGTTGCTAGTTCTGAACCCTCACCATATGGCACGTCAGACAACCAGCCACATATGAGGCTATGAAAATTTTCACTCTTGGCCACCAAAATTACCATTGTAGGTATTTGAACATCTTAGTAATGTTGGGGTGTATAGTGTACTTTGATACATGATCCTCTTATAGAATGTGATCCTTCAAAGGTGAATCCTCAGGAAACCAAATATGAATTTTATATCTGATTCCACCATCCACACCCATCGGGTGGTGCGTTTAAGGCTTTTCCATCAAACCCTTCATCTTTTCAAACTCTGGGATGAATAACTAGGCTGCTACAAGCTCGATCAATAGGTCAGGCTTAATTTGGATATTGGAGAAATGAATCATATCCTCCAAAGTCTATGGGATCCATCAAGGAAAGTCTTTCAATCTCTTCACTGGTTAACCAAACTAGATCCACAACTGAGATATTTCCGACTGAGGACATTGGTTGCCATATTGGCCTTACTTGGATGGTAAGATATTTCCGACTGAGGACATTGGTTGCCATATTGGCCTTACTTGGATGATAGGCTATGGTGAAATTGAAATCCTTTGGATATTCCATCCAATGTTGTTTCTGCAAGTTCATATCCTTTTGAGTCAACATGTACTTCAAGCTCTTTTGGTCAATGAAGATGTCAAAGGCAGACCCATACAGATAATGTCACCAAATATTCAAGGTATAGTCAATTGGAACACATTCGAGATAGTGGGTGGGGTAATTCAACTCATTGGGCTTGAGCTGTCTGGAGGAAAAGGTGACAACATGCTTGTTCTTCTCTAACACACATCCTAAGCCCATCTTTAATGCATTGGTGAAGATGAAGAAACATCATTACCTGAGTTTATAGTCAGAATAGGGTCTAAGGTAAGCTTTTCCTTTAATTCATGGTATTGTGTCTCATGAAGGTTGGATCAAACAAAGTTCTCATCCTTTTTAGTGAGCTTTGTCAGGTGAAAAACACACTTTGAGAAATCCTTGATGAATTGTTGGTAATACTCGACAAATACCAAGAAACTACAAATTTTAGACGTGTTCTTAGGTGATGTATATCTCGAATGGCCTCCACTTTTGTAGGGTCCACCAAGATAGTTCCTCTAGATATAATGTGCTCAAGGAACATAACTCGGTCTATCCAAAACTCACATTTCAAGAATTTCCCAAACAACTTCTACTTTCTCAGTATGTCAAGGACCTTAGATAGGTTCTCACTATGTTGTTATAGGTCATCTTAGTAGACTAGGATATCATCTATGAATTCTATGATGAAGATGACACGGAAGGGTTGGAAAACACTATTTATGAGGTTCATGAACACACTTGGAGCATTGGAAAAACCAAAAGGCATGACCAAAAACTCATAGTGACCATAGAAGGTTCTAAAATAGGTATTTTGGATACATTCAATCTTAACTAGCAGCTGGTGGTGTACGGATCTTAGGTCAATCTTTGAGAATACTTGGGAAGTTTTAAGTTGGTCAAATAGGTCATCTATGCGGGGTAGAGGATACTTATTCTTAATGGTAGTCTGGTTTATCATTTTGTAGTCTATACACATGTGCAACGATCTGTCCTTCTTTATAAAGAGAACTAGAGCTCCCCATGGGGATGGGCTAGGTCAGGATGAATACCTTATCTAGTAGGTCCTACAATTGCTTCTTTAAATCAAGCAAATTGGAGGGAGCCATCCTGTAAGGTGTCCTAGAAATTGGGTTTGTCCCAAGAGCTAGCACTATTGAGAAGTCCACTTCTCTCTCTGGATGTATGCCTTGCAAATCGTCTGAGAACACATCAACATAGTTAATGACTACCTCTATTTCTTCTAATGGATGCACCTTCTTCTTTGGCCCAGTCACTATAGCTAGGAATTCTAAACAAACTTTGGCTACCATCTATTCTGCTATCACGACCGACACATATAGACTGGTAGTGGCATCTTTCCTACCTCTAATTGTAAGAGGTCCATGACCTGGATTCTCTATTCTTATTTTCTTTTCCTTACAATCTATTTTTAAATTATAGTTATAAAGGTTCTATATTCCTATAATGACAACAAAATCATTCATATCAAGTAGGATAAAGTCAGTAGAGAGTTCATTGTTCATATATTTAATAGGGATGACTGGTGTCTATAAGAGGGATGAGAAGATATGACCACTAGGGGTAGTGACTTCCAAGACATATCCTAAGTCTATGAAGTTTAAACGTAGCACAGTTGTGAGATTTCTAAAGATGAAACTTTTAATAGAACCATAGTGAAATAAAGCTTTAATATAATGTCCCATTATATCAAGCCATCCTACATTGTATTTATAGCAGTCAAGACTATTATCCATTTCATGGTAAAGGATTGAAAATAGATTTTTGGGGATGGTTACCTTCTATGAGTCGGTTGGCATTGGCTTGAACTTTGTCATTATCAATGGTGAACAATCAGGCACGTCGATGCTCCAACCTGTGATTGGGGCTGCTTCTTGTGGTTCTACAACCATTAGTTGGGCCGCCCTTGGGGTTGGATCTCAAGGGTCTTGGAGGGGACAGTTAGATATGAAGTGTCACTCTTACGGATAGTGAAAACACACTTTCTTATTAAAGAGAAATTTTCCATGGTGCTTTCTCCCGCAGATGTGGAAAATGAGCTTGTAGTTCTCATTACCGGGCCTTCCCGTTCCTCCATTCATACCCTTTCCCTTGTTACAAACTTGTTCTTTTCTATTATCATTTCCCGAGGCAGAAGTGCCTTCAGTGAAACCTAAATATTCTTTGGTCGGGTACTGAGAAGTAATGATAGCCCTTTCCATGTCTAAGGCAGAGTTGAGGACCTTAGTGAAGTTTGGGGGTTTACTGGTCATGACATGAGGTCCTAGTGGAGGATGCATACACTCAACAAAGTGTTCCACTCGCTCTCCTCAGTAGCATATAGGAAAAACACCCCAGGAGATAGAACTTATGAGAATAATCTACCACTGTCACATTTCTCTGATAGAGGAGCATGAACTGTTTCTCCTTTTCCTTCTTGGCAGAGCTAGGAATAAATCTTATAGAGAATATGGTGTGGAAATCCACCCAGGCCATTGGCTCATCATCCAGATCTTGATCGGTAATGTAATTTTCGCAAAACAACTATGTTTATCCTTTCAGAAGGTGAGCCACAAAAAGGACCTTCTTGTTGGATTGCGCCTCCAGGATCTGAAAACCATTCTCTATGGCTAGGATCTAGGCATCCTCCTTGTCAATGACTTTTGTCTTATCTTCACCCCAGAACTTCTCTATGTTTGGCTTGATGAAGTCAAGGATGGTGGCTCCAAAACAAGGGAAAATAGATAGGGATTCACCATTCTCATTTTTGGCAACGCCTTTAAGGGACAAGGCACTAATGGCCTCGGTGAGCTTCTTCTTCTTTTTCTCTATCCAAAGCATCTCAGGGGTCAGGATCACCACTTATCCAACAGATTCTGGGCCACCAAATCTGGGATTACGTTCACCCCTAGGTTCATCTTTCATCATGTGTTCACCTTTAGGGTCAGGATCATATCTACGGTTTAGGATCACAAAGGGGAAGGCCACATGCTTAGGACCTCACTCGATAGAGGCCTCGTCTGACCTCTTCTTCTTCTTGGAGGACTCACCCTCAATGGATATCCTCCTTTTTTCTGAGGACATCCTCTTTCAGTGGGAGGGCCTCCCTTCTTGGTAGTCTTGGGGTGTCTTCAGGGATGGCAGTTGTCTTTGCATGGGCCACATTGTTTCACATAATTAAATTAATCTCATTTTTATGTTTAGGGCATTTAAGACATCGTAAAATTATGTCCATGACATCTTTGTTACTTGAGTTAATTTTAATTTGGTAGAGGACGCCTTAACACTAATACTCATAACCCTAATTCTCATAAGGGTAGAGGATGTAGTTATCATGTCCCTAATATTCTGGTTTGTGAGGAAGGGGTAGAGAAGGGACAAATCAGGAAATGATAAAAAATCCAAGAGGTATTTTACTTTAGGAAGAATCTTATGACTTTGTACAAGTAGGATGTATAGTGGTCTGGGAGTCCTTGTAAGTTTACTAGTGATGCGGAAGAATGTTTTCACAGACCCTAGGGCCGTGGTCCCTTCTAGACACCATCACCTTTACTAAATGACCTCATAATTCCCTTAGGCTCTAAATAATTCTTTAAAATTTTATACATATTAAATGTTAAAAGGTTAACCTAGGTTGTGATACCAAATGTAATGACCCCCTCCCCTATTATCCCAATTAAGATGGACGAGAGGACAAGGGCCACTATCATATTTATAAGATAAAGGTTTAGCAATTAACCAATAACATTTAAAAATTTCATTGAATGGAAAAGAGTTCGATAACAATATGAAGATAGGGTCTCCTCAAGGAAGGTAAATGGAATGGAAATCTAAAGGTTGCATAAAGAAATAAATCTAACTATCTACACCCACTGGGACAACTTTAAGATCTTTTCTTTTGTTCCTTCATCTAGAGATGTCCATCATTTAGATTAGTTTCGGTTTAACCTAAAATGGCATGAAACAAAAATGCGACCAGTTAATACAGATATACTGAGTATTTGGGGTAAAAAAACTATGTGCATGTAGGTGTAACAACATAAAGAATCATAGAAGAAATTATAATTACAAATTTGAACAAGAGTATTTCTTTCTATCTTCTCAAACCTTAATTACTTAATCTATGTGGTATGTCCTAGAAATAAAGAGTAGATGAAACCAAACTAGAAATCACCTTGTAATTAATGCATAACACCCACATATTACTTTTGCGTTCAAAATTATCCATTAAGACTGACTTGGACTCCAATTTAGGGTTTTGGGTTGAAATTGAGTTTTTTTAAGGGTTAGGCTTCCCAAACCCTAATTACCATATTTTAAAGCCTTTTAATTTAGGAAACCTAATTTTAGCAACATATGAACTTTTAAGCCAGTTAAGATCCAAGATAATATTTTTATCAAAAAGGTTAGAATTTATTCATTAAAATCATTTAACCAAGTAATGATCATGAAAAGTAAGAAATTAACATTAAAGTTAGGAACTTTATACACTTCCAAAATTTGAGATAGAACTAGGTAATGGAACCAATTTCATTGGATTCCTCATTTGTTTTATCAAAAAACATATATTTATATGCCTATTTGGACCTACTATCTATGTATTAGTATTTTTTACAAAGATAATTCCTTTGGGCTAACTAGGGCTCACCACATTGGCAACCACCTAGATCTCAGTAGTCCTACTGGGCCAGGATCAAGCTAATAGGCTCATGCCATGGTGGAACACATGTCAGCATGGGAGGGTCATTATACCGAGCAAAAAAAAAAAGACAGAATGAGCCTGACCTCTTAGAAGATGAGTCAAGGGAAGAGGAGTATTTTCGACCATGGTTATCTTCAACCTTGTTTACTTGCAAGTAGTTCCTCTGTGCAAATCAACACGGAAGTTAACTCCACAAATCTGGACCTCTAGGCGATAGGTGATTATGCAAGCCTCTCAGTCTCATCTCACTGGACTTGGTTATGGTCAGCAATTATCCAGATGGTCGACATAGAAAGAATGGTGAGGGTTGTTTCTTGGTCACTCATAGAAAAGGTGAGAGGGGAAGGTAGAGGGTTGAGTCAAAATTTAAGGTAGGGTGAGGAGTCTAAAGTCGAGTAGAGTCTTGTGAAGGTGTGTTGACCTCACAGAGGTTTGATATCCATATATAGTGATGATCTATAGGGAGTTGGCCAACAAGTAGTCTGAGAATTGAGGAATGTTTAATTGTTTCCCTAGGAGGGAGAAACTAGGGATCAATTAATTCAAAAACATCTCCTAATTGCTAAAGGTTTGTGAGCATACATATTGATCGGGGTGAGAGGAAATTGAGAAATAAAAAGTAACCACATGATCCTCATTTCCTATTCTGACCAGAGGTGGATGATGACCTATGAGTTGTCAGATCACAATCCATCGATAAGTTGGTCATACAAATATTAAAGGGGTCAAGTCTTAGTTTTCCTATTTTGATTAAATTGTGTCATTTAATGTATTTTTGTAAATCCCTTTCACTAGAGGAAAATCCCAATTAATTCATATAGCTCTCTCCCTCTAACCAATTGATCTCAAATTTTAAAAGAAGGCATTTAACACTTAAATCTCAGTGTCGGTAAGAATTGGGGCTGAGATACATAAATTCAAAATACTTTTCATCATCTCTAAATATTCCCTTAAATTGATTTATTTAAGGCATCAATGAACTCTTTTTCTCATCCAATCTTGGAAAGATTCCTCATTTTGATATCTGTTCTCATTAAGTGCAATATAACACCAAACAAAACTACTAGTTTCCTCAAACTTATCTTTTTCTAAAAATTTACACACAATTCCTTATTTAAAATAGAAATTGTCCATTACTTATAGTAATCCCTTTATTATTGGATTTTCCATCCTTTCTTTAGCCCATTTTTATCAATGGATTATTAAAAACACAAATACTACGAAGAAAACCACAAAATCCATTCTATATGGAGAATTTGCATTCTCAAGCCAAAACTTTCAAACAAGACATATAAAATACCAAGTTTTCTAATATTTCCTCATAAAATTTGTATATGCATTCAAATATATGTATAAATACATGTGAAAAACCATCTTATAACCTGTAGATTGGTATCAATGAAGGATTTGTAGGAGATAGGTCTTCAATCTCATTATTTTCACACTCTAATGCAACATATACCTCCTGTGGCTATTGGATGTATCCTCCCTAAGCATGTAAGGTTTGTAATCACAAGTCTTTGCTTCTTCTTCAACACTCTATGCAGCAAACTCATTGATTCTTAGGCTCTAGATAAATTGCAAAGAGAAGTGGTTTTTACCATGTGCCAACTTGAGCATTATATTCCCCCTTCACTCAAGGTTTGTAATCACAAGTCTTTGCTTCTTCTTCAACACTCTATGCAGCAAACTCATTGATTCTGAGGCTCTAGATAAATTGCAAAGATAAGTGGTTTTTACCATGTGCCAACTTGAGCATTATGTTCCCCCTTCACTCTTTGATATGATGGTACATCTGGTTGTTCATTTAACTAGGAATGTGAAAATGTTGGGTCTAGTTTTCACGCATTGGATATCCTTTTGAGCAGCACATGAGTGGTTTGAAAGGTTATGTTCAGAACTATTTTTGGCCTGAAGGGAGTATCATTGACGGCTATGTTTTTGGCGGATTACGACCTTTTAGACAACTTTTTGAGTTACAAAAATACTAATACTATGAACCCTGACATTTATTCTGACAAAGGTAACTTTAGTATTACAACAGATAAATATTATTCATGAGAAATGGGAACACGCATAGTTGTATGTTTTACACAACATTAATGATGTGGGTATTTATATCCCTGAGCCTGTTCAATGTGGATTGCTAAAGAGCATAATCAAACATTTATTAGATCTTTTGAAGAGAAAGTATTTAGGAAACTATCTGAAAGACCAATTAATGTTACACAAACCATCAAATGGCTCGTGCATAAGCCAAAGACACACATTACATCTTAGAAAGGGTCTGACATAAATGGTTTTTCATTCTACAAAAAATGTCAAGATGATAAGAGTGTCATCTAAAATAGTGGGGTCACCCTTCTAGCATCTTCGTTGTATTTTTGTTGAGACAAGGATAAGATTCCACGTGAAGGAAATATATCTTATTATAGTGTGATTGAAGATATATGGGAAATTGACTACAAAAAGTTTAGAGTTCCATTATTTAGGTGTGAATGGGTTGATAACAAAAAAGGAGTTGTTGTTGATGAACTCAGTTTCACAATAATGAAATTTTGAGTTGACAGAAGAGAAGGATGAACCATTCATCATGCCATCACAGGCAAAGCAAGTATTCTATATTTACGGTACTACAAAATAAAATTAGTCTATCATTCTTCATGGGAATATATAGTTCATTTCAGATGCTATTGATGAAGAAGGCTACTATGACAAATATGATGACTCTAGTCCATTCTCTCCTGGCTTACCAAGTGTAAATGTTGAGTCTAACACTGATGAATACACACATGAAGATCACATATAAGGGATATTAGTTTAAGGTATATACATGCATTAAACCTATTTAATTTTTCATATGTGATGTCTTTTTCATACATTATATTTTCATTCTATATCCTATTTATTTTTTCATATGTTATCTCACCTTTTCATGTGATAAATTCTCATTATATAACATCGTTATTTTTCAAAATGTGATCTAACATTTTTATATATTTATTTATAATTTTATAGATGGCATCTGAATAGGAGCACAAGGATCATGAGTGTGTGGATCTTGAGCATCGGAATCCTACTAGGGCTCCTGACTAGGGTGATTAAGGTGTTGCAAAATCTACACATAGGAGAGGGAAAGTTTGATTAGAAAAAGCCTCAGCTAGGGGTAAAGGGAAGAAGGGCACCATTGAATTAGTTGAAGCAGGAATGATGATTACTAAAGAGTTTTTTAGCTACTGTGGGGTCCTTAGTCAAAGCAAAGTGCCTATCTATATTGAGGATTGGAGACACATGGATCATACCACTAAAGACCTCACCTGGAAGTAGATAAAAGTGAGATATATGCATTTACATTTTTAAAGTCTTTTCTTGTTCTTTGTTTTCACATTTCTAGAAGTAGTGAATATTGAACCTTTTTAGGGCATGTATGGGCTTGGTGAAAAGTTGCATCATAGGAATATTATGTAGCTCATCTAGAGAAGGTGATTGGCGAACAATCCTTACAAGAGACTACATCCATGGATTCAAGAAGGACAAGGACCCCACTCTACAATGACCCTATCTTGGTAAGAAAAAGAATGGGATACATTTCTTGAGAAGAGACAAAAAAATGAGTTCAAGTTATTGAATTAATTACATTCTTATTATTTATTGTGATTAGTTAACAATATTTTCATTGAGTTAATCAGGCCATTCACAATGTTAAAAAAAGGTACTATAAGAATGTGCACAACCACTGGTTGGGTTTAGGTGGTTATATAAAATGCATCCTATTGAGAGAGTAATAGTAAGAGAAATAGTAAGAGAAAGAGAAAGAGCAAGAGCATGGGCCTTCTCCTTCGACTGCTTCTACTACTGAGTCTTCTAGTACTTTTGGGTGATTACCTCACTATTTGGAGTGTACACATTTGAGGAAAAACAAATTTAGAGAAATCACAGACCAAGCAACGCAGGAGGTGGCTGCAAAATGGTAAATTTCTTAGTCTCACAATGCATGTCCATGATTTTTTCCCTAGATTGTTAAGATCTATTGATTAGTCAATTTTGATGATGTATAGTTGGAGATGAGTGAGAAAAGAAAGGAGGGCAAGTTTGCCCCTCAGAATACAGACGATGAATTGATGGTTGCTTTAGGGATGGAAGAGAGCCCTAGACGAGTTAGGGCCAATGGAGCTAGGTTTGAGCTAAAATATTTTGTTTGTCTCATCCCAACAAAGGTACAAATCTGCCAAGAAAGGTGGAATGGACCATGAGAGGTAAAAAAATTGATAGTTGTAGCCTTGGAGAAATTTAAGGCTTTTGATAAGACATGAGCTCCTTCAGCAGTCAGTGATCCTATACATCATCACATGTCTGAGGAGGATATTGGGAGTACTCCTTTTGACCCACATGGCCCACCAGGGGTAAGATTAAATTTAAATCAATTTACATGTTGTGTTTATACATTATGATGAAGTAATCCCTCAAGTCAATGTATATGTTTTCAATTTAAATGATGTGTTTCATAAAATTGTAGGTGGCTAGAAAATGTTATCTTGCTATCAATGTTCCATCATACAACATCATGGTAGATGTCGAGGTTTTTCTAAATGTTGACATGGTTCATGGCATTCCCCTTCATGCTGATCATATTAGTTTATCTTTCACATGTCTTGTTCTGGAATGGAATGAAACACCACTCCCATATGAGGACTCAGATGCCACCACAAAAAAAGAGGTAGAAGATGGCTTTACTAGGTGTCTGAATCAACTCATTTTATTTCTTGAGGTATGAAAAATGTATATTGAAGTTATATATAATAGGAAGCTAATATGATGATACATGCATGAAAACCCCAACATCTTAGAGTCCCCTTAGGGTTCCAAATCCTCTACCCCCAAATTTTATTCCACATAAGTTGTTCAACTCCTTAGGACCTAAATGCAATGTTTTTACAATATGACTAGACAATATAGATCGATCATATACCATGGTGATCAACCTTCAAGAGGAGGTTGTAGGTATACATCGTGACAATGTTATAGTGTTTACAGATGTGTCTAAGCTATTTCATTATCAATGGATGAACCAATCAATAATAAAACTTTGGATATATGAGTATGAATACCTTGTTATATGTGAAAAATACATGTTTTATAATTGTTTTCTATATATCAATTAATTATTGCATATATATGTTCATTCACATGTCTTACATGGTTGGTGAGTTTGGATTATTAAATGTGGCAATTCTAATTCCATTAATGACTAGCGATGTAGCTAGAGATCTGAGTGGCATCACTAATTATGTGACTACCACGATGAAGGTTTTTGGTTCTTCAAAGACCATGATTGTAGCTCCCTTCAATGTTGTGTAAGTTTTGGTCTTGTTGTTTATATTCCTAACTTTTGAATACAAAATTTTTCTAGAATTTAATTTTTATTTTGTTTGCCTTTTGTTCGCTCAAAAATAAGAATTGGCTATCATTTTTTATTGTTACTAAGATCTACAATGTGCATTTCCTTAATCCTTTGGGTATAAAACTAACACCAAATGAGGGATACCCAATGAAATTTTGATTCACTCATAAGTATATTTTTTCCATGCTCAACATATTTTTTACTGCTTGCATTATATGATAGTAAATAGTACAACATATTTGTCAATTTAATTTATAGGGGTATGAAAGCATTCCATAGAAGTGAAGGGAAAGTAGATACAAAAAAGAAATCAGTAACTTGGATTATTTGTAATGCATATAGTCTTCTCACTCCAATTCATGTATATTACCAACTTTGCTTAATTACATCTATTTGCATAATTGTAAATCTACATTTCCCTTTACTAGACAATGATTGGTTATGTGAATATTATGTGATGTTTTACATCGACAACATTGTCAGGCATGCGTTACTAGAAATTAAATGTATAGAAAAGGTATTTTTATTAGTCTTGGATGATAATTAATGAAGTAGCCATTTTATAATACAAATAATAATAACTAATTAACATTATGTCTCATTCTCTTTGTAGATTTTTGTCACTATTGAAGCCTATACATTAGAGAAGTTGAATGACGAAGAGTGGGAAAACTATTTATGGACTTGTCATCCAATTGGGATGGTTGATTGATATGGTTTTCAAACATTAATGTCAATATTTTGTGTTATATATTATACATGTCGACTTAAACTCCATGGAAGCTGATGTGTCCATATTTTTATGCATATGTGTGTAAAAATTGAATGTGATTTGTATGAGGAGGGAGCATCTTATCGAATCCACTTTCTGATGTGTATTTGTGCATATGTATGAAATTCAATGAGTGGCTAAGAACTGAATCAATTGAATTGTGAGCTCATGCATATGTGTGTGAATCTAAGTGAAAATGGATAGAATGTTGAGTTGAATCAACTGAGCTTGTATATATACTTCTTTCTTCTTGCATGTTTGCTGACCTATTGTTAATTGGGGATTCTTGCAAAGCCTGTAGTTCTGATGTACTACTACAATTCTGATGAACTATAGGCTCTAGAAAGGCTAGCAGCCAGACAACAGATCTATAGACCTGCTATATAAAAAACCACATATGTCGTTGGTTATTTCATAAGAAACTGACTACATATACATACTTCATCAGATTTGTTAATGAAACTGATGACATATCCCTTATTTTCATTATTTATTCACTAAAACTTCATTGGTTATTACATAAGAAATTGAATACAAATTGGGCATTACCTCATCGGTTCCTTGTAAACTGACGATAAATTGAGCATTACCTTGTTGGTTCTCCTTGGAATAACCAATGACAAAAGGTTAAGGGAAACCATATTTCCATCACATGTTGTGTGTTATTTCGTCAATTTGGCTGTAATGTTGAACCCACAATATTATCTATGTCATTAATTTTCTTTTGCCGAAAGAACTGACGATGTATGTCTTGAGTTTTAGCATCACCCACTTAGTCATCAATTTATAAACGATGAGATATGCTGAAAATAACTGACGACATACATCATTTCTATACTAGTGTCATGCACATCTGCTTTAAAATCTCAATGAAATCATTCCAATTCATCCAGTTAAGACTTTTAAACTAGATTGGTTCTTTTATTGATTTAAATATCATTTCAAGACATTATAAACTATATCCAAATTCCTCAGGGTTATTATAAACATGCACTTTCATCTTAAGTAGAATATTGATATTCAGACCACCAATTGAAAAAAAAAATTCCGACACCTATGTAGGAATCCCATTGATGCCCTATCCCTTTTTTTTCCTAAGCCAGGGGACCATATATTCACCCCACTCCCCTTGTTTGGGCACAAAAAGAACTAACGCATACATCTCCTACTAAACAGCAGGTCATACCATCAAAGAAAACCATAACAAGGATACTAAACCACACTGGCCACCCAACTCATCTCTTACCCTTCCGCAGCACGATATAAGGCGTCTTGTGTTTCTCAAGGAACACCATGCCCCTAATTCTAGCTGGGACAAACCTAAGGTCAGAAACAACAAGAGGTTCATTTAGGTTCACACCCCATCTCCCTATCTCCTTTGGTATCGAATTGAGAGCTTTATGCACCAATGATCCAGCAATGTCCTTCTCCACAAGAACCTCCTTCACCTCCTTGATCAGGTTACCGATTCTCCAGGGGGCGGTATCCACTCCCCAAAGCATACCATACACCGATTTATCATCAATCTCCACTATAGAAATGCGTAGAAATTGGTCATCCACGGACTTAACGCCTACTGCGCAAGCTTGAATGAGTGCCATCTGGTAATTTTCAGCCGTCAACCAAGCTCTGGTAATCTGACATACTACAGCATGGTGATTTCTAATAATCCCAGCCATCCACCATCTCCTTTGCCCTTGAGGATCACGGTTCTGCCCAACTGCAATGTTCAGCTTCAGATTACATCTCTGCATTAGAAGTACATAGAAACCTTGAAATAGTTGTGAAATTTAAATGGTCCTAAAATAATACCTAAAGCTTGACCACCATTATAACTCCTCATTTTCATAACCTTCATTATCATGGATAGACACCTACTAGTTCACCACCATGATAATATGTTCCATTACTTTTTGGGTCAAAGGTAATGATCTGGAATTTGGAAAAATGCATCTTCATCCACATATATTTTCTTCTCTTGGATTGTAATCTAAAATTGGAATTCCATTTTCAATAAAATATACTTTTGGGTCCTTTACCATGACCTTCAACTAGATCACACCTTTGATCATCATCATACATGCCCTTTAGGTTTTGGTCTAGGAACCAAAAATAGACCATACACAAACTCTAGCTTCCTAGGTTTGGATTCCTGATGTTACCATGACTCATGCATTTGTTTCCAACATTCATACATCATGTACATTTTTCTAGATTCATTACTAAAAAAATATTTGGTGAATGAATTAGAATATTAAGATAGTTTAGCTTTATATTTTTTCTAATAGATTAAATTAGGCATAGATTTATTGTGTATAACTAATTCATATCTTTATTTATGATATGAAGTACATCATGGTAAATATACATGAAACTAAATTTGATAAGGTCAAGAATTAACTAATTTAAATTGAGAATCATGACATTAAATGTACTGGAAAGATTGTGATTGACATGATGTTTTTCATCATATTCTCCCTTATTTATTGGTTCTTTTGTATAGAATAAATGTTTAGAACATAATTTTACTTATCAATATTTCTCAAATACGTGAAGAACATGAGATAACTTTTTATCAACTATGAAATGTTCTAATCATATCAATTATATTATCTACTCTATCTGGATATACCTACAATTTGTCTTTGGATAGTTCCAATCCTAATATATAGAGGGGCAGACAACTTTTACTCCACTTCTCATCCATCACCAATAATTATCATTGAATCGTCCTTGTGGTGTATACAAAATTTCTTCCTATTGACTTCCAAACTTTTTTCCCATCTCCTAACCATATATAAATTTATTCCATCTATGGGATCAAGGGAAAGATAATAATTTTAACTAAGCAGAGTTCAAAATTTATGGATTTCTATGAGTTTAGTATAGATAAATACTTCGGTAAATTTCATGTGTAAAAATAATATAATATTTTTTTCACATCATGAATGCATTCCTTATGAAATAATTATTAGTAATCACCAAAAACATTTAATTTTACAACAAGTCAAAGGAACTAGGAATGAGATTTTTTTTATACTTGAATACCAAGTCTTATCTCTCACTCCTAGTCCAAATCCTCAACAAGTTAATGAAAATATAAAATTTCATACAAACATGAGTTCTTTTATTGATGGGGAAAACCCACCTGCAAGAAGACGTATAGTTAGAAGTGATGGTAAACCCGAGAGACCGATGCTCCCATACACTAATATCTGAACAAGTCACATCAGAGGTTGTCTGACGCAATGAGAATTCATTTCCAAGCAACACCTCAAGGGGAGGAGCTCAGGAGCATGTGACCCTCTTTGAGGCCAACACGTGCGGCGATCACATGTTCTACTACTTACAATTACCATGATTTAACCATCGTGAGTAGGAAATTAGAGGGAAATACTCACAAAAAACACTCTATAATGAGTTGGTAAATCTTGAGGATCATTATGAAGCCTAAGTTTCCAAATTGAAGAAATTTAAAATTAGTCATATGGAAGGTGACGCCCTCAGGGAGGTGGGGGTGTATTTTGTTACAATCCATGAGGTTGAAAGTCAGATATTGGTGTCTAGAAAGGATCACGAGTTTGGGGGCTGGCAATATTTTTTCTCCACACCAATAAGTTGGTATATGATGACTCTCTTAGCCAATAAGATACCTACTTGGATAGAACCTAGGGTTTGCCTAACATAATACTTCCCTAAATATTCTCATAATATTGTCTCCTTCTCATATCCATGCTTAATAAACCCTAAAATGTACTACCCTCCTCATTTTAAGTAAGGGTTTTGTTAAGAAGTAGGATTAAGGCATCCTCCACCAACTAATGTATATTTTATGTTGAAATAGTGATATGGTTATGAAAAATGATTAAAATTATTTGTGGGTTTTTCCTTGCAAGGGTAAGCCCTAGATGTAGCTAGGGTTGGTTTAGGAAAATCCTAAGTGGGTCAACTGATATGTGAAATGCTAAGGTGTAGGGTGTAGTCCGTAGACCTAACCCTAAACCTTAATCTTGGGTGATGGGAGAAGTATGAGTAAAATAACAACTCTACCCATATAAACCCTAATTAGGGAAAGAGTAAAGTGGAAAATATAAATGAGTTAGAGATCCTAGTTTTCCCATGCATGCAAGATTGTGGAATAATGTCTGCATGATGTATGTGAAGGGTTTTGAATATACAAATAAAAGATAGGCAAATGATGGTTATATAGAAATGAATATAGACCCTCAACTCACTTTTAGGGATGGTGTCCCAGTCTGGGTTGGGTCAACCCCAAGAATTAGATAAGGATCTATGGGGGAGACAAAACCCTAAACCCATGGAATTAGGTTCTATCTATAAAGTCTAACCTCCTCCTATGAGTCCAGAAGGCACCTTAGGTTAGGTCCTTCCCTAGATAGGTGAGATATCCCATCAGTTTAAGAATTGAATTAACCTTGAATGTATCCTAAAGTTGGAAGGATTAGGTATGTGAAGCATGAAAGTACATATATGGAATATAATTCTTTGAATCCAATAATTCTATCCCTGAGCATAAGGTGAAGGAGGTAATACTCTCAGTAACCTAAGGAAAAGTCACTAAGGTAGTGGCTGACATTATGTGACCACACCCAGGAGGGAAGGTCAAGACTAAGCCTTAGAGGGAAGGTCACTAAGAAGACAAAGCCCCAGAAAGGAAGGTCGCCATGAAGACCAATCCTAGGAGGGAAGACCACCAAGAGGCCAAGCCCAAGAAGGAAGGCCACCATAAGGACCAAGCCCAGGAGGGAAGGTCTCCATAAGGACCAAGCCAAAGAGGGAAGTTCATCATGAAGACCAAGCCTAGGAGGGAAGGTCATTGTGAAGACCAAACCTAGGAAGGAAGGTCACCATGTTCCCAATGTAGGGACATAAAGGAAACACTTGCACCCTAATACAATGCAGAAATTCGGGTTACAAAATTATATTGAAAATAATGTGTTCGAATATTGTTAGAAAAACCTCAAGAAAAATGTGTAATGCAATAAAGTTATGACATCTCAATAAAATCTTAGGAAGGGTAGAGACCTAAGTCAACCCTAGGATCATGTATGGATGATTCAAGGTACATAAATCCTATAAGGACAAGAGGTGATCATGCCCTAAGTGCATAAGACTGTGGGTTCAGTAGGTAGCCATCCATGTGTACCCAAGGCCCATGGAGTTAAGAGATTGGACACCTTCATGAGTTGATGAGGCCAAGTGGACAATGTGAGGGGTACTCCATAAGTACATAAGACCTTTGGGGGTGAAGAGGAGATCACTCGAAAGTTAGTTGTACGTCATGAGAACTTAAAGGAATGACAAAGGTTAATGATACATGAGATGTAAATGTAAAGAATGGAAGAAGTCATGTAATGATGTTTGAGAAAATCTTAAAGGAATTTGTGCACTAACTCAAGAATTATGAGAAAATCATTTTCATTATGAGTACATTAAATTTAAAAAATATATGGAAAATAAAATGTATCCATGGTATGGCTAATTGTTGAGAGTAAGTCAAAAAAAATTGAATTATAATATAACATGTGGATACACCATCTCTGCATATGGAATGGGGTGAACTTTCAGCCGAATTCTTATTTTACCTTATTGTGAGTGTGACATATTGGGTAGTCACGTGTTATGGATATAATTGGCATATTAGAATGAATATCCTAAGTTGAATCTAATGGCATAGTATCAGATTTTGAGGTATTACCTCACCCTTATATGAAAATAAATGAATAATAGTTTGGAAACCTAGGTGAAAAGGTAATCACCAAGTAAGTTTGAAATCACAATTGAAAATGTAATCACCAAGTGATAATATCATGTAATGAATGAGGATGTAGAAATACCATGAGAACTCGAGTTACAACCTTAGTAAAAAAAGGAAATTTTCATATAATAATATGGTAAGCTAGATGAAAACCTATCCATTAGAGTTTGTTAGCATGTTTGAGGCAAATATGAGTTATCATTCACCTTAATATTACTAGTTTTGAATTTTTGAGACAAATCCTTTCAGGGAGGGGTGAATTAAAGATCCTCAAATTTTGGTAAATTTGAATTCTAAAGATATAAGGCTTTAGTTAATAAGCAAATTCCCTAATTTCATAATTCATAAAATAATAAAGTTATCTTGAATCTACTTTGAGGTACAAGTTCTGTAACAACCTCATTTTTCAGAATCCCCCAATTAAGAAAAGACCCAAAAAGTTGAGAGCATTACCTAAAATTCCCAAGGATCCAGATTTAACCAAGTAACAAATAATAGTAAATAATTTCAATTAATTAAATATTATTTACAAGATTCTCCTTAAAGTAGTTACATGAATTTCTTACACAAGAATTGTACATCTGAGACATAGCTTTGATTTCAAATATATTTCATTTGATACATCATATTTTTTCACCTTCATGTATTGCATGTACGTAAAATGACGAAACAAAGCACAGATCATCATACAAAAATATAATATGTACCTTGAGTGCATGAAAAGGTGCACAAGTAATATAACAACATATAATCAATCTATTACTCGCAAATAAGAATTGTCATTTTCTTTGAATATTTTAACCCAGGATAGCTATGCCCTCTTGGTAGTGATCACTATCCCTACAGGGTTGGTGTGTGCACCACCCCTATATGCATATCATCCTAGGGTTCAGAACATGATATATTTCTTTATGTGATACTCATAGTGGCATTATTATTTGAACAAAATGTAAATAAACATCCAACATTTCAATTGTTTAATCCATAAGAAAACCTCAGAAAACACTGACAAACTATATTGCATGTAGTGATAATTGTAACCATGTAACTCAATGGTGAGCCATGTAGATTATGGAATTGTACCTCAAGTATATTCAATCAATCTCATCAACAGATCCAAGTAATGAAAATTTAATCTTCATGTATGTGTTGGTATGTATGCCCTGAGAGCCAATCATGGGATGATTGGTGGGATACATTAAGATTGATTTGATAAACATCAAAGGCAAGCTTCCAATTCTTTCCTGTTCCGTCATATGAGATAGTAATAGAACATATTGAATGTCTAGAGAATGATAGTACTCAATGACGTATGCTTTCAGGTTAAGGACCTGAACGATGAGATCATATGGATGCTAAGAGTTTGTACATTCTCATTATGTCCCTAGTCGGATGTCATTGTAGAAGGTAGATAGACAACAATGACACACAAGACTAGATTGTGGTGTTGGTTGATGACAGAGTCTCATTAGTCATGATATAGAGATATCAAACCAAAAACATAGGTACTTGTTAGAGAACAAGTGTACCGAACAGACCCACTATGAGTTTGACACATGGAACCATGACATGGTAGTCATAGTCAGTACTCACAATGATGGTGGTGAGTGTGATTCTTTGGCCTGAAATCACTACACTCAACACATGTCGTTGGGCACACTTTGACATCATCAAACACAGTCCTGAAACATGTGTTGTTATAAAGGTGATGATTGGGTGTCTTTGACACATGGGGCTTTTGAGGGGTGAGTGATAGATATGGGATTTTTCCCTCCTAAGGGAGTTTGATATCCATGGCCACTTGATGTGTAGGATTGAGAAAGGTGTGCACGCATGTGTGAATCAGTATGTGATATTGGTGTCATACATATCTCTTCGAATCTACTCTGAGATCAAGAAAGTGAATGAACGTTGATAGGATGATTGTTCCATGCCTCGAGTTTGAAAAACAACTAGAGGGGGGTGAATAGGGTTTTAAAGTTAATTTAACAATTATTTAAATCTAACAACCACAAATGAAAAAGTAAGAAGGAGACAAGGGATTTAGAGTGGTTCCTACCTTAGCAAATTCTAAGGCAGTCAGTCCACTACCTGGTTGCTTACCCAACCGGGATTTTGAAAGTATTAATTTTATTACCTTCACAAGGAATTACACAAAATACAATACTTTATTATACCCCTTTGAACATCCTTCACTTTGAAGTAGATGCACCAACTCAAGGTAGCCTTCTTGAAGTAACTCCAAGCTCCCCCTTGAAGTAGCCTTCCTCTTAGAAGTAACCTCCCATTGCACCAGCCTTCTTGAAGTAGTTCAAAGTCTCCTTCTTCACCAAGAAGATCACAACCCTCTCCAATCCACAGCCTCCAACCTAGGAGTAGCAAGGAGAGTACAAGCAATTAAAGTGAACAAGAAAGGAAAATGGAAATTACAACTTATCCTTTGAAGCACAAGGCTTGATTTGCCTATATCAAGCGTGTAGATCTCCTAACCAATGTATATGGAAGTGTGATTGTTGTGGATAGGAGATACTAGCCTATAGGACACGAATTTAGAGCAAGGTGAAGAATAGCCAATTGCAAGTATTGCTCAATTGCTCAAAATAGGTTGCCAATGCAAGTGTATGCTCAAAGATTGCTCAAGTGTAGAATTAGTGAATGTAAGTGTCCTAAGGCATGTCCTATTTATAGGAATGACCTAAAAGTGCTTAAGGACGTTCTAGACACTTTCTAGGGGTTTCTAAGTGCTTAACTAGCAGTTAGGTATAAGTTAGTTGCATTAGCAACGACTAGTTAATTAATTCTGCAGTTGCTGTCAGAGTCCATCTCGGTCTAGAAATTGTCAACCGGGATACCTACTCGGTCGAAGTTTTGTCGACCGATAGGCTCTCTAGATCAAGTATTTGCAACAGTCATCTCCAACTGTCAACTACCTTGTTAGCTGTGTCTAACGGCTACCTGGGTCTTTCTCGGTCGAGAAGCTTGTCGACCGAGAGTGTCTCGGTCGAGGATTTTGTCGACCGAGATTGACCCTGTTTCAATGTTTTAATTAAAGTACTAAGTGTGTATGTGAGTGTGCATATGTGACACTATTGAAGGGGATGACCTGTCTAAGTGTAGTGATTGGCTAGGGAAGATCTAACGCTTGATTTACATGAAGTCTAAGTACTTGTACATTATATATTTGTACAAGTTTACATTTGATTACATTTTATGAAATTTATAAGCATTCAAGCATATAGATTCCCTAGTGGTTTGTCATCCACCTCATATCTGCAACACTCAAGTTGCACGTTAGATCAACAAGAATGAAATGTTTGTCATTATCAAAACAAAGGGTTTTACTGATGTCCATTTAGCCAACAATCTCCCCCTTTTTGAAGACGACAAACATTTCTAAAATATAAATTAAGGAAATATAAACATGTGAGTTTTCATACCTGAAGATTACCTTTGTAGCAATTTATGTTGTGCAAGTGAGTGCTGGCCGAGTTGTTATGAAACTCATTCTTAAAATTTTATATTTTTGATTTTATATTCTTTCTCCCCCTTTGTCATTTCAAAAAGATAACCAAGATAAATATTAAGTATGACTTTTATTTCTCCCCCTTAATTTCATAATTTGATGCTCCCCCTTAATAAGATATTCAGTTTGAAAAAACTAAGGGATTAATATAATTGTAAACCATTTTTGTCAAATTTAGCCTCAATTTGTTTCTCAATCATTTGCAAAGGATGTTAAGCCTTGAAATGATATGAGTTTCTTTTAAGTTTATGGCATATGTGTATTGATTTCTCACCCATTTTACAAGGGATGTTAGGCCCTGAAAATGATATGAGAATCCTTTAAGCTTAGAGTACATGAAAATTGTTTAGAGAATTCCATTATATCACATTCATGAAATTTGTAGATTCCTTTTCATAACCAAGATTAAAAATACTAAGGTCATAACAAGCTTCAAATGATGTTTATAGAGTTTTGTAAGCTTCTTAATCTTATAATCAAGATAGTTTGTGTGAGCTCCCCCTTAATCTTATAGTCAAGATAATTTAAGGATTCTAAGGTCACAATCAATATTAGATCATAATAAGTTGACCTTTTAAGAGAGTTATGCACTAAAATTATGTTTTCAATATGTTAAACACATTTTGAATCAAGATACTAAGATTAAGTGCAGTAAAATGATGTACAAATAAGCATTTTGTCAAGCTTATTTTAGGTCGACCTTGACTTCGACCATAGCGCCCCTTGGTCAAACTTGATTTCAACCAAGAGGCAATTTCTACAGATTTCCAATTTGAACACTCATATGTGAAGTATAATGTCTGCAGGTAACTTGATTAAATGAATATCAATTTGAAGCATTTTAAATGATACCTATTATGAATAACTTAATATGGGCATCACAGTGAAGTCTTTGTCCTTGATTTTCCTAGAATGCATGTTTTACATTCATTGTGAATGATGTCTCATAAGCTTTGCTATGGGTATAAATATCAAATCCCATTTCTTCTTGTACCCTTATTTTCAGATTAATCATAAGATTCTTTAGAAACATATATCCTTGAAAGCAAGGTTAATGTCTTAAAGTCAAGGTCTTGCAAATAACTAGATAAAACATTTATATTCTTGTTCTAAGAGACACTATTTAGCTTGTCATAGCATCATCATTCATTTATTACAAGCCATGCACACAATAATCATTTTCTATTATGTCAATATACATAGAGTTTTAGAGTTATGCAAAAATAACATTTCCAATGATAGCATCATCTTTATTTGTAATGAGTTGAAGTACGATGATCATTTGAAAACGTTATACATTTATGGTTTGTATATATGGATCAAAGATTATTTTAGACAAACCAATGAAACACAATGATCATGGCACAAAAATTATGATAGAAAAGTAGAAGCATATCCATAATACAATGATCAAGATAAAAGCATATAACTGCAATGATTATGATCATTTAAACTAAATTTCAATACACATGGTTCCTATATACATAGACCAAGAAATACTTTAGGAAAAACCATGTGAATTATGATAAGACAGTAATTTCTTTGATTAAACTAATCATGGTTCATATTTAAGCCAATCAATCTTGAGAATAAACCAAAATAATCTCATTCGGGTTCATAAATTCTCAAGACAAACCATGTAATTAAATATGCTTAATGAACTTTTTCAATTAATGAATAAGGTTTGTTCAAAATCAGTCTTCATATAACATTTTTGCAATATGTTTAAGGATTTCATATTCATGATGTTATATCTTAATTCATGATACAACAAGATCAATATGTCTTGTTTCAAAAATGGTCTCCAAGATTTATTCTTGATTTGCATATTAAATCAATCATTAATAACAAATTAATAGCAAACTAGATTAATTGAAAACAGGTTCAGCAGATTTATTGCACATTTGAAAATAGTAACCTGCTCGGTCGACTATTTCTCGACCGACAGTGTTCTCGGTCGAACAGTTTCTCGACCGAGAATGTTTCTGTACTGTTTCAGAATTGTTTTCAGTAATTTGTTACAAGTAAATCATAGGTCATTTCTAATTCAATTATGCAATTTGAAAACTTAGTTTAGTTGAGATAGAACATATGAATATCAAAGGAATATTTAGATCAAATCTCAACTAAGTATATTCAAATCTTTATGTTTTGAGGACCCTAATTAAAACAAATTTTCAAAGATGTGTCTCCGCAGATTATTTTAAAATGTATATTTTCAAGTTAGAAATTTTAATTACTTGAATCAATTTGTTATCCCATTATGTTAAGTTGAGATAGACATAGAAATATACAACTAGAGTCCTTGGTCATATCTCAACTTAATCTTACTTATTTAGTTTGGGGATTTCGGAACCCATACTAACTCAACATCCTTTTTCTTGTAAGGACATGAAAAAGAATAATGTCCAAGACGCAAACAATAATGACAACATATAGAATCAACCTCATATCTCTTTCTATGATTTTGTTCTAGGTTGTTCTTGGGTACATATGTGTATTTGCCTTTGGGTACATACATAGATTGACTCTTTGGCACTTGTGTCCTTCTCCAACTAGGTTTTTGATAAGATTTTCCTTTAGGATCATATCCTAGTCCTCTCCTTCCAATTTGATGATAAGGATTATTTAAAATTTTATCAAGGGTATCATTGTTACTCAAACTATTTACTTTTAGTTGCAGCTTAACAATCTCATCCATTCTTTTATTTATGTCTAACTTTGCTTGATCTAGATTAGATAACAAGGAATCTCTTTCTTTCACTATAGTATCATAATCTAGATGCGTACACAAAATAGGTTGTTTTTGAAGATCATTTACTTGAGTTTGCAAATTTAACTTTTCTAGAAAAAGAAGATTGCAATTTGCTTCTACAAATTTTAGCTTAATATCATGACCTTCAATAACCTTTTTGAGATCTTCATTTTCAGATGTAAGAGCAAGAAGCTTAGCATGTAACTCATCATTTGCTTTATTAGATTTCTTTAATTTCTTCTTGCATTCAATATATTTATTATGTGTCTCTTCAAGACTAGCAACTACCTCTTCTTTAGATAAATCAAAAAGGCTTACCTCTTCTCCTTCTTCTTCACTTATTGTAGCAATAAGACATTCTTTATGCGTATCTTCCTTCTTTGACCTCCATGGGCAACCAAGTGTTGTGTGGCTTGTTCCTAAGCACCAACTGCAACTTGTTGAAGATTGGTCCATACTTTTCCTTTGCTTGCGGTTGTAGACACCACCACCCTTCATACTTCAAGACTCGATTAGAGCTCCTTCAAGCCTGCAATGATACCAATTGAAAAACCACTAGAGGGGGGGTGAATAGGGTTTTAAAGCTAATTTAACAATTATTTAAATCTAACAACCACAAATGAAAAAGTAAGAAGGAGACAAGGGATTTAGAGTGGTTCCTACCTTAGCAAATTTTAAGGCAGTCAGTCCACTACCCGATTGCTTACCCAACTGGGATTTTGAAAGTATTAATTTTATTACCTTCACAAGGAATTACACAAAATACAATACTTTCTTATACCCCTTTGAACATCCTTCACTTTGAAGTAGATGCACCAACTCGAGGTAGCCTTCTTGAAGTAACTCCAAGCTCCCCCTTGAAGTAGCCTTCCTCTTAGAAGTAACCTCCTGTTGCACCAGCCTTCTTGAAGCAGTTCAAATTCTCCTTCTTCACCAAGAAGATCACAACCCTCTCCAATCCACAGCCTCCAACCTAGGAGTAGTAAGGAGAGTACAAGCAATGAAAGTGAACAAGAAAGGAAAATGGAAATTACAACTTATCCTTTGAAGCACAAGGCTTGATTTGCCTATATCAAGTGTGTAGATCTCCTAACCAATGTATATGGAAGTGTGATTGCTGTGGATAGGAGATACTAGCCTATAGGACACAAATTTAGAGCAAGGTGAAGAAAAGCCAATTGCAAGTATTTCTCAATTGCTCAAAACAGGTTGCCAATGCAAGTGTATGCTCAAAAATTGCTCAAGTGTAGAATTAGTGAATGTAAGTGTCCTAAGGCATGTCCTATTTATAGGAATGACCTACAAGTGCTTAAGGACGTTCTAGACACTTTCTAGGGGTTTCTAAGTGGTTAACTAGCCATTAGGTATAAGTTAGTTGCATTAGCAATGGATAGTTAATTAATTCTGCAGTTGCTGTCAGAGTCCATCTCGGTCGAGAAATTGTCGACCAGGATACCTACTCGGTCGATGTTTTCTCGACCGACAGGCTCTCTGGATCAAGTATTTGCAACGTTCATCTCCAACTGCCAACTACCTTGTCAGTTGTGTCTAACGGCTACCTGGGTCTTTCTCGGTCGAGAAGCTTGTCGACCGAGAGTGTCTCGGTCGAGGATTTTGTCGACCGAGATTGACCCTGTTTCAATGTTTTAATTAAAGTACTAAGTGTATGTGAGTGTGCATATGTGACATTATTGAAGGGGATGACCTGTCTAAGTGTAGTGATTGGCTAGGGAAGATCTAACTCTTGATTTACATGAAGTCTAAGTACTTGTACATTATATATTTGTACAAGTTTACATTTGATTACATTTTATGAAATTTATAAGCATTCAAGCATATAGATACCCTAGTGCTTTGTCATCCACCTCATATCTGCAACACTCAAGTAGCACGTTAGATCAACAAGAATGAAATGTTTGTCATTATCAAAACAAAGGGTTTTACTGATGTCCATTTAGCCAACAAAGTTCATTTGGGATATTAGTGACAAAGGAATTATACTTTCACTATAACACGATTCATGGATTGTAGGATTGAAAGTTGTTCTCCAACTTTCTATTTCATTGGGGTAGCACTGATGTGTGACTAGGCACCGCTCTTTTATTGTGAAGTCATAAGTGTTATGGACTTTCACTGCCAACGTGAAATGGACCTGTAGGGTCACACACATAGGATTTAACCTAGAAGAGGAGTTTTGTCCACAAACAATGTTTATATTGATTACTAAAGGAGTTTAGTAGTTCAATTAAACACTCAATTAATTGATAGCTCAATGTCATAATGTTCAAGGTGTTGGACACATTGATTGGAGTATCAGATTGATTGAAACTGCAATGGACTGATTCTGCACAATCTGCACTCCCAACCGATCGGCTCATGTGATGAACTGATCGGCTAAGCTTGGTGAACCGATCGGCTCAGGTGGTGAGTCGATCGACTCATGGACAGGATGAAATGATTGCTTCAAGTGTTGAAACGATCATTTCAATTGATGCAACCGAGCAAGTTGGGAAAGTAGGATTGGTGAGAAATTTCCTTTCGTTTCACTTTCCCAATTTGATTGGGACAAGGATTAGTATTTGGAACCAATTAGAAACAAAAGATGAAAAGTCAATTGGGAACTGATCAGAACCACGAACCGGCCGGTTCAGAAGTGAACCGACCGTTTCATGGGTCCCAACCGATCGGTTGAGGTGTCAACCGATCGGCTCAGGTCCCCAACCGACCGTTTCAAGAATGAAACGATCGGTTCAGGTTGCACAGTTGGTTGTTTTTGTGGAAAATATCGAACCCTTCTACTCCTACTTTAGTCCCGCATTTCCTGAGATAGAGAACCCTGTCCCATGACCCTCCAATATATATAGGGGTATTGGGGGATTCTCAAAGAACAACACAGTGCAACCAGTTGCTCTGTAAAGTTGTCGTTCTCTCTGGTTTTGGTAACCGAGAGAGCCCGAGCAAGTGCTACCCGATAAGGGAGGCACAATAAGGGAAAGACAACTGTAGAAAGTGACTGGTGGTAGGAGAGTGTGTCAGTGACTAGTACATCGACAGGAGGGTGCGAATCCTTCCAATTCCTTGTGAGACAAGGAGATTGGAGTTTCAGGTGGTCCGTGTGGACTACTTCAGAGGCGGGAGATTTCTACCGCTCGGAGGACAACTGTCAATCCAGACAGTCCCGATGTGACCAGGAGTTGTCAGTCTCAGTGCAACCAGGAGCTGCACAGACACTGTCCAAGATCGGAGGTGAAGATCACACAAGCCGCAAGGTATTGTCACTGAGCAAGCCTCGGGACAAGGCATGATTCCACAAACCATCCTTTCCTATTGTATAGACGTTGATGCGTTTCCTTGTTCTGGGTTTGGGGAGGAGAAAATTTTTGTTTCCGCTGCCTTCTCTGCCTCCCATAAAACCCAACAGTGGTATCAGATCCACGTCAACTGCTCTATACTTTAGGATTATCGATATGATCGATTTTGGTTTGTCACCTTTATTTATTGCATACGATGCGAATAAAATTGGCTTTATGCATGTCCAATCCTAAATCCACAAATCCCTATATACATATATGATATGTAACATTAATGCACTCGATACGCATCACCCTTTAATGAGTTTTGTGGTGGATGTATAGCGTGGTTATGTCCAATAAACCCTATTTGTGTATGGTTGTATGTGGTTTCTTGCATCTCGGTCTGCACACCGATCTTCCTTCTCCTATTCTTGATGTAACTCAAAATAATTCAAGATTTCTTTCCAACCTTTGCTCCTCTCGATTATAACTCGAGGTTTCTCCTTTTACAATGAAAAATAGGATATAATTTTATTTCATGTTATGTCAAAGAATGGAGGACATCCTGACGACAGTTGAGACGATCAGTTCAAGGCATGAACCGATCGGTTGACGTTCAAGACAATCGATTCAAGGAGTGAGCCGATTGATTGATGACCGGTTCGAGGAGCGAGACGAGCGGGTGGTGGCCATGATGAGATGCACGATGACCAGGAAAAATGATCGGTTGGAGGAGCCAACCGATCGGCTGGTGGCACCCAGCCGACCGGCCTAATGGCGAGCCGATCAGTCATGTGATGAGTTGATCAAACCCAGAAAGGCAAGGCACATAGTTCATCTTGTACGTGTTGCATGTGATGTAGATCTAGATGACCGTGATTCCTCTTGGCTCGATGAATTACATTAGGATGGCCATAATCATCGCTTTTATCATTTTGCATGTTTTCTATGGGATATAGCATGTGTGACGTCCCCAGATTTTCTAAAACTTAATCTGATGTGTGACGTCCAAATTGAAACCCTCACCTTAGCGAGAATCCCAATTTAAACATCCCACATGAGGCTAAGAAGAAGAAAATCAGAGGAAGTCAGAAGGAAACGCAGTCAGTAGCACATGTACATGAACAATAATAAAACAATACACACATGTTCACCATTCAACATATAATTACAACATGAATTGTTACAACATTTGATATTACATATTGAACAGCAAAACTATACATATACATGTACTACATCTAAACTACAGGATCTTAAGACAACAGGTCCACCTGTACATCAGCTCGCCACACAACTCTCACTATCCTGGGTCTTCAAGAGCATAACCATAACCTATACAAAAGATTACATGCGGTACACGTCAGCACAATATTTCATGAATATTGTACTGAGTACGCCTACGTGTCTTTTATTTACCTCTCATCATATCTTGGCAATAAGATAAAACTAATATACTTGGCAGTAACAGAAGAATATAAGAAAAGCATATACTTGAACAAAGATATTCATTAACAAAAGAGAACACATATTTTAAGCTTATTTTCCATTATATCTCAAGGCCTTTATGATCACTACCAAAGAGTTAGATCATTTGTACAAGGTGACCACTACCAAAGAGTTAGGTCAGACCACTACCAAAGAGTTAGGTCATATGTACAATGTGACCACTACCAAAGAGTTAGGTCACTTCCAAGCACACTACCAAAGAGTTAGTGCTTTCATATAATGGAACATATATATTATGTTTGATGTGTTCATAGAAGTAATCATGGAAAATCATGCAACATATCATACAAGAACAATCATTTCATCCAATATCATATGCCAAGTATTTTACTACACATATAACACAAGCATATTGTATAATAAGCCAAGTAAGAGGTAATGGCGTACCTTCCAAAGAGATATCCTAATCACATATCACCGATGTCAATTATAAGCTTGGTCAAACCTGATCAAGACAAGATCATATACGATCATCAGGTTCACATCATCTTACAACTCATCTTAACCCTATTCGTGTTCATTAGAGTTTCTCTTAGTTCAATAGGATATGTGTATCATTACTTGTATTCTTATCTTATGATTATCTCACTGATGTCATTTTCCAGATTACATCTCGTTATCAAAGTTCATCATCTGAACATTAGGTTCCATGTCCTTTTTGTGCACATATTAACCCTAGGTTACATCATTAACCTAGATTAGGGTTTTATATCACATTAAGAGAAAACATCATTGTATAACATGGATTATGGGTATCATCCTGATCTCATATTTAATTCTGAGGTTCCAGATACTGATATGAGATTACTCTGTAAATTTCACCAATTATTGAGCTTGTATGTATTAATCACATTTTATTCATGCTAATATCCCTAACTAGCCATATTAATCAAATTACATGATTTCATTCATTAACATGACCATATCTGACATCATATGCATTAAAGACATGGTTGTGGACTTACAAATATTTTTCCATAATTTTATGTCATCGTTTGCTATTTATTATCCATTAAACAAGAATCACATATCTTACATGATATTTCTGATATTAAAGCATTAAAAGGTTGATATTATGCTTCTATATTGTTCTACTCATTTTTCTGAGAAAAACAGTATATTATTTATATTTTTCTGATCACTGTGCTATTTTCTACAAATTATTGAATATCTGGGCATTTACTGGGATTTTTGAGTTGATTACCTTATTCTGGCCAAACAGGGACCGCCACGTGGCCTCACTGCTCCAACTGATTTCACTCATGGGCATTCCTTGTTCTGTGTCGAGCCGGCCGATCTGTATCCATTCTTCCGGTCTGGTGTTGGACCGCTTCAGGCCTCCCCCTTCCTTCACGCACACTCACATAACGTGGACTCCACGAATCTGTTAGGCAGGGGCCGCCGCAAGGGCTCCTCGCCAGACTCAGACACACCGAACTCCCACCCCTTAGCACCGCCGCTGGGATCCATCTTCCCCAGCATCGTTTCTCTGCCGCCTGCTAACTTTCTCAGCGACCTACCCAAAGTGCCGGTGCACCTCGGCATGGAACTCAGACGAGGTGAAGCAGCAGCTCCAAAACTTGTCCTCCATGAACTCTTCGACAACCGGCATCGTCGTCATGACTATGAGCTCCGGCAAGGTAGAAGCATCTCTGCCATGGGATCATCAACTTATGCCCTCAGCGACGCCTGAAGTTGTTCTACTGGAAACGGTCGCCTCGCCGAGGAGGCTCTCCAAGTCGAGCTAGCTCCATCGCATGCGAGCGATCATGCAACATGGTGTCGCGACAAGGCTGGGTCTGCTCCGACGAGGAGTCAGTCGCTTCTCCCTCCTTCCTTGGCTTCCATTTTCACATCCCAACGCCTGACTGGCGCCCCGTCCAGTCAAACACGAGCTATACCTCTGGCCGCCGTCATTGATAGCTTGGGTCTGATCCCTATGCCGCTGGTGGTTGGATCTCCGGCAAGCACTCAGGGAGACTCGACTCCTCACGGACTCCTCCAGATCTTCCTCTATCCCACTTCCTATCTCATTGTATAACTCCTCCCTATGGACCTGTACGAGGTTGATCCAGTTAGGCGAGGTCCTCATCGTCGTTCTCTGGTGCCGTGATCATCCCCCGATCTCCTCCTTTTGTAACTTCTACCTCCCACCTACAACAGATGATGGAGAGATAGAGGGTGGGGTTTGTATATCTCCCGCATCCAGCTGCCTTATACAAGTGCTTGAACTATGCAATCGGCAACCCAAGGAAAAAGGACTGGTCCCCCATTCTTTTCACACGAACAAACCGCTCACCACTCTCGCTTCCTCAGGCCACGACCTAGACGTGGGAGTCCAATGAAGCTGGCGCCTTTGCTCATGTAACCACTGCGATGAAGACAACTTCCTAACTCCTCAGCCATTCGATTCTATCTAAGGGTCCTGATAAGAACTTAACAAAACTTGATCCGTGGCTGCTCATGTCAAGGCTTTGTCTATAGGATCGAGACTACCCAGCTCAAATCTTCTCCAAGCATCACACATGAGCGTGACATAGTATTTTATCAAAGCCCAAGCTTCTATATGTGAACATGGGTCAAACATACATCAAAAAGTTAATCATCATCCAAGATATCTCACATCCAACTTTGGTGCTAAAACTCAACTATATGACCAATAAATTAAATTCCTTAAAGGCATAAACTTATGGATCTTAAACATGATATCAACATCAATCAATAATCTGACTTTATCAAAAAGCTTGTAACTTCCAATATAAAAACTAAACATATTGATTCACTTATGTCCTTGACCTTTAAGGATTCCAAAAGTCCACTCCATCACATCCTACAAACCTTAAAAGAAATTCCGTCCTCGGAATTAGGCCAGAAAAACCACTTTGTCACATCATATACATCTTAAAAGAACTTTCGTCCTCGAAAGTCAACCATATTCGTACTCCAAGGAAAACTACCATGACTTCATCCACATGTAGGCACTATTCTATGTGTAACATATCCATAAAGGTTACCTAGAACCATGTATCCAAAGCACTATTAGGGGGGTTTACAACCATCTTGGTGCACAAATACTCCGTTCAAGGTTAAACTCTGGGTTTAGAAACTTCGATTATGTCATGACGTATCTCATATATCAGGGTTGCACCCTTACCTTAACCCGAGCATTAGGATTTCGACATCATATTAACATGTTCCACAGAAGTTAACTAAAGTTAACCGATTGTATCAAGGTGTCATAAACATATTATTGAGCTAATTTGTTAGAACATGTTCTACATTAACATATGCCTTTTAGGAGGGAGTTAACTAAAGTTAACCCACTTTATCCATCTGAATCATATTGAGGTGTCACCATCATTATGTTGTGCTAACTTTCAAACTATATTTTCCATCTTTATTAATCATTAAGATTAACACATCATTTAACATGCTTCATTCATATGATCTTATTTCATTGTTCATACTAAATTTCAACATTACTAGTGATTTTTTTTTCACAAGATTAACCAACACTATCACACTATCATCATTATTCATGTAGATGGTTAACCATTTATGCATTCATATTTATTAAAGCATCCCAAAGTTTCCATCATGCCATATATCACCTCTTGATATTAGATCACATCTTTACATATATTATATCATGGTTGTGCTAAACAAACTTATGCCAGTGGCTAATTAAACATATATCAAAACTTCATCTAGTCCAATTGAGGTTCTCCTAACTCGTATCATGAGGGTAGTTACAGGCTCAGTCTCTCTGAGCTAACTGAACTCTATGAGTATCTCATATGCATATTCTTTATCTTTCCTCTCTGATCTAGGGTTATTAGATTACCTCATTGGCACTAGTGATAGCTTTACAAGCTCTAGACACATAAGCACCAACCAAAACATGTTATGACATACTCATCATATATCTCTATCTATGAAACATTCATACCCAAAACTCTCTTTTATACACCACTAGATTCCTATGTGGGAACCCACCAACCCGAGCATGAGGCTTCACAGAAACTAACATAGCTACCTCCTCCAGGGTCTTGGGCTCTCTCCCTCACCCAGATGGTAGGCACTCATATACATGCACATATATAACCAGCCTCTCTCTATCTCTAGGGTTGGTCTTCCCAAGGACATCTAGGTTCAGCAAGACTATAGGAATCATGCATAAAGCAACTCATCTCAATCACTCAGGAGTATTCTAGTTTAGGACATATCACATTTCTCATATTTCTCATATCTTAGAGTTTAGGTTCTCTAACCTTCTCCCAATGGGTCTCACTCTCTCTGGAGTTAACCCCGAAACTGGTCCTAACACTAGAGGTCCTCCTTCGTAAAAGAGATTGAGGCTCATGCTGACTCACAACCTTGTCTTAACATAACATATCTTATCTCATAAAAGAATGCATACTTGCATCATCAAAACTTATCTCAAATCCACAAACAGAACTGAATTCATCAAACACAAACATAAATCATCTTATATCTTCTATCTAAGACTTAGATCATATCATCAAACTTATTCTATCTATCATATACTCCAAAAAGGCTCTAGACATCTAATCTAGAACTACTCTCTTCTAGACTGATGTCATCACTTTCACTTAGGTTGCATGACCACCTCCTACTCGTACATGTGTGGGGACACATTTTTGTAATACATATACATAATAAAATATTATATAGTTTTTCTCCGATAAAACAAGCGTCAGAGAAAACTACCAAGGTTCGATCCGATTGGAATCAAAAACCAAATCCAGAAACGAGTGTCTCACACATAGTAGAGAGTCCAGTGTCATGAAAACTAGTGAAAGGGGTGAGAACAAGGGGTAGACTAGTGTAGCTACGCTAGACAACGTGCACAATATGTCTAGGGTTTCTCTTCCCTTGATGCACGTCATTTCCAAATAGTGCAACGTCCCATACCGCTGCACTACAAGGAAAGTACGACATCTAAGGACTTGCTATACAACAAGCACTAGTCTAGACCTAGTTCTCAGACATCTAGGTGCTAACCTAGAGTCTAGGTCAGATCTAGTCTCTAAAAGATGACTAATCTAACCCTAAAGATTATTATGTTCAAGGTTCTTTAGTTTTGAGTTGCATAATGAGCAAATGTCAGGCTTTGCTATTGTTGATGCTCTGATACCACCTGTGATGTCCCCAGATTTTCTAAAACTTAATCTGATGTGTGACATCCAAATTGAAACCCTCACCTCAGCGAGAATCCCAATTTAAACATCCCACATGAGGCTAAGAAGAAGAAAATCAGAGGAAGTCAGAAGGAAACGCAGTCAGTAGCACATGTACATGAACAATAATAAAACCATACACACATGTTCACCATTGAACATATAATTACAACATGAATTGTTACAACATTTGATATTACATATTGAACAGCAAAACTATACATATACATGTACCACATCTAAACTACAGGATCTTAAGACAACAGGTCCACCTGTACATCAGCTCGCCACACAACTCTCACTATCCTGGGTCTTCAAGAGCATAACCATAACCTATACAAAAGATTACATGCGGTACACGTCAGCACAATATTTCATGAATATTGTACTGAGTACTCCTACGTGTCTTTTATTTACCTCTCATCATATCTTGGCAATAAGATAAAACTAATATACTTGGCAGTAACAGAAGAATATAAGAAAAGCATATACTTGAACAAAGATATTCATTAACAAAAGAGAACACATATTTTAAGCTTATTTTCCATTATATCTCAAGGCCTTTATGATCACTACCAAAGAGTTAGATCATTTGTACAAGGTGACCACTACCAAAGAGTTAGGTCAGACCACTACCAAAGAGTTAGGTCATATGTACAATGTGACCACTACCAAAGAGTTAGGTCACTTCCAAGCACACTACCAAAGAGTTAGTGCTTTCATATAATGGAACATATATATTATGTTTGATGTGTTCATAGCAGTAATCATGGAAAATCATGCAACATATCATACAAGAACAATCATTTCATCCAATATCATATGCCAAGTATTTTACTACACATATAACACAAGCATATTGTATAATAAGCCAAGTAAGAGGTAATGGCGTACCTTCCAAAGAGATATCCTAATCACATATCACCTATGTCAATTATAAGCTTGGTCAAACCTGATCAAGACAAGATCATATATGATCATCAGGCTCACATCAACTTACAACTCATCTTAACCCTATTCGTGTTCATTAGAGTTTCTCTTAGTTCAATAGGATATGTGTATCATTACTTGTATTCTTATCTTATGATTATCTCACTGATGTCATTTTCCAGATTACATCTCGTTATCAAAGTTCATCATCTGAACATTAGGTTCCATGTCCTTTTTGTGCACATATTAACCCTAGGTTACATCATTAACCTAGATTAGGGTTTTATATCACATTAAGAGCAAACATCATTGTATAACAGGGATTATGGGTATCATCCTGATCTCATATTTAATTCTGAGGTTCCAGATACTGATATGAGATTACTCTGTAAATTTCACCATTTATTGAGCTTGTGTGTATTAATCACATTTTATTCATGCTTATTATCCCTAACTAGCCATATTAATCAAATTACATGATTTCGTTCATTAACATGACCATATCTGACATCATATGCATTAAAGACATGTTTATGGACTTACAAATATTTTTCCATAATTTTATGTCATCGTTTGCTATTTATTATCCATTAAACAAGAATCACATATCTTACATGATATTTCTGATATTAAAGAATTAAAAGGTTGATATTATGCTTCTATATTGTTCTACTCATTTTTCTGAAAAAAACAGTATATTATTTATATTTTTCTGATCATTGTGCTATTTTCTACAAATTATTGAATATCTGGGCATTTACTGGGATTTTTGAGTTGATTACCTTATTCTGGCCAAACAGGGACCGCCACGTGGCCTCGCTGCTCCAACTGATTTCACTCATGGGCATTCCTTGTTCTGTGTCGAGCCGGTCGATCTGTATCCATTCTTCCGGTCTGGTGTTGGACCGCTTCAGGCCTCCCCCTTCCTTCACGCACACTCACATAACGTGGACTCCACGAATCTGTTAGGCAGGGGCCGCCGCAAGGGCTCCTCGCCAGACTCAGACACACCGAACTCCCACCCCTTAGCACCGCCGCTGGGATCCATCTTCCCCAGCATCGTTTCTCTGCCGCCTGCTAACTTTCTCAGCGACCTACCCAAAGTGTCGGCGCACCTCGGCATGGAACTCAGACGAGGTGAAGCAGCAGCTCCAAAACTTGTCCTCCATGAACTCTTCGACAACCGGCATCGTCGTCATGACTATGAGCTCCGGCAAGGTAGAAGCATCTCTGCCATGGGATCATCAACTTATGCCCTCAGCGACGCCTGAAGTTGTTCTACTGGAAACGGTCGCCTCGCCGAGGAGGCTCTCCAAGTCGAGCTAGCTCCATCGCATGCGAGCGATCATGCAACATGGTGTCGCGACAAGGCTGGGTCTGCTCCGACGAGGAGTCAGTCGCTTCTCCCTCCTTCCTTGGCTTCCATTTTCACATCCCAACGCCTGACTGGCGCCCCGTCCAGTCAAACACGAGCTATACCTCTGGCCGCCGTCATTGATAGCTTGGGTCTGATCCCTATGCCGCTGGTGGTTGGATCTCCGGCAAGCACTCAGGGAGACTCGACTCCTCACGGACTCCTCCAGATCTTCCTCTATCCCACTTCCTATCTCATTGTATAACTCCTCCCTATGGACCTGTACGAGGTTGATCCAGTTAGGCGAGGTCCTCATCGTCGTTCTCTGGTGCCGTGATCATCCCCCGATCTCCTCCTTCTGTAACTTCTACCTCCCACCTACAACAGATGATGGAGAGATAGAGGGTGGGGTTTGTATATCTCCCGCATCCAGCTGCCTTATACAAGTGCTTGAACTATGCAATCGGCAACCCAAGGAAAAAGGACTGGTCCCCCATTCTTTTCACATGAACAAACCGCTCACCACTCTCGCTTCCTCAGGCCACGACCTGGACGTGGGAGTCCAATGAAGCTGGCGCCTTTGCTCATGTAACCACTGCGATGAAGACAACTTCCTAACTCCTCAGCCATTCGATTCTATCTAAGGGTCCTGATAAGAACTTAACAAAACTTGATCCGTGGCTGCTCATGTCAAGGCTTTGTCTATAGGATCGAGACTACCCAGCTCAAATCTTCTCCAAGCATCACACATGAGCGTGACATAGTATTTTATCAAAGCCCAAGCTTCTATATGTGAACATGGGTCAAACATACATCAAAAAGTTAATCATCATCCAAGATATCTCACATCCAACTTTGGTGCTAAAACTCAACTATATGACCAATAAATTAAATTCCTTAAAGGCATAAACTTATGGATCTTAAACATGATATCAACATCAATCAATAATCTGACTTTATCAAAAATCTTGTAACTTCCAATATAAAAACTAAACATATTGATTCACTTATGTCCTTGACCTTTAAGGATTCCAAAAGTCCACTCCATCACAGCATGTATATGATACATACTATGTATAGTGGTGATTGGATATGTATATGTATATGTATATAAAACTAAATCCCTCATTAAATATTAATGTTTTAGATGCCTTCCAAATGTGACACACGTGAAAAACGTGATCGACCAAGTGTGGGCATGCCCAAGCGTGGTGCACCATCTATCTCGTGGAAGCGTGAAGGATGAATATGTGGGTCTACCCAAGCAGGGTGCATATTCATCGTGTTGGCTTTGGGTTGAACTTAACAAGGTGACCTATATAGGATCTAGCACCTTGAGGCATGGAGATGATCATGGCAAGGAGTTTCATATGACATCTTATCAAGAGTTCCATATGATGCAATTGGCAAAAGTTGCCTACCTGAGAGATCTAAGTTGTGGGTGACAACCCAAGCTGGTCCATGACTTAGAGGATTTCAGGATCTTGCCCACTAGAAGGTTGTAGGCTGCAATCTTCCAAATTGATGGTGAGGGCTATCAATTTGAAGTAAAATAGTGGGAGTGATAATTAATTAAAGGACTAATTTATATCGTCAACCTTTCAAATCAATCAAATAAGTCAAAAGGAGTTTTGGACTAAAATTGCATATATTTCCTTTTGTACAATGAATGATTAATCAACAATAATCATTTTATTTGCGATCGGTCCTTGAGACCAACAAATTAAATGGGAATAATTCCATGATTGGTTTGGACGATGAGAAGTGTTCTCAATCAAAGAGTGAAAGCTATAAGTCCTAGTTATACCAGAACCAGATGAACTCGATCCCACCACAGCAACGGCTGAAAGTATGCTTATGGAAGCATACCGAGGATGGCATTGATGTGGAGTGATTGATGTTGTGTTCCCTGAACTATGAGTTGCAGAGACAACATGAGACATATGATGTCTCCAAGACACTGTCAGGACCCACTCTTTTGATCAGCATAAATACCAACCATTAGAGATAATCCCAAACCTAAACCCAGATTATGAAATAAAACAATGAATTCTCGACAAAGGCGATTAAACAATATACAAAAATCACAGATAACTTTTTCCTTTTTATTTGTTCACAAACTCATAAATCAATGTCACATCAAGGGCATCACATTCAGATATCACAAATCATATTCAACTCCATTAAATCTAGAATCAAATCTTGTTCTCATATGCGGTTTAGTTTACATCAGATACATGTACATTGATGAGCAAACAAAATCTACAACCCATCCCAGGAAAGAGAGAGTACAAGGACATTCTAATCTTTCTAGATTATACTATTCATATCTTCTTTGTCACACCCTCTCCGCTGGATAGCATTATACCTAAAAACATTTGAAACAACCTCATGAGACTCATATAGAGCCCCAATGAGTGGATACCTCCCACTCAAGCTAGGTACATGCATCAGCATCAGATTAAGTATAATAAACTTAACAGAAACATGCTGATATTGAAAAGTCCAACAGATAGTTCTATCATGAGTCAAATCTATCTTACAATGGTAATCTAATCCAACAAATAAATTAATCACTTAAACCAATTATAACTTTGAAACATCTGTTAAAGCATGTCTATGAACAAATTAGCAGATACTTCTCAGTTCAGATTAAGAGCCGTACTGCATGTGAAATAAGATAAGTTCTAAGAATTATTGAATCAATACATAACAATAACATTATCTTTTTGACACTCCACCAGTCGGACATGAACAAATCAATAGATACTTCTAATTTAGATTAAGAATCTTACTACATGAGTAATAAGTCAAGTTCTAAGCATTTTGAACCAATACATAACAATAACATTATCTTTGTGACACTCCACCAGCCGGACCAGGAACACATCCTGTAGTCCTGAAGCTGAAGTACACATAAAACATATCTACCAAACAATACTATCAAATAGTAAGCTATCCAACTCATAATCAGAATGGATATGAATCCCATCATTTATAACTTGTCAGCATGACATATCATAATATGAAATAGAGAATATCCATATCAACATGATTACTTTCCTCAACAATAACAAATCATCAAGTAGCAGTATAAAGAATGTAACAACCATTCATATCATGTTCTACACGGCTTATCATCTTTTATTCATTTTCCCTGAAACTACTTGGCTTGTACCTCACCAAGTAGAAGTCGCCACGCCTGATTCTCGTGTCAATGACTCACCGTCACTATCTTAGGGTTTAGTCGGCCACCCTAAGATATCAACAACAGACCCTGGCCACCTCAGGGTTGCCTAAAGAGGCTCACGTCCTCATCTCAGGTACACGAGATAGGAACCAGCAAAACAGTATATCACATATCACAATATTTCACATATTTTTCATTTCACATTTCACATATTTCATTTCAACAGAGTCTATTCCATCTGGACATAGACTTTCACATCAAAGATTTAGGGCCAGAGCCACTCCAGAAGACTCACTCCTAAATCCTGGTGGTCTAACCTTTAAGGTCTCGATCCACACTCCGGAAATCCTTCTCATAATTCATCGATTACTACAAGGAGATCCGTTTTGTTTCCCCAGTGTGGTCCTCGGGGGAAACTCACGGTGTTCAGGGAACCTAACTAGATGTTCAATCATTTCACTTGTTATTAATCTCTTTCAGTCATCTTAAAAGAATTCAAAACATCATATATCATATATGTGTATTCTCGCGTAACTATAATAACATGAAACAGATTAACTTTATCAATAAGGGCAATGATCAAATCAAGAAGCACAATAAGTCTATAGATTGCAACAAATATGATTATTTCTACCTTCTGCATCAACTCATAGCAATCATAAATAGTGGGCTTTCTGCCCGAGACATAATCTTATTGTCCAGTATTTACCCCATCAGGGTTTTATCATCATCACTGGGCCTTCAGCCCTAGACATAATCTCATAATGAAACATTTACCCTTATCAGGGTTTCTCAAAGTAAGGAGTGCATATTAAATTCCATTTCAACATAAATCTTATCAGCTCATTGTATATCACGATTATGAACAAATATTAGCAGAGGCATTAAAACTAGCAACAGTAAAAGCATATAGATATCATGTATCATTCCTCATACTCAGAATGGATTTATCATACAACATATGCCTGTTCCATCCAATCTGAATAGATGCCAATAAATTTCATGCATATACATGCATACCCGACTTAGTTCTCTTCTTCTTTTATTTCACATTCTTAATATGGGGTTACTAGTAAACACATGTTGATTATCATTTGAATTCCATCAAATTGGTTCATTCTCATAATACAAGTATTCTATCAAACAATCACAATACAAGAACACATTCTTGTAAGTCAATTCAAATACTTGAGTTTCATCATTTAGTTGAATTCACTACAATCATGTACATCTCTTAATCACCCATTTGAGATTTCCATTCATTAGCATCATCAAACTCATCAGTTTAGGGTAAGAGTTACATTCTTAGAATCATCTACTAATTCCTATCTTTTTCCATCATTTTATACTTAGTAGTCTCAACTTCTTTCATTTCATGTTCATTACATTATCTGGACCAATCTTTCTTGATTCACTTTACATACAATGCTTCTCTTCTACATAACATTTACTAAAATATAGTTCTTATTATATTTCACTTAATTTGGGTTAAGCCACATGTAATTAAAACAAAAGATAAAATACTTCATCATACTATCTTCATTAGTTTCATCTTTATCTTGCAATCAGCATTACGTACATCATGTTCATATTGTCTCTTATATTCAGATAAGTGTACCTTAATGTTAACTACTAATGTCATTTCCATAATAAAAAATGATCATTCTTTATTATATTAAAACAATTACATTGGACTTAGGTGATATTCGTAAGACTCATCATATTCAATTGAAGTATTAATACTTTCAACTTCAACATTTGATCACATTTCAAACATCATATACAAGTCCTAGGTTTATCACTCATAATTGTCTTAGTAATAAACTTTTAGGGTTTTCAAGAAGTCATTACTTAGTTCAACATATCATAATAATCATATCATTCAGTAATCCAATCATGTCTCAAGGGTTCATTAGGATTATTCATAAAAATGGAAACCCTAGTTTCCATTTTCACACGTTTCATTCATCAATCATAAGTATACATTGATTAATTGACTCATTTGATTCACTTCCTCAACACAAATCCTAATCAGGATATGTGGTCATTCAAATCCATTAACATTCAACAATACACTTGTATGATACAATCTAACACAATTCAGATATGAATTCATACATGTCAATTCAATTCCAAGCATATCGGCCATTGGGCTGATTTTTAGGAAAATTTCACATGAAATACCATATTCATCTACCCATAAGAATACCTATGCATTTTCAACCAATATAACATGAACTAGTCAAGTTTCAATCAATGAGAAATAATCAAAATCAGTAAAATTGGATTCCCCAATATCTTTCCCAAATCAAATCCAATCACATACATGTATAAACAAGGTTTGTGATTGTTTTAGCCGCATTGAATTAGGCTTTCAACATGGATACAAAGCTTAGGAGTGATAAAAACACTCACCTCAGGTGTGAAACACCTGAAATTTGTAGCCCAGCTACTACTGCTAATTCTTGAATCAAGTCCTTACTTCAAGAAAACAGTTGCTTCCTGCTCCTCTTCACTCAAGAACCTAGAAGAAGAAGAATTGAAGAAGAAAGAATGAAAGAAGAGATCAATTTGGATTCTTTTGATCCAAATCAGGGAAGTGACGAGTTCTATACATAGGAGAGAATAGAATCAAATAAACCTAGTAAAGATTTATGATCTATACAGAATTTACCAACCTTGGAAAGAGAAAACCCAGAAATCTGAAATTTCCACTTCGGATTCTCCAAACCCTAAAATCTCCTCCTCTCTCAAGAATTACGAGGCTCTAAAGTGTGGGACGGAAATGAGAGGTGCTTGGGTCGTAATAGAGTCCTATATACTCATTAAGGTGCTTGGAATAATTAATTATAAACATTTTTCAGTCTTTTTTTTATTTTCCAGAAAAATCTGGTCGGTTGAGTTTGTCTCTCTCAGAACTCGACCGAACTACATGTTTCAGAACTAAAAACTCATCCAAAAATTATGAAACTTTAATCCAATATCTGAAATTGAGTGTATAAGTTACAGTAAAAATTTTAGATCATTTGGAATTACTAATAAATAATTAAAAATCAAATACCACACTGCTATATTGCAGTCAGCAGCATGGTCGGTCGAGTTTGTCCTGCACAGAACTCGACCGACACCCTCACTGTAGAGATCAAAAGTCATCCAAAAATTACGCAAATTTAACAGGGTGTCTAACATTGTGTTTGTCAATCACAGTTAAAATTCTAGATCAATTGGATATACCAATAAAAAGATAAAATTCAATTACCACACTGCTATATAAATATGAAAATATGATCGGTTGAGTTTGAAACTCGACCGATAAAGAGGTCAGAACATTCTTAAAAAATTCTGATATTTTTCAAGAGTGTTCAAATTTTATACATAAAAATCATATCCAAATTTGAATTAAATCAGTGTTACACAGAAAATACTAAAAATAATTTAGTGAAACACTATACTTATCAAATTCTGTATTCATATATCACCAAAACCCTAATTTGGGCCGATTAGGGTTTCTGAAACGTTAACCCTAATTATGTGAATCAAAGTATGATTAAAACTTCTCATTATATTTAAAATATGAAAATTTAACTACCATCACTAATCAAGCTTTAAACCATGATCAACTTAGTTAAGCATACAATTATCCAAGTAAACCCTAATCAGATGACTAATTTGAAAACGGGTCATTACAGACACTGTCCTAGTATGTCATGACAGAAGGAGATCTAGTAAGGTATTCACACACTCAATGTGATTGCGTATATGGAAAAACCTGACTAAGTAGGATTCCCTCTGAGCCAAGAGTTGGCTATTGGTATGATACTGCAAATGTTGCAAGAATCATACAATTCATGATCAACTATGACATGGACAACTTTGACAAGCATTGACAAAGTTGTTGGACATGTTGAGGACAGTAGAGGCAATTACGAAGAAATACAAACCCTAATGTTTGATATGATCAATGAAGGATAAGTCTTAAGGGCAAGGGAAAGGGCAAAGCTAAGAAGTGTTTTGATGCTAGCCAACAGCCCAAGCCGTCTTCAGCCTCAAGGCACATGGGGAAAGGGTGTATGAAGGAAAGTTCCTTCCATATCTGGAAGAACAAAAGAAGATGAAGGAGGGTATGGAAATCTCCACCTAAAGGTGTCATGAAAGTAAACTTGTAACAATTTTGAGGTATATGATACCAAAATGTAAAGTGTAAAGCACTCAATTAATGGGGTAAGTGTTGTCGCCATAGATAGGAGTACTTTAGTTTATTTTCAGCCTAAAAGGCATGTAATACAGTTATGAACTGCTATTTCATATTTGCCAATAGATAGAAACACTTTATTTTTTGCATATTGTATGACAATAATGGAAATCAATAAAGTGATGTTTCAATTTCTAAAGATATGATCTTTATGGAAATGCCTTGTTTATCTTGTGGTATTTGATATGCATAAGATAAAATGATACGTAAAAGTTATAGATAACTCAAACAATCAAATTAGCATCAATCATGAGAAATTCATTTCTAGTTTCCATGTGATGGATAGATCTAGACTCTTTTGGTTAGAGAACCAGTAAGAGACATGAATATCTTGGACATGATTAATCAATCTTCACTAATGGTAGTGGGAGAATGATTATCCTATTAGGTATGATACATGTGATGTATTTACATACCTATTGGAACAAATGCTAATACTTCAAATGGTGTTTAGAGAAATACCAATATGAATATCTTGAAGTGTTCAAGATTATCATAGATGAAGTGCAAATTTGGTAAAGTGTTAATTCTTGATGAGATCAATGAATGAAATACTTGGACCAAATATTTGAGATCCTTATGAGTAATTATGATAGTGTATCATAGTGAACTCATGATTAAAGGCATGGTGATGTCTAAATAAAGAAGGAATCATACTCTAAGGAGTTAGAGAATGATTATCAAATAACTAAATTCTTCTTAATAAAAGAATACCCCACACTAATAAAGGACATTAAGAATCACAAGGAGTTGTAAGTTCTTATATCCTTGATGGATACACCTCGTTTATCTATGTGATGAGTTGTTCATGTGATGAGTCAACTATCTAGATGAATATGAGGAACTGAATTTTGAGTTATGGTTTATGACCATTACATCCTAAATGACATCCATGTGAACCATAAGGTATGACCTTGATGGTAGCACCCATTGGATGAAATCCATAAGTGCAAATGAGTCTTAAGTGTTAAGACACATGGATAACATTTTGTGAAGGATGATGCTTGTTGATTGCAACTTAATGACTAAGACATTTGGCATATGGATACTAAAACCGCATTCCTATGAGGAATAAAACAAGGATGTGTACGTGACATAACCTATAAGGTTTATGAATCCACTAATGCAAATGAAGTCTATAAGTTACAATGGACTAATCAATGTGATTGATTGAGTACAAGCAACTCAGAATTGGATCTTTACTTTGATGATATAGTCAAAGGGTTTGAATGATATGTCAAAGATAAAGAAGGGATCTGTGATTTAGTGGGAGCGTGTTCACATTCCACATGTTGATGTGAAATGGAAATGTTCTAGAATGGAAATCCTAAAGTGGAAATTATCTTAAAGGAAGATACAGATGTTTCCTTTGTAATAGAAATAGAGATCTATAATGATAGATATCGAAAACCTCTTGACATGAAAGGAGAAAACATACATTGGCAATCTGTATTGAAGGGTTCAGTATGCACAGATTCAGTGGGAGAAAACCTATCCATGTTATATGGAGTTAGTATCCCAAGACCAAGTGTCCAATTATTATGAAGAATGGGAATACTAAGAATAGATATGGATCTATTATGTATGTAATCATCCCATTATCTTGCATGTATCGACATGGCAAGAACAAAATGCATTCATCATCTTGTATGTAGGAGATGGCAATATGATGTGCTCATCCTGATAACTCGTATGTAAGACGTGATGAGTGGATGTTTGTCTACTTCCAATAAGGGTTACTGGAATACCATGAGAACTTGATAAGTACTTGAGAAGTACTAGTTCTATGGAGATAAGGAAGAGTTCAATGTAAAGAGTTACATTGATGCAAACTTCCGAAAGGATAGAAAATTAATCGCAAAATATATATAGGATATATAAAAGTGAAAGTTTTTTGATAATTGGAAGTGTTCCAATAAAACCATTTAAAAGGAAATGTCGAGTATCTATGTGTTGGAGAACAACAGTGGATACTATATGGATCTAGAAGTTCAGGAGATGAACTTATAGATATTCTACTCATTGATGACAAGTATGGAATCCTTGATCAAGCAATGTGGCTAAAGGTTAGCAAATGAATACTAGATCGCATATTAAGGAAACTCCATCTCATACATATGACGTACAACGAAGAGATGAGAGACATGCAATTTATACTAACTTTGGCAAGGTGTTTCCATAACTCACTAAGTTCACACTAGAGCACAGTAACATGTGGGACATGTTTGAAGATCACTGTGAATACAATTCAAGGGTGATTGGATCGCAGTGCAAGTGGGAGTCTGTTGGTATGTATGCCCTGAGAGCCAATCATGGGATGATTGGTGGGATACATTAAGATTGATTTGATAAACATCAAAGGGAAGCTTCCAATTCTTTCTGGTTCCGTCATATGAGATAGTGATAGAACAGATTGAATATCTAGAGAATGACAATACTCAATGACGTATGCTTTCAGGTTAAGGACCTGAACGATGAGATCATACGGATGCTAAGAGTTTGTACATTCTCATTATGTCCCTAGTCGGATGTCATTGTGGAAGGTAGATAGACAACAATGACACACAAGACTAGATTGTGGTGTTGGTTGATGATAGAGTCTCATTAGTCATGATATAGAGATATCAAACCAAACACATAGGTACTTGTTAGAGAACAAGCGTACCGGACATACCCACTGTGAGTTTGACACATGGAACCATGACATGGTAGTCACAGTCAGTACTCACAGTGATGGTGGTGAGTGTGATTCTTTGACCTAAAATAACTACACTCAACACATGTCATTGGGCACACTTTGACATCATCAAACGCAGTCCTGAAACATGGGTTGTTATAAAGGTGATGATTGGGTGGCTTTGACACATGGGGCTTTTGAGGGGTGAGAGATAGATATGGGATTTGTCCCTCCCGAGGGAGTTTGATATCCATGGCTACTTGATGAGTAGGATTGAGAAAGGTGTGCACGCATGTGTGAATTAGTATGTGATATTGATGTCATATATATCTCTTCTAATCTACTCTGAGATCAACAAAGTGAATGAACATTGACAGGATGACTGTTCCATGCCTCGAGTTCATTCGGGATATCAGTGACAAAGGAATTATACATTCACTGTAACACAATTCATGGATTGTAGGATTAAAAGTTGTTCTCCAACTTTCTATTTCACTTGGGTAGCACTGATGTGTGACTAGGCACCACTCTTTGCTTGTGAAGTCATAAGTGTTATGGACTTTCACTACCAATGTGAAATGGACCTGTAGGGTCACACACATAGGGTTTAACCTGGAAGAGGAGTTTTGTCCACAAACAATGTTTAGATTGATTACTAAAGGAGTTTAGTAGTTCAATTAAACACTCAATTAATTGATAGCTCAATGTCATAATGTTCAAGGTGTTGGACACATTGATTGGAGTATCAGATTGATTGAAACTACAATTGTCTGATTCTGCACAATCTGCACTCCCAACCGATCGGCTCATGTGATGAACTGATCGGCTGAGCTTGGTGAACTGATCGGCTCAAGTGGTGAGTCGATTGGCTCATGGACAGGATGAAGCAATTGCTTCAAGTGTTGAAATGATCGGTTCAACTGAAGCAACCGAGCAAGTTGGGAAAGTAGGATTGGTGAGAAATTTCCTTTTGTTTCACTTGCCCAATTTGATTGAGACAAGGATTGGTATTTGGTACCAATTAGAAACAAAAGATGAAAAGTCAATCGGGAACTGATCAGGACCACGAACTGACCGGTTCAGAAGTGAACCGACCGTTTCATGGGTCCCAACCGATCGGTTTCGGTGTCAACCGACCGTTTCAGGAATGAAACGATCGGTTCAGGTTGCGCAGTTGGTTTTTTTGTGGAAAATCTCGAACCCTTCTACTCTTGCTTTAGTCCCGCATTGCCCGGGATAGAGAACCCTGTCCCATGACCCTCCTATATATAGGGGTATTGGGGGCTTCTAAAAGAACAAAACAGTGCAACCAGTTGCTCTATAAAGTTGTCATTCTCTCTGGTTTTGGTAACCGAGAGAGCCCGAGAAAGTGCTACTCTATAACGGAGGCACAACAAGGGAAAGACAACTGCAGAAAGTGACTGGTGGCAGGAGAGTGTGTCGGTGACTAGTACGTCGACAGGAGGGTGTGACTCCTTCCAATTCCTTACGAGAGAAGGAGATTGGAGTTCCAGGTGGTCTGTGTGGACTACTTCAGAGGCGGGAGATTTTTTCCACTCGGAGGACAACTGTCAATCCCGACAATCCCAGTGAGACTAGGAGTTGTCAGTTCCTGTGCGACCAAGAGCTACATAGACACCGTCCAGGACTGGAGGTGAAGACCGCGCCAGCCGCGAGGTATTGTTGCCGAGAAAGCCTTGGGACAAGGTATGATTCCACAAACCATCCTTTCCTATTGTATAGATGTTGACGCATTTCCTTGTTCTGGGTTTGGGGAGGAGAAAATTTTTGTTTTTGCTTCCTTCTCTGCCTCCCCTAAAACCCAACAGTATGTAAATCCTAAAGTGTCACCATCACATTAATCGGATAAACTTCTACTTAGGTCCTAATCTATAATTTAGGGTCATGTTCGGGTTTGGATAAGGAAGAAGGGTATAAACCCTAATTCCATCACACATACTTTATTAAATTGATTAATCCACATTATACGTCATGTGTAACCCTAATTATCAAGTTAGGCATTTTATGTCATTAGGAGAAATTATGCAACTTAAGATCCTATTGATGAAGAAAACTAGGTTCTAAAATCTAATCATTAGATCCATCATATACTATCATTGATAATACTTAGACCACATTAAGTTCATTAACAACATAGCAAAATATGATCTTTAACTCTAATTATTTGTATGCATGATTATCCACTTCAGTAACCCTAACTATCATCATGACAATCATAATCAAGTAAATTACCATTATGTTTGACATTATCTATTTGCATCTTAAGGAATCATATATGGCATGATTAACCATCAATTCCTCAAATACTAGGTTTTATATGCATAAGTCACTATTTTAACATATATTTGCACAACTTCTAGAATTGGGGTCAGATTTAGGTAATATTGATATTTTTTTCACATTCCTCTCATTTTCTAATCAATTTTCATATATATAATTTGTTTTCATCCGAGTCACCAATTATTTTCAACAAATATTCATAATACTAACATTAATAGTTGGAAAATGTTTGTGGTACCCTTGTAGTTTATGCATACAATCCAGGGGCTTCAAGGTCATTTGACCCCAAGTGATCCCAAACCCTACGATAGAAACAAACTCCAACCCTTACGAGCCGTGTCGAGTTAAACCTCCCCCAGGTTCCTGGGCCTAAAGGCTAGAGGGAGTAGGAGTGGCCTCACTGGTCCTCATTGGTCCTAGTTAGGACATGGTTATGACCAATGATGACCAAGGACTCAGGTCCAAGGTCTACTATGGTTATGTAGAAACAAAACGAAAGGATAGAATGAAATGATCACGTACCTACAAGATAGAGATCACACACTCTGCATCACTATCTGTCATGGTGCCAATGTCAGACTAGGATCTCCTACTCATACTCCTTGTGTGGTGAGAAGGACAAAAAGATGGCTAGACGAAAAGTTTGTTCATCCAGGTCTTCCTCTAGTAACCAATGCACAACCTTCTATCACCTCCCACAGGATCAGGAAGGTTTTGAGTAGTAGCAATTCTTCTCAGAGCTTCACCTACTCTATAGAGTCTCAACCAACTCTTTCTAGAGGTGAAGGCTCCTATGCTTGTTTTTATAGGTTCTAGATGGGGTTCTTTTGGGTTTGAGGAGGATGGTGATGAGGGAGGAGATATGGTGGCAAGCTAGGGTTTGTTTCCCCTTTGACCATAAGGTAGGGGATGGCATCATGGGATGTACAAGTTTCCTTTCTGATAACCACATCTGAGAGAGTCATGATAAACTGATATGGAGAACACAAAAAATTTATACATCTTGGCTTCAAGTTGCATTTAGATATTCCTATTACGATAACTTCCAAGAATAATATTTCCATCCTGGGTTTGGCCAACCCCCTCTTTGGCACCAAAAAATCTTTCTTTGGCAAACCCAAAAATCTATAAAGGAAGTCACCTAAGGGTTTTCATTCATTAACTCATTCGGAAACTCCTCATGGATTGAATACTAGATTATTCTTTACTCCTCTTTCTTCAATGTATTCCTTAACTTCAATTTTCATATGTAATAATATTTTATCAACCAATATACAAATTGTGGGGTTTTATTTGAATATCTTACAAGACATGTTCCTTTTAAACACCTATTTAAAACAATTATCATTATCGTATGGAAATCCCTTTTCCTCCCTATTTCTAGAATTCTCTTCCCTTTCATTATTACTTTGAAGTTTACAAAGGTTAAATAGATATAATGTTATTTGATGCCTCAATCATTGTGTTGCCATTCTTGTCTAGAAAACATTACATATTTTATTTTCTTTGGGAAACTTGCATATTATATCACATTTTAGTTTTAAAATAATTCATAAAGCCATTGCTATTTATTATTGCACAAAATCTCTTATTCTTTGTCTTATTCCCCAAGGACCTATTTGCAAAGCAAATAGTCTCATGGGCTTTAATATGGGCCACGGGTTGCACCCATGCCGCAAGGTGGAAAACATTATTATTACAATAGTAACACCTTTGGGAAATTACTTATCAATACATGCATTATAATCATATAATTCAATTTCACCAAAATAGATAATATTACATTCACCCCTCAAAAGGAATTTTGTCCCCAAAATTCAACCCTATAGTAAGCTTATCGGGAAACTAACTCAACTTAGCCTCACACCTTAGGGTTAGAAACCCTACTTAAATATCTTTAACATCCCCTATTGATTTTAAAATTCTTCACATTATAATAAGATTGGTCCCTAAATTCAATTTAAGGTATATCCACATCCTAATTATTTTCAGATATAACCTCTTGGTGATTATATTTCAATTTTGTGATTTCAACTTCACTTGGTGATTACTCTTTACACCTAGGTTTAAAACCTATTGTTCATTTATTTCCACAAAAGGGTGAGGTAACACCTCAAACCCTAGATCATGTCATTGAACTCAACTTTGGGTATCAATTCTCATATGTCAATTTCTATGAAAATATGTGTGTACCCAATCTCTCGCACTCATAATAAGATGAAATAAACATTTAACTGCAACCCAAATACAAGTTTCATCCAATTCCAAGAGTAGAGATGGCGTATCCACACATTATCTTAAAGTTTCACATTGTAGGTTGAGTCATTCTCAACAGACTATAAACCATGCTTAATTTTTAAATTCCACAAGGTTCTTATATTTCATGAAGTCAAGTTCCTTTCTCACTCTTGATTTGATGCACAAATTCTTTTAAGATTTATTATTACATGACTTCTTGTATCTTTTATTTTTATAACTAATGTGTCATTAGACTTTAGTCAATTCCTTAAGGTCTCTAGGGTTCATATATCTTTGGAGGGATCTCATCCTGGCCTCGTGGGCCTTATGCAGTTAGGAAGTGCCTCTGACATCTACCCCTTGGGGCTCATGAAGTCAAGAAGGTGGCCAACCTCCTGACCCATGGGTCTCAGGAAAACATGGATGGCTAACTCCTGACTTCGTGGTCTAATGCATTTAGGGCATGTTCCTCCTAATCTGATCGGTCTTATGTACCTTTAATCCTCCCTACTTGATCTTAGGATTGACTTAGGGATCTACCCTTACTAGGGTATATATTACATCTTTAATCTTCCATGCTTTAAGTGACATCAAAGGATACATCAATTCATAAAACTGATTTTTGAACTCACCCTTATAGGGAAGGTCCTAACCTAGGGTGTCTTGTTCACTCACAGAAGGAGGTTAGGCTCTTTATCCACAACCCGACCCCAAGGGTTTGGGGTTTTGACTTCCTCATAGGTCCTTTTTCCTACTCTTGGGTTGACCCACCTAGGTTAGGAGACCAACCCTAAAAGTTGAATTTCCATTTTTATATAGCCATAGTATGTGAACATACATTTTATATTATAATTTTGAGCTTATATTTTCATAATCTCTGTGGTATACCCCATTCACTAGGGGTATCGATAATATCATACTCTCCCTGGGAGTATTTCAATCATGTACCTACTCATTGGGGTACTTTCTTTAATCATACACACTCGTTGGGGTGTCTATAATATCATACTCACTCGTTGGAAGTATTTCAACAACATTCCCGCTCAAATGGGGTAGTTTCTATAGCATACCCACTTTTTGGGGGTAATGCTCATGGAATACCCACTCTCTAGATGTATATAACATACCTACTCACTAGGGGTAACCTCATTCGTTTACCCACTCCCTGGGGTGGCATACCCACTCAATGGTGGTATTGTCTTTAACATACCCACTCTATAGGGGTAGTTTAATATCATACCAATTTGCTGGGAATATTCTTTATTCCTCCATTCCTCTAAACATAGCATTAAGGTGATGAGCAAGTTATATTAATATTTCCATTTTTATGTATAATCGTTGGTTACTTATGTCTCTCATGTATATTTAAAACTCTTCCCATGAACCATTCATCCACCTTCATGCATGCGAGATTGAGTCACCTAAATCCAATTATATTTCATCTTTCCTCTTAACCCAATTAGATTTTATATGGGTAGGTTTACAATATCAACCACATTACTCCCATTTCCCAGGATTAGGGTTTTAAGTTAGGGTTAGATACTACACAGCCTACATCCTGCATCATACAACTTTATGATCCCCTTGACCCACTAAGGGGTTTTCCTAAACCAATTTTAGTTCCATCTAGGGTTTACTCTTGCCCATAAAACGCCCTTTTTTTACTTTATCATTATTTCCACATTACATGTACATTATTATTTCCACATTACATGTAAATTATTGTTTTCCACATTACATGTACATTAATTGGTGGAATATGTCTTAATCCTACTTATTCTAAAAAACCCTTACTTGAAGTGAGGATGGAAGTTCCTTTTAGTGTTTATTAAGTAAGAGGGTGAGAAGTGGATGAAATTACATATGAATGAACAAAGAGGAAACATTACTTCAGGAAAACCCTTGATTCTAGCCAGGCACATATCACTATGGATAAGGGAGTCCTTGTACACCAACTTAATGGTGCCGAGGAAAATATTCCCAACCAGCAAATCCATGACCACATCTATACACCATTACCATTAGTTCACTCCTTAATAAGCCTCCACATATTTCTATATATTACTTGAAATTATAAACTATTAATATTATTTAAAAAACGTAGGGCTCTAATACCAAATGTAACAACCTCACTTTTCAAAATGACCCAATTAAGGAAAGACCCAAAAAGTCGAGTGTTATTTCCTAAATTCTCAAGGATCTAGATTTAACCAAATAAACGATAATACTAAATAGTTTCCATTAATTCAAATATTTTTTACAAGATGCTCCATGAAAGAGTTACATTTATTTCTAACACAAGAAGTGTACATATGAGAAGTATCTATCTAATCCTTCTTTATTTAGCTTTAGTGACGTCAAGAAAATATCATTTCATACATCATATTTTGTCACCTTCATGTATTTCATGTAACTAAATGGCGTGAAACAAAGAACATAACAACATGTCAAAATATACAGTGTGTGTGGGATGCATGCAAAAGAGTGAAAGTAATATAACAACATATAATCAATCAATTACTCTCAAATAAGAACTAACATTTTCTTTGCATATTCTATCTCGGGCTACATATGATGTCTTGCGTGTGGTCACTGTCCCTCCAAGGCTTGTGTGCATCACCCCTCTATGCATATCATCCTAGGGTTCAAAACATGATATCTTTCTTTATGTGATACTCATAGTGGCATGATAACATCCAATAGTTTCATTTTTCAATCCTCGAGAAAACTTCAGAAAACACCATAAAACTATATTTTTAATAGTCATAATCATAACCATGTACCTCAATGGCGAGCCATGAAGATTATCTAATTTTACTTCAAGCATATTCAATCAATCCAAGCAATCAACATTAAACCTACATGTATGTAAATCCTAAAGTGTCACCATCACATTAATTTGATAAAATTATACTTAGGTCCTAATCTAGAATTTGCGATCGTGTTCGGGTTTGGATAAGAAAGAAGTGTAAAAACCCTAATTCTAGTGCACAATACTTTATTAAAAGTATTAATCCACATTATACATCATGTGTAACCCTAATTATCAAGTTTGGCCTTTTATGTCATTATGAGAAATTATGCAACTTAAGATACTAATGTAGATGAAGATTAGTTTCTAAATCCTTATCATTAGATCCATCAAATCCTATCATTAAGAATGCTTGAATCACATTAATATCATTAACATCACAGTAAAATATGATCTCTAACACTAATTATTCATATGCATGATTATCCACTTTAGCAACCTCAACTATTATAATTATGATCACAATCATGTTAAATTACCATTATATTTCACATTATGTATTTACATCTCAAGGTATCATATATGGCATGATTAACAAGCTATTAATAAAAAACTAGGGTTGGTATGCATTGATGACAATTTTAACACATATTTGCACTACTTTTAGAACTCGGGTCATATTTAGGTAATATTGATTTTTTCACATTCCTCTTATTTTTCTAATAAATTTTCATACATAATTAGTATTTAACTAATTTACCCATTATTTTCTACAAATATTCACAAAATTAACATTAACAAACCAATAAACCACTGACACATCATTAATTGGCCTTATTTCTAATTATTTCTTGGATGGTTGGAGATTTTCGAAAATGTCTACGGTACCCTTGTGGTTTATTCATACAGGTCAATGGCTTCTACTTCATTTTATCCCAAGTCAACCCCTACCCCATGATGTGTGCAAACTCCAACTCTCACGAGCCCTGCCGCGTTAACCCTCCCAGGCATTCCTGGGCTCGAAGGCTTAGGAGATTTAGTGTGGACTCACCAGCCCTTGACAGTCCTGGCTAGGCCATTGTTACATCTGATGACATATAGAGATTTAGGGCTGAGGTATGCTATGGTTTTGCAATGATGAAACCAAATGAAAAAAGGAAAGGGCCCATACCTAGAAGCTAGAGATTACACACTTTGCATTACTATCTATGGTGGTGCCCATGCCAACCTAGGCTCTCCTCCTCATGCTCCTTGTGCGGCAAGCATGATAGTTGGATAGCTAGAGGATAAGTTTCTTCATCTAGGTATTCCTCTACTAACTAGTACACAACCTTCTATCACCTCCCATAGAATAAGGAAGGCTTTAGGTAGTAGTGGTTCTACTCTCTGCTTCACCCTAGTTTGTAGAGTCTTAGGCAACTCTTTCTCGAGGCAAAGGCTCCTATGCTTTTTTTCATATCTACTAGAGGGTGTCATTAGGGTTTGAGGGGGATGGTAAGTATGGAGGAGAGATGACAGTAAGCCAGAGTTACCCTTTGATTGTAAGGTAGGGGGTGGCATCTTGGAAAGCATGCATTTCAATTATCATAGCCACAAGTGAGAGAGTCATGATGTACTCATATGTATAACACTAACAATTTATACATATTGTCTTCAAGTGACATTTAGATATTCCTATTACAAAAACTATAAATAATAATCTTTCTATCTTGAGTTTGGCCAATGCCCTTATTGACATTAATCTTGGTTTGGCAAATCCAAAATCTATAAAGGAAGGAACCGAATGGATTGTCGTTCATTAGATCTTTAGGAAACTCATCATGGCTTCAATACTAGATTATTCATTACCCCTCTCTCTTAAATACATTCCTTAACTCAAATATAAGTACTCACTAATATTTTCCACACGTATATCCAAATTGTGGTGTTTTATTGGAATATGTTACAAAAAATGTGTTCCTTTTAAACATTTATTTAAAAAAATAATGTTTATCATTTGGAAAGCCCATTTCCTCCCAATTTTTATAATTCTCTTCCATTTCAATATACCTTCAAGTACACAAAGGTTAAATTGAGTTAATGTTATCTGATGCCTCAAACATTGTGTTGCGGTTATTTTTTAGGTAACATCATATGTTTTGTGAAACTTGCATATTATCACATATTTTAGTTTCCAATAATTCTTAAAGCCTTTGCTATTTATTTATTCACAAAGTCTCTTATTTATTTGTCTTGTGCCCCAAGGTCCAAATTGCAAAGCAAATAGTCTCATGTACCTTTATATGGGCCATGGGTTAAAGCCATTCCACATGGTGAAAAACATTATTATTTCAATAGTGATACCTTCAGGGAATTACTTATTAATTCATGCATTATATTTGTATAATTCAATTTCACCAAAATTGAGGATATTGTGGCTTCAACTCATGGCCCAAGTGAGGCCCATGACACTATTTACTTCCCACATTAATCCTTGTGTTTCAAGTTTAAGAAACAACTGGAATTCATGCTTAAAAGAATGATAATCACTTTGAAAATTGTAAAATAATTGAAATATGAGATAAAATGCAAGTTTCCAATACATTCTAAGATAATGTGTAACTTAGATAATTAATGGAGTAATTATCTAATCCTAAATTTTAATAAATGTTTTGAATATCAAACAAGAATATCATGATCTAATTTTTAGAACACTTGAAGATAATATATTAAGTAAGATAATTTTAGAATTTGAGATGAAAAAGACTTTCCTAATAGCTTCAAGATTTAGTTATTCAATATATTCCTCATATCTATATTCTTTCCTTTATGGCTTTTAGTTTTCAAATCAAGTATTATTCTTTTGAGAAGAGACTTGGTAAATTCCAAAATTCTACGATTGGAAAGGAGTAATTAGTTTTTGGAAGTTACCATAAGTGGATATCAAATGTTGAGACTATATTGCATAATCGAACCATAGATTTGTAGTGTGATTCAATCATATCATGTATAATACTAGAACCTACCATATGCCAAGAAGGAAATATATCAACACTTTATGCCCTTCAATCTCTCTCTCTCTCTCTCTCTCTCTTCATCGCCCTCCTTATCCATAACCGTAGAAGTTTTGCCTACTTACGTCCCATATAAGGGTGTAACAAAAGTACCACCCTTCACCCAAAAACCCAATTGCAACCCTGGGTGGATCAAATTTGAAGCCTTAGTCAAACCAAGTTTATCCACCTCTCCATTGATCTTGAGAAGCACAGGTGGTGCCAAACCTACTTTACACCTCCAAGTGAAGCAAATCAACCATTGGACCAAGAATCGTCCCTCCTCCACACTAGTATCCAGGGACGCCATTGCCATGCAAGGTGCCGGGTGACAACCTACCAAAAGAAGACCTACGGATGGACCCAATGATGGTTGGGATCATGAAGGCATAGCTCTACCATGGTCGCACATTAGGGTACTAGGAAGCTGAACAGTGGTGTTGGCGACATATTGTTAACTCTCAAAGAAGAGTGGATGATGAAAAGGAAACATGGTGGGATGAAAGTAAATGACACACGGGTTGATGGCAGATAGATGGAGGAACCTTTAGAGGAGTAGAGGGGGAAGGAGTATCATCCTCAACACCAATGATCAACAACATGGTCTTTCCCAGAAGCTACTAAGAATGAAGTGGAAGTGTCTACAGAAGTATAGTCCCTCTAGGCACCAGCGTGTCTAGAAGAATGACATAGAGAGAGAGATTCAGGTTAGGTGCAACAATCATTCTCAATCACTAGATGTTATGAAGAGAGCAGGGTGGCAGCGACACAGGCATATTGGGCCTAGGCATTATGTGGCAACACTACTTGACTGGGGGAAAATGGAGTCGGGGAAGATCAAGTATTGAACTAGCTGTCTCTTTCCCACCCATTGGCCTAGTTCATACCTTGAACTGCATCCCAACCAATATTTTAGAAAGTGGACCATCTGGCACAGGTCTTGAATTAGCAATGAGTTGTGAATAGTTGGTGTTGGGCTCGGTGGCATGGCCCAATCAGGGGATGCCACGTCTTTCACAAAGAAATAATGCTTGTTGATTATGTTGAATGCTTGGATGTTTGTATACACGTTAAAATTGTTTGAAGTATGACTGCATGAGCCTTGTATGGAAGTTAGGTACTTGGTTATCTTTTGCATGCTTGCATTATCGAATATCAATGTTTGCTAATGATTTCTCCAAGATTGATGAAGTAAATTGTTGGATGATTATTTACTTCATATTCAACTATAATGTCAATATGAGTATCACATAATGAACTAGAACATTCCAAACCCAACGTTACACCAATCAAAGGGTAGTATACAATAGGACAAGGAGAAACAATGATGACACATAAGATGGTAGACCAAGCATGGGTTAGAATATGTAATGAAAATGCACATTCTTAATTCCCAATATATGATGCATTATATGTTGCTATCTTAGTTGAACACATTTTGGTTTCCGACATACATAGTATAGAAATATGTTGACGACATTTTGGATTGTAAGTGTTTTACATAACTACCACATATGAAGATATTAAGACATCTTGAATCAGATGAAATCAATTGAACAAATTAAAGTTAAGTCTATAAGGATTAGTTAGATACTTCTTCCCATATGTAATAGTTTTCATGTTGAAAATTCATGTAACTCCTTATATGAGCATCATTCACTGTCATGTAAACATTGTTTGTTGAATTAGTGAGAATTATTTTTTATTATTATCATTTACTAAATCTAGATCCTAGAAGTTTAGGTAATGTCTCATGATTTTAAAGTCTTTTATTTAGTGGGGGGCACTAAAAAGTGTGGATCATTATTTGGAGTATGCCTTTTATCTCATATTTCAATTATGTAACAATTCACAAAGATATTATCATTCATTTATGCACAATTCCTTCTTTTTCTTAAACTTGTTCCACAAGGACTTATATGCAAAGAAAATAGTCTCATGGTCCTCACTTGGGCCATGGGTCGAAACCATGCCTCAAAGTTGATTCAAGATAACTTTATTATCCTATCAATCATGTAATTAGGGAATCTGCTTATCAACTCAAGCCTTGTATCTTTAGGATTCAAATATACAAAACTTTTAGGAACTTACAATTCTCATAAAAACACTTAGCTATTGTAGTAAATTTATTTATTATGGGACATTTTGTGCTACAACCCATACCTTACATTAATGGTAATTTCAGGGTTTAAGATAATTATGGTATTAATTATACCTTTATTAATGATTTTCAATATTAGCCAGTTGATATAATTTTTATCTTAACTTAATTTATTATTTTACTTGTTATAAATCATGATTTCTGCATAAGTTGATATTAGAACTATAATTGATATAGCAATAACCCACATAGGTTGATTTAAAGATATTTATGTACATTTAAAAAATTAATTAATTAAGAAAGTATCATTTGAGAATTTTTCAATTTTTTTTAACATTGTATATAATTCAATTATGAATACAATGCAAAAATAATCAACCTAATTTGAATTAAAACGGGAATGTTATGGCACTTTCAATTTTCATACCGAAATACCCCTAATTCACAAATTGATGGCATGGTAGATTGAACGACTAATAGTTCATCAATTCAACAACCAGTGGTTTTGTAAACTCGTCAACTAATGGTTGGAAGACTCTATAAATGAGTGTTTAGCATACTCAACAATCCATTGTTCTATGGTTCAATAACTAATTGTTGATCAAAATTATCATCTGACGGTTTGACAGACTCAAACGTCAATTGTTCAACATACTCACAAATTGATTCTTTTGCCATAACTTGTATTTTCCATATAGGAGTCTAATGAAATTTGTTTCTTTATATTTTCATTTTGATTCCTGACACAACTAGGCCCCTAAAGTGCACAAGAGGCTACAAAATGGTGTTTTCTAGCACGACATTGTGGAAGAACTAGAAGGACATGAGAAATCCATGCTTTAGCCTTAAATCCGACTTGGTCAATTGGTTGTAGTTGCAGATTTATTCTTTTCTTTATTTTTCCTTCCTCAAAGTCTTATGATTGATGTGTCAAAGGATTTACTTGACCTTCCTTTGTTATCTTCTACCTACAAAAGGTGTTGTTTAGGTCTTTGACCCAGCGTAAGGTTATGCGGGACTAGTTTTTTAGAGTTGGAGATTGAATCCAAACTTAGTAAAGTAGAATTCGACCCTATCTAGATCTAACTTGAGTTTAGTAAGCTAGATCAAGTGGGAGTGAGTGGAAAATCACCTATAAACCTTGAATTGTACATATATTAAGCAAGAAAAGAAAACTATTTTTAGTTTATTGAGCCAAAACATGTGATTTTCATTGACATATTGATTATATTAGTGTATTTGTCATGCCATATAGATGTTTTTATCTTTAGAATTATTTGGTATGAAGTTGTAGTGAATACTAATTGTAGAATGAGAGGTATTGGAACACAAAGTTTTCCCTAGTTTCTACAATATTGAATCATATTATGAATCTGCGACTGAGTTGATATTTTTTTCCAATTAGAGATTTATGAAGTTCAAAGAATACTTCATTTTAGTAATGATCAATATACTCAATTTATTAGTTAAAGTATATTTCTTTATGGATTGTAGTGGTTTCATTTAATTTTGGTGTTAAAAAGGGAAAATAGAATCCTTAAGTACAGAGCTAAGTTGAGAATGGTACAGTAGTAAGTATATCATTGGAACCAAAGAATTAACTAGACATTGATGCCCTGAACAACATACAATCCATCATGGAGGTTTGCATGAAGGACGAAATGTTCTTACCAACTGGTAGAGCCCAAAATGTGGTAGTGGGAGCATACCAGAGAGTTATGGGGGACTAATCCCAGTGTGGAATGTCTCCTTCAGTCACTAAGGTACCCAACATTAATTGAATTTTCCAGTGGTACCCAATATACTTCAATCGGTTCTGATACCCACTGATTAACCCTTATGGAACCACTAATGCAGGTAAGTAAGCTCATTGCTTTAACTCTCTGCCAAATTACCCTAGATTATAGGAGTCTTCTAGTTTATCTAGAAGTTGTTTAGCCATCGAGGCTAGATATGGTGAGCCCATTGTAGATCGGGGAGCTAAAGTGGTAAACTTAGAGTCACATGTCTAGTGTAAGTCTTGTATGGTGATATCATATCTTGTTGGGGTACTTCCACATCATTTGGTAAACTTCATGTGGGTATGGCACATAATGAAAGAAATAAAATATTAATTAATGCATTAGTTTACATATTTATCACAATTACTATTAGAATTACTTACATGTTATATGATTTATAGTTTCTAATTGCATTGCTTGTATTTTTTATTGAATTATATTAAAAATATGCATCTGAGTAATCATGTTTCTTGATGACTTTCCGTGCATTAGGTTGGTATCTCATACACTATACTAAAATATTTTTCAAGAACGGGTCCAACTCCTTAGGATGAGTTACAAGCTAGATTTCATCAGGAGTATCACTAATGATGTCTTGAGAGGAGTAGCTAGTTTTTCTTTTGAGAAACCTTAGGAGGCATTATTACTCATCATGCCCTCCCTTTGCAAGCAAACTTTCATAAGAGGGGCTTAATACATGGTTAACAATCCCGCTAAGATAGCAGTTCATATGAAATTCATCTAGTAGTAAATTGATAAGTTCTTGAGGTGTCCTTGTGAATGACATTGGGTTTGAGGATACACTAAGGGATTGCTTTTCCATCCAGTAGTTGTTGTATTGAGTTCCCTTTGTTCATATATAAATTCCAATTTGGAAGTGTTTTCCTAAACGTATGAATTCTCCACATCCAATTCACATACCTTAGACTCCTAGTAAGTTCCTGATGAATGTATATTCATCCCTTTTCAAATGCATCTTTCATAGTATTTTTAGATGAATTTATTTCTTGTTAGTTTTCTACAAATAATTGCAATTTTCTCACTTCTTTACTAGTAATGCAAGTTCTTATCCTTTTCATTTATAGCTTGTAGATTTTATGTGCATTACATTTTTTTACCATCTAAAACTTGAAATGATCGGTCCATGTTGTGAATTGGTCATTTCATTCATATAAGAAGCTTCACTTCAGAGCCGAGATGAAAATTTCACTACACAGATCAACCCTCCCGCATTGGCTATTCAGCAGCCAAAATTGGCGTTCCATTCTTCCCAATCACTCATCTCAGTTCCCCAAACTAGCATTTGAAGTCTTCCAAATGACCGACTCAATTTTCTTAATGAACAAGTCAAGGTCAAAGGCATTGCTACCCATTTCAAGGGTTTTGATTAACTTCCCAGGGCTGAGCAAATTCAAATGCGAAATAGGCATTTCAAGTCTGCCAAATGGTCAGTTCAGTTTTCTTAAAAACCAAGTTTTGTATAAATGGGGTTCCCAACCTTCCTTAGGGTTTTGACCAGGTCGAAACCTCTATAGACCTTAACTGATTGGTTTAGGATGTGAACCGATTAGTTAAAAATGCATGAATTGTAATCATCAGTAGGAACTTCCCATTCCCTTTCTTCCCCCTTTTAGGATTTCCATCCCCTCCTTCCCTTATAAAAGGAGGGGGACTTCTCAAGAAAGTGAATCTGAGTTTTTGTACTTGCGCTACATATTTTAGAATTTTGTTACTTTATTCTTGAATTTGTAATCTTTTGTTCTTCAATAAGGATTTCTAGTTCTTTTCCATTGCTTCTTGGTCTTCTTGTTGGGAGCAAGGAATTAAGAGGGGCAGTCACTTCATAGTCACTAGACAAGATCCCTTTGGATCCTTCTTCTAGTTTATGGAATCCTCTCTTCTTTCTATTGTTCTTTCTTTAACTTCCATGGATTGTGAGTGGTTTCCTATATCGGGCCATTGTGAGTAACCCCATAGCCATACCTAACTATATCTAACTCTATATGATAATACTTGTTAGATGATTTTTTTTTGAATTTTTCCCGACTTAAATGACTTCATATCTTGGTTTTGTCGAATGTTAGTCTTGGGTGATGAGATCTTGGACCCCAAGTCTTGAAACAAACAAATCAATGCACATTCATCTAAATGAGATCTCAGAAGGATCTTTTGTTGGGTTGTTTGGGTAATGATCAGTAAACCCATGATCAATGGGGTTTATAGGGAGTTCAACTTTTATAAATACATTTGAAGATGTTTTTTCATACCTTCATCTAACTTGTTTTATCTTCGTAGATTCCATCAATCTAGTTTTACGCATGCGATGGCAGAAAAACCCATAACCCCAAAATCCTTTATTACTGATTCAATATCATTTATCGATTACTCATTTCTCAATTGCTCCTTTCTTTACTTGCAATTTTATCCTACTTGTAGATAATCTTTCCTTTATAGTTCTTAGCATAAATATCTCTTTACTTGTTCTTAGCATAACTCTTTCCTTTATTTGTTCTAGTGTAACATTTATTTGTTTGTTCTTAGTGTAATCTTTTCATTACTTGTTCTAGCATAATAAAACATCAACCAACAAATTTTATCTTCTTGTTCCAATATTTGTTCAAAGTGATCTGGTTCTAATTACAATATTAATCATGTTGTCCTATGGGATCTACCCTCTCTATACTAATAAATTAACCTAAACCAGTTGTTTTTCCATTAGAAAGAGGTTAAACTCTACTATTAAGACCCCTAGTGAATTGGTGAGCCAAACGACATGCATCAATTTCTATGCCGTTGTCAGGGAGTGTCATTACTTCAGTTTGACTCTTCCTGTCACTTGCATAATATAAGAGATATGATAAGCTAATCTACTTATTTAAAATAGAAAAACTTTGTGTTTGATTTTGATCAATGACATAAGCCTTGCCAACTTTTCCAAGGAGTAATGCAATTTTGGCGTCCTAGGTGACATGGTATTTTTTGATCATGGCAATTTGTAACAAATTTTGCAAATAAGATTTATTGAATTCAAGGGGTACAATGATACAAAATCTATTCATATTGGTTAACCAGATAAAGGTCAATTTTTAAAATTAAAATAGACAAACTAATTTGTTGAAAGCGAGCTACATGCAAAATAAAATGATGAATAGGGAAGACAAAGGGGGTGGAATTCTTACGACAACCATGCCTCCTCTTCTGCTCATCCACCACCTTGTTATCTACCGCAAAAGTGGTCATATTCCCTCTATCTTGTGATTGGGAATTACTTGGTATGAGCAAAATTCTAAGTTTGCAAAGGAGGTGGGTGGTACGCAACAATTCCACCCCCTATCTTCCCTTTTCAGCTTATCTTTTCGTCATTTTATTTTGCACGTAGATTTCTTTCTAAAAAGTTCTTTGCCTTTTAAATTTAAAAAATTGACCTTTATCTAGTCAACCAATATGAATGTATTTATTATCATCGTACCCCTTGAATTTAGTAAATCTTCTTTGAATTTTTTTTACAAATTGCATGATTAGGACATGCCATGTCACCTAGAACCCAAAAATTTCATTATTCCTCAGAAGTTGCAAGCCTTATTGCATTGATCATAATCAAAAACATTTTTCTATTTTACATATGTAGATTAGCTTGTCTTATCTCTTATATGATGTAGTGACAACAAGAGTTGAACTACTACAATGACACTCCCCAAAAAATGATGAAAGTTTTAAAAGCATAGGAACAACCTCCCTCGACCATATTTTATCTCACAAAGAAAGATAAAAATCACCTCATGCTAAAACCAAAGTTTGGGGTGGCATGTCTTACCCTATTTCCTTTCTTCTATACCCTTCATAAATATAATAGGGGTATCGTTAAATGATGCAAAAAATTTGGTCGATGTAGTTGTAGTCTATGAATAAAATGATCCCAATTCAAATAGAGGAGGGATCATCTTCTTCCATATATCATTTCATCATGTTCATGCACAATACTTACAATAAAAGTGGGTGTATCAATGTAAACTAAGATGAAGGTTATTTCTTACAAAGTCTTGATATAGAAAGAAGTCATGAGACTTCACTACTACAGAAGTGCCTTTTAGTGTCGGTTGCTTAACCCCCTTTGGCGTCGGTTTCTGAACGACGCCTATGTGGGCGCCGCTAAAAGGTTGGACACTTCAGCGTCGGTTAAAAAACCGACGCCTATTTAACATAAAGGCGTCGGTTTATTATAAAACACCGACGCCAAAAGGGTTCGCGCCACAGAAAACGATGTCATCTAGGACGCTTTCTGCGTCGGTTATATACTAAAAAACCGACGCAGAAAAGTGTCCTAGATGACTCCCATTTCCTGTAGCGCGAAAACTTTTGGCGTCGGTGTTCAACAAAAAACCGACGATGTAAGTCTGTGCTGACGGTTATCGGTAAATAACCGACGCCTATATCTATTTTTTTTTATAAATCTATTTGCAGGCCTGCTGTGGCTGGTCAGCAGGATGAGAACCTGCAGTTCAGTTTTCTGAACTGCATGTTTACGACATCCACTGATATCAGCCTACAAACAGGCCACAAACCTGCAAAATTAACATAAAAAGATTCACACAAGTAGATACATTCAGACATCAATTCAATTGTCACATTCACACATATAGAATCATTCAAATACATGTTTTAACATTCAGAAACATTCATTTACAAAGTATCATTCATCATCACTATCAACATCCCAATTATATCTAACAGTTTATGACCCCACATGCCTTCCTCCCCAGTTCCTGCCGCTAGACAACCACACAGTGGATCCAAGAGGATATGCAGGCGTTTGCCAAAGACTATAGGCTGAGTTAACTATTGAGTTAACTCAGCCTATAGTCTTTGGCGAACGCCTGCAATCCTCTTGGATCCATTGTGTGGTCGTCTAGCGGCAGGAACTGAGGAGGAAGGCATGTGGGGTGATAAACTGTCAGGACTACCACAGCAAGTTGCGATGGAGGTGGAGACGACGACGACGGTGGTGCTTCAGGCGACGCCTGCTTGGCCGGGTAGGGCTCGGCGAAAGGGTTCAACTGCGGCATGGCTTCGATGTAGTAGAGGGAAGGGAGGGGTTCAGAATCCTATGAGAAACGTTTAGAGATGAGGATATTACTGCGGAGGAGGAGGAAACGGTAGACGATATCTCGAGTTGGAATGTCCTCTCCGCGCATCAAGTTGCTCCAGTGCTTCAGTGGGTACATGTGCATCATCAACCTAAAATTTGACAAAAATAAACACACTGAATTAGGCCAATTTAGAAATATAGGATATATGACATAACTAGAAGATAATGAATTTTATAGAAATACAGGATATGTTTTTAGAACTTACATTGGTATCCTCGCTATGCTCGTCATGGACAACATGCTCATCATGGACTTCATGCTCATCATGAACATCATTCTCATCATGGTCAGCCATCTGAAAATGTCATAAAAAAGGCAAACATTTAGCATTTGTATCAACTAGAAAAAGGAAAACATTTAGCATTTGTATAAATTAGAAAAAGGAAAACATTTACCATTTGTATAAACATACATGTCTCTAAAATTGTGATCTTTTATCAATTAACAATCCTTCATTGTGATCTCCGCGCACATATAAGTCATCATTAGCTTCAATATTTTGTGGAGTTGGCAACCCAACTGAGAATGGACTGGAGTCATCATACTTATCATAGTACTCTTCTTCATCTATAGGATCTTCAATGAACTGTCTTTTACCATGAAGAACAACCGACCATTTATCATTTGCAGGATCATCGATATAGAATATTTGTTTTGCCTGTGATGCCAATATGAATGGTTCAGCCTTCTCGCCAATCATTTCAAAGTTCACCAAAGTGAAACCCAATTCATCCACTATAACTCCTTTGGTGTTATCAACCCAATTACATTTCAAGAGGGGAATATTGAAATCTATGTAGTCAAACTCCCAAATGTCTTCAATGACACCGTAATATGACATTTTAGCTTCACGTGGACTCTTATCCTTTGCACTTGCAAAGTACATAGTTGACGCTTGAAGAGTGACCCCACTATTTTGGACGACACTCTTATCATCTTGGCGCTTTGTGTAATATGTGAATCCATTAATGTCAAACCCTTCATAAGACATAACATTCGGTTTTGGTTTAAAGGCGAGACATTTGATAGTTTCTGTAATATCATTTGGTGTTTGAGATAGTTGATGTAAGACTTTATCTTCAAACCACTTAGTAAAAGTCTTATTATGCTCTCTAGCAAGCCACATTGAACTTGCTCGAGGATGTTGTCTCTTTATGAAATTGGTATGTTCCTCGATATAAACACTCACTTCGTCCATATTATGTAAAATATACAAGTGAGCTTGTTCCAACTGCTCACGGCTGATTACTTTCACCCGTGATCCCAAAATTCCTTTGCCCTCCTCAATATTCTTGTCATTATCAGGAGTGTCATTACCACTGTGAAAGTCATTGCAGAAATCCATAACCTCTCTCGCCACATAACCTTCAATAATACTCCCTTCAGGACGATAACAGTTTCGAACATCACCTTTAAAAACGCTCATGTATCGTTCAAAGGGATACATCCAATGCAAGAAAACCGGTCCCAAGATTTTCACTTCCCTAGTCAAGTGGACAACAAGATGTACCATGATATCAAAGAACGAAGGAGGGAAATACATCTCAAGCTGACATAGGGTAACAACCACTTCTCTTTGCAAATTATCGAGAGTATCAGGGTCAATAACTTTGCTGCATAGACTGTTGAAAAAGAAACAAAGTCTGGTAATTGCAAACCTTACATGCTTTGGCAATATAGATCGAATTGCCACGGGCAATATTTGTTGCATTAGAGTGTGACAATCATGAGATTTAAGACCTATCAACTTCAGATCTTTCATTGATACCAATCTACGGATGTTGGATGAGTAACCATGTGGCACCTTAACATTTACCATGCATTCACAAAAAGTTTTCTTCTCCTTTCTAGACAACGTGTAACAAGCGGGAGGTAAGTATGTTCTTTTATTACCCATTTCACGTAATTCTGTTAATTCTGACCTTATTCCCATTTCACGTAGGTCCAGTCTGGATTTTATCCCATCTTTAGTCTTACCTGGTATATTTAATAGAGTACCAATGATGCTATCACAGACATTTTTCTCAACGTGCATTACATCGATACAATGCCTGACTGACAAAGAACTCCAATAAGGAAGATCCCAAAATATTGACTTCTTTTTGAATGAAGAATTGTCACTCCGTGTGGCCATACTACATTGTGATTTCTTACCAAATTCATTGACAATGTCTTTTACTCTTTCATAAACAACATCCCCTGGTATAGGTTTAGGTGCACTCCGTTCATCATTCCATCCATATACAACATCTTGGACGGGTTTCTAGGCCAACAAATACATGTGTTGTCATTCTTATATAAACCCTATAATTCATGAAATCATTCTAATTCAATTTAATATGTTGGGATCACATAATTATATAATGACATCAGAATATATAGAAGAATCATAATTAACATGATTAACAACATGCTCATCAAACTAGGGTTTTCTTGAATATCATCTAATAAATCAAGAATTTCATAGTTTCAAACATGCAATAATTCACAATGCAATGTTATAAACTATAGGCAACATGGATAGATGAAATAAATAAACATCCAACATCTATCACTTATTCAATCTTCAAGAAACCTTGACAAACATCCAACATCTATCACTTATATAATTTGCATGTATATACACCCTAAAGTGCCACAAATCATATAATAAAACTATCATGTTATGATATTAGGACCACTTAAAGCAGATTAGGCACATTAAGCAAGCAGAGTAGGGAGCCAATTTCGTGCAAGCAGATTAGGAAAGCAGATTAGGTCAGCACATAAAGAACCAATTTCGCGCCTGGGTAGGTCTGCAGGTACCTGGGCAAGAAGAGTAGGGTGAGGTCGAGCTGGTTGAGTACGTGGGTGGCGGCCGACGAGCTCCAGAACCAGCGACAGTGACTCTGACGAGCAGGAGCGTCAGCCGCAGCAGGCAGGCAGGCGGCCAGGCGGCGGCAGGCAGGTAGCGGCCACGCGGAGGAGAAGGAGAAGGGGGTACGGCGGCGCCGGTTCTCAGGCGTGGCAGGCAGGTGGGCACCAGGCGTTGCGGCGGCGCCGGTTGTCAGGCGTGGTGGCGGCGCAGGCGGTTGGAGCAGCAGGGCGGGCAGCAGGGGTGCCAGAGAAGAAACGCGTCGGAGAGGGGACGCCGGAGATGGGGCACCGGAGAGAAGCGCCGGAGAAAAACTAGTACCAGCAGCAGAGAAATCACTGGAGAAATTGCCGCAATAGGGAAATAGGGTAGCAATGAAACATAAGAAAGGGGAAGAGTCGGGCGATCGAAGGTTATGAAGTTCCCCAATAGCGTCGGTTGTTTACAACAACCGACACCTAAACATCTTTACCGTCGGTCGTTCGCAACATCCGACGTCCATTTGGACGATATTTTCGTGAAAATGTTTGGCGGGAACCACATTCAGCGTCGGTGATTAAAGGACGACCGACGCGGAAAAGGACACTTTTCGCGCAAATTTCCATCACACATAAGCGTCGGTGTTTTAACTACAGACTTGACGCCGAAAGTGACATTATTTTTTTCGCTCGAAAATTGGATGACATTATGCGTCGGTTTTGTATAAACAACCGACGCTGTATACAAAGCGGTACCCGTGTTTGGCTGGTCTTTGAATATAGACGTCGGTTCTTCTAAATAACCGACGCCTTTAATATAAGGCGTCCGTGTTCCTTAATAACCGACGCCCAGAAAAGCGACACTGAATGCTATTTCTGTAGTAGTGCTTGTTTTAAAATATGGAGTATTGTGCTTTGTGGTTCTAGGAGGTTGGGTCACTTGGCCAAGAAAGAAGGAAAAGAACAAAGTAATGATATGAGGGTGATGATAGACAAGTTGCTGGTACAAATTGGAATTATTTGTGATTCATTGTTGCTCAAGGATAATAAAAAGTTCAAGTCTGCAAAATTTGGATGAATGTATATCCATCCTTTTTAAATGCATTTTTCATAGTATTTTCATTGGAGTTTATTTACCTATTGCTAATTTTATAGAAATAATTGCAATTTGCTAATCTACTGACCAATAATTCACATTGGTATCCTTTACAATTTTTTTGACCATCTCAAAACTTCAACAAGTCGATCCATGCTATGAACCGCTAGATTCATTCATACAAGAATCTCGACTTTAGATCACAGACATCTGTTTCACTACTTGGCTCAGCCCTTCCATATTGGCTATTTCACAACCAAAATAGGAGTTCCATTCTTCCCAACCACTCATTTCAGTTCCCCAAATTCACATTTCATATCTTCCAAATAACCAGCTGAATTTTCTTAATGACCAATACAAGGTAAAACACATCACCACCTCATCTCTAGGGTTTTCACCCGCTTCCTTGGTCTAAGCAAATTCAACTATGAACCGAGTGTTTCGAGTCTGCCAAATGGTCGGTTCAGTTTGCTTAGGGACCAAGTTTTGTTTAAACGACATCACCACCCTTCCTTCAGGTTTTTAACCAGGCCCACACCTCTTCAAACCTTAACTGATCAGTTCAAGATGTGAACGGGTTGGTTCACGATGCATGAATTGTAATCATTAGTAGTCAGTTCTCATTCCCTTTTCTTCCCCCTTTTAGGGTTTCCACCCACTCCTACCCTTATAAAAGGAGCATGGACATATCAAGAAAGGGGATTTGAGTTTTTGTAGTTGCACTCTAGATACTAGCATTTTTTGCTTTATTCCTGCACTTGTACTCACTTGTTCTTCAATAAAGATTTCTAATTATTTTCCATTGTTTCTTGGTCTTCTTGTTGGGAGCAAGGAATTAAGAGGGGCATCCATTTCATAGTCACTAGACAAGATCCCTTACTATTCATGTTCTTCAAGTCTCTGGCTTCCTCTCTTCCTTCCATTGTTCTTTATTTAACTTCCATTAATCGTGAGTAGTTCCCAATATTGGGGCATTTGGAGTAACCCCATATCCATAGTTAACTAGATCTAATTATATGTGATTATACTTGTTAGATGTTTATTGTTTAGATTTTTTCAGACTCAAATGACTTGATCTCTTGTTTTTATCGAATGCTAGTCTTGCGTGATGAGATCTTAGATCCCCAGGCTCAAAATAACCAAACAAATGCACATAGATTCAGATGAGATCTCAGAAGGATCTTTTGTTAGGATGTTCGGGCAAGGATTTGTAAAGGCCAAGACTAATGGGTTTATAGGGAGTTTGACTTTTTGTAAATGAATTTGAGGATTTTTTGCATATCTTCATCTGACTTGTCTTATCTTCATTGATTACATCGATCTTGTTATATGTAGTCTATGGTGGTAAAATCCATAACCCTAATATCCCTTATCACTAATTTATTCTCATTTCTCAATTGCTTATTTCCCAATCGCTCCTTTCCTTACTTGCAATTTAATCTTGCTCATATATAATCTTTCCTTTATTGTTCTTAGCATACCTCTCTTTTTATTTATTCTTAGCATAGCTCTTTAATTTATTTGTTTTAGTGTAACATTTATTTATTTTTTCTTAGTGTAATCTTTTCATTACTTGTTCTAGCATAATCAACATCAACCAATAGATTTTTACTTTCACATTCCAATAATTGTTCAAAGTGATCAAGTTATATTTCCAATCTTAATCAACATTGTCTTGTGGGATTGACCCTCTCTATACTAATAAATTAACCTTAACTAGTTGTTTTTCTATTACCAAAAGGTTACACTCTAGGATTAAGACCCCTAGTGAATTGGTGTGCCAAACAACGTGTATCAACTCCTCATTGATCATTGTCATGGCCATTCTAAAATCTGACCTAAAGATTATATTCTACAATGTTACCCTCTTTCATCACCTCCATAGTAAACAGTATATTGATTGGTTCTGTCTCGAATGAACTATGATCCCTTTTCATGTTTGATAATCCTCCTTACCAATTGCCCATGCGAACTTTGCCTACCTCTACTATAGCACTTGTATTGTTCTTGAAGGTTGCATCAACAATAAACATTATCCATCGATGTGTCTGTCTAATAAAGTTCCCCCAGACTACTGACTCATATCTTTTCCCACTCATTCCCTAACAAAGGTTGCACACCCTAACCTCCCTCCTTATATAGAATACTCAATGACTAAACATATGCTTCTTTCCCTCAAAGACACTTTCATTTTGACAGTGCCATATATACCAGAGGGCAGTAGAAATAGTTGTGTGATTTGTGTTGTTCTTCATATTCCATCTAATCCAATCTGGAAAATTCATCACATATATAAAGTGTGGCAGTCGCTTTCGATCTAAGAACTGGTTCCATACATCATTGAGCTTGATGCAATCCCTCAAAGCATGGATTAGTGTCTCGACTTCCAATCCACAACTTCTACAAGTGTCAACATTTGTCATCATTCTGGCCAATCTTTTTAGATTTGTTAGGATGGCATTATGGCTTAAAAGCCATCTGAAAATTTTGATTTTGGCAGACACTTGGACCGACCATATGGTATTCCATTCACTATCAACAACTACTCATTTGTTTTCTCAGATCTTAAGGTAGGTCGATTTTGCTGTATATTATCTATATGATTCCAAACTCTTACATCGCTCAGAGCCCCAAGTATTAGTTTCCTTATGTTCATAACCTTCTTCATTACTTCCTTTAGGAACCAATCATTCAAGAAATTGATATCCTAGTTGCCTTCTGGGTTCAACAAGCTATGCACCACCAAGTCGTTGAGCTCTAGAGGTATGCTTTGAGTGCTATGTGGGTGAAGGATTCCATCATCTTTTACCCATTTATCATCCTAAATGATCATGTTCATCCCATTGAATACTTTCATGTAGGTGTTCTTCATCATGAGATTTTTCACTTTCAATATCATTGTGTACAGTCTTGAGTCTTGGGTCATCGATCTATGCACATAGTTCCTAAAACTTACAAGCATAGCATTGCTCCACAAGCTATCTTTATTGCAACACATACCATACATTCTTCATGATTAGAACCCAATTCTAACCCTCCATATATTTTAGTACCAACCCTCCCTTCTTATTGTGACTGGTCACATTATCCCAAGTGACCAGTGAAATAGGTCATTCTTTCCTTCCTCCTGCCCAGATAAAATTACAAACTGTACAGTCTACCACATCCCAAAATTTTATAGGAATTGTATTTGTTTGCATCACAAAGGTAGGTATTGCCCTCATCATGGCTTTAGCCAATCAAAACCCACCAGCTAAGGATAGGAACAAGGATGACTAGGCATTTATTCTACTAAAAGCTTTTCCAAAATATCTCCATAAGTTCTTTTATCTACACAAGTATGTATGAATGGTACAAGCAGGTATCTTCCTAGGTCACACATATTCTTCAATTCTCTTATGTTATAGATTTCCTCTATGATGCTTTTGGGTACACTTGTTGCAAAATAGATATGGGTCTTCTTAACTGAGTTTTCCTCTGCAAAAGATTCCTCAAACTGCCCAAAACACTCTAGAATTCTACTAATGTTTCTCTTGTCAACTTTAGCAAATAAGAATTTTTCATTTGAGAAGTAAAGGTGTACGATTCTGATGTTACTCTCTAGCAATTTCAAAGGTGACCATTGATTCCATTCCACCCTTGACTTGGTCATTTGACTTACTCTTACATCACATAGAACAATTACATAGGGTGGAAAGGGATCCCCTTTTCAAATCCCCCTTAAAGCTTTGAATGAAAAGAACTCTTTCCATTCCAGAGAACAACAACCTCACCTCTAGTAACTGAGTTCATGATATACTGCCTAATATTCTATGGTATCTTTACTTTTATTAAAGTATCCTACATAAATGTCCACAAAATTATATCGTAAGACTTTTTCGTGTCTATCTTTATGGCTAGGCTTTTTGCTGCTTTCTTCTTCTTCTTTATTAGAATGGAGTTGGTTTGAGCAGGTGAAATCCATTTAGGTATTTTTGGTTTCAATCTTTCCACCACAACATTTGATATCTATTTAAGGCCAATGTTGTTGAGCAACATTGTCCTAAAGTGACCACAGTTCTTGCACTTATTGCACTTTGGAATAAGTATGATGGTTGAGTTGCATAGATCCTTACTAAGTGCTCCACCAGCTAGTGTGTGGGTTATTGTCTGCATCATAGAATCTTTGGTCATTACCCAATTCTTCTGGAAAAATCATGTGCCTATGACATCATCTCCCTCCACCTTGTAAGGATCCATCTCATTGATGATATCCCAAACTTCTTCTTTAGTTGAGGATGTGGCACTTTTTTGGTATTGTTCTCTCTTGAGTACATCATAACTCACTAGAATGACTTGTAAGACCTCAATGTTAGTATAAAATGGAACTGTAAGTAGCTCCCTACAATAATTTGAAACATGTTGCCTCACCATATATTCCTCCTGAATCCAACATATGGTACCAACCTTGTAAGGCCCCTGACTAGCTTTCTAGATAATCTTGCTTACTTTATCTAATAAGATGCTTAGAACCTTAATATAAACTTTTATAATGCTTTTAAAACATGTGACAAGTTTATCCTTTTAGTTTGGTCCTGTTTGGATGATATTTGAGCTATACATGCTTATTTAGGACCTAGTTGCAATTTAGCCATGACTGAGGGTTATCATGCAATTTGTCACATGTAGAGTGCACCATCTTTTTCTTGGCATCATGATAGAAACAAAGTAGCATAGGGACACCTTTCTTGGACCATGGTTGATGATGTGACATCACATGGTGAGATTAGGGTTTCAAGGGTTTGCCTTGTTGATGTGTGTCGACCATACTAGGGTTTGTGTGTGTTGCAACCACAATAATAGTCTTGGATGAGTGTTGCGACCGTAACACTTACCATAGGTGTTTTTTTCTTCGACCATGGTGACCTAGGTGTGGTTTGCAAGATAGGATTTATATTTTATTAGAGTGTTTCGACCAGGTTGAGGTGGGTGATCTAGTGTAGCAGTCTCTACATGGTCTACCCCTAGTGTGTTGCGACCGCAACATGGGATGTCGCTAACCTAGGTGGTCACTACACTCCCTAGATTATATCACACTTCAATGAATGCATGTATTAAGTGTTTTAATTGCTATTTCCTTGGTGGACAAGTGTCCTTTTGATGCTCTCTTATGTTGACACCTCCTAACCCCCTTACTTCCCTCTACCTTGTGTATATAACCCCTCTCCTTCACATGCAAGTATCCCTTGCAGATCTACTCTTTCTCTTCTACCTTGTGTTTTTCCTTGGAGATTGGTGGAGCAAAAGATGAATAATCTTGGAGCTTTAGTGGTAGACCAACCTTGCATGTGGTTATCATGAGCTTGATCATCTTCCTTATGGTGATCTTTGGTGATGTTCCTTCTTGGTAAGTTGTTATCTTTCCTTGGTCATGTTTTCTTTTGTCTCTCTACCCTATATTCTTCTATTTTCTTGGCCGTGTGACTATGGATTGACCATGGTATCTATCTTGAGGATCTTCTCTTCGCAAAGGTCAGAGACTATGGTTCAACCATGGTGGTACCAATGTGAAAAGAAGCTTCCTTCTTTCTTCTTTCTTCTTTCTTCTTTCTTCTTTCTTCTTTTTTCTTTCTTCTCTCTTTTTTGGTGAGGTTTTGAGTTTTCTCCATCTTGAGCTCTCCTTTGACCTTGGTATGTTTTCTTCATCTTCAGCTGATCTTTGGTTTGTGGAGCTGATCTTGGTTGGAATTTTTTCTTCTCTCTTGGAGCTTGTGATCTTGGAGCTTGATTTTCAACCTAAGGCAGGTTATATAACTTTTCCCTCTTCTATTTTTTGCGGCATAATCTTATTTGTATGCTACTAAAGTCATCTCTAAAATGTGAATTAAAGATGCTAGATGATGTTTCTATGATCTAGGGTTTATGATTGTGTAGTATTCTCTTATGGATTACTCATTCTTCTAAACCCTAATTTCATGTACCTGATTGGTAAGTGATGAGGAGTTGTTTATGCTTACATGGAATTCAATCCTTGTTTTTATCTCCAAGTTTAAATTGAGGTTTGAGGTTTTTGATCTCTAATTATATGAGTTGTATAATTTGATTCTCTCTCGAACACCATGGTTTTTCATGTTCATTTTTGTGACGCTTGATTTAGGGTTTAGATTCCCATTCTCGTATGGAGTTTTTATCCTTGATAACATTTTGTTTACTTGATGATTAATAATCTGTTTTAGATGTGGTTTAAATCTATTTTGATGATGGTTAAGTGTTTTTTTGAGGTACCTTGACCTTCAGGTCACTACATTTATGCTTATGGTCGATACACTCAACCTGATGTTTGGGTTCGTTACCGTGTTAGTTCTTATTGCAGTCGATGCACCTTGTTTGAGTGGAGTAATGTGTGCTAAGTGAGGTGTTGAGGGCGCTACATGGGCTATCCTAAACACCTTGGCCATTACACCTTTTATCCTTGTTGGTAGATACACCATTGAACTTGTTTTGGTCGACACACTTTTATTTGGTTGGGGGTCACTACACATCTTTCCTTCGGTCACAACAAGTTTAGTGTAGTGGCACGCTACACATGGTTGATTTTTTATTTGGTCACAACAACTCACCTTGGTGTGCTAATAGTTTGTACCCTGACCTATGGGGTAACATACTCTACACCTAGGTAAGCATGTTGGTCTCTATAGGGTGTTATCATGATGGTCCTTACACATGGGTGTGTGTGTGTGAATGGTCGCTACATGCACCTATATGATTGGTGGTTGTTACATATTAATATTTCATGATAATTTTTATATGTCCAAGAAAGTAATGTTAAACACTAATGTGCTCCAAGAAAGTGGGAAATGATGTATCCATGGTTTTGTGGTGATTGCTGAATTGAAAACCCTAATCCGCCTTTTGATAAACCCTAACTCTAATTTTGAATGATGTGATGTATTAACTCTTGTTGATTTAACTTATTACCATGTAATGGTGTTTTGTATCTCCTATTTGTATAACCCTATCTTTGCATGTGGAAATGAATGTCGTAGCTATATGAATTCTATGGTCATCCTTATATAATACATGGTGGTGATTATGAGCATTGTTGAAGAATAATGTGATATTGAATGTGTAGGAATTGTGTGATTGGTTCTAATGGCCTGACAAGTGCCTTATGCCTTGTTTGAGGTAATATGCTCTAGATATGTGATAGAGGGATTGGTATCCCATAGTGATGTGAGATTGGTGATGGCCTTGTGAATGGTAGTGATACAAGTATCATGAGATGATGTGACAAATTTGTACCTTATACATTCTATATCTTCTAAAGTTGTTATATAGTTATTCTTGCTAGAAAGAATTAGGGTTTGTATGTCCACTTGCATGAGGAAGACTCAATTCCCCCAGTTGGCATAATAATAAAGTGAAACCCTAACATGTATTTTCCATGTGCCAAAGATCCATTCCAGTGTCATTACTTTTTTTGGATAGTCAAACGAGTGATTCCTATAGAAAAATCGGAGCACATAGTGTTGATTATGTGGGGGTGCAAGTCAAGTATCTCCTTGTGTCCACAATTCTGGTTTATAGAGGATGACAGCAGTCATGCCTCAGACTTGTGATATGTGATATTTGTGAATGGCAGCATTGCAACTGCATAATGCCTCTTTAAGAAAGGCCATGTGGGAGCCTATTCTCTAGCGTCGTGGCCTGTACTAGGCGGGCTACATGTTTTTCTTCTTGATGATATGTCACTATTTGCAGTTGACTTAATGTCTCTACAATGTATCTTTTACTAACCAAGAGGTGTTGCAGAGGTCGTGGAGTCCGACACTTCCATAAACCTTGTATGGCACTGATTTTGACTTGGCAGTGGTCAGTTGGATTTGAGTGATACACCTCAAATCCTTAGGGCATAATAATAAAAGACGTAACTCTGTCGTGTAGTATACTTGCTTAGGATTAAGCATGACTCACATTGGATGACACTTTGCCTTATCTTTGTACTGAAAATCAACTATTATACATGTTTTTCATATTCCTTATTAAAGTAAAAGATGTTCTACTGCTCAGTTGTAGATGCTTGGATTGCTTAAACAATGTTCACTACTTTACTCATATCATTTAGATGAACCTCCTCATCTCATTAAATGCATACTTTCTATTATTTTATGTATATCTATCTTAATAATAGACATTTGTAGAGAGTTATATCTCTCTCTGGGATGTTGGTCTCACCATGTGGGTTTCTGCATCTTTTAGGTGGGCGTGCATGACACGGTAGAGATCGCACGGTCGGGGTTGAGCAATAAGAGGAGCAGTAGCTATAGAACGTTGGATATGATGATAATGTTTTTGTAGTAGAGTCCTATACGTCGTCTTTGTACTCTTAGGTCCATGGGGAGGTTTTATGATTTTTGTACATCGATATGAGGTTTTTGGAAGTATGACATGTTTGTACAGATATGGCTTATATATATATATATATATATATATATATATATATATATATATAGAGAGAGAGAGAGAGAGAGAGAGAGAGAGAGAGAGAGTCAGGCTAGAATACACTCGAGTATATTCAAAGCAGAATACACTCAAGTAGTTTTCCATGAAGTAATTTTTCTTTCAAAAATTGTATCCATTGATCTTCTTAAACATGTTGTGAATAGCTCATATGAAAAATTTGAGCACATTTGGACATTTATAGGTCATGTTATAAAGACCGTTAAAATTATACATTTCAAATTAGTTTCGCGCATCGATTTTATTGCCCTTGGATGTGTGACCTTCGCTCATCCAAATGGGGTCAAAATTTGTATGTAGCCTAGTTATAGTATGATGATGAAGATCAATGGTTTATGTTTTGAAAAAAATAGTCCTGAAATGAAAACACACTTGAGTGTATTCATGCGATATGTACACTCGAGTGTATTCTTTACACTATATATATATACATACATACATATATATATATATATATATATATATATATATATATATATATAGAGAGAGAGAGAGAGAGAGAGAGGGAGTTAGTCTAGAATACACTCGAGTGTACAGATCACATGATACACTCAAGTGTGTTTGAATATCAAGGCTATTTCTTTTCAAAATGTATACTATTGATCTTCATTGTCATACTATAATTAGGCTACACATAAATTTTGAGCCCATTTGGATTAGTGTAAGTCACTCATCCAAGGGCAATAAAATCGACGCACAAAAGTAATTTGAAATGCATAATTTTTGTGGTCTTTATAACATGACCAATAAATGTCCAAATGTGCTCAAATTTGTATATGAGCTATTCACAAGATGTTTAAGCAGATCAATAGATTAGATTTTTGAAAAATATATTTCATCATGAAAAATTACTTGAGTGTATTCTGCTCTGAATACACTCGAGTGTATTCTAGCCTGACTCTCGCTCTCTCTCTCATATATATATATATATATATATATATATATATATATATATATATATATATATGTATATATATATATGTATATATATATGTATATATATATATAGATATATATAGATATATATATATAGATATAGATATATATATATATATATATATATATAATATAATATATGTAATTATATATATATATATATGAACATGTTACCATATGAAAGACGTTGTAGCAAGTTAGCCACTGAACAATGATATGTATAATCTTTTGGCATCATATGTAATACAAATGACATAGTTTGTGGCCTCAGATGTAATATGTTCCAGCTTTTGTGGTCATCTGACATAGGTTTTAATTTACCACATTTTCTGGACGGTTAGTGATAATTCCGTACTTTGTTTTGATTAATCTCATTTTGTCTGACGAGTGTGTTATAATTTGGTTGCTATTAGAGCTTTAGGTTCATTGAGTCTATAAGGATACATGACTAGGGTTTGAGTTTGACCGATTGTCCTCCATTATATGTTATGGTAAGTTCTACTTATTCAAAAGAAGTAGAAGAAGAACAAGAAGAACAAGAAGAAGAGAAAAGATGTCCGAAGAATATGAATAACATGTTGTCGAATGCAGTGTTGCTACACCAGGAGGTAGTGCAAGTAGGCAGGGTAGGGTTGACGGAGTTCCTGAAGTGCCCCGGTTTGACCCACCCATGATGGAAAACCCCACTTTCGAGTACTTGTTTGGACATTTTATGGCTATGATGATGCACATGGCGATAGAATAGTCATACCTCAAGCTAGGGATATAGTCCCCAATGTGGAATCTTTAGGATATGGGAAGACCTTCAAGAGGTTGAGGCATGTTAGGGTGGTTTAGTATGATATAATGATAGACACAATGAATGCTGATTTGTAGTTAACAAAGTTGGAGAAGGCTTTTAAGATCCTTAACATCCTTGAGGCAGACAAAGTGAAGCATGATGTTTATCTTTTGAAAGGGAGTGATGGCCATTAGTGGGCCATCAAGGAGGAGAAAATGCCTGGTGTTTGCATTAATTTTGAAGGATTCTAATAGGAGTTTGTGAGTCAGTATTTTCCACAAACCTACCTAGATGAGAAGATCTCACAGTTTGAGAAGATCTGGTAGGGATCTATGTCAATCAACAAGTATGAGGCAAAGTTTATAGAACTGCTAATGTTTTGTCTTCATATGGCTGTGATAGAATAGGAGAGGATCAGACCCTTTGGGAAGGGTCTGAGCATGGAGTTGATGATGATAGTGTCAGCTCTAGAGAAAAGAGACAAGTTGGGCACATTTGTAGAATTTGTTAGATGGACTGAAAAATTGATGATAGAGAAACAATTGACCCTCCCATAATGGAAAACCCCACTTTCGAGTACTTGTTTGGACATTTTATGGCTATGATGATGCACATTGGGATAGAATAGTTGTACCTCAAGCTAGAGGTACCCTTGACCTTTAGTGTGAGACCAAAGTCTCACACACAGGGTTTGTGGCCTCATATATATATATATATAATATATATATAATATATATATAGATATATATATATATAATATATAATATATATAATTATATATATATATATATGAACATGTTACCATATGGAAGACGTTGTAGCAAGTTAGCGAGTGAACAATGATATGTATCAACTTTTGGCATCATATGTAATACAAATGACATAGTTTGTGGCCTCAGATGTAATATGTTCCAGCTTTTGTGGTCATTTGACATAGGTTTTAATTTACCACATTTTTTGATTGGTTAGTCATAATTCCGCACTTTGTTTTGATTAATTTGGTTGGTATTAGAGCTTTAGGTTCATTGAGTTTATAAGGATACATGAGTAGGGTTTGAGTATGACCGATTGTCCTTGATTATATTTTATGGTAAGTTCTTCTTATTCAGAAGAAGTAGAGAAGATGAAGAATAATAAGAAGAGAAAAGATGTCCGAAGAATATGAATAACATGTTGTCGACTGCAGTGTTGCTACACCAGGAGGTGGTGCAAGGAGGCAGGGTAGGGTTGACGGAGTTCCTGAAGTGCCCCGGTTTGACCCACCCATGAAGGAAAACCCCACTTTCGAGTACTTGTTTGGACATTTTATGGCTATTATGACACACATGGAGATAGAATAGTCGTACCTCAAGCTAGGGTTACAGTCCCCAATGTGGAATCTTTAGGATATGGGAAGACCTTCAAGAGGTTCAGGCATGTTAGGGAAGTTTAGTATGATATTATGATAGACACAATGGATGTTGATTTGTGGTTAAAAAAGTTGGAGAAGGCTTTTAAGATCCTTAACATCCTTGAGGAAGATAAAGTGAAGCATGATGTTTATCTTTTGAAAGGGAGTGCTGGCCATTAGTGGGCCATCAAGGAGGAGAAAATGCTAGGTGTTTCCATTACTTCTGAAGGATTGTAATAGGAGTTTGTGAGTCAGTATTTTCATCAAACCTACCTAGATGAGAAGATCTCACAGTTTGAGAAGATCTGGCAGGGATCTATGTCAATCAACGAGTATGAGGCAAACTTTATAGAATTGCTAAGGTTTTATCTTCATATGACTGTGATAGAATAGGAGAGAATCAGACCCTTTGGGAAGGGTCTGAGCATGAAGTTGATGATGACAGTGTTGTCTCTAGAGAATAGAGAGAAGTTTGCCGCATTTGTAGAATTTGTTAGATGGATTGAACTATTGACGATAGAGAAACAATTGACCCACCCATGATGGAAAACCCCACTTTCGAGTACTTGTTTGGATATTTTATGGCTATGATGACGCACATGGTGATAGAATAGTTGTACCTCAAGCTAGAGGTACCTTGACCTTTAGTGTGAGACCAACGTCGCAGACATAAGGTTTGTGGCCTCATATATATATATATATATATATATATATATATAATATATAATATATAATATATATATATATGAACATGTTACCATATGGAAGATGTTGTAGCAAGTTAGCCACTGAACAATGATATGTATCATCCTTTGGAATCATATGTAATACAAATGACATACTTTGTGGCCTCAGATGTAATATGTTCCATATTTTGTGGTCATCTGACATAGGTTTTAATTTACCACTTTTTCTGGATGGTTAGTGATAATTCCGCACTTTGTTTTCATTAATCTCATTTTGTCTGATGAGTGTGTTATAATTTGGTTGGTATTAGAGCTTTAGGTTCATTGAGTCTATAAGGATACATGACTAGGGTTTGTGTTTGACCGACCGTCCTCCATTATATGTTACGGTAAGTTCTGCTTATTCAAAAGAAGTAGTAGAAGAAGAAGAAGAACAAGAAGAAGAAAAAAGATGTCCGAAGAATATGAATAACATGTTGTCGACTGCAGTGTTGCTACACCAGGAGGTAGTGCAAGGAGGCAGGGTAGGGTTGACGGAGTTCCTGAAGTGCCCCCATTTGACCCATCCATGATGGAAAACCCCACTTTCGAATACTTGTTTGGAAATTTTATGGCTATGATGACGAACATGGCGATAGAATAGTCATAGCTCAAGCTACGGTTACAGTCCCTAATGTGGAATATTTAGGATCTAGGAAGTCCTTCAAGAGGTTGACGCATGTTAGGGCGGTTTAGTATGATATTATGACAGACAATGAATGCTGATCTGTGGTTAACAAAGTTGGAGAAGGCTTTTAAGATCCTTAACATCCTTGAGGCAGACAAAGTGAAGCATGATGTTTATCTTTTGAAAGGGAGTGTTGGCCATTAGTGGGCCATCAAGGAGGAGAAAATGCTAGGTGTTTCCATTAATTCTGAAGGATTGTAATAGGAGTTTGTGAGTCAGTATTTTCATCAAACCTACCTAGATGAGAAGATCTCATAGTTTGAGAAGATCTGGCAGGGATCTATGTCAATCAACGAGTATGAGGCAAAGTTTATAGAACTACTAAGGTTTTGTCTTCATATGGTTGTGATAGAATAGGAGAGGATCAGACCCTTTGAGAAGGGTCTGAGCATGGAGTTGACGATGACAGTGTTGGCTCTAGAGAATAGAGAGAAGTTTGCCGCATTTGTAGAATTTGTTAGATGGACTGAACAATTGACGATAGAGAAAGAAGAGCTAAATGCCAAGAAGTGACTGACATAGTACCAGGGGCTGTCTTATGGATGGTTCAACAATCCTAGGTTCTTAGCACCACAATCACAACAGAGATCGAGTATTCAGTCACATTTGTCACCAAGTAGAAGCACATGCCACAATTTTCACCAATAGGAGCCCACAGTACGACATTGATATCAGTGATAGGGCCATCTAGGCCATGGTATGAGAGCAAGTCATGTTATAAGTGTGGAAAGATTGGGCATACAAAGTCGTATTGACCAATAAAGGATGAGGAGGTGATATAGAAGCTGACAAAGGGTCAACAAGGGTCATAGCAATGACAATTCATCAATGTGGAGGTCGAGGACTCGGTTAAGCATCACATGCTAGTTCTTCTAGGCAAGCCAGCAGAGGAAGGGGGCGACAACAGGCAATGGCTCGATTCCATGCCATGAGTCAGTCAGAAGGAGTGGTTACCCCATGAGATGTGACATGTTAGATGTAGTTATTTCATTCTAATTTATCTTCTTCTTCATTTATATCTATTTTGGTTGACCTAGGTGCGACAAAGTCTTTTATAACTTGACAAGTTATATTAGTTGTTCTTTGCTTTTTAGTCATAGATGTGATATTATTTTTTTAGAAACCATGTTGGATGGTTCCTCAGAGCTATGGGAGGTGTTCCTTTGATGTGTCCTTTCTTTTCCAGGTTATATAATCTAAGTGGATCTCATACCACTTGACATGCATTGGTTTGATGTGATCCTTAGAATGGACACTTAGGAGAAATATTGAATTGTCTCGGAATGCAGTTCCAAGGTGACGACATTTTTCGATGGTGATATGACGTGGGTCTTCCAAAGATATAGGAAGATTCTTCTAACATGTCTAGTATCAGCGATGACAATAGAGAGGATGATGAAGCAAAGTTGTGAAGCATTTTTGGTGCACGCAGTGGATACTAAGGTAAGGAGTCCTAGTATCCAGGAAGTGTTAGTTGTCTGTGAGTTTGATGATGTGTTTCCCAATGAATTCCCATGTGTTACCCCTCCTAGAGAGATTGATTTTCAGATCAATTTAGTCTCGTGCACCCAGGTGATAGCTCAAACACCATACATAATGGCACCAGCTGAGATGTCAAAATTGAAGAAATAGTTGCAAGAGCTTCTTGAGAAGGGTTTTATCAGGCCAAGCACATCATCTTGGGGTGCTCCAGTGTTGTTTCTCATGAAGAAAGATGGATCCATGAGCCAGTTCATCAATTCTTGACAAATGAAAAAGGTGACAATAAAAAACAAGTGTCACTTGTCACAAGTTGATGATCCATTTGACAAGTTTCAAAGGCACCACAACTTTTTCAAAGATAGACCTGAGATCAGGATATCACCAATTGCCGATCGAGTAGATGTTATACCCAAGTCAGCTTTTTTAGTACTCATAATGGTCATTACAAGTTCATGGTTATGCCGTTCGGGCTAACCAATGCACCGACAACGTTTATGGATTTGATGAACAAGGTGTTTTGGCCATATCTTGACCAGTTTGTGGTTGTGTTCATAGATGATATCTTCATATACTCCATAGACAACCAACAACATGAACAACATTTGTGTCAGGTGTTGACCTTGTTGAGACAACACCAGTTGTACGCTAAGTTCAACAAGTGTGAGTTTTGGCTGAAGGATGTGTCTTTCCTTGGACACATGAAATTTGTTGAGGGTGTTCATGTGGACCCCAAGAAAGTAGAGTCTATGATAGAGTGGGAACAAATGAAGACGTCGACAATACAATTTTCTAGGTTTGGCAGGTTACTATAAGAGGTTCATCAAGAATTTTAGCGGGGTAGAACTACCCCTAACAAAGTTGACAAGTAAAGATGTGCCTTTTGTGTGGAATGAAAACTGTCAACATGCCTTCCAATCATTAAAGAAGAAGTTGACCAATTTTCTAGTGTTGGTTTTTCCTGATCAAGGGAAAGGATATATTATCTACAGTGATGCATCCAAGAATGGTTTGGGTCATGTGATGATGCAAGATAAGAATATGATCTCTTTTGCTTTGCAATAGCTTAATAAACATGAGAAGAACTACTTGACACATGATTTAGAGCTAGATGCAGTGATTCATGCCCTGAAGATTTGGAGACACTACCTATATGATTAGATGTGTCAGATCTTCACAGATCATAAGAATTGTAAGTACATCTTCTCACAGTCGGAGATGAATATGAGACAGTGACGCTGGAAGGAACTAATCAAAGACTATGATTGCAGTATAGATTACCATCTAGGAAAGGTGAATGCCATGGCAAATGTGCTGAGTAGAAAATCCTCTTCGTCATCATCTATGGATAAGGTGTAGTTGTGCTCTTTGGTGTTCCATAAGCAAGACATGCTAATCTCCTTACGTCAGATGAATGTGCAACTGGAGGTGTCTATGTTGGCAGGCCTATTGTCTTAGATACAAGTGAAGCCCAGATTGAAGCAACAGATCAGAGATGCACAGTCTAATGATACTATGATACGGTAGATTCGAGAAGATTTTGTCAGCGAGAAGTGTGATGGCTTCCACGAATTATAGGATAGAACAATATGTTACCATGGTAGAGGAGTGGTTCTTGATGTTGATGATCTGAGAAAGTTGGTCTTGGAAGAGGCTCACTCTTTTATGTATGCTATGCATCCACCTTTCACCAAGATATACCATAATATTAAAGATTTGTATTGGTGGCCTGACTTGAAGCATGACGTGGTTGAGTTCGTTGTAAGGTGTTGGAAGACCCCTGAACATGCTGAAAGTGTTGAACAAGCTTGATTACTATAATTGAATAGTTATAACCTTAATATAACCCTATAATATGATTTTGAATCATAATACAAACTTCACTTTCAAATTTGGTCCAATCCAAACACTATTTGTGCATGTTATGCAATTTTAGGTACATTTTGGACTTTTCTGCAATTTACCTAATTGGGAGGTTTTTCTTGCAAATTGTCACTTGAATTATGGTCTTTGTATTTTCTCCCATCATTCTTGAGCTTTTTGAGCAGTGGGGCTCTAAATTGTACTTTAGTTTGGTGGTGATTTGCTTTAAGGGTAATTTAGGGTGCTACCTTTCATGGATGAGCCTCTTTCAAGGCTAACAACCGATGGTACCATAGGTTTGGGCAACAACCGATGGTACCATGGGTTTGGGCAACAACCGATGGTCATAAAACAAAGGGAATATAGGGGAAACATCTAAAGGTCATCCTAGAGGCTCTAGGTTGATGGTTCTTGCAGGTTTGGTTCACTTGAACCAATGGTTAACTTATAGACATGATTAATCGATGGTTCAATCACCTTTTGACCTAAACATGATCAAACTGGTCACCACCCCTCAAAATCCGATGGTGGACCTAGGAGGTTACTAGTTTATAGCCTAGTAGTCCACAACAGATGGTGGACCTGCTGCTTGCATCTCCATGGAAGTTGTAGGACACAGACACATGGAGAGATTCGTGTACACCTCATGCTTCTTCTCTTCCTTATCCTCCAAGTTTTATATGCCTATCCTTAAGCTCCCGAATGAATTTGTTTCTCTTTGCCACTTCCCTCCTTCTAAGAGCATAGTCCTTCCGCCATTTGTCCATAGAGCTTCTGTCCAAGGAAGAAGAAGGTGTGGATCTTATTAGTAGAAGCATCTAGGGTTACAATTTGCTTCCCTTAGGGTTTCTAAAGCTCCTTCTTGGTGATCTTGACCTAAATGAGTAAGTATCTTATTCTTTCCTCTATTTCTTTCTCTGTTCTTCTTCCTCTTACCTTTCTATACATTGGAACTCTACTGTTCCATGGTAACAGTAGCTTTAGAGCCAAGGATCTACCTTTTCTTGCCTCTTCTTCTAGGGTTTACTTCTCCTATGAAGAAAGGTATCTACTTGGCCGAGTTTAGATCCAAAACTTGGGTTTTCATGCCTTCTTTGCTCAAGTTTCTTGCTTCTATAAGTCTATTCTTCTCTTTAGAGGTGATATTTATATCTGTCTCACTTATATTTCTTGCTAAAAGCTTGTTAGTTCATGTTTATTCTTAAAAGCGATGATCTGATTATAAAGAAACCATCCATGCTTATGATTTCAAAATTTTATTGTGTTCCATGTTCTGTTCTAGTTCTAGTGAACCTGTAATAAGGTGTACGTCATTACTAAGGTAGAAGATGATCTTGGACAGGTTGGTAGAACAATTGTTGGTGCTTAACACCTAACAATTGATGGTCTAAATTAGAGTTTTCAAGCTATCTCCTTCATTATCACATGACTAGATGGTATAACCATGGAACAACCATTAGTGTTGCTATCATAACAACTGAATGTGGTGACCAAGGGTGTCAATCAATGGTGAAAACTGATGGTCACCCCTTAGGTCAGGTTTTGGCTCAATTAGAAGCTTAATGATCAACCACGAGGTACGTTAATGATGCTATCAATCAAAGATGACATTAGCTTAATATTTGATGGTTGATCAGGACACCATAACAGGTGGTGAGTTAACGATGTAATTGTAGCATCAATTTAACCCTAAACTAATTGTTGCTTGGTTCAATTAATTAAATGGTTAGATTTATACTTTAATTATGGTTTTGAATTATGAACATGATTCAATGGATGAGATTGGGATTTTTAACATCCAATGGATTAGAATGAATTCCATAGTATTATATGCTGATTTTAGTAATGATAATTCAATGGTACAACACCTTTGAACTTGTAGTCTTACCTTTTCCCTCGTATGGTTATATTTGATAAATCACCATAACAAGTGGATGTCTCACTCTGATGTGATATGACATGTTACACCTAACCCTAATGTAACTAAATGATGGTGTTTGGCTATAATCAACCCTCTTGAATGATAAATGTGATAATGTATTACACTCTTCATGTGTTGAAACCTCAATCTAGTACTATATGAATATCATTGTGCTTTGCTAAGTTTAAATCTATGGGAGACTTATCTGTTGATGATCTTTTGAGACTTTCTTAAGGCATAAAATGGTAATGATGATCTTGTAGGGATTGATGCAATGGTCTTTAAGACCTTGGGGAATGATTGAGCCCTGATTGAGGTGAATTCCTCTTCATGTTCCAATAAGGGTTGAAACCCTAGAACTTGTAATACGAAATGGGTATTTGTAATGGTAAGATGACAAATGTGGTCCATTAATTTGCACAAAATGATAGCATGTGGTAATGTGATTAGAAGATATACCTCAAACATTTAATATCTTTTGGCGTTGCTATACTTATACTCTTTCTAGAAAAGAATTAGGTGTTGAATGTTCACTTGTATGATGAAGCCCTAATTCACTCAATTGACAATAACTAATCAAGTGAAATTCGAATCATGTAGCACCCTATGACATAGAACCATTTTCAGTGTCAGAACTTGCTGGATGGTGAAATGAGTATTCCTAAGGGAAACTTAGACACATATTGTTGAGTATGTGGGGTACTTGATATCCAAATCCCAATTGTATAGGGAGGATGAATGTGGTCATACCTAGCCCTCTTCTTGAGAACGGTTGTGGTTGTGTCTCAGTGATTATCATGTGATAAAGGTTTTGCTTTGCATACCTTGCTTTCTAGCTCTATGACTTGTACCAAGGTGGGATAATTGTTTACATGACTATATGTCATTGTTTTGCAGTTTGACTGAGATGTCACTGTAGTGCAGACTCATACTGATCAAGTACTATCTTGGAGTCTAGATCTTCCTAGATCTTATTTGGAACAAATTATGGCCAAGTAGTGGTCATTTTAACTTTGAGTGGCATGACTGAAACTCCCCAGGGCATAATAAAAGATGTAATACAAGCTATGTAGTATATCTGTTAGGGTTAAATATGTTTCACATTGGTTGAATTAGCCCTTACCTTGGTTTTATACTACATAATCCTTACATGATGCAAGCTTATGAAATATGAGTAGTTATACTTGATGCTAAAGCTTATTTGTTTAACTGCTTAGAATGCTTAAACTATTCAATCAGCTCATATTGCTTATTCAATACAATATTTTATTAAGTTTATTCACAATTTAATAATCTTTTGTAATCAATATATGTTGGAGAGAGTTATATCCCTCACTGGGTCTCACCCATAGGTCACCATATCTTTTTAGGTGGTCGTGGGCAACGTGGTCTAGGTCATGTTGTGGAAGAAGATCAACCTAGTGATCAATAGTTTTCAAAGGTTGGTCTATAGTAGATGTTAGTAGTTGAGTCCTAATGTTGTCCTGGTACTCTCAAGTCTAGGTATGGGATATGTTTTTTTAAATTCTTGTATCGACATGAGATTTTGGCAATATGCCAGTATTTGTAAAATATGGCATGTACATGTGAAACATATTTATAATACAGAATGTGGCTAAGGCCATTGGACACAAATGTAATTGCCTATTACATTATGTTAGAATGAAAAAGATGGACCTTTATGCAAATGTTTTAGAACTTGTTCATGATGTGTAATTTGGTTTTAATTATTCCACATTTTTTATTATGTGACTAATTAGTAGTTGATCCTATTGTGTGCCTTGAGTAATATCGTTTAGTGTGAAGAGGTTTCATAGGTGTCTTATGTGTCAGCAAGTTAAGCCAGAGCATCAGAAGCCTGTAGGAACTTTGTAACCATTGCCTATACCATGGTGGAAATGGAAACACGTCACAATGGACTTTGTGGTTGGTCTTTCTATGATAGCTAAAGGCCATGATTCCATATGGGTGATCATTGATATGTTGACCAAGTCAGTGCATTTTCTTCCTATAAAGACCACATATACAGTAGAGAAGCATGCTTAGATATACGTTGATGAGATCATTCATTTGCATGGTATTCCAGCTATTATCATGTCAAATAGAGGTTCCCATTTCACCAGTCGATTTTGGGAGAGTCTGCATACAACCATGGGTTCTTAGTTGAGGATTTGTACCTCTTTTCACCCATAGACAAATGTACAATCTGAGAGGACCATACAGACTTTGGATGATCTACTGAGAGCTTGTGTCTTGTAGTTTTTGGGAAGTTGGGATGTCCACCTCAGTTTGATAGAGTTTTCCTATAATAAGAGTTATCAGAGGGGCATTGATATGGAACCTTATGAGGCTTTGTATGGGATACATTGTAGATCTTTGTTATGTTGGTATAACATTTTTGAATATTAGCTTTTGGGTCATAAGCTTGTGCAGAAGACGACATAAAAGTGCAAGTTGATTCAGGAAGAGTTGAAGGTAGCCCAGGATAGGTAGAAATTGAATGCCAATAATCGTCACAGGCCCCTTGAGTTCTAAGTGGGATACTATAATGACCCCACCTCCTAGTAACCCCCATTTAAGGGAGACTGAAAGGTCATAGCCGTTATGCAATAACCTGGATCAAAGGTTCAACAAATAATCAATAACAATTATCAAATTTTACCAATTAAACTGAAAATTGGTACAAAATAAAACTTTGCATACCTTTTTCAAAACTGGTATATTTACTTCTATCTGCATGAGGAGTCTACTCTAACTAATCCTCCTTTGTACTTTCATTCTTATTTAATTCCACATATGCCACTTTACTGTTTGTTCTTTTCACTTGTACCTAAAACACTGACAAACAAAACACCGGTCAGCATATTGAAATATGCCAGTATGTGGGAACAACCAAAATTTGAAAATATGGATAACAATCTAATTATCACAATTAGGGTAATTAGCAAAACAATTTAAATCTTCAATGTGTCATTCTCCACCACTTTTTCCCTAACCCTAGATTACCCCTCTAGGGTTTCTCTTTTGCCATTGACTTAAGGCCACCTTCTCAATCCCGAGCTTGGTGCCTGGGGGTCACCTCTCATGGTGCTCCATAGTCATGCAACATAGACCACCTTCTCATTCCTGAGCTTAGTGTATGGGGTCACCTCTCATGGTGCCCATTGGTCTACCCTCTTGGGCCTAACTTTTATGGCATCTTCCATCAGGGTGGCATGTAGGTGCGAGAATACACATGTCTTTATAATTGTGATAACCATAGTGACTTTATAATTGTAGTGTGAACATCCAAAATGTTTAGTTTCAATTAATGTGATTAACCATCCGGGAAACCTTCGGTAAAACTAATGTGATTAATAGTAATTAACCACATACTTGTCAGGAAGACTCGGGTGCATGAATAATCCAAACAAGCAAGTAATCCGGAATCAAGAAAGCACGCAATTCAGTCCTGAAATTACATTCCATTCCTTTTTATAAAAATCTATCCAAACCATCTTGCTACTTATGGTTTCTATTCCTTTTTATGGTTTCTTCCTCTTTTTAGGGTTTACTTTGCAATTAGGGTTTTACTTCCCTTTACTCTTTTTAAACCCTAATTTTCTCATCTATCCTTCACGAAAGTTATTAAGGTTACCTTTTTCAAACACATAACCTTAATTCCAGATTAACACACAATTAACCATCAATTAAGTCCATTAAGCCTCTTTTACATTAAAGCTACCATTTTTATCCTTTTTAATCTATGACAAAGTCATTATGCTCATTTATCATCAACTCATAGTTCATTATGCTCTAATTCACATATGAACGTTATTTATCATTAATTCTACCTTTTATCCACTAGGAAACCCTAATTTCCACATTAAGGGTATTTAACCACAATTAGGAACTTTTATACTCGAAATAGTTTAGAATCATCATGCCTCAGCTTTATTCACGAATTTGAATAATTAAAGTCATTAAGAGTCACAATTACCAATATTAGGATTTAAAGGCCCATTCAAGTATATTCATGCACATGAAACTTTAAATTAAACCAATTACATGCAAAGTTCATCCTTTTTGTTCCTAATGTTCCTTTTATCATTAACATGTTAATACCAACTTTAATCATCCATTAAACCCTACTAATCAAATTAATCATATCAAAATAGGGTTTCTTAACCATTATTACATTAAAGCTAATAACTTCCATTACTTTTAGAATTGCAAGAGGAATAATCTCCTAAAATATTTTTATTGGATTCTTCTCATTTTTTGAGCAATTTTCATATTTTATATGTATCAAACCGAGCTACGATTATTTAGTTATGAATTTTGCAAAATTCACTTACTTTGGGCCAATGGGAGGCTGTCATGTAGGCTTATTCCCATGCATGGTGCTCGCTGGTTTGGAAAACATAACCAAATATTGGAATTTCCCTTGGTAAGTTGAGTGGGTCTTCAGCCCGTGGAGGGGCAAACCCATCCAACTGGCCCTCCTCCTTTCTTCTACCTTATACAGCCCTAAGCTGCCGCTACAGGCGCCGAGCACAACCCTTGCAGGGTCGTTCCTCCCCTCCCGAGGTGAGAGGGTCGTCGCCAACCACTCTCATAGCTCCGTCGTACCACCCTCCACAAAGGGTGCCTCCAGATCGCAGCCTAAGTGTCTGGTTCTGGCACGTCAGGCTTGCATCCTTCAGTCGACCTTCCAGCCATATGTTGGTTGTTGTGCAAGCTCCATAGCATGAGGAAGACAGTTGTGCTCCCCTACGTCATCATGGGGGCACCCTGCTTCCATCAAGACCTCAACACACCACTTGGTGTCCCCGGGATTGATCAATACCCTCAACTAGGGTTTGTATGCAAAGAATTACGAAGAAGAAGAAGAAGGAAGACAGGTGTGTGTGGGATCCTTCCTGGACATGAACAGGAGGGTCTACCCTTTATATAGGGGGGTATCCACACCCCAAATCGCTTGCCCACAAAGCAATTAAGGCTTCTCCTTATAGAAAAGGGATTTTCCTTACTTTAGAAGTATCCTTCTCTCTTTTCATTTACTTTGTTCATTAGTTATTAGGAATTCAAAATTCCTCTCACTTATTCTCTTTTATACTTTCTTTCTAATTCATTGATCACGAAATTAAGTTTTCCTTCAGTAGGAAATACCAGTTCTTTAACAATACCACATAATTCATTAATTATGTATTCCCATTATCTTCTTATTTTCTAATATTAGTGTTTTTTCTTTCTTTTTCTTCATTGGGACTCCTTGGATCCCAAGAAACTCAAATATTTCGAAATCCTTTTTAATGGATACTCATTATCCTTCTAGATGCATATATATCCATTATTTCTCATTATCTTTTTTATTTCTTATTAAAATATCTCTTTTTGAGGATTTCTCTTTATTTCTCTTTTATTTTCCTCATTGGTATTCCTTTTAACATTAGGAATCCTTGGGATACGAAATTCCATCAAGGATAACTCAATTATACCTCATTCAACTTATTTTCCACATTTTACCATTATTTTCAATTTCTTTCTCAATAAAGAAATACATAATTGATCTTTTCTTTTCTTATTGCATTTACTTTGCTTATTTGGATTCCTTGGGACCCAAGGAACCCAAGAGGCACGAAATCCACCTTTGGATTATATTCTTTTTTCCTTCTAGAGGTTTCTCCAATTTTCTTTTCTCAAAAACTCAATTATTCATTCACTAATTGAATTTCCTTGTTATTGGGCCCAATAGCCAATAAAGCCCACAACACAATCATCAGGGCTATTGTTAACAAAATCCATTTATTAAAAACAAATTGTATAATTATTTTTCCAAATATCTTTAATATGAGAAATTGCATTTCTCAGCAAATGAACCCAAAAATTGGGGTTGTATCATCCTTCCTCTCTTATAGGAATTTTCCCTCAAAATTCCACCTAGCAAACAAACAAATCAGGATAAGCCTTTCTCATGCCCATCATGGATCCCCTGTGGCCTTACCTTTCCATGGTGCTTCCCAAGAACCTTCATCATCTCATATTCTTCCATCTGAGTTCTTTCTTACCTTAGTATATCGTACCCTCTTAGGTGACTCAGGACATTTGAGCCTCTCATAAAGCTGAATAGGTTCCGGGCTCAACACATGGCTTGGGTACCTCACATAGTTCTCTAGACCAAACATATGGAACTCATCAAACATTACTTATCCTAAGGGAAAAGGTCAAACATAACCTTCTCCACCAATCCATCTGAAATGGACCCATATATCGGGGACTCATCTTTCTCAGTTGTGACTTAGAGGGGTCAGATTTTCACATCACATACTCTCCCATAGTGAACTTCATGTCAGTCTACTTTACATCAACTCATGAATCATGTTGTCCCTGGTCTCTCTCTCAGCCATTGCATGATCAAAGTGACTTCATATGCACACATTGTGGTTCTTTTCTGACCTTCACGACACCTCCTTCACCAACATCATCTTAATGAAGTGGTGACCGACACAACCTCCTTCTTCTTGCATCCCGATAAAGGCTATGGTGGTTAACATCACCTCTTAAGAATTATCTCCATGTATCACCCCGAATGAGCACACATGCTCTCATCAGACCCTCTAATCTGAATCATACTAACCATTAGTAAGGGGTGATAAACTGTACTATCATCGAGTTCTTCATGTATCCACTTCTACCTCATGGAAGTGAACCTATACTAATACTCAAGAACTTTTGAACTTGCATAATGGTATAGTTGAACCTCTCTCTCTCTTATGTAGTTCAACCGAATATGTCCCTTGATAATACTCCTTTCTTTCTCAGTTCATCTAGGTAAGGCAATCTACCATAACCCACATCGTATTCTTGACCTTCCTTGATCAAGAGGAGACTTACCACAACATCTATAGTGGTGAACTCCCATTCCCTCTCGGGGATTCTTTATCCTCTATGTCAAAGCACTGGGTTACTAGTATTCATCCTTCACCTACTATCATGCATGACAACATACCACATGCAATTTCATCTTAGCATCCAAGGTTCTACTGTCACTTATTATCTTTGTAGAATTATGGTGTATGGTGATCTTAAAACCATGATCTCCTGCATGCCATGATTCCTCAAGATTGATTCCTTAGAAACCCTAAACCACACACATTAGGGTTTCATTACTTTCTTATCCAAAGAAGTGTTTCTGAGGTCCTACAACCATCCTTTCATTACATCAAGGACTAGGCTAGCTAACCAAACAATCATTTACTTTATTAACCACTATTGATACATCTGAGTGTTAGCCAAACTTATCTCTTTTTCTCAACTTAAGGTTAGCCTAACAACCTCAACTTCTTCTAGCTTCCAGCTATACTAGGCAGCTATATTTCTGTAATGACCCCGCCTCCCGGTAACCCCCAATTAAGGGAGACCGAAAGGTTGGTTTCGTTATCCAATTAACAGGATCAAAGGTTCGACAAATAATCAATAACAATTATGAAATTCTACTAACTAACTGGAATTTGGTATAAAATTAAAACTTTACTTACCTTTGAAAACCTTGGGAATCTATCTATACAAGCTTGAATCCACTCTAACTAATCCTCCTTGCACTTTATGTTTTACTTTCACAATGTGTCACTTTACTGTTTGTTCTTTCAATTGTTGTTCCTAAAACGCTGACAAACAAAATGTCGGTCAGTATATCGAAATATACTGGTATGTGGGAACAACCAAAAACTTACAAATATGGCTAACAATCTATAATCACAATCAAATTAATTAACAAGCCAAATTACACTTTTCAGTTTGACATTCTCTACCACTTTTGCCCTAACCCTGGCATACCCACCTTAGGGTGCCCTTTGCCATTGACTTATGGCCACCTTCTCAATCCCGAGCTTGGTGCCTGGGGGTCACCACTCATGGTGACCACTAGTCATGCAATATCATAGGCCACCTTCTTGGTGCCTGGGGTCACCACTCAAAGTGTCCATTGGTCTACCCATCTGGGCCTGACCTTTGGCATCATCCATCAGGGTGGCATGTAGGTGCGAGAATACATACTTCTATTTATTTTAATGTGATAATCATAGTGACTTTATGATTTGCAAATATGAACATCCAACAGATAATTTGCATTCAATGCGATTAACCATTCGGAAAATCCTCGGGAAACTAAGGCGGTTATCCATAATTAACCACATACCTAATCTAGAGCAACTTGATGTCCAAGCAATAAGGATAAAGAACAAGCAACAAGCAATCAACCATATCCTGAAATTAATGCATGGCATCCAAGTGGTATAGTTTATCTAGAACATTCTAAAGCTAGACTTGGATGCCACCTTAGGCTCTCTAGGCCACATTAGGGTTTTATTAGAGTTTTAGTCTCCATAATACCTTTATCATATTCAAATCCCTCTTATTTCACAAACCCTAATTTTAACATCATAAGCACAGTTAAAGTCCATTATTTCCCTTTTATACTAAAACTACCATCATTATCTCTTTCAAGTTACTTCAAGACCATTAGACTCAATTTCCACCTTTAATTTCCTTCGAATTGACAACTCATAGTTCATCATGATCTAATTCACATATAAACCCCATTTATCATTAATTCCATCTTTATCCTTTAGAAAACCCCTAATTACTACATTTAGGGCATTTATCCACAGATTAGGAACTTGATGCTCGAAATAGCTTATATTCAGCATATTCCAACTTTAATCATGAAATTAATCAATTAAAGCCATTAAGAGTCGAATTTACCAACATTAGGGTTTCAAGGTCCATTAAAGTACATTCATGCATATGGAATTTTAAATTAACTAATTATATGCAAAGTTCATCCTTTTTCTTCCTAATATTCCTTTTTAGCATTAACAAGCTAATATCAACTGTAATCATCTATTAAACCCTACTAATCACTTTAATCATATCAAAAATAGGGTTCTTTAAACATTAATACATTAAAGTTGATATCTTCCATTACTTTTCGAATTTCATAATGAATCAGGCTTCAATTATATTTTATTTAGATTCCACTCGATTTTCTGAGCAAGTTTCATATTTTATGTGTATTCATCCGAGCTATGATTAGGGAGATATGATTTTTGTAATGAAAATACTTATGAACCAATAGGGTGATGCCACGTAGGCAACTTACCCCCCATGCACGTACCTTTGCGGGCCGGCTTTAAAATTATAACAGATTGTCAGTTTTACCCCCAGGATGTGGACCACTTCTTCATGCCCTAGAGGGGCACTTTCGTCCAACTGAAACCGATCGTCTTCAACCCCGTGACAGCGCGCCGCTGCCTCCCTAGCTGCGACTTGCGCGGCTACTCGTCCTTCTCCTGGACTCCAACGGCCTATGCAGATGATCCCTTCGCCTTCGACGCACCTCAGCGCTCCCCTGGCTACCCTGATCTTACGGCCAGAGCCGCCGACCCATGTTGGCCAGGTCTGCCCACACGGCCGACCTTTGCATCCATGCTGCGGTGGTTGCGCAGGGCTGAGAGGCACGAGAAGAGCGTTGTTCAAACCCCTAGTCGTTGAGGGAACTTCGGCTCCCCATCATGCTAACTCCATTGCTCCCGTTGCTCCAGGGTTAACCCAACATCTCATGGTGTGGGTTAGAACTAAGAAGAAGGAAGAGAAGAGAAAATCTTGCTTGGGTTTTTCTCAAACTCGGCCAAAGGCCCTTCCCCTTATATAGGTGGGGGTATCCACGCCCCAAGACTTCAACCAAGAGGGAACAAGTCCCCCCCTTTCCTAAAAGGAACGATTTTACTTAATTAGGTGTAATTTCTCTCTCTTAATTCCTTATTTATCTTCAATCCTTGGTAATTAAGGAATTTTGAAAAATTATTCCTTTTGTCTTCTCGTTCTAGGCTTTTAAAATTATTTGGCACGAAATTCTATTTCCTTTAATAACAATTACTTTCTTTTAGCAATACCATGTAATACATTAATGGTATACTCATATTATCTTCTTATTTTGCTATTAAAATAATTCCTTTTTGAGGATTTCTCTTTATTTCTCTTTTATTTTCCTCATTGGTATTCCTTTTATCATTAGAAATTATTGGGATACGAAAATCCACTAAGGACTACCCAAATATACCTCTTTCACATATTTTCCATATTTCATCAATGTTTTCATTTATTTCTCAATAAGGAAATATTTAATTGATCTTTTCTTTTATTATTGTATTCTCTATGCCACCTTGGACTCCTTGGAACCCAAGGAACTCAAGAGGCACGAAATCCCTCTTTGTATTTGCCTTCTAGAGGTTTCCACACTTTTCCTTTTTCTCTATTTTCTTATTCACTCGATAATTGTGGAATTTCTTTTATCCTTTTCTTGTTATTGGGCCCAATAGCCAATAAAGCCCGCAATTCAAACAACAAGGCTATTGTAAACAAAATCCATTTATTCACAATTATATCATTTATTATTTAATATGAGAAATTATATTTCTCAGCAAATGAACCCAAAACTGGGGTTGTAACATCCTTCCCCTCTTATGAGAATTTTGCCGTCAAAATTCCATCAAGCAAGCAAACAAACAGGATAATTCTTCTTATGTCCATCAGGGCTCCCATGTGGCTTCACCCCTTTCCATGGTGTTTCCCAAGAACCTTCATTATCTCATTTTCTTCCATCTGAGTTCAGGGCTCAGCACCTGGCTTGGGTACCCCACATAGTGCTCTAGATCAGACTCATGCAACACATCATTTTATCCTGAGGGTTAAGGTTACACAACCATCTCCACCAATCTATCTCAAATGGACCCATATATCGGGAACTCAGCTTTCTCAGTTGTAGCTTAGAGGGGTCGGATTTTCACATCACATATTCTCCCACAGTAAACTGCATATCAGTCTGCTTTGCATCAACTCGTGACTCATGTCACCACTGGGCTCTCTCTCAGCCATTGCACGATCAAAGCGACTTCATCTGCACACACTTTTGGTTCTTTTCTGACCTTCGCGAGGCCTCCTTCACCAACATCATCATAATGAAGTGGTGACCGACACAACCTCCCTATAAGACTTATTGCATCCCGATAAAGGTTATGGTGGTTAACATCACATCGTTAGAACTGTCTCTTGGTTTCACCCTGAACAAGCACACTTGCTCTCATCAGACCCTCTAGTCTGGATCATACTAACCATTAGTTAGGGGTGATAAACTATACTATCATCAAGCTTGTCATGTATCTACTTCCACTTCATGGAAGTGAACCTTGGTCATATCCAAGAACTTTTGAATTCGCATCATGGTGTAGTTGAACCATTTTCTTTCATATGTAGTTCAAACAGATTTTTCCCTTGACAGAACTCTTCCTTTCTCATGTCATCTAGGTAAGGCAATCTACCATAACCCATATTGTATCTTGACCTTCTTGGTCTAGGAGAGATTTACAACATCCATAGTGAAGAACTCCCATTCCCTCTCGGGAACTCTTTATACTTTATATCCATGCACTGGGTTAATGGTGTTCATCCATCACCTCCTGGCTTGCATGGCCACATGCTACATGCAACTTTGTTTTAAGCATCCAGAATGCTACCATTACTTACTATCTTTGTAGTACCAAGGTATATCATGTCCTCCTGTATCATTATGATTCCTCAAGCTTTATACCTCAGAAACCTTAAACCACTCTCAAAAGGGTTTTATTACCTTCCTACCCAAAGAAGTGTATCTGAGGTTCTATCACCATCCTTTCACTGTATCAAGGACTAAACTGGCTACCCAAACAACCATTAACTTGTTCAACATATCTTATTACATCCGGGTGTTAGCCAAAGCACATCTTCTTTCCAAACTTAGGGTTAGCCAAACAACCTCAACTTCTTCTAGTTTCCAGCTAACTAGGAAGCTATATCTTAACCAGAGCATTCATTACCACCTCTCATCCTTAAGTGTTAGGTTACATACCCCTCCATGTATTATACTTATCATCTCATCTCAACATTTGTCTTCAACAAGAAACTCTGAGCTCATCCTCATGGTGATCAAACTCAACTTTGCATAACTTGCAAATTCCACATAGCTCATGATAAAACATCCTCACAAGATGATCTCCTTAATACTCTTAGTGTTTGTAAACCATCCATGTATCATTCACTCCACAAAGGTATGTTATCATTTCTATCCTTATCCCTTGTAGCAACGTTCCAACTTACATCATCTTTATCCTTGGTGTAAGGCATGCGTACTGTCCTATCTCTCACTCCCATAACAAGAAGAAATAAGCATTTGGCTGCAGTCCAAATACAGACTTCTTCCTGTTCTAAGAGTAGAGATGGTACAACCCACCTTGCCCGTACACTTTCAAATCCAAGTTGAAACGTGCAGCTTATGTCTCTATATCACAACCATCATGATATGCACACTACTTCCAGGAAAACTGGTCTCAGACTTACTTGTTCCAAGAAAAATCCTAGATCATCTCCTCTAGGTCTATAGGGTGCCGACACTTTTGGGGTCATCCCTCTTCCCTTATGCATCCAGAGAGTGCCCTACTCATCTACCCTTTGGGTCCCATGAGTTCATGAAGGTGATCAATCTCCTAACCCATGGCCCTCAGACAAAGATAGATGTTACCTCCCGACCCTATGGTCATGTGCAACTAGGGAATTAGACAACTCCTTCTTCCATCAGTCTTATCCCTACTTGACCCTTGGATAGACTTAGGATTCTAACATAGTACATGTTCAACTTAGAACCTTACCCAATCCTTCATCATCTCTCTCTACATTCATTACTGACTTCCATCCTCCCTCAGGGATCATGGCGACCTGCCTACCTTGGTCAGGCACCATATCGGTTACTATCATGGTAACACATCAATATGCACTTAGAGATGGTTAACTATGGGTCTATAGGTTCAAACTCAGGCCATGTACTTTTCACTTATCTTTCTCAGGATCCCATAAAACATCTTTAGGTTATCCTAACTCCAACAAAACTGGTATACACCCAACTAAAGGGTCCCTCTCCCTGGATGGGAGGAAACTACAACTCTTGACAACATGGTCACAAGCATCCTTAGGGTTTACATCCATATGATCATGCCTAACCTAGCAGCTACTAGGGCACAAGTAGACCGCCTATTAAACCATGCTAGGTCATACTTGTTCTCTTTCCTCAACATTAGATCAACTTAGACGGGAAGGGTTCATCAAACATACCCTTAACTTAAGGGGTTTCTTTTACCTTTACACATGAGGAGTACCATGCTCGAAACTATAGAGACTCAAAACTCATCATGAGCATTGGGTGCACTGCTTCCCCTCTTAGGCCTAGGAATCCTAGGTTCACTTCTGGGTGTCCAACTGCATGCTCATTCTCTTAACCAGGAATCCAGCATGTCCAAGATATGTCATGCACTCCCATGATCTTTCTACTCAAGCAACACTTCAGAGTTGATTCCTCTTCCCAGACAACTACTAGGTATAAAGCCTCACAGCTGGTGCCTTCAACCTCCTCAGGGTCTAAAGCACTCTCTATCTCATCTAGTAGGTACTCACTTATACCATAGGTACCAGAAGCATCATCCTCTCTCTAGGGTTTGGTTACTCTCAAGCTAACCCATACATCATCAATGGAAGTGGGATCATGCATGAGGAAACCATTATCATCCACTTAGGTCGCATCATCCTCAACTCCCACTGTTCCTATGTCTTGGAACCTAAGCTTCCAACTCTCCTGTTGGGTTCTTGATTTCTCTCTCTAGAGCTAACTCCACCTCCAGCCCTACTACTAGAGGTCCCCTCTCCATGAAGGCTCATGCTCACAAGCATACCCCTATGTGGGTGAAGCATATGCTCAACTCATGTTTGGCTCGAGATTATCCATTTGCTTATCTCATAAGCCATCCATCATATTCTTCTGGCCTTAGTTTTAACCTACTATTCACATTACTGATGTACTCAGGGTGCAAGCTATATCTTACTTGCAACAGCCCATAAGGTTTATATAGGTTCATCTCTAACCTTATCCAGGAAGGAGATATCCTTTTCTCAAACATGCACGACCCTTTCCAGGGTTGGGTTGCCAAAGATACTAGGCCATCTAACCTCTCATGGCTCATATGACATCCCAGGCACGTCTATCCAAACATCTAGTCTACCATGCCATCTAACTCATCATGTCATCTCTTTCTAACCTTCACTTAGGGTTAGGGTTAACATCATCCTCAAAGGATGTGCTAGGTCTCTACTTTCAATGGAGGTCTCCACCTCCAAGACTAACTCTCTCTACACATCCTCCTGACAAGGAGGTCTATCCTCAGGTCTCTCCTGAGGGAAATGACAACTCGTGTCATCCGACCTAAGCATGTATCCATTCTTTAGTTTGCACTTAATCTATTAATCTTATGTCCATGACATCTTATTTACATTCTTTCCATTAATTTGGTGGAGGATTCCTTAGACCTTGTTAACTTTACCCATACCTCAAGAGGGTGAGGAAAAGAGAGAAAACCCTAATCCTTAAGGTCCTTAATAGAATTTGAGTTGAGAAGGGATGAACAAGATGAGAGAGTCCTAAAGGTATCTTATTTCGAATCATACCCTAAAACTTTGGCCAGGCAGTCACACGGTTCCAGGAGTCCTCGTATTCCGACTAGCGGTGCGGAGGAAAATATTGCCAGCCCCCGGTCGTGATCCTTTTCTAGACACCTCTATCTTTCGGATAATCCTCTAATAACTCCCTTGGGTTCTATAGAATTTGTAAAATTTAATAATTATTAAAGATTACTTAAGGAACCTATGCTCTGATACCAATTGTAATGACCCCGCCTCCCGGTAACCCCCAATTAAGGGAGACCGAAAGGTTGGTGTTGTTATCCAATTAACAGGATCAAATGTTCGACAAATAATCAATAACAATTATGAAATTCTACTAACTAACTGGAATTTGGTATAAAATTAAAACTTTACTTACCTTTGAAAACCTTGGGAATCTATCTATCCAAGCTTGAATCCACTCTAACTAATCCTCCTTGCACTTTATGTTTTACTTTCACAATGTGTCACTTTACTGTTTGTTCTTTCAATTGTTGTTCCTAAAACGCCGACAAACAAAACGTCGGTCAGTATATCGAAATATACTGGTATGTGGGAACAACCAAAAACTTACAAATATGGCTAACAATCTATAATCACAATCAAATTAATTAACAAGCCAAATTACACTTTTCAGTATGACATTCTCCACCACTTTTGCCCTAACCCTGGCATACCCACCTTAGGGTGCCCTTTGCCAATGACTTATGGCCACCTTCTCAATCCCGAGCTTGGTGCCTGGGGGTCACCACTCATGGTGCCCACTAGTCATGCAATATCATAGGCCACCTTCTTGGTGCCTGGGGTCACCACTCAAAGTGTCCATTGGTCTACCCATCTGGGCCTGACCTTTGGCATCATCCATCAGGGTGGCATGTAGGTGCGAGAATACATACTTCTATTTATTTTAATGTGATAATCATAGTGACTTTATGATTTGCAAATATGAACATCCAACAGATAATTTGCATTCAATGCGATTAACCATTCGGAAAATCCTCGGGAAACTAAGGCGGTTATCCATAATTAACCACATACCTGATCTAGAGCAACTTGATGTCCAAGCAATAAGGATAAAGAACAAGCAACAAGCAATCAACCATATCCTGAAATTAATGCATGGCATCCAAGTGTTATAGTTTATCCAGAACATTCTAAAGCTAGACTTGGATGCCACCTTAGGCTCTCTAGGCCACATTAGGGTTTTATTAGAGTTTTAGTCTCCATAATACCTTTTATCATATTCAAAGCCCTCTTATTTCACAAACCCTAATTTTAACATCATAAGCACAGTTAAAGTCCATTATTTCCCTTTTATACTAAAACTACCATCTTTATCTCTTTCAAGTTACTTCAAGACCATTAGACTCAATTTCCACCTTTAATTTCATTCGAATTGACAACTCATAGTTCATCATGATCTAATTCACATATGAACCCTATTTATCATTAATTCCATCTTTATCCTTTAGAAAACCCCTAATTACTACATTTAGGGCATTTATCCACAAATTAGGAACTTAATGCTCAAAATAGCTTATATTCAGCATATTCCAACTTTAATCATGAAATTAATCAATTAAAGCCATTAAGAGTCGAATTTACCAACATTAGGGTTTCAAGGTCCATTAAAGTACATTCATGCATATGGAATTTTAAATTAACTAATTATATGCAAAGTTCATCCTTTTTCTTCCTAATGTTCCTTTTTAGCATTAACAGGCTAATATCAACTTTAATCATCTATTAAACCCTACTAATCGCTTTAATCATATCAAAAATAGGGTTCTTTAAAAATTAATACATTAAAGTTGATATCTTCCATTACTTTTCGAATTTCATAATGAATCAGGCTTCAATTATATTTTATTTAGATTCCTCTCGATTTTCTGAGCAAGTTTCGTATTTTATGTGTATTCATCCGAGCTATGATTAGGGAGATATGATTTTTGTAATGAAAATACTTATGAACCAATAGGGTGATGCTACGTAGGCAACTTACCCCCCATGAACGTACCTTTGCGGGCCGGCTTTAAAATTATAATGAATTGTCAGTTTTATCCCCAGGCTGTGGACCACTTCTTCATGCCCTAGAGGGGCACTTTCGTCCAACTGAAACCGATCGTCTTCAACCCCGTGACAGCGCGCCGCTGCCTCCCTAGCTGCGACTTGCGCGGCTACTCGTCCTTCTCCTGGACTCCAACGGCCTCTACAGATGATCCCTTCGCCTTCGACGCACCTCAGCGCTCCCCTGGCTACCCTGATCTTACGGCCAGAGCCGCCGGCCCGTGTTGGCCAGGTCTGCCCACACGGCCGACCTTGGCATCCGTGCTGCAGTGGTTGCGCAGGGCTGAGAGGCACGAGAAGAGCGTCGTTCAAACCCCTAGTCGTCGAGGGAACTTCGGCTCCCCATCATGCTAACTCCATTGCTCCTGTTGCTCTAGGGTTAACCCAACATCTCATGGTGTGGGTTAGAACTGAGAAGAAGGAAGAGAAGAGAAAAGCTTGCTTGGGTTTTTCTCAAACTCGGCCAAAGACCCTTCCCCTTATATAGGGGGGGTATCCACGCCCCTAGACTTCAACCAAGAGGGAACAAGTCCCCCCCCCCGCTTTCCTAAAAGGAACGATTTTCCTTAATTAGGTGTAATTTCTCTCTCTTAATTCCTTGTTTCTCTTCGATCCTTGGTAATTAAGGAATTTTGAAAAATTATTCCTTTTGTCTTCTTGTTCTAGGCTTTTAAAATTATTTGGCACGAAATTCTATTTCCTTTAATAACAATTACTTTCTTTTAGCAATACCATGTAATACATTAATGGTATACTCATATTATCTTCTTATTTTGCTATTAAAATAATTCCTTTTTGAGGATTTCTCTTTATTTATCTTTTATTTTCCTCATTGATATTCCTTTTATCATTAGAAATTATTGGGATACAAAAATCCACTAAGGACTACCTAAATATACCTCTTTCACATATTTTCCATATTTCATCAATGTTTTCAATTTATTTCTCAATAAGGAAATATTTAATTGATCTTTTCTTTTATTATTGTATTCTCTATGCCACCTTGGACTCCTTGGAACCCAAGGAACTCAAGAGGCACGAAATCCCTCTTTGGATTTGCCTTCTAGAGGTTTCCACACTTTTCCTTTTTCTCTATTTTCTTATTCACTCGATAATTGTGGAATTTCTTTTATCCTTTTCTTGTTATTGGGCCCAATAGCCAATAAATCCTGCAATTCAAACAACAAGGCTATTGTAAACAAAATCCATTTATTCAAAATTATATCATTTATTCTTTAATATGAGAAATTATATTTCTCAACAAATGAACCCAAAACTGGGGTTGTAACATCAAGTGGGGGAGATTGTAATGTCCCAGGATTTGACGCCTCGGATAGCATGATCTTATAAGGAATGATTGGACTACCCATATCACCAAGGTGCACCTCCTTTTCCGGGAGCCCATCTCTAAAGAACTCCATAGTTAAGCGTGCTCAGCTTGGAGTAGTACTAGGATGGGTGACCAGTCGGGAAGTTGATCCTGGCTTGCGCATCAGTGTGGACAAAGTGCGCAGTTAAGGCTAGTGGTGGTCTGTGGGGCCAGTCGTCATTCCTGAAACTCTACTAGAGCCTTGGGTAGTGGGCCGGAGCATTACAAATGGTATCAGAGCCATAACCCCTCCAGTAGGTGGGGCCCACATGGGCATGTGGCATGCCAGTCTTGAGCCGTATGGTCCAGGCAAGTTGGAAAGGGCTATCTGTAGAGACGAGATGGAGCCACCCTTGCGCTGGTAGTCGTGGACGGGAGCTGGGTGTTTATGGGCCATTGTGGGTCTGCACTGAAATGGGGTCAGATTATGAGGCCATATAGTTGAGCCTTGACGAGGACGTCAAGATTCTAAGTTGGGGAGATTGTAATGTCCCATGATTTGACGACTCGGATAGCATGATCTTATAAGGAATGATTGGACTACCCATATAACCAAGGTGCACCTCCTTTTCCGGGAGCCCATCTCTAAAGAACTCCATAGTTAAGCGTGCTCAGCTTGGAGTAGTACTAGGATGGGTGACCAGTCAGGAAGTTGATCCTGGCTTGTGCGTTAGTGTGGACAAAGTGTGCAGTTAAGGCTAGTGGTGGTCTGTGGGGCCAGTAGTCATTCCTGAAACTCTACTAGAGCCTTGGGTAGTGGGCCCGAGCGTTACAATTTCAACCAGAGCATCCATTACCACTTCACATCTTTTGGTATTTAGGTAATGTTGAAGACATACACCTCCATGTATTCCACTTATTATCTCATCTCAACTCTAAGTTTGTCTTCATCAAGAAACTCTGAGCTCATCCTCATGGTGATCAAACTCAACCTTGCATAACTTGCAAATTCCACATAGCTCATGATAAAACATCCTCACAAGATGATTTCCTTAATACTCTTAGTGTTTGTAAACCATCCATGTATCATTCTCTCCACAAGGGTATTCTATCATCTCTATCCTCATACCTTATAGCAATGTTCCAACTCACATCATCTTTATCCTTGGTGTATTGCATGTGTACTGTCCTATCTCTCACTCCCATAATAAGAGGAAATAAGCATTTGGCTGCAGTCCAAATACAGAGTTCTTTCTATTCCAAGAGTAGAGATGGTACAACCCACCTTGCCTGTACACTTTCAAATCTAAATTGAAGCATGCCACATATGTCTCTACCTCACAAGCATCACGATTTCAAAAATTACTTCCATGGAAAACTAATCTGGAACCTACTTGGGTCACCACACAATCCTTGGTCATCTCCTCTAGGTCTATAGGGTGCCAGAACTTTGGGGGTCATCCCTTTTCCTTTATGCATCCAGACAGTGCCCTACTCATCTGCCCTTTGGGTCCCATGAGTTCATGAAGGTGATCAATCTCCTAACCCATGGCCCTTAGACAATGATACCTATTACCTCCTGACCCTATGGTCATGTGCAACTAGGAAGTTAGGAAACTCCTCTTCCATCAGTCTTATCCCTACCTGACCCTAGGACAGACTTAGGATTCCATTATAGTACATGTCCAACTTAGAACCTTACCAAAGCCTTCATCATCTCTCTCTGCATTCATGACTGACTTTCACCATTTCATAGGGTTCATGGAAACCTGCCTACCTTGGTCAGGCCCCATACCAGTTACCTCCATGCTAACACATCCACATGTGCTTATAGATGGTTATCTATGGGTCTGCAGGTTACTTCTCATACCATGTACTTTTCACTTAGCCTCTCAAGATCCTATGAGACCTCTTTAGGTTTCCTTAAAACCCACAAAACTACTAAACACCCAAACAAAGGGTCCCTCTCCCAGGATGGGAGGAAACTACAACTCTTGACAACAAGGTCACAACCATCCTTAGGGTTTACATTCACATGAGCATGCCTAACCTAGCAACTACTAAGGCATAAGAAGACCACCTATTAAACAATGCCAGGTCATACTTGTTCTCTTTCCTCAATGTTGTATCAAGGTCATTCCTTCCCATGTCACCACCTTAGTCGTGAGGGGATCATCAAACATACCTTAACTTAAGGGGTTTCCTTTTCCTCTACACATGAGGAGTACAATGCTCAAAACTATAGAGACTGAAATCTCATCATGCGCATCAGGTACACTACTTCCCCTCTTAGGCCTAGGAACCCTAGGTTCATCTTTGGGTGTCCAACTGCATGCTCAATCTCTTAACCACGAATCAAGCATGTCCAAGGTATGTCATGCCCTCCCATGATCCTTTTATTCGAGCAAAACCTCCGAGTTGAGTCCTCCTCAGGGCAACCAATAAGGTACAAGCCTCACAAAACTTACACCTCCTCAGGGTCCAAGGCACTCTTTGTCTCATCTCAGAAGGTAGACACCTTCACCACAGGCACATAGGTACCAAAATCATCATCCTCCCTCTAGGGTTTGGTTCAGCCTCCAGGGATCAAGCATGAGGCCACCACTATCATCCACTTAGGTCGCATCATCCTCAACTCCCCATTGTTCCTCATGTCTTGGAATCTAAGCTTCCAACCTTTTTTTTTGCTTGGGTCCTGCTTTCTCTCTCCAGAGCTAACTCCACATCCAACCTTACTACTAGAGGTCCACTCTCCATGAAGGCTCAAGATCATAGGAATACCCCTACGTGGGTGAAGCCTATGCTCGAACTTATGTCTGCTTAATATTATCTATAGTCCCTTATGCGTATCTCACAAACCATCCATCATATCCTTCTGGCCTCGGTTTTAACCTACTTCTCATATTACTGATGTACTTTGGGTGCAAGCTATACCCTACTTGTATAAGCTCATACAGTTTCTATAGGTTCTCTTCTAACCTCATCCACGAAGGAGCTATCCTTTGATCTAACATGCATGACCCTCTCTAGGGTTGGGTCGCCAAGGTACTAGGTCATCTAATCCTCTTATGGCATCCCAAAGGCATGTCCATCCAAACACCTAGTCAACCATGACATCTAACTCATCATGTCATCTCTCTCTAACCTCCTCTTAGGGTTAGGGTTAACATCATCCTTAGAGGATGTGCCATGTCTCTACTTGTAATGGAGATCTCTACCTCCAAGACTAACTCTCTCTACTCATCCTCCATACAAGAAGGTCTAGCCTCATGTCTCTCCTGAGGGCAATGACAACTTATGTCATACGACCTAAGTATGTATTTATTCTTTATTTTACGCTTACTCTATTAAGATTATGTCCATGCCATCTTATTTGCATGTTTTTCATTAATTTGGTGGAGGATTCCTTAAACCTTATCAACCTTACCCATACCTCGAGAGGGTGAGGAAAAGAGAGAAAACACTAATCTTTAAGGTCCTTAACATGATTTTAGTTGAGAAGGGATGAAAAAGATGAGAGAATCCTAAAGGTATCTTATTTCGAGTCATATCCTAAGACATCAGCCAGACAGTCACACAATCTGGGAGTCCTTGTATTCTGACTAGCGGAGCAGAGGAAAATATTGCCAGCCCCCGGACATGATCCTTTTCTAGACACCTCAGTCTTTCGGACAATCCTCTAATAACTCCCTCAGTCCTATGAAATTTGTAAAATTTAATAGTTATTAAAGATTAAGTGAGGAACCTATGCTCTGATACCAATTATAACGACCCCTCCTCCTGGTAACCCCCATTTAAGGGAGACCAAAAGGTCAGAGCCATTATACAATAACCCGAATCAAATGTTCGACAAATAATTAATAACAATTATCAAATTTTACCAACTAAACTGAAAACTGGTACAAAATAAAACTTTGCATACAATTTTTAAAATTGGGATATCTACTTATATCTGCATCAAGAGTATAGTCTAACTAATCCTCCTTTGTACTTTAATTCTTATTTAATTCCACATATGCCACTTTACTGTTTGTTCTTTTCACTTGTACCTAAAACGTCGACAAACAAAATGTCGGTCAACATATCGAAATATGCTAGTATGTGGAAACAACCAAAATTTTGCAAATATGGATAACAATCTAATTATCACAATCATGGTAATTAGCAAACCAATTTACAACTTCAATGTGTCATTCTCCACCACTTTTTCCCTAACTCTGGATTACCCCTCTAGGGTTTCTCTTTAGCGATTGACTTAAGGCCACCTTCTCAATCCCTAGCATGGTGCCTGAGGGTCACCTCTCATGGTGCCCCATAGTCATGCAACATAGACCAACTTCTCATTCTCGAGCATGGTGTCTGGGGTCACCTCTCATGGTGCCCATTGGTCTACCCTCTTGGGCCTGACCTTTATGGCATCTTCCATCAGGGTGGCATGTAGGTGTGAGAATACACATGTATTTATAATTGTGATAACCATAGTGACTTTAAAATTGCAGTATGAACATCCAAATTGTTTAGTTTCAATCAATGTGATTAACCATCCGGGAAACCTTCGGGAAAACTAATGCGATTAATTTTAATTAACCACATACATGTCAGGTAGACTCAGGTGTAGGAATAATCCAAACAAGCAAGTAATCCAGAATCAAGCAAGCACACAATTCAGTCCTGAAATTACATTCAATTCTTTTTTATCAAAATCTATCCAAACCATCTTTCTACTTATGGTTTCTATTCCTTTTTAGGGTCTCTTCCTCTTTTTAGGGTTTACTTTGCAATTAGGGTTTTACTTTCCTTTACTCTTTTTAAACCCTAATTTTCTCATCTATCCTTCACGAAATTTATTAAGGTTACCTTTTTCAAACACATAACCTTAATTCAAGATTAACGCACAATTAACCATCAATTAAGTCCATTAAGCCTCTACCTATGTGTCTACTCTGATACCATCTGTCATGGGTTAACAATCTAACCCCAATCCACACTTTAGACCCAAAAGGAAATGGTGTACAAAGGGGTTAAAATTTTCTATCCTTGAGTGGATAAAAACACAAGTATATACATGCACCAAATAATAAAGCCTCCTTAAATAAACCAAGTGTTAGTTACATAGGGGCCCAGAGTCATAGGAGTACTATACAAAAAAACTCAATACACGAGAAAACAACTTGCAGAAGAAAAAGGCTTAAACTAGGAGCCCCATTTAACTTTAGCATCCCCATGAAATATTTGATTTTGTTGAGCCATTATATTGAGTTGCATCATCATCATCATAAGAAAAAGTACCTAAAAAACATTTGAAACTGGTACACATTAGCACAATATAATAATCTATTGTAATGAGTATGCCTACATGTCTTTAAATATACATCTCATTATATCTTGACAATAAGATAAAATTAGTACTTGGTATTGATATGAACAAATATAACAAAAGCTTGTAGTTGAACAAAGATGTTTATAAACAAAAATGAACATATATTTTAAGCTCATTTTTCCATTATATACTCATGCATCTACCTACCAACGGGATATATTCTTTAAGGCCTTATGATCTTCTTACCAAAGTGATAGATCATTATACATGGTGATCTAATTACCAAAGAGATAGATCACTCCCAAACACTATACTTACCAAAGAGATATAGTGTTGTAATATAATGGAATATATATTTTACATTCATGTGTTGTAAATATACTTATAAAGAACATCGTTGAAGTTGATCATACATAAATATCTATTTCAGACAATACCATACGCCAAGTCTTTTAATGTATACTACAACCATATTTAGAGTAAGCCAAGTAAGAGGTAAAGCGTACCTTCTACTCAGAAGTGGGGAGTCCCGAGAAGCTCCTCACTGGTACCTTTGTAGTCTTTAAATTATAAGAGATTTGGTACTAATTATATATATTGGCAAAATTATCATTTAGATCTAAAAGAGTATAAAAGTTGATCCTTTTCTTAGTTAAAGTCCTGAGTGTAGAGTATGAGTCATGGAGTACAGATTTGAGTCCATATTTGAATGTATCATGTCAGAGTAGGATTTCCAAGTGATTTTGGTGATCTTTAGATGATGATAAATAATTATACCAATTTTGGTAAGAAAAAATAGAGAAAAAAGAGTAATAAATCATCTTTGTTGATATTTGTGTCACATAAATTGTATTTGAGTCTCTCATAATTATCTAGGCACAAAAAGAAGACAAATAGAGTAATTTAATGATTTATTCATGATCGAGTATTTTTTTAATAATTAAACAAGGTAGAACCATATTTAAGCATGAGGATTAGTACAAGTCATATTAAGGTTAACTGATGGTAGATTCATGATCCTCATAATTGTTTGATCAAAATGCAGTACTGATTTGTATTTTTTCGATAATCCTACTATTTATGGTGATTTTTCCAAGATTAGGGTATTAACTGGAGATTATTGAAAATCGAGGATAAACAAAAGAAAAGGGAAAAAGATGGGACGTTTTATGCTCTGATCCGGAAGCTAGTATAAGACAAATGGCTATAGATAAAAGAAAGAGGCGGATGAGGTGGATTTACATCACTAGTCCTTGTAGGATCTAGTCATTGAGGGGCCCACACATCTCTCCTTCTTTCTCATTTGCTTGCTAGTTCGGACGTCAACTCTGGTGATCTCAGGAGATTAGCAGAGCGTGGCTCATTGTACTTTGTCTATGTGGTCACCTTCGTGGAGGTTATTCGGGCTAAGGCAGTAAGCTCTCAGGTCGTGGTTCCCTCTAGATCGGTATGTCACTGAGAGGGTTGGAGCAGGTCACCGCTCGCAAAGAAGACATGGAGGTGAGCATGGTCTAGGCGAATTTGGGACTTCTTGAGGTGCCACAGAGGTTGCTAGAAGCACCTCGAAGATGAAGGATGGGTCTAATTGGAGAGATGGAGGCGGTGGTTGCCTAAGCAAGAGATATGCCAAGGAGGAGTAATCAGAGAGTGTTCGGTTGATGGTAGAGCCATCGGGGCTTGCTTTGAGAAAATTGAAGGTGGGAGCAAACTAAAGGGGTCTAGGAGGAGGTGTGAAAGGGGTTAAATAGGTAGGAGGAGACTAGAGCATGAAAAGCCCAAATTCAAGTTGGGCATGTTGGAGAGGGCAGTTGTCAGAGATGGTCGTGGGAGTTGTTTTGTCGTCACTATGAGTTGTGTGAGGGGTTTTTGGGTTTGTACAGATTAGGTGGAGGTAGTGCCTCAAATTTTTTTTCATGAGAAGGGTTAGAGAGGGGAGTGGTGGTCAGTATTTGTGGCTCCCACTGTAGCCATGATCCCATAGACTGGGTGGAGGTTAAGGACGACCCCTCAACTGTTTGATCTACCCTGGATCCATGGTTGCACCATCAGATGGTCACGACGAGAGCCTGGGGGTGGTCCGCGGATTGTTGAGTCAGACCCCCGCATGACAGGGTCAATTAACAAATGCAACATTCAAATACTAAAGTGATGAATCAATTAAATGTGATTAAAGAGAAAACCTTATATGAATCTTTGAAAAACCATAGAGAGAGCTAGGAGTATCAGATTGACACATAATTTGTAACATAACTTCATCATAGAAAACTCTAGATGTTGGTAAAGTTTGAATATGAAAATCAACTATTTGATTGGTCAAGTTATCATTCTTCGAAACTAGGGTTTAGAATTAAGATATTATAAAAGAAAAGATATAATAGAAATATAGAAAATTCACCTTATCACAGTCAAAAAACCATGTAATGTTCTAGGTAATCCCACAACAAAGTGCATGGTGACATTTTCCCACTTCCACATAGGAATAGGGAGTAGTTGTTGGGTGCCTGCTGGCTTCTAGTTTTTAGACTTGTCATTTTGGCACACACCACAGGTAGCTATGTACTGATCCAAATCTCTCCTCATACTTGGACACCAATACAATTCCTTCATGCTGTTGTAAATTTTAAAACTTTTTGGGTGCCTTGCATACATACAAGAGTAAGCTTCCTCAAGATATGATCCGTTAACATAATGCCATATGGAACAAACAATCTATTATGCTGATACAAGAATGCATCATATGAATATCTAAACTCTATCTTTTACCTTCTATATATCTAGCATGATATGTTTCTATTCATTTTAACTCTATTGAAGTTCTTTTTATTGAAGCTCTATAATTTTCTTATAGTGTAGGTCTAACTTCAATATGTGCAATCAACCAACCTTGTTTGAAAATACTCACATCTAAGTTCATTTCTCTCATTTTAACCCGTATGACTCTTTTTTCATATACCATAGAAAACATTTCAGTAGTTGATGTAGACTTCCTAATCATAGAATTTTCTAATAAATTGGCCTTCTCAGGAATGGTAATCAGTGGTAACATCATTATCTTTAATAACCTCTAAACATCTTCTAGTCTCAAGTTAAGATCATTTTATGTGAAGATGTACTTTCGACTCTTATGGTCAATGTAGATTTGACATGACTCAATGTAGAAATAATGATGACATGTCTTTAAGGCATGTACTACTTCTTCTAGGTCATGAACATATGTTGCAAAATTCTCTTCATTCTTCTTGAGTGTCTAGAAGCATAGGCCACCATCTTTCCTTCCTACACAAGAACACATCCTAAACCTCTCCTAGATTCATCATAATTTACCACATATCCCTTATCTACCTTTGATAAAATCAAAATTGATGTTGTATTAACTTATTGTTTAGTGTTTGAAAAACTTTTCTCATATGTATAGACCAAAAAGAAGGCACATACTTCCTTTTTAAACGTGTAACAAGTTCCTACAAAACATTGCAGTTCATTCTAAAACTCCTATAATATCTAGATAATCCTAGAAAACTCTGGTATCAGGGGGGTTGTGGGTTGGTCCAATTAAAGAAAAAATTCCACTTTCTCAGGGTCTACACTGACTCCTTCCCCTAATATGACATGTTCAAGAAAGGAAACTTCAGCCAACCAAAACTCCCAATTGCTTAACATAGCATAAACATGATGTTGTCGCAACAACTACAAGGCTATCCTCAGATGCTACTCATGTTGTTCTACATCTCTAGAATATATCAGAATATTCTCTTTATACACTACTATTAACTAACCTAGATACAGTCTGTTAAATATATTCATCATGTCCATAAAAGTTGTAGGGCATTTTTCAGTTCGAAAGACATAACTACAAACTCATAATGTCCATATCTTTTTAAAACACTAGCTTAGGTAGATGTGATGTATTTAATGTCATCTCCTGATAACTTGACTTGAGATCTATCTTTGAAAATATTATTTATCTATACAACTAATAAAATACATCATCATTCCTAAGCAAAGGATATTTATTCTATATGGTTATCTTATTCAGTTGCCTATAGTCTATGCACAACTACATAGTTCCATCTTTCTTTTTCACAAAAAAGCGCTACAACTCCCCAAGGTGTATACTAGGTTGAATAAAACCCTTATCTAGTAATTCTTGTAATTGATTTTAAAATTCCTTTAGCTTTACATGCAACATTATGTATGTTGGTAATTCTATAGGATGACTACTAGGAAAAATATGTATCTCAAAGTCAACACCTCCAAGGAGGTAAACCTTGTAAGTCTTCAAGAAAAATTTCTTTGAACTCACACACTATGGGAACATCCTCTATATTGCTATTTTTATCTACCCTTTCATCTAGCACATGTTCTAAAAAGGCCTCACACCCTCTTCTTATCATCTTATCAGACAAAATAGTTGATACTATGCACATGGGTAAGACTTTCATATCTCTAGCAAAGACATGGAAGAAATCACCTTGCTAAAAGATAGCCTCTTTTTTCCAACAATCTAGTTGGATATGATATGTGTCAAGGAAATCCATACCCAATCTTTATTTGAAAATTTTTAATTCCTAAGGGTATGAGATTAACCGATCTCATATACCCATTGAAACTCAAGATACATTTGAGATATACCTCTATCAAAGATGTTGGTTTTGCTAATGGTACCCTTAACAACAATTCATAACATAGATCACGAATTAAAGGTTTTCATCTACTAACAATTGATCTCTGAATAAAAGAATGTTTTACACCAGGATTTGTCAAAGTTGTAATGGAAATGTTGTTAAAGTCAAACATCTCGTCTATAACAACAAATCATTTTGGTTGAGTCATCGAAAAGAAATGTCTTGCACCTCTCCCTTTTGTGTGTCCTCATTGTCCACTACTACCACTATGTGACTCCCATCTAGTGCTTGAAGCCACTAAATAACTCGTTCATATCGTTGGAGCCTGGCTTTGTGGAGTTTAATTGTGACTGTGAACTCTGTGTTTTTATGACCTAAAGCTTTGCACAATCTCTCTTAAAGTGTCCCATCTATCCACCATAGTGGCATTCTTGAAAATTATTTTGTTAACAGTAACCAGAGTGTGCTCTACCATAAGTATCACATTCAATTGTGTCCTATCTTTGTGGACATATCACAAATGTTGATGACCCTAAAGAGCTTGATGAGATTTCCCATCCAAGTGTTGTACTCATCTACTCAGGCCATATCTCCCTCTATTATGAGAAGATATCACATCATTTGAACAAGGCCTTGCCTTCCACAAAAACTAAGACTTTGTCCTTTGAAAAAGAATCCCCCACCTCCTATGTATCCAACACTACTATAATGACCACCTCCTCCTATTATCCCCAGTTAATGCAGACTGATAGGGAAAGGGCCATTATCATAGTTATAGGATCTACATTTATAAATGTAGATTTCTTTGAATGGGAAAGAGTTTGTTAACAATATGAAAATAGAATCTCTATAAGGGGTTACATAGAATGCAAAAATAAGGTTTGCAACATGAAATAAATCTAAGTATCTATATTTCTCCAGTACGCTTTAAGCATCTTTCTTTTTTTTCCTTCTTCTCTAGATGTCCATCTTTTTAGATTAATTACAGTTTAACCTAAAATGGCATGAAACAAAGTACAGTCAGCATATCAAAATATAGTGAGTATGTGGGGGATAAATATTCACATCTAGGTGTAGCAACATAGACAACTATAGCAGCAAGTATGATTACATAATCAAACATGCAAATTTCTATAATTACTTGTCAACCCATATTTATTTGATCTCTATGTATACCCACTCATTGGGGGTATTCATACTATCATACTCACTCTTTGGGAGTATTCTAATGATGAACCACTCGCTATGGGTAATCTCTAATCATACCCACTCATTGGGGGTATTCATAATATAATACTCACTCATCCGGAGTATTTTAATGGACAATCTACTGTCTAGGGGTAATTTGTATAGCTTCAATGTGTGATTTTATTCATAGAGAATATCCTAGGCTTCAAAACGTTATGTTAATAACAAGTGATACCTATATGGGCATTACAAATTGTAGGAAGTAAATAAACAACCAAACAATTTAATTACAATCCATTAGGGAAACTTTGGAAAATTGTGGATGTTGATATGAAGACTATTCATAGGACTAACTGTTGGATCTAAGGGAACTAGAGGGAGGGTGAATAGAGCTATAAAATTTCTCACCAAATGGATTAGACCTTCAAAATTTATCAATTAAGAGCAATAGCTTAAAGGCAATTTGAAGTCCTAACTAACAAGCACAACAAGGATGAGAGAGATTGATAGCAAGCACTTGACAAAGGTATGTAGAGTGGTTCCACACTTCAAACTAGAAGTGAGTCAATCCACTACCTAGAGAGGTCAACCTCTAGGTCTTTGCAAGTGCTTTTCTCTATTAATCACCACAAAGATTACAACAATAGACCATGAAAGGACTTACCCATCCAATCACAAGGAGATCTCCACCTTCATAAGGAACTTACCCAATTATCTTGAATCTTCAACTTCTCCTAGGTCTTACCCATTCAAGCTCAAGTCTTCAGCCTGAAAGGATTTTTCTTCTCCTCTTGATTCTTCCACCTTTGCCTTCTCCTTCACCTGGAGAAGATCACCACCTCTTCATCAACCTTAAAGCGGACCAACAACAACTCCTTCTTCACTCGATGGAGCTTGCTTCCTTCAACTTTTCTTCATGAAAGAAGTGGGTAGGGAAGTAGTGGAAGATTGAGAGCTTTACATGCACAACCACTAGTACAAAAATGTCCTTTAGTGTCGGTTATATAAGACTTTTGGCGTCAGTTTCTAAGCGACACCCAAGTGGGTGCCGCTAAAAGTATACACTTTAAGTGTCGGTTTCATATCTGACGCCATACCCCTTCCCGCCACTAATAAAACGTGCCAGCAAGGGCATCATAGGCATTAGTTTATATCAATAACTGACACTATATCCCTGCTAAAGATGTCAGCTTTATACTAATAACCGATGCCATACCCCATCCCAAATAAAAACGTTGGTGTTATACTAATAACCGACGCCTATGTTCTGATTTTTTTTCTTATCAGTTTGTAGGCCTGTTGTCTGGCTGGTCAGTAGGATGTAGAACCTGCAGTTTAGTTCTAAACTACAGGTTTACAACACCCTTTGATTTCAGCTAACAACAGGTTACAAACCTAAAAAATTAATAAGGATAGACAACAATTTATGATCATGTCATTCACACACATGTATAAGCACATTTTAATTTATATTATTTTTCGTCACACACATGTAGAAACCAGTAATTCCATTTCAAATTTCCTCCATTTTCACACACATTTAGCAACCTGCGGTTCCATTCATTTCATCTCTTTTCACATTCAGACACATGTAGAAACATTCTTGTATTCATCTTCACATTCACATATGAAAATTCAGAAAAAATTATTCAAACATGTATATATAAAAGTTTCTATGTCATCAAGTACAAAAATAATTATGAGAACAAAGTTTAGAAATATTATTCTTTATTATTAACATCGTCCTCATTATCATCATCAGTATTCCAATCATAATAAAAAATTCCCACTACTCGTAAGGCTTTTGCCCATTGTTCTCTTATATCATCTAATTATTCCATCGTATAGGGAGTATGCACATCTAATAAATTTTCACCTGTAGTGAAGTCATTGGTTTTAAATACCTGCAAAGAGAATGACGTATATATATAATTAATAATATATAATAAGATTTATATATTTCATATTATCTAATTGGATTATATATAATACTTGTTGTATGGTATCGATTCCCATTGCAACATGTTTGATAATTAGTTCCATGTATTGCATCACATAGTATGCACATGCCCATCCGTTGTCTTGTTTAACACACTATAAATTGAAACATACAAAATGTTCAAAAATACAAACAAGCATAGTTCACATAAATAATATATACATTGCGATCGGGAAATTACTTTCACATTCTCCCAAATTAGTAACTATTTCTTTTTCTTAGATATGTTTCATCTAGCTTTTTTGAACTCTCTTAAAAACCTACATGTTAATGTAACACATTAAATTGCATAATTAAAAAGTAATGTAATAACATATGTTAACGGATATAAAAATATGAAATATTTCTCATGTGAATAATGGCCTTTTCATTGGGTGTCCATATAATGTGTCCAATTCCTTCCCCACTGGATCTAGATAATGAACAATGAATGTCTTGGGGACAATAACCAGTAACTCCCAATGCCTACCACTAGAGGTAAGAAAGTTAAAAATTAATAACTCAAAACCCACAATAAAAATGTAATTTTATTAAGTCTAAATTATAAGCAAAGTAAACTTACTCAACATTGAATGGAGCTATTATCACTAACTTATTTTTTATACCCAATAATGAAAAGTGACAGAGCAGTATGAGGCAACTGATGAAGGTTATTTATCTACGAGACTGATCAAAGATGGAACTAGAAATCCCCCATGGGAAAATAAAAAATCTTTACAGATTGTGTGTAAGGGGCTGCAAAACATGTATTACGTATGCATTAATATATAAGAAACTAGATCACCATATATAAAACAAGGTAAATGAATGTATAAACAAGATCTCACCATATCCATAGCTCTATCATAGATGTATTCAGCCAATCATAATGAAACAACTCCAAAATATCTTATATAAATAGATTGTTATCGTATGATTCACCTACATCATCTAATGGAATAGAAACTTTTATAGGACAATTTGGGTTATGATCGCCTATCCATACTGCCATAACCTTACAATTAGGACCTAACAAGGTGTATAGGTCTGTTAGAAGCCAACTAGGTACTTCAGGAGGTGGAGGTGGAGGCCGAGATGTAGCATGTTTCTTCCTTTAATTTGACTTGTATATATAATTTCAGATCAATTGACTCATATATACACACTAATAAATTAACATAATGTAAAGTTACCATACAATATTAGTATAGACGACATCCATATTGGGCCACAATATCACTCCGCCTTCTAATTCACCAAGCGTTTCTGAATTTGGGTGGGCATAAGGCAATGGATGATCCCTCCAATTGGGGAGTACATGTATTAGGCTCACATGAACCGCACCATCTGGTACTGGAGTCCCATGAAATGTGTCCCCTGGAAGGGGTGGGTAAGCCTCAGCCTATACAACGATAAGTTCTTTTCTTTTTAGACGACATGGCTTCAACCCCTACAAATTTACATAAAGAATGTTATATACATATATAAATAAACATATCATCTTCAAAAGACTAGCTACTATGTCATTAAAATACTTACATCATGTGTTCTAGGTGGTGGGTCCATAGGATTACTCCCAAACTCTACAGTAGGAGAAGAGTGGCACGTCACATGTGCTGTCTGAGTGGCAGTCTGAGACACCTGTCACTTACTAATCGCTTCATGGTGTCTCTTATCAAGTGCTTTCTCGACTCTCCTATTAATTAACTCATCTACCTATACATGGATAAAAGAAATGCTAGCTTCTGATTATTTAATTCCCTTTCACAATAACATTATAAAAAAAGAATATGTTACCTCAGCTTGTGAAAATCCTACTTTTGGGACAGGTTTGCGCTGTGATGGCCCAAAGAATGCTTTTATGCCCACACCAATGCCTGCACCCCTAACACGTCCAGGATGCTCTATGTTACCAAGAACAACTGCCAATTCATCCATTGTGCCCTCAGGGATGAACTGTCCTTCCTTCCTCTACTCGTGAAGGTCTCGCTAATCGCCGTCAATAGAAATTGTTAAGTAAACATAACAATAATCAATATCGATTGCTCTAAGAGTTGAATTTTACCATTTTTGCAGTCGCCTCAACAGTTGTGGGCTTGGTTATATCTTCTTTCTTATTTTGCCTCCCAGCTATGCACATTGCATGGCCAGGCAGAGGTGCAGGAGAAATAGTAGAGGACTCCACAGTCTACTGAGTAGCAGTAGACTGAGCAGTATACTCAGCCTGTAGTCTTTGGTGAACGCCTGCATAGCCTTTTGGACCCATCATGTGGTCATGCACATTCAGTGCACACCTTTCTCTTTGAGCATCGATGATAGCCTTGTTAGTATGCACATTGATTTGGTTAGTAACACTAAAGGTTAATCTTGAATAGGTGAATACATAAGAACTTATATTAATTAAATTAGGAGTGGTGTTTAATACCTTGAATTCATCAATTTTTCTTTTGGTATCAAACTCCTCCCAATCATTGGGGTTCAGGTAGTTCCATTGCTTTGTGGTTGACTTCCTCTTCTCAGCATCTCATATGTAATCTCATGTGAGATTTGTCCTATAGTTCCTTAGGACCCTCCCACAATGTTGCATCACGCATTTACGATGCAACTTTTCATCCAGTTCAAATATACTCTATAAAATAGAATTGCTATTAACTAGTATCCTAAAAATGAGTAATCTACAAAATAGAATTGCAAATAATAATAACTCATGCATAATTCCTTCCATACTAAGTGTTTCTTCTCCTTAGGAACTTTATGCCAAGATTCTACATTAGGACTACAATGGCTAAGAGTAAGAACCCCAATATATGAAATAAACGAGTTGCGGTTCACTCCAGCTGGATTTCCTGCATGATTAAAATCCACAGCCAGTTTGGGTCCATTGCCCCTTTGTTGTAGTAACTTGTTCATCATAGTGATGCCCCTCACTTTTTCAAAAAAAAATTTCTTCTCATCAAGTGCCCCAAGTTCTTTAGGGAGTACATCATCAATCTAAAATTTGATAAAATAAACATACTTATAGGATATAACTATAAATGGACATATATATAGAAATACGAGATATATTTTTAAAACTTACATTGTGAGGCAACACATTGATATCCTCACCCTCACAGTAATCATCATCACGGTCATCATGCTCAACCATCTGAAATCAAACATTTAGCATTTGACATAACTAGAAGATAATAAAACATATAAAAAATATAAACATGCATGCCTCTAATATTGCAATCTTTTATCAATTAACATTCCTTCATTGTGATCTCCACGCACATACAAGTAATCATTAGCTTCACTATTTGGTGGTGTTGGCAACCCAACTGAGAATGGAATGGAGTTATCATACTTATCATAGTACTCTTATTCGTCTATAGGATCTTCAATGAACTATCTTTTACCATGAAGAACAACTGACCATTTATCATTTGTAGGATCATCGATATAAAATACTTATTTCTCCTGTGATGCCAATATGAATGGTTCACCCTTCATGCCAATCTTTTCAAAGTTCACTAATGTGAAACCCAATTCATCCACTATAACTCCTTTGGTGTTGTCAACCCAGTTACATTTAAAGAGCGGAATTCTAAAATCTATGTAGTCAAACTCCCATATGTCTTCAATGACATCATAATATGACATTTTAGCTTCGCGTGGACTCTTATCCTTTACACTTACAAAAAACAATGAAGACGCTTGAAGGGTGACCCCACTGTTTTGGACGAAACTCTTATCATCTTGACGCTTTATGTAATATGAGAATCCATTTATGTCAAACCCTTCATAAGACATAACATTCAATTTTGGTTTAAAGGGGGGGAATTTGATAGTTTTAGTAAGATTATTTGGTATTTGAGATAGTTGATTTAAGACTTTATTTTCAAACCACTTAATAAATGTCTTGTTATGCTCTCTAGCAAGCCACATTGAATTGGCTCGAGGATATTGTCTCTTGATGAAATTGGTATGTTCCTCGATATAAACACTCACTTCATCGATGTTGTGTAAAATATACAAGTGACCTTATTCCAACTACTCACGACTGATTACTTTCATCTGTGATCCCAAAATTCCTTTGCCAGAATACTCCTTAATATTCTTGTCATTAATAGGAGCATCATTACCACTCAGAAAGTCATTGAAAAAATTCATAACCTCTCTCGCCACATAACCCTCAATAATACTCCCTTCAGGACGATAAAAATTTCAAACATCACATTTTAAAATGCTCATGTGTCGTTCAAAGGGATACATCCAATGCAAGAAAATTGGTCCCAACATTTTCACTTCCTTAGTCAAGTGGACAACAAGATGTACCATGATATCAAAGAACGAAGGAGGATAATACATCTCAAGCTGACATAGGGTAACAACCACTTCTCTTTGTAATTTATTGAGAGTATCATGGTAATTAACTTTGTTGCACATACTGTTGAAAAAGAAACAAAGTCTGGTGATTACAAACCTTACATGCTTTGGAAATATAGATTTAATTTCCATAGGCAATATATGTTACATTAGAGTGTGACAATCATGAGATTTAAGACCTATCAACTTCAGATATTTCATTGATACCAATCTATGGATGTTGGATGAGTAACCCTGTGCCACCTTAACATTTACCAAGCATTCACAAAAAGCTTTCTTCTCCTTTGTAAACAACGTGTAATAAGTGGGATGTAAGTATGTTCTCTGATCACTACTAACTACTTCTTTTAATGTTATCCTTATTCCCATTTCCCGTAGGTCCATTCTGGATTTTATCCCATCTTTAGTCTTACCTGGTATATTCAACAGAGTATCAATGATACTATCACATACATTTTTCTCAATGTGCATGACATCGATACAATGCCTGACTGCCAAAGAACTCCAATAAGGAAGATCCCAAAATATTGACTTCTTCTTGAATATAGATTTGTCACTTTGTGTGGCCATGGTACATTGTGATCTCTTACCAAATTCATTGGCAAAGTCTTTTACTGTTTCATAAACAACCTCCCATGGTATAGGTTTAGGTGCACTCCGTTCCTCATTCTGTCCATTGAATGCTTTGCGCAACCTACGATACATATGGAATTTTGGAAGAAATATTTGATGACCAAGATATATAGTCTTGCCTCCATGTTTTTGTCGTATTGAATCAGTGTTCTCTTCACATATAGGACATGCTTTAGATCCTTTGACACTATATCCAGATAAATTCCCATATGCTAGAAAGTCATTAACAGTGCAAAACAACATAGTGTGCAAACCAAACGTCTCTCTTCGTGAAGCATCATAGGTCATCACACCTTCACCCCATAGTTTCTTTAAGTCATCAATTAGAGGTTCAAGATAAACGCCGATATCATTTCCAATTGTTTAGGGCCCGATATCAACAACGACATCATAATGTACTTATTTTTCATACATAACCAGGGAGAAAGATTGTATATAACAAGCATAACTGGCCAAGTTCTATGTTGGTTGCTCAATGTCCCATATGGATTCATCCCATCTGTAAAAAGCCCAAGTCTTAGATTCCTGTCTTCTTCACCAAATTTAGGGTACAATAAATTAATCTTCTTCTACTATGGAGAATCAGACACATGTCATAGGATTCCATCATTATTTTTCTTAACATCTGTATGCCACCTCAAATTCTTTACATCTATCCACTACTACAGAAATAGCATTCAGTGTCGCTTTTCTGGGCGTCGGTTATTAAGGAAAACCGACGCCTAACATATAAGGCGTCGGTTGTTTAATAAAACCGACGTCTATATTCGAAGACCAGCCAGACACGGGTACCGCTTTGTATTAAGCGTCGGTTGTTTATAAAAAACCGACGCTTAAATTCGCCCGCGAAATCCATTTTTCGATAAAAAAAATAGTGTCATTTTCAGCGTCGGTTATATACCTAGAAAACCGACGCCTATTTGCGATGAAATTTTGCGCGGACAATGTCACTTTCAGCGTCGATTATCCTTGTCTAACCGACGCTGAAGGTGGTTCCCGCCAAAAATTTCCATGAAAATATCATCCAATTGGACGTCGGTTGTTTCAACCAACCGACGCTAAAGATGTTTAGGTGTCGGTTGTTGTAAACAACCGACGCTATTTGGGAACTTATAACCCCCCGCGATCGCCCGACTCTTCCCCTTTCTTCTGTTTCATTGCTACCCTATCGTGGCGATTTTCCCTGTTGCGGCAACTTTCCGACGCTTCTCTGCTGCTGCTGCTCTCCGGCGCTTCTCTCCGGCACCCCATCTCCAGCGTCCTTCTTCTCCGACGCCCTTCTTCTCCGCCGCCCCTGCTGCTGCTGCTGTCCGCTCGTCGCCGCCGGTCGTTGCCCACCGCCCCTGCTCTCCTCTAGTCGTCGCCGCCAGTAGAAGCAGCTACGGTGTTGTCGTCGTCACCTCCGCCCCCGCCGGTAGAAGCAGCTTTACTCGTGCTGTCCTCGTGCAAGGTAACCCACAAACCTTCACCACCTTTTTTGTCCTCTGCCTTGCTTTTCTCTGCCGCCACCGACCTAGAACTCACCCAGGCAGTGCCTAAGTAGGTGCCAGGGCACGCCTAGGGTCCCAAGCCCAGGTGCCCTACCTAGATAGGCCTCTGGGCGGATGCTTGGGCGGCGCCAGGGCACGTCTAGGCTGCACGTCTAGTGGATTTTTTTTTTAAAGTTATTTACTGATTGTGTTTATTTAATAATGTACTGATACATATGTGATGTACCAATCTGATAGTCCATGATAGAACAAAACATAATGATGTTGACTGCAACTTTGTGTGTCATGCTATTCTTAATTAAGTGTATATTTACTTCATAATTGAATGTTTAAGTAAGTTATAGATATCTTGATGATGAACTGTAATGCACACATGTGACATGTTTGGAATGTAAATGATGAACTGTAATGCACACATGTTTAACTTATTTTATTGTTGAGTATATTGAGAATCCTAATCACCCTTCTTGCTTAATGATGAACTGTAATGCACACATGTGAATGCTTGGAATTTAAATGATGAACTTTTCCCTAAATTGCCAATCATGCTTTTAAAGAAATCAATAATCACCCTAATTTGAAGAACTAGGATTTTAGGTATAAGAATGACAACACATTATTTGTTGGCCTAGAAACCCGTCCAATATTTACTCATTAGGAGTAAATCTTGGATAGTCCCCGGTTTGGGACTGTTCTTGAACACCTAATCTCACTAGTAAGTGTATAATGTGTATTGGGTTTTCAAGAAAATTTCGGCAGCATTTCCCCGCTGTTCTCTAAGTACTTAGAGAACAGCGGGGAAATGCTGCCGAAATTTTCTTGAAAACCCAATACACATTATACACTTACTAGTGAGATTAGGTGTTCAAGGATGGGATAGGTGGTACACATTTATTATATATAAGAATGACATCACATGTGTTTGTTGGCCTAGAATGTGAACAATCATTGTTTTTTATATTACTTGTACATTGATATAAATTAGAATGAACAATCACTAAATTATATACTGTTTGTATGGAGTCCGGCTTCATTGTAGATATCTATTATTGTGTTTGTTGGCCTAGAAACCCGTCCAAGATTTACTCATTAGGAGTAAATCTTGGATAGTCCCCGGTTTGGGACTGTTCTTGAACACCTAATCTCACTTAGGATGTAAGTGTATAATGTGTATTGAGTTTTCGAGAAAATTTTGGTAGCATTTCCCCGTTTGTTCTCTAAGTACATATGTACTTAGAGAACAACGGGGAAATGCTGCCGAAATTTTCTTGAAAACCCAATACACATTATACACTTACTAGTGAGATTAGGTGTTCAAGGATGGGATAGGTGGTACACATTTATTATATATAAGAATTACATCACATGTGTTTGTTGGCATTTCCCCGTTTGTTCTCTAAGTACATATGTACTTAGAGAACAGCGGGGAAATGCTGCCTAATCTTTTCCTAATATATACTTGTTTCCTAATATATACTTGTTTTCTCTGATCATAGAATGGATAAATCATGGATGTCCATTCGTAATCGTTGCACCCCAGAGTTTATATCTGGTCTTGATCAGTTTATTAGATTTGCCGAGGAACATAGGAAAAAACCTACAGATAGGTTCTACTGTCCATGTAGGCATTGCGGTAACAACTTGAAAGTCAACACTGGTGAGGAAATCAAAAGTCATGTCATGTGCAATGGGATTGTACAAGGCTATACAGAATGGCACTGGCATGGAGAGATTTCAAAATCGAAACCAGTAGATGTTGATAGCAGTGCTTGGGTGGAAGAAGAAATTGCCTCCGATGACGTAAATGTGAACGAACCAGTTCCAGCAGACATCGTTGATGCGTTGCTGGATAGTTGTAGGGTAGAGCACACCGATCCACCTCCTATCTTTACAAACATTGTGCATGATGCTGAGATACCGTTATACACAGGCTCTGCTAAGTTTACGAAGCTTAGCGCTGTGTTGAGATTGTATAAGTTGAAAGTTAACAATAGATGGAGCGACAAAAGCTTCACTTCATTGTTGACTTTGTTGAAAGAAATGCTTCCTGAAGGAAACGAGCTTCCAATCTCAACATACCAGGTAAAGAAAATGTTGTGCCCAATGGGAATGGAGGCCAAGAAGATACACGCATGCCCGAATGATTGTGTATTATTTCAAAAGGACTTTGTAGATTTGAAAGATTGTCCAAAATGTGGTGCGTCACGGTATAAATTGACGACTTCGGGGGAGTCCAAAACTGGTTCTCCTGCCAAGGTGTTGTGGTATCTACCTATAATATCACGGTTTCAACGCTTGTTTGCAAATCCGAAAGATGCGAAGAATTTGAGGTGGCATGCAGATGTTAAGAAAAATAATGATGGGATCCTACGACATGCGTCTGATTCCCCACAGTGGAAGAAGATTGATCTATTGTACCCTAAATTTGGTGAAGAAGATAGGAATCTAAGACTTGGGCTTTGTACAGATGGGATGAATCCGTACGGGACATTGAACAGCCAACATAGCACTTGGCCAGTCATGCTTGTTATATACAATCTTCCTCCCTGGATGTGTATGAAAAATAAGTACGTTATGTTGTCATTGTTGATATCGGGCCCTAAACAACCCGGAAATGATATCGATGTTTATCTTGAACCTTTGATTGATGACTTAAAGAAACTTTGGGCGGAAGGTGTGATGACCTATGATGCTTCAGCAAGAGAGACATTTCGTTTGCACGCTATGTTGTTTTGCACTATTAATGACTTTCCAGCATATGGGAATTTGTCTGGATATAGTGTCAAAGGAGCTAAAGCGTGTCCTATATGTGAAGAAAACACTGATTCAATAAGACTAAAACATGGCGGCAAGACTGTATATCTTGGTCATCGAAGGTTTCTTTCAAAATTCCATCTGTATCGTAGGAAGCGCAAAGCATTCAATGGATGGAATGATGAACGGAGTGCACCTAAACCTATACCAGGGGATGTTGTTTATGAAAGAGTAAAAGACATTGTCAATGAATTTGGTAAGAAATCACAATGTAGTATGGCCACACGGAGTGACAATTCTTCATTCAAGAAGAAGTCAATATTTTGGGATCTTCCTTATTGGAGTTCTTTGACAGTCAGGCATTGTATCGATGTAATGCACGTTGAGAAAAATGTCTGTGATAGCATTATTGGTACTCTATTAAATATACCAGGTAAGACTAAAGATGGGATAAAATCCAGACTGGACCTACGTGAAATGGGAATAAGGTCAGAATTAATAGAATTACGTGAAATGGGTAATAAAAGAACATACTTACCTCCCGCTTGTTACACGTTGTCTAGAAAGGAGAAGAAAACTTTTTGTGAATGCTTGGTAAATGTTAAGGTGCCACATGGTTACTCATCCAACATCCGTAGATTGGTATCAATGAAAGATCTGAAGTTGATAGGTCTTAAATCTCATGATTGTCACACTCTAATGCAACAAATATTGCCAGTGGCAATTCGATCTATATTGCCGAAGCATGTAAGGTTTGCAATTACCAGACTTTGTTTCTTTTTCAACACTCTGTGTAGCAAAGTTATTGACCCTGATACTCTCGATAATTTGCAAAGAGAAGTGGTTGTTACCCTATGTCAGCTTGAGATGTATTTCCCTCCTTCGTTCTTTGATATCATGGTACATCTTGTTGTCCACTTGACTAGGGAAGTGAAAATGTTGGGACCAGTTTTCTTGCATTGGATGTATCCCTTTGAACGATACATGAGCGTTTTTAAAGGTGATGTTCGAAACCGTTATCGGCCTGAAGGGAGTATTATTGAAGGTTATGTGGCGAGAGAGGTTATGGGTTTTTGCAATGACTTTCTCAGTGGTAATGACACTCCTGATAATGACAAGAATATTGAGGAGGGCAAAGGAATTTTGGGATCACGAGTGAAAGTAATCAGCCGTGAGCAGTTGGAACAAGCTCACTTGTATATTTTACACAATATGGACGAAGTGAGTGTTTATATCGAGGAACATACCAATTTCATAAAGAGACAACATCCTCGAGCAAGTTCAATGTGGCTTGCTAGAGAGCATAATAAGACTTTTACTAAGTGGTTTGAAGATAAAGTCTTACATCAACTATCTCAAACACCAAATGATATTACAGAAACTATCAAATGCCTCGCCTTTAAACCAAAACCGAATGTTATGTCTTATGAAGGGTTTGACATTAATGGATTCACATATTACACAAAGCGCCAAGATGATAAGAGTGTTCTTCAAAATAGTGGGGTCACTCTTCAAGCATCGACTATGTACTTTGCAAGTGCAAAGGATAAGAGTCCACGTGAAGCTAAAATGTCATATTACGGTGTCATTGAGGACATTTGGGAGTTTGACTACATAGATTTCAAAATTCCGCTCTTTAAATGTAATTGGGTTGATAACACCAAAGGAGTTATAGTGGATGAATTGGGTTTCACTTTGGTGAACTTTGAAAAGATTGGCGAGAAGGGTGAACCATTCATATTGGCATCACGGGCGAAACAAATATTCTATATCGATGATCCTGCAAATGATAAATGGTCGGTTGTTCTTCATGGTAAAAGACAGTTCATTGAAGATCCTATAGATGAAGAAGAGTACTATGATAAGTATGATGACTCCAGTCCATTCTCAGTTGGGTTGCCAACTCCACAAAATATTGAAGCTAATGATGACTTATATGTGCGCGGAGATCACAATGAAGGATTGTTAATTGATAAAAGATCACAATTTTAGAGACATGTATGTTTATACAAATGCTAAATGTTTGCCTTTTTCTAGTTAATACAAATGCTAAATGTTTGCCTTTTTCTAGTTAATAAAAATGCTAAATGTTTGCCTTTTTCTAGTTAATAGAAATGCTAAATGTTTGCCTTTTTAATTACATTTTCAGATGGCTGACCATGATGAGCATGATGTCCATGATGAGCATGAAGTCCATGATGAGCATGATGTCCATGACGAGCATGGCGAGGATACTAATGTAAGTTCTAAAAACATATCCTATATTTCTATAAAATTCATTATCTTCTAGTTATGTCATATATCCTATATTTCTATATTGGGCTAATTTAGTGTGTTTTATTTTTGTCAAATTTTAGGTTGATGCACATGTACCCACTGAAGCAGTGGAGCAACTTGATGCGCAACACCAAACACTTAACAAGAAAAGGGGCATCATTCTGTTGAAGAAGTTATTAGCGCTAAGTGGTAGTGGATCCAAATTGGTGGTGGAGTTTGATAATGGAGGAAATCCAATTGGAGTGAACCGCAATAATTTTGTAAACTATCTTGGGTGTACCACTCGGAGCCATTGTGGTGTTAAGTATGACAATTGGCATAAAGTTCCTCAAGGGAAAAAAGACTTGATATGGAAGGATTTATGCGTGAGTTATTATTATTTGCAATTCTATTTTTTAGATTACAAATTCTATTATTTGCAATTCTATTTTGGATACTAGTTAATAACATTTCTATTTTACAGAATATGTTTGCATTGGATGAGAAGTTGCATCGTAAAAATGTGATGCAACGTGCTGGAAAGATGCTTAGGAATTATAGGACAAATCTGAACAGAGAATACATAAAAGAGGGTGATAAGAAGAAGAAGTCAGCCCTTGAACAATGGAACTTCTTGGACAAAGAAGATTGGGACAATTTTGTTGCTTCAAGAAAATCTGAAGAATTCAAGGTATTAGGCGTCACTCCCAATTTAATTAATATACATTGTATTCACCTATTCAAGATTAGCATTTAGTGCTACTAACCAAATCATTAATTTGCAACTAACTAGGCCCTCAGTGACGCACAAAAAGCAAGGCGTGCACTGAATGTGCATGACCACACTATGGGTCCAAAAGGCTATGCAAGCGTTCGCCAAAGACTACAGGCGGAGTTTGCGGCTACTCAGGAGTCTGCTCCTACTCAGGAGTCTGCCACACCCATGCCTCGCCATGATATCTGGATAGCTGGCAGGAAAAACAAGAAGGGTGAAATAAAGAAGCCTGTAACTGCTGAGGCGGCTGCAAAAATGGTAAAATAACACTCTTAGAGAAATCGTTTGAATATTGATTATTTGTGGTGTTAACTTACCAATTTCTATTTATGGTGATTGGCGGGAGCTGCACGAGCAGAGGAAACAAGGCACGTTCATCCCTCAGGGCAGAAGGGATGAATTGACAGTTGCTCTGGGTAACCCAGAGCATCCTGGACGTGTTAGAGGTGCCGGCACTGGTGTTGGCATCAAAGCATTCTTTGGGCCATCCCAGCGCAAACCCAGAGCGAGACTTTCTCAAGAAGAGGTAACCTATTCTTTTTTTAGAATGTTACTGCAAAACGAAATTCATTAATAAGAAGCTAATGTTTCTTTTATCCATGTATAGGAGAATAAGAGAGTTGATGATTTAGTTGCTAAGAAGGTCAACGATGTAGTTGCTGAGAAGGTCAAGGAAGAATTGCTGCGGTGGCAGGCATCTCAGGCTTCCAATCAGCCTATGGCGACCCACTCTTCTCCTGATGCACAGACTGCGAGTAATCCTGGAGACCCATCGCCTAACACGTCTGTTGTAAGTATTGTTTATGACATTGTAGCTAGTCTTTTCAAGATGATATGTTTTCAAGATTATATGTATATATGTATAACATTCTTTACGTAAATTTGTAGGCATTGAAGCCATGCCGCTTAAGAATAGAAGACTATGTTGTTGCAGAGGCGGAAGCTTACCCGTCCCTTCCTGGGGAAAGGTTTCACGGGACTCCAATGCCACAGGGCTATGTTCGTGTGGGCCCATTACGTGTGTTACCCGATTGGAGGGAAGTTGCGTTGCCATATGCCCACCCAGATATTGATACACTTGGTGAGGCAGAAGGCGGGGTCATATTGTGGCCCAAAGCAGATGTCGTCTACACGACTGAAATTGTAAGATAAATTTACATTGATTTAGACTGTTGATGGGTATATATGATGTCAACTGATCTGAAATTATATATACAGGTTAAAAAGAAGACACCAGGAGCACCTAGGCCTCCACCTCCACTTCCCGCATTACCAATTGGGTTCCAACTGACCTAACATACCCGTTAGGTCCTGCTTGTAGGGGAATGGCATGTTGGCTACGGGCACATAATATACATTGCCCTATAATAGTTTCTTTAGATGTAGATTATGCAGGTCGATCATACGATAGCTCTTTATTTATACAAGATATTATTGAGCTATTTATGTATGATTGGCTGAATACATCAATGATAGAGACATGGATAAGGTGAGATCTTGTTTATACATCCATATACCTTGTGTAAGATCTGGTGATCTGGTTTCTTATATATTAATGCATACGCCTATATGTTTTGCAGCTACTTAGTCGAAGATCATTGCAAACAATTTGCATTTGATCATGTGGGATTTTTGATTCCATCATTGATTAGTTTGGTAGCTAAAGACCCTGATAATGTTCAACAATACTGTATAGATGCTTTTACAATTTTTGGTCAGCAAAAGAAGACGATAATAATAGCTCCATTCAATGTCAAGTAAGTTTACTTTATTTATAATTTGGACTTAAGAAAATTCCATTTTTATTTTGCATTTTGAGTTATTAATTGTTAACTTCTTACTTCTAGTGGTAGACATTGGGAGTTACTAGTTATTGTCCCCGGGACATTCACTGTTTATTATCTAGATCCTGCGGGGAGTACATTGAACACTAAAATTGGACACGTAATGAGAATGCCATTATTCTGGTGAGCAATATTTCATTTTTATATCTGTTAACATCTTTTATTACATTACTATTTACTTATGCAATTTATTGTGTTATATTAACATGTAGGGGTTTAGATGCATTCAAAAAGGCTGGAGGAACGGTCCCAAGGAAAAAGAACCAGCCATTAAATTGGCAGAACGTACAAGTAAGTTCCCGACTCGAATATATATATATTATTGATGTGAATTGTGCTTAGTTGTATTATTTTGTATGTTTCAATTTATAGTGTGCTACACAAGACAATGGCTGGGCATGCGCATACTATGTGATGCGATTTATGCAGATGATTATCAAATATGCCGCATTGGACATCGATACCATACATGAGGTATTATATATAGTCTCATTAGTTAGTATGAAATATATCAATCTTATCTTATTTTTATATTATTACTTATATATATACATCATTCTCTTTGCAGGTGTTTAAAACTGACAACACTACAGGTAAACGCTTAAAAAATATACATGCTCCATATACGATGGAAGCATTAAATGAAGTAAGAGAAGAATGGGCAAAAGCCATACAAGCAGTGGAAACTGTAAGATATAATTGGGATGTTGATAGCGATAATGAATGATACTTTGTAAATGAATATTTCTGAATGTTAATACATGTATTTGAATGTTTCTATATGTGTGAATGTGAGAATTGAATTGATGTCTGAATGTATGTACTTGTGTAGAATTTTGCTTGTGACTTTTGCAGGTTTGCGGCATGTTTGTAGGCTGATATCAATGGATGTCGTAAACCTGCAGTTCAGAAAACTGAACTGCAGGTTCTCATCCTGCTGACCAGCCACAGCAGGCCTGCAAACTGATATGAAAAAAAATATATATAAATAGGCGTCGGTTATTTATAGAAAACCGTCAGCAAAGACATACAGCGTCGGTTATTTGATAAAAACCGCCGCCTAATAGTACAAACAACCCGACCGTGCAGGATAGCACGACCGTGGTGTAAATGGCGTCGGTTATTCATATAAAACCGACGCCTATAGTACTAAACATGGCCGTGCAGGGAAGCACGGCCGTGTCGTCTTGAAGTACAGGCGTCGGTGGTTTAGTATATAACCGACGCCAAAAGTGTTCGCGCCATAGAAAATGGCGTCATCTAGGGCACTTTATGTGTTGATTATCTACTAAAACACCGACACTATAGTATATATAGGCGTCGGTTGTGTAGTAAATAACCGACGCACAAAGTGCCCTAGATGACGCCATTTTCTGTGGCGCGAACACTTTTGGCGGCGGTTATTTACTAAACAACCGACGCCTATAGAACAAATAGGCGTCGGTTAAAAAACCGACGCCGAAGTGTTCGACCTTTAGCGGCGCCGACATAGGCGTCGGTCGGAAACCGACGCCAAATGGGGTTAAACGACCGACGCCAAAGGCCATTTCTGTAGTAGTGATCAGATTAGCAAACAAGAGTTGAAACTGTGATATTATAGGTAGATACCACATCACCTTGGTAGGAGATCCAGTTTTGGAATCCCCTGAAGTCGTCAATTTATACCTTGATGTACCACATTTTGGACAATCTTTCAAATCCATATAGCCCTTTTGAAATAATATACAAACATTTGGGCATGTGTGTATCTTCTTGGCCTCCATTCCCATTGGACACAACAATTTCTTTAACCAGTATGTTGAGATTGGTAGCTCGTTTCCTTCAGGAAGAATTTCTTTCAACAAAGACAACAATGACATGAAGCTTTTATCACTCCATCTATTGTTAGATTTCAGCTTATACAATCTCAACAGAGTGCTAAGCTTCGTAAACTTAGTACAACCTATGTATAACAGTATCTCAACATCATGCACACTGTTTCTAAACATGGGAGGTGGATCGGTGTGCTCTACCCCACAACTATCCAACATCGCAACAACGATGTCTACTGGAACTGGTTCGTTCACATCTACATCATCAGAGGCAATTTCTTCTTCCACACAAGCACTGCTATTGACATCCACTGATTTCATGTTTGAAATCTCTCCATGCCAGTGCCATTATGTATAGCCTTATACAATCCCATTGCACATGACATGACTTTTGATTTCATCATCAGTGCTGACTTTCAAGTTGTTATCTCAATGCCTACATGGACAGTACAACCTATCTCCAGGTTGTTTCCTATGTTCCTCGGAAAATCTAATAAACTGATCAAGACCAGAAATAAACTCTGGGGTGCAGCGATTTGGAATGGACATCCATGATCTATCCATTCTATGATCAAAGAGAAAATAAGTATATATTAGGGTTTAGAGTTAAAAGATTAGTAGGGATGAGAATCGGGTTGGGTCGGCCCGATTCGACCTGTAACCCGGCCCGCATAAACCGATCCAGACCCAAACCCAGTTTATAATATGGGTGGGCCAGGCCTAAAATTTAAACCCATATTTTATTTGGGCCAGGTACGGGAAGAGGTAAACCCATGCACAAAAACCCGAATGCCCATATTATATTTTATGTACATTATATACCTATACATCTATCTTTGTCTTGAAAGAAAAACAGACAAATTTCTTGATGCAATATGTAGTATGTACCTAACCAATGGCAACATGGATACTATGCAATCAATCGACATGATTAATGAATTCATACTAGTAAGATAACCACCATTGACATGAATAGACATACATGATTTCTTTATTTGATCTCATTGTGTCCTCCACATATAGGAGAAGAATGATCTTTTACTCAGTGCATAGTAGATTGTGCTCATATTTTTATTCATATGCCCACATGTAGGAGACAAATGATCTTTTCCCTTCCAAAACCCATTTCATTGTATATACATATAGGATGAGGAGGCAAAATGGCACAACATTGTGGACTCCATGGATTTTTTACTTCTCATACATTCACATGTACTAGAAAATGATTTGTACTCTTTCAATATAGTGTATATACATTCTTTTGAAGGTTTATCACAAAATACATATCATAGTAATTCAGTTTTCATGTTAGCAAGTTAGATCTATCAAAATTTGGTATGCTCATTCGATGTTATATGGGCAAACCCAAATCCGGCCCGAAACCCAACATTCTTATATGGCTTGGGTATGGGATGACATTTTTCAATTTTATTCGGGCCCGAACCCGGCCCGTGGACCGCTTTAAAATGTGGGTTTGGGTTTGGAACAGGCAAAACCCGGTATAACCCGACCCGATGCTCATCCCTAAAGATTAGGGTCTAGGGTTAAAAGATTAGGGTTTATGGTTAAAGGTTTACGGTTTAAGGTCTTATATATAATAAATGTGTACCACCTATCCCATTCTTGAACACCTAATCTCACTAGTAAGTGCATAATGTGTATTGGGTTTTCAAGAAAATTTCAGTAGCATTTCCCCGTTGTTCTCCAAGTACATATATACTTAGAGAACAAACAGGGAAATGCTACTGAAATTTTCTTGAAAACCCAATACACATTATACACTTACATCCTAAGTGAGATTAAGTGTTCAAGAACAGTCCCAAACCGGGTACTATCCAAGATTTACTCGTAATGAGTAAATCTTAGACAAGTTTCTAGGCCAAAAAATACATGTATGTTGTCATTCTTATACCGACAATCTTAGTTTCATCATTCATATCCTTAGTTTTTTGTAACATCATTTAATCATGCTTGTTAGTAAATACTAAATGGTAAATCCTAGAATGATCTATCCATTCTATGACCAAAGAGAAAATAAGTATATGTTAGGGTCTAGGGTTAAAATATTAGGGTCTACGGTTAAAAGATTAGGGTTTAAGGTCTTATATATAATAAATGTGTACCATCTATCCCATTATTGACAATATGATTACAATTCATCACAATCTCATTACAATTCATCACATTATAATTTTAGGGTTTACAATTCATCACAATCTCATTACAATTCATCACATTCTCATTACAATTCATCACAACATATTATGGTTTACAAATAATTTTCAATTCAAATAAAATACATAGTAACATATATGCATTTTCAAACAATCATCACAATATAATTAGATTTAGGACAAAAATATATTAGAATTTATACAAAATTCCAACTCTAATCAAATGCATTACCTACATTTTTATCACAACAATATAATCAATGCAAAAAAAAATAGAGAAGGACCAACCTTGTCGGAGGGAAGAAGGCAGAGGTGGCAGTGGCTCCGGTAGGAGGAGCAGCTAGCAACGATGGTGGATACATGACGGTGGATGGAGGAGCATCTAGTAGTGGCGACGGTGGCTGAAGGAGCAGCTAGAAGCAGGGACGGTGGTGGAGGAGCGGCTAGTAGCAGGGATAGCTGACGACTGGAGGAGCAGCTAGCAGTAGGAGGCGGAGGACCAGCTAGCAGTAGGGACGACATATGGAGGAGAAGCTAGCAGTAGGGATGGCGGTGGAGGAACAATAGGGATGGCAGTGGTGGAGGAACAACATGGACAATGGCGTTGGAGGACCAATAGGGACAACAATAATGGAGGACCAACAAGGATAGCGGCGGTGGATGCAGTTGCTAGAATCGCCAGAATCGCCAAACCTAGTGAAATCGTGATGAAACAGAGAATGGGGAAGACTCTGTTTCACATGGGTGCTATTAAGTTTTCCATAGTCATCGGTTGTTTTAGAAACTGACACCTAAGTCCATTTCAGTCGTCAGATTCAACATAAAACAACTGACATCTATTCAAATATGTCAACAACAAAAAATTGTTCGAGTTACAAGCATAGTTGTCGGTTGGGAACCTAAAACTGACGCCTAATATGTGAAAAGTTTTTTTTTGGGGGGGGGGAGTAGCGCACGAACACACATCCTCATTGGTTCTTCTTCTCAAACTAATGACAAATAAGAAGATGAATTTTGTCTCGCGCAGGATCTTTCGTCGTCAGTTCCTTACAAAACAACAGACGCCGATTTAAAAAATTTTGGAGGCACATATTTTTCCCTAAAAAATTGTATTTTGTGGCTGAATATGGACGTCGGTTTTTGTCAAACAACCTACATTATAGAAAAACTGATACCCATGTCTTTTGTAAATTGGTCGGCCTTCACATATAGGTGTCAGTTGTCATTTTAAGCTGACGTCATATCATTTGGCGTCCGTTTTGTATGTGATGTTATAGGTCATTTCTATAGTAGTGAAAGGTGGAGCTCTCTTACAATAATCCTAACTCACTCACAAATCACAAAATGAAGTGTAAACTAGAGAGAGAAAGGGGATCAAGTGGTGGTAGCATACTCAACTATAGCAAGGACCTTGTATGTAGTGAATGAGCAACATTGGAATGAACTCCAAGTGGTCCTATTTATAGTTGGGGGTTCTCTCTTGAGTTGGGGAACACTTAGGGTCGAATTATAGCCATTTTTGCACAAGGCAACATATCTATTTTTGTCCAAACAAGTCACTAACGGTTAAAATCACTTTTTCTACATTTTCCGTACAGTACATTCAGTTGAGATTCAATAAAGGTAACTCGTCCGATCAGCTAAAAGACAAATCTAATTTTCAAACTATCAGTCGAGTTTGTCCTGGGAAACAAGATCGATAAGTTAAAATCACATTTGGTCAGTAACCCGATCGGTTGAGTTCTATGAATGCACAACTCGATCGATGCACTCTTCAGAAAATTGATACAATGGATCGGTCGAGATTGTAACTTGACCGATCAGTAGTATGTGATCAATTTTCTAAAGTCATTGAAAAGTGATTACAACTTGGTACTAAGTGTCCTACATAATTTTCTCATCTTAGTTACAAGTCATATCATCAGTACAAGTGATTACAAAATTCTTTTATGGTCATTTACAACGATTTCCTAATTAGCACACTTGCATTGCTTTTGAATTGAACTTTGACAAGCTACGGTTTGTGTAAATTGATTCTTTTCATGTACCTAACACCTGAGATCAACTTGAATACACATATTAGATACTTATGAATGAAATGGTTGAGTCATTATCAAAATATGGACAATGTATAACCTGTAGATCAAGATTCTCCCCCTTTTTGACAAAGACAAACCATTCCTCAAGAATATTGAAAGTTTACCTTTGCCTTGTGAGTTAGGGGGATTCAAGATTTGAACAATGTGAATTGCTCCCCCTCAATCTATGCTTAATTTATCTTGCATAATTTCTCTTTATACACAAAGCAATATAATATGCATGTACTATATGATCCTCTAGCAAGTCACGTAATAAAGCTTATAAAGAATAAAAAAAAGAATCACATAGGAAATAATAGCAGTATGATTAAGTTTCAAGCCATTGAAAGTCTCTCTCCCCTTTTGACATTATCAAAAATGAAGGGGATAGAGGAGCACACAAAAAGGTCTTCTCAAACACAACCAAACAGATATTCAAACATGCAATCACATAACGTATATCAAACAGAGATGAAAGAAACACACAAGCTAGGTCATAATCAAAATATGGTAAAATATGGCACCAAATCATAAGATATAACTGATCAAGGAGTAAGAGTGCACAAAATATAGATTACAACCCATGAAGAATGTTCTCATAAAAGCAACTACAAGCAAAAAATGATGAAAGCTGAAGATAAAATAGTACATCTCAGATAATGTGCCCAGATGTTTCTAATACAAAATAGCCTAGAAAGATATAGATGATCAACAAACTAGACTAAAAACTAATAAACAACTAAACATTTAAACTATATATGTCCACAACATCATCATCATCCTAGGCATCAGGTTCGTAGTCATCGTCTCCATTGGAAAGTGCAGCAGTAGTAGTACCTTCATCACCAGAGCCATCACCATCATCAGATGCATCCTCACTGTCACCATCATCATCATTAGTAGCAGCAGTCTCAGCATCATCCTAGTCAGGCATCTCCTCATCCACAGAAGGACTGAAAACATGACCAGGCCAACGAGCATTCAGATCATCCCAAGTCATACCAAGAGCATTAAGCTCATTTGCTTGAGGGAAGGAGGGAGTAGAATCACCCAAACTGGCAAGCAGGGTGGCCAAGGGGCCAGTAGGAAAGGATAGGAAGATGGGAGCAAAACCACCAGCAGTAGGGGGTGTGGGAGCAGTAGAGGAAGGCTCAGGGGTAGGGTAGGAGTGATGGTATGCATTGGAAGCATAATCACTATCGGGGTAAGGCTGGTAGGTGGGGTAGGGGTGTGCATAGGATAAGTTCATGTTTGACATGATTGAACATAAATCCTAGTGCAGATTCTCCTGGACCTAGAGGTTGTATGCATGTTGGTGCCTCATGTAACCCAATAGGGCTTCATTGGGTACACAATATGAGACATGGCTAGGTCAAGGTGGCTGAGGAGGTGGAGCTCGGGTAGAGGTGGGGTCAGATGCAGCTGAGGCAGAGGTAGAGGGTGAAACACCAGGTGTGGTGGAGGATAGGATAGGCATAGAATTCTGAATTGTAGTCTCAACGATACACACTCCCTTCCTGGAAGGTCTGTAATGGAAGTCATAGAAGAGTGATTTCTCAGTGGAAAACTGGAATAGACCACAAATCATGGAAGGATAAGGTGGATGGGTGCCACGGGTGGTCTTTCCAGAGTCAAAGCAAGTCATATGATGTAGGATATATCAATAGCACTTGACTCTGACATTCTCAAGGATGTTATACATGATCACCACAGTGTTCTCTGCAATATCCGTTTGATTTTTCTTTGGATGGATGTTGCAGTTGACCACTAGGGCTAATATATGCTTCTTGGCATCTAAGGAGGAGGAGGGTTGGGTTCTCTTCTTGTTGCGTAAATCAGGTTTCTTTAGATAGTGATGGATATCAGGAAGAGTGATCTCATTATGTCTGTAGAAACCCTCAAGATCCAAAAGGTCAAAATACTCACCATAGTCCTTACGCCAAGTATCATTCTCATCGGCTCCAAAAAAGAAAACATTCATGATATCCTCAGATATTTGGAATCTCTTCTCGATGATCATCGAAGTAAGGATTACTTGAGTATTCAGAGGGGGTACAAGGGAGTCATAATTCCAATGCAAATTTGTGTAGAATTCATGAACCACTTTTGTGCTAGACATCGAGTTATGAAAGAAATCAAATTCGACAGCCAAGGCGGATAGGTGATGAATAGATAACAACTTCTCCACTTGATCTATGATCACTTGACACCTAGGTCTAGGCTTAAACAAGGCTCTAAATGAAAAAGGACTCCTAGGAAAAAGGTCCTTATACCTATTTATAGCCTCTATTCAGACAAAAAGGGTCTCATCAAAAGGAACCAAGTGAGATGACAAAGAAGAGGATGGTGCATTGCTAGGGGTGGGTTTCTTTCTTCTATGAGAATCCATGGAGGCGCAAAGAAGGAGAAGAATAGAGAAAATGCACAAAAAAACCCACCAAAACCATTCACACACCAAGGAAGATCTAGGGGAAAGGTCTAGAATGGTCTATATAGGTCGGATTAAGGCTAGGAGAGGGAAGGTAAGGTCTGGGGTTGGGAGCTTAGGGCTAGAAGAAGGGGAATCAGTCAACTATTTTCTAGTTGAGAGGGAAAATAGTCGGTAAAATCCAACTTAAGTTGGCTTCATCCTGCCGATTGGTCGAGTTCTGTGAGTCAGAAACTCGACCGATTGGTCCATTTCAAAACAACTCTCGCCCATGGATCGGTCGAGTTTGTCCTGGGGGAAACTCGATTGATGGTCAACCTGACCTAAAACAATCAAACTTAATTTCTAGCCATTTGAATGCTAATTAAATTTAATTTTCAAGTCCATTAAACATAATTAGGCACATATCAGTCATCATTGGGTACTATTTTGTGATAAAACAAAGTGTTTATGAAAAATACCCAAAAAAGGAGAAAAAAAAGGTAAAATAAACATGAAAAAGCATGTTTAAGCATATTAGCATTCAAAGATGATCAAGATAGATCCAAAACATATAGGATAGATGACTACTAGCTAGAAGGCATATCAGATTCATCCAAAGCAGTTATAAGAAATTTTGATCTAATAAATTTAATTGCTCTCTAGCTAGAGGTTTAGTAAAAATGTCTGCCAACTAATTTGTTGTGTCCATGTGCGCGATATAAATATCCTTCTTAGCAATGTGATCATGAAGAAAATGATGGTAAAACTCTATATGTTTATCTCTACTATTAAATATAGGATTGTAAGACAAGTTAATTGCATTAGTTTTATCACAAAAGATAGGAGAAGTGTTAAAATGAATGTTATAGTCATCAAGCATTTGCTTCATCCATAGGACATGGACACAACAACTTTCGGTTGCAATGTACTCAGCCTCGGTGGTTGATAATACCACGATGCTCTATTTCTTGGAGAACCAAGACACCAAACATTGTCCTAGGAGGAAACAAGTGCCACTTGTGCACTTTCTATCAATCAAGAAGCCTGCATAATCGGCATCACTATAGGTAGTAAGAGTAAAGCCCCTTGACTTGGGATACCAAAGTCAAAAGTTTTGAGTTTTGGCTAGGTACCTTAGAATCCTCTTAAGAGCTATAAGATGAGATTTCTTAGGATTTGATTGAAATCTAGCATACAAGCCAACACTAAACATTAGGTCAGGTCTAGAGGCAGTTAAGCAAAGTAAACTTCCAATCATACCTCTATAGAGCTTCTCATCTACTTTCTCACCATTTTCATCTTTATCAAGTTTGGCGGTGTTTGACATGGGTCTGTCCATCGTCTTGGTATTCTCCATCCCAAAGTGCTTGAGTAGTTCATTGGTGTACTTGCCTTGGTTGATGATGTTCCCATCTACTGTTTGCTTGATTTAAAAGCTGAGGAAGAATGTGAGCTCACCCATCATGATCATCTCAAATTCACTTTGCATAAGATCACTAAATTGTTTGCAAAGATCAAGGTTAGTTCTGCCAAAAATGATATCATCAACATATATTTGAATGATAAGAAAATTGTTAGCAGTGTGCTTTAGAAACAAGGTAGAATCCACTTTGCCCATGATATAACCATGATCTAACAAAAAGTTCTTTAATTTCTCATACCAAGCCCTTGATGCTTGTTTGATTCCATAGAGAACTTTTTGAAACAAATAAACATGGTTAGGAAGATTATCATGTTCAAAGCCCGAAGGTTGTGAAACATACACTTCCTCCTCAATTATACCATTCAAAAATGCACTTTTAACATCCATTTGATACAAAAGAAAGTTTTTATGACTAGAAAAAGGAAGCAACATATGAATGGACTCAAGTCTAGCTACAAGTGCATACGTTTCATCTAAGTTAGTACCTTCCTGTTGAGTGTAGCCTTGAGCCATTAACCTTGCTTTGTTTCTTACCACTTTGCCAATTTTATCTAGCTTTTTGTGGTAGACCCATTTGGTTCCAATGATCTTTCTATCTCTTGGTCTTTGCACAAGGGTCCAAACTTTGTTCTTCTCAAACTGTTCCATCTCCTCTTGCATAGCTAGGATGCATTATTCATGCCCAAGAGCTTCCTTGACATCTTTAGGCTCTAGTTGTGAGATGAAGGCGTTGTTGGCTTGTTCTTTTTTGAGATCATCCCATGTCTTCACTCTCTGAAATGGATCACCTAAGATTAGTTCCTTAGGATGATTTTTTGCAAAACAGGGAGTTGGATCCTTCTTTTCATCATCTTTTTCTTCTTCTTGAGCAGCCACCTCTTTTCCCTTTTGGGTGATGTTGAGTTCTTTAAGAATAGGAATTACTTCATCTGCAACATCATCATTTGAAACAATATCTTTGGGAATAGAGATATTAGTCTCAATAAACTTCACATTTATAGATTCTTCTACCTTAGCAATATCAACATTATAAACTCTATATGCCTTGCTAGTAGTGCTATAGCCAAGAAAGAAAGCCTAATACGATTTTAGATCAAACTTGTCAAGAGAATCCTTAGTGTTCAAAACAAAACAAGGACATCTGAAAACATGGAAATACTCGATAGAGGGCTTCCTCCCACGCCATAGTTCATAGGGGGTTTTCTTCAGAGATGGATGCGTGAAAACACAGTTTTGCACATAACAAGAGGTACTGATAGCTTCAGCCCAAAACTTCTTAGGAGTACCAAACTCAAGAAGCATGGTCCTAGCCATCTCCTGTAGAGACCTATTCGTCCTATCTACAAGCCCATTTTTTGAGGTGTATGAGGTGAAGAAAAGTTGTGTGCATAATCCAATTCTTGACAAAAACACTCAAAAAGTTCATTTTCAAATTCTCCCCCATGGCCACTACAGATGGAAACAATCTGACACGAAGCTTCATTCTAAACTCATTTACAAAAACTATAAAAAACATCAAGTGTATCACTCTTTGAAACGAGAAAGAAGGTCCAAGTATATCTAGAGAAATCATCGACAATAACAAGGCAATACTTGGAACCACAAAGCAATTGCATTCTCATTGGTCCAAATAGATCAATATGAAGAAGCTCAAGATCTCTCTTAGAGCTAAGGACTCATTTGGATTTGAAGGAGGACTTGGTTTGCTTTCCTTGTGTACAAGGTTGGCATTCCTCGTCCTTTTCAAAATCTAATTGAGGAAGTCCCTTGACAAAGTCCTTTTTGCTCAACTTCTTTATTTGATGCATATTTACAAGACCAAGCAACCGATGCCAAAGAGAAATATCATTCGAATTGGCTACTAGGAATCTATCAACCATAGGCTTAATAGAGTTAAGAAAAATAACATAAAGATTACCACTTGTAGTTCCCTTATATATAACTTGATAGTTGAGGGAATCTAGAATCAAACATTCAAACAAAGTAAATAGAACAAGGTAACCATTATCACAAAGTTGACTAACACTTATTAAATTGTGATGTAGGCCATCCACAAAAAGAACATTCTTGATATATACGTATTCACCTACATCACCCTCACCTTTGACTTTACCTTTCTTATTGTCCCCAAAGGTGACAGGTCCTCCTTTCTTCTTTGTGAAATTGTTGAAATGGCTTACATCACCCATAATGTGTTTTGTGCAGCCACTATCAACAATCCATCTATCTTTTCCCTACAAGAAAGGAGAATGTCGGTTCCCAACTCAAACTTTGGGATCTGGAGTTAGCTTGGGGACCCATTTCATCTTTGGGTTGGTCCCCATAGGCTTGTTAGGATAATAAGTAGAATAATGGTCATCACATTTGCAATAACAACAGACCATAGGATTCTTAGTGCCTAAAGATTCTCCAACAAAGAAAGAGATCTCCTTGCTCTTTTTCTTACCTTTGGCCTTGATCTTGCCCTTTGAGCCCCCCCTTCAAATCCCAAACCACTAGTACCCCTTTATTGGGTAGAATGTTAAAGGATTTCATTTAGGGAGTTATTTCATTTAAGGAATTTCTATAGGGATGCTCTTATTCTATGGTTATCATCATTCAAAGAAACAATAGTAGAATATAAAATAGATATATCATCCCTAGCATGCACAAGGTCAGCCTCAAGACATAAAGCTTTAGTAAGATATGAATCCTTTTCAAGAGAGAGAGTAGCCACATTATCACTAGGCAACAAAGGTCTAGAATATAGATCATTTACTTGACTAAGAAACCTAGCATTTTCAGATTTTAGCATTTGAATGTCTTTGAGATAAACATCTCTCTCTTCTCAACGAGCATTAATAAACAACTTGAATTCAGCATTTTCAGTTTTAAGCAATTCAAGTTCTTTAAAGTAATTTTAGTTCTCTTCCTTAAGATTTTCCATGTTCTTAAGGTAGACACCATTCTCAACTTCAACCCCATTCTATTGGAGCTCAAGATCAAGATATTTCCCTTGAAAGTTATCAATACTCACAAGATTGGTTTTCTGATTCAATTTCAAAATTTCAAGCTTACCATAAAGATCATCTATAATTTTTCCTAACCGTTTTCTTTTATATTTACATTTAGCAAAAGAGGAATGGGTATTAACAAGAAAATCAATTATATCTTCTTTAGGAAGTTCTTGCAATCTTACCCCACTTACCTCACCAATGTCTTCACTTGTAGAGGCCATGAGGGCAAGGTGACACTCTCCATCTTCTTCGACGCTAGAGCTGCTTGAAGATGAAGCTTCCCAAGCTGCATTGGATGCATTCTTGTGTATCTTTTCATTCTTGTCCTTCCTCTTGTTCTGTCTCTTCTTCTTGTAATCCTCATGTTTCCATGAGATGCTCTTCTTGTGATACTTTCTTGACTTTGGGCATTCACTCTTATAGTTCCCCTTTTGACCACACTTGTAGCATCTCAGAGTAGAGGAGGAGGAGACTTACTTTCCCTTGAAGTGCTTGCCCTTGATGTATTTTTCTTCATGCTCACTAGGGCCTTCATCTTCACTAGAGGATGGAGTCCAACAAGCAAGTTGTTGTTGAAGGATGACAACCTCCACTTGTTCTTTGAAAGCACTATCTTTAATCTTCGTGGCTTCCTTCTCTTCTTTCTTGGCTTCTTCTTCTTACTTGTCAAGTCTTGGCTCATGGGCTTGAGAATTGCCAATGAGTTCTTCAGTTGAGATGTCACCAAGGCTCCTCACTTATTCAATGGAGGTGACCTTTGACTCCCATCTCGTTGGAAGAGTTCTCAAGATCTTTGAGTTGATGATGCCTCTTTCCAAATGAGTGCCCAAAACAGCCAAGCCGTTGACAATGACAATCAGCCTTGAGTACATCTCTGTAATGCCTTCTTTCTTTCCCACCTTGAAGTTCTCTAGGAGGCTTCCCATCATGTAGATCTTTGCCTCCTTGACTGCTTTGTGCCTTCATATGTGATGCACATCTTGTCCCAAATCTCATTGGTTGTGTCCGATGATGATATCCAGTTGAACTCCGTGGGAGTGAGGACTGCATAGAGGATGCTAATGGCCTTTACATTGAGTTGAGCTTCTTTGAGAGTAGTTTCACTCCATGTTCCAATATCTCGGGTTGTCTCTTTGTAAGGTGTGACCATTACCTTCCACATGTCAAAGTTCATCCCATGAATGTAAAATTACATTCTTCTCTTCCAATAGAGGAAGTTGGTTCCATCAAAGTCCGTTGGACACATGGAGAATCCTACCTCTAGGTTTAGTGAATCAAGAAGGTTGTTGCCCATCTTCTCATATCGTGGGAGATTGTTGGAGAAGATCCTTCGCTCTGATACCACATGTTGAATCTAAGGGATCCAGAGGGGGGTGAATAGAACTATAAAATTTCTCACCAAATAGATTAGACCTTCAAATTATATCAATTAGGATCAATAGCTTAAAGGAAATTTGAAGTCCTAACTAACAATCACAACAAGGATTAGAGAGATTGATAGCAAGCACTTGAAAAAGGGATGTAGAGTGGTTCCACACTTCAAACTATAAGTGAGTCAGTCCTCTACCTAGAGAGGTCAACCTCTAGGACTTTGCAAGTGATTTTCTCTATTAATCACCACAAATATTACAGCAATAGACCACCAAAAGACTTACCCATCCAATCACAAGGAGATCTCCATCTTCACAAGGAACTTACCCACGTAGCTTGAATCTTAAGCCTTCTCCTAGGTCTTACCCATTCAAGCTCAAGTCTTTAGCCATGAAGGATTTTTCTTCTCCTCTTGGATCTTCTTCCTTTGCCTTCTCCTTCACTAGGAGAAGATCACAACCTCTTCATCAACCTTGAAGAGGACCAGCAACAACTCCTTCTTCACTCGATGGAGCTTTCTTCCTTCAGCTTTTCTTTTTGAAAGAAGGGGGTAGGGAAGTAGTGGAATATTGAGAGCTTTACATGCACAAAGGTGGAGCTCTCTTACAATAATCTTTACTCACTCACAAATCACAAAATGAAGTGTAAACTAGAGAGAGAAAGGGGATCAAGGGGTGGTAGCACGCTCAACTATAACAAGGACCTTGTATGTAGTGAATGAGCAACCTTGGAATGAACTCCAAGTGGTCCTATTTATAGCTAAGGGTGCTCCCTTGAGTTGGGGAACACTTAGGGTCGAATTATAGCCTTTTTGCACAAGGCAATGGATCTACTTTCATCCAAACAAATCACCAATGGTTAGAATCACTTTTTCTGCATTTTCTATACAATACATTCTGTTGAGATTCAATAAAGGTAACGTGACCGATCGGCTAAAAGACAAACCTGATTTTCAAACTATCGGTCAAGTTTGTCCTGGGAAACTCGACCGATCAGTTAAAATCACATTTGGTTAGTAACCCAATCGGTCGAGTTCTGTGAATGCACAACTCGACTGATGCACTCTTCAGAAAATTGATCCAATGGATCAGTCGAGATTGTAACTCGATCGATCAACAATTTGTGATCAATTTTCAAAAGTCATTAAAAAGTGATTAAAAATTTGTACTAAGTGTCCCACATAATTTTCTCATCTTAGTTTCAAGTCATATCATCAATACAAGTGATTACAAAAATCTTCTAAGGTCATTTATATGGATTTCCTAATTAGCACACTTGCATTGCTTTTGACTTGAACTTTGGCAAGCTAGGGCTTGTGTAAATTGATTCTTTTCATGTACCTAACACCTGAGATCAATCTTAAATATACATATTAGATACATATGAATGGAATGGTTGAGTCATTATTAAAATATGGACAATGTATAACCTCTAGGTCAACAGTAACCACATACCTTTCCTCATATATGACTTAACTTCTAAGAAATCAAGAATAGATGCAATCAGCCTATAAGTAATGTATAACACCCAAGAAATACTATTGTGTTCAGAATATCCATTAAGATTGACTTGGTCTCTAAGTTAGGGTTTTGGGGTCAAATTAGTATTTCATTAGGGTTAGGCTTCCCTAACCCTAATTATCACATTTTAAGGCTTTTAATATTAGGAAACCCTAATTTTGGCAACATATGAAGTTTTAATCTAGGTTAGATCCAAGACACTATTTTTATCAAATTAACTCAGACTTTATTCATTACAACCAACTAATCAAGTTATAACCATCCATGTAATTAGGGTTTCTATGCATTAAAACTCCTAAAGTTTGCATCTTTAAGTACTTTCAAAAATGTAGTGGGAATTAGACCATGGAACCATTTTTAACGGATTCTCATATTTTTCTAATCAAAATCATATACATATATGTTATATTTTGACCTAACAATTAGTTACTAGGATTTTTGCAAAATAAAACCATGTGAACGAATCATCGCTTACCACATAGGCAAATGACTGGGAAAAGGAGGTGTGTCGCATGCAACAACAAGAACCAATCGGGTTGTGCCAAGAGGGTGGCCCATGCTGCATGGCTAAGATAAGAAAAAGGATGGGAAAGTATAAAATGCCCTTAACTCACAACAGAGGTCATGAGGGTATGAAAATATTTTACCGAGAGGTTTTCTTCAACCTCTGGTCTTGCAAGAAACTCTCTGGGTGAGTCAACCTTGATGTTGAATTTACAAGTTCACACCTCTACGTCGTAGGCCATTGAAAAGGCCTCTCCACCTCACTTTGTTGGACTCATTGACCGTCTTTGATTGTCTAGAGATGGCCGAGGTGAGGTGAAAGGAAAGAGGTCTCTTTTTCTGTTTGTAGAGTGGAAACGAGAGTAAGGATCATGTATGATGATTGAATAGGAGGTTGGGAGATGATCCTCAGGTCACTCAGGGTTTTGTGAAGTGTGCACTGATCTTGTAGAGGGTGTCTACCCTCTTATATAGCCATAGCTACAGAGAGTTGGGAATTTTTGAAGTATGGAATTGGGTAACACTTTAATAGATTTCCAAAGAAGGCAAAACTTGGGATGGTTGTGCTTGAGACTTCCTTCTAAATCGATTGGGAGGGTTTTCAAGAGTTCATATTGATAAAGGAGGGAGATAAGTGTGGAAGGAGTAATCAGCAAAACTAAGGTTGTTTCCCAATTAGGATGGAGGTTAGGGAGGATATTCTGACCATTGATCTATGATCAAAGGGTCATTAGGGTGTGTGCCATTATTAGAGGGCCGCCCCTTTATTCCTATTTTGATTATAATGTGACATTTAATTCATTGGTCAATCAACCCTTTAACTTTAGGAAATTCTAATTAATTAAATTTGTCTCTCCCTTAATCTAAATAAATCCAAATTTTAAAGGAAGGCTTTAAATAGCTTACTAACAATTTGGAATCGATTTGGTGTGAAAACATGAATATTAAAAGTGCATTTCTTTGCCTCTTTGTGTTCCCTTTATCTGAATTATTTAAGGCCTCAAATAGCTTATTTTCTGACCCAAATTTGGTAAGAATTCTTAGTTTGGTATAACTTCCTTTGCGTGCTAGTTAAGATTGAAAGATTAATGTTAGTTATGTTTAACATATATTTTCTATAAATTTTTAAACAATTCCATATTTAATCACCCATTGTCCATTACTTTAAGAAATTCCTTTTGTTATTTACTTTTCCACTCTTTCTTTAGCCAATAATTATCAATGGACTACTGAAAATAGTAAAATACACGAAACCCCTTTTTATATGGATAAATAGCATTCATAAACCACAATTATCAAATAAAGCACAAAACACTCAAGTTTTCTCATAAATATTTATCAATATATTATTTGCATCCCAGTACATATAAAATCATGAAGAATTAGGTTATAACAACTATTGTATCCTCCTCTACCAAAATCTTTAGATGTTTTTGTACCTTCAGAATGCTTAGTAGCATTAAGTAACTCTTCAATACATCTTGCTACCTCCACAAATTCTTCAAACTTTCTCTGTCCCTTAGGTCAACTACCTCCATAAATTCTTCTAAACTTTATCTTAAACCTGACTGGCACATCATGCATTTATCTATGTAATCTAGTACAAGATGAGGACAAAGTTAACCAATATTATATTATATTCATCACACTCAGCACCAATCTCATTTCCCTATTTAATACTATAGATGTCTGATTGTATCACTTAGGAAGGTAGGAGGAAAATAATTTAGGCAAAACTCATCCACAAACTCCTTACATGTTGCCACTATTTTTCTCCTCTTATCTTCTATTCGATGCCACCATAACTTATAATCTCCTTCAAGTAGATAAATATCATGGTTCATCTACTTGTCCTATGATAACTCCATTTGGCCAAAAACATTTTCTAGCTATCAGAGCTACACATTTTCCATGATTGGGTCTGTTGTCCTATAAAACTCAGGTTATAACACCCCACTTTTTCAAAACTTATCAATTACTGAGTGGAAGAATAATTCTCAAGGGGAATTCATAGACATGATAATCATTGCATAAAAATAGAGTTCATGTATAAACTAACGCATGATAAAGATAATAACTCTCATACTCAATTACTTAACATAACTCACACATGAACAAAACTAAACATGTTCACACTTAAACACCATATACTTTCTCATAAACAAAAAAATAAATCTAAACTAGGTATACCTGGAACCCCACCAGGTCTTTACTTCTAAAGATCCTCGAACTATCATTTTGTTTCTGATAGATCCACTCCTCTAAGCTTGTTTTTTACTAGTAGGCATCATGCCCCTAACCTTGTATCAAACAAATTGGTCAACAAAATTGAACATAGTATATCTTAAGGATGACATGTAAATTGAAAATCATCATTACGCCTTCGGCATTGATAAAGGTACACAATTACTTTCATGTTATTTCTTTTAACTTGGCTTATATAAGGATCCTTAGGTTTTGTACCAAAGTTCCACTTATCTGATGAACTGAGGTGCCTCATGGGTTTCACCGAAGTTCCTCTTTTCTTATTCATCAAAGTGCCCATTAGTTATTCTCCGAGGAGCCTCCTGATGAGGATATTATACATGTAATCATTTAACATTAACTTTCTCTTAGATCTTATTCTTGACTTTACTCTTAATGTCCATGAATATGGTACATTAATATCGACAATAAACATGACATTTAGTTCATTATAGATTCATTGACTCTTAACAATTGTAATAGTAGATGGTTCATTCATGTACATTGTTCATACATACATATATTGAAACAATCAATACTTATGTTCAAAGTGCATGGATGTTATAACCTCAAATTTCCTAAGTATGTAATGAAAGTTGTAATGCTCTTTAAAAAAATAAATGAAATCTATTTTTGATTTGTGATGGATTTCGTGTGAAATGGCCTTGATGGATTGATAATGGGCTTTGTTGGCCATTGAGCCCAATTGAAAAGAAATGAGAAATAGAAATGAAAATGATTAAATTAATAAAAGGAAAATAGGTAAAATTGACAATAATAAGAGGATAAAGGCATATAGATATTCCCCAATATGGGAATTCATGCCTTTAGGATTTCTTGAGGTCCAAGGGACCCAAGATAACAAGATAATGGCAAAGGGAAAAGAAATACTAATTAATTTTGGATTAATTGATGGATAAATTAGGAGGGAAGGAAACCTTCTCATCTGTTGGAAAATTTTTCCCAAATTTTATATATAGCTAGATAATGGCAAGCTGAATCTTCCCTTAAAATTTGAGAAAAAGGGAGATATGGTTTAGGAGATATGATTTTCTCAAGTTATCTCCAAAATATGGAATTATTTTGATAATAGGAAAATGATTTTCCTTTTGGATGATCGTGTGCAATGAGAACCGTTGGATCTCGATCCAACGTTGGTCGCTCAACATCTTAGTCCCACACAGACTGGGACTCTGCCGAGTTGCAGATAGATTTTCCCTCTCAAAATCCTGGTGATCCGGAGCATTAGCTAACCAGGACTTGTTTCCTTTGAATTCAGGAGAAGAAACCGACAAGAACCATCCCTACTTTGTAGGGGTTTGTTTGTCATTTGGGGAAGTTCCCAAATCTCACAAACCTTCCTTCAACCCTATACATAGGGGAGGGTGAGGGAGGGTATCAGCACGCCTATTTTCTACCCTCAATGTTGTGGATGGTTGCAAGGAGTGTTCTCATGCCTCCAATTGCCCCTTTCACCCTATCTTCTTGGCAAGCCTCGCCAGAGTTTGGCGAGTAGGAGGAGGTCACAACGTGTGCTTTGTGCCCAATTGAACCCATAGATGAGTTCGACAATGGGAGGCAGAGCTCCCTGACCCTTTAGCGCGCTCGCAGGTGGATGACATTGAGAAGTCAACCCTGAGGTTGACCACAGTATCGTTGTCCTTGGGCGCGAGGAAGAAGAAGAAGACCCCGTGGTCTTTTACCAAACTGCCCCTCTGTGTCTTCTATCTAGGTAAGGATACTCTGGTCTATTCGCGTACTTTAGATCGTAGAATAGGCACGTGAATCCTGAGCCATTGGATCCTCAGTGGACTCGCGGACCATGGATCAAGTGATCCTCATTTTTCTAAGGATTAACAAATAAATCAGAAAAAGGATTTTCTTTGTAAAAATCATATCTTTTACTAGCAAACTCAAATGAGAAAAGTTTATCATGAAAATTGATCAAAAAAATATGAGGGATAAGTTAAAAATGTTTGGAAGCGTAAATCAATGTCTTTTTGCAAAATTGTATAATTTTGATGGAAAAAGTATTAATTTGTGGTGAGAAACCCTAATTGATGATAAAGGGTAGATTTAATAGTACAAATAAGTTAATTCGAGCATGGTTAACTTGTTTAATGATAAAGATGAATATTAACATGTTTTGAAGATGAAATTGCAAGATTTAGGGTTTTTAACCTAATATGGTGGTTAATATACTTAGAAACCCTAAATAGGAGAAAAAGGAAAGAAAAGTGCTTGTAATCCAAAATTAGGGTTTCATGTTTCTAAAAGATGATCTTAGGATAATTAGGATTTGTGAGTAATTTTATAAAATTAGGGTTTAAAATAATAAAAATAAGGTGAAACCCTAATTGTAATCAAAACCCTAAAAAGGATTAGTAACCCTAGGAAACAACTAGGCCATGCTGGCACAATTAATGATAGGAAAATTGGATGCCTATTTCAGGATTAACTTGGGTGTGCTTGCGTGGTTTCTTGATTGGTTGAATTATTTCTACATTCAAGTCATATTGACAGGTATGTGGTTAATTATGGTTAATTGCATTAGTTTTCCTGAAGATTTTGTGGATGGTTAATCACATTGAATGCAACCTATCAGTTTGGATGTTCATACTTGCTAATTATAAAGTCACTATGATTATCACAATTGTAATATAAATGTGTATTCTCGCACCTACATGCCACCCTGATGGATGATGCAAAAAGGTCAAGCCCAGGAGGGAAGACCAATGGGCACCATAAGAGGTGACCCCAAACTCCAAGCTCAAGAATGAGAAGGTGGTCTATGTTGCATGACTAATGGGCACCATGAGGGGTGACCCCAGGAACCAAGCTCGAGAATGAGAAGGTGGCCTTAGGTCAATGGAAAAAGCAAAACCCTAGAGGGGTATTCCAGGGTTAGGGAAAAAGTGGTGGAGAATGACACATTGAAAACATAAATTGGCTTGTTAATTACCTTGATTGTGATAATTAGTTTGTTAGCCATATTTGTGAAATTTTTGGTTGTCCCCACATACTGACATATTCTTATATGCTGACTGACATTTTGTTTGTCGGCGTTTTAGGTACAACCCTGAATAGAATAAATAGTAAAGTGACACATTGTGAAAATAAGAAATAAAGTGTAAGGAGGATTAGATAGAGGAGTTTCAAGCAGTGGATAGAAATAGATTTCCAATGTTTTTAAAAGGTATGCAAAGTTTTATTTTATATCAGATTTCAGTTTATTTCGTAGAATTTCATAATTATTATTGATTAATTGTCAAACCTTTGATCCGGTTTATTGGGATAATGACTCTGACCTCTTTATCTTCCTTAATTGGGGGTTATCGGGAGGAAAGGTCGTTAGATTTGGTATCCGAGCATATGTTTCTCATTTAATCTTTAATAATTATTAAATTTTACAAATTCTATAGAACGAGGGAGTTATTAGAGAATTTTTTGAAAGATAGAGGTGTCTAGAAAAGGATCACATCCAGGGGCTGGCAATATTTTCCTCCACACCTCTAGTCAGAATACAAGGACTCTCAAATTTTGTGACTTCCTGGCTGATGTCTTAGGATTTGACTCAAAATAAGATACCTTTAGGAATCTCTCATCTTGTTCATCTCTTCTCAACTCAAATGTTGTTAAGGATTTTTAGGATTAGGATTTTCTCTCTCTTCCTCACCCTCTTGAAGTATGGGTAAAGTTGATAAGGTTTAAGGAATCCTCCACCAAATTAATAAAAGATATATAATTAAGAGGTCATCGACATAAGTATAAATAGTTAAATATAGACTAAAGGTCTGTTTGTATGCTTATGTAGATGGCTCGTACAACGATCGTGGCTATCCCATTTGCCGCCAACGGTGGTGGGCCTCCCTGCAAAGAGAATGGGTCTTCTTAGAAGAGGAAGCGAAACCATGGTGGTAAAACCTCAAAGAAGAGAAAGAGACCTGGAGAAACTACAGATGAGGCCCCCAACTCTGAACCAATACCCTTCAGCAACCTTGAATAAGAGGAGGGACCATGATATGAGGAACAACATGTATTCGAGGAGGTAGCCCAAATGGAGGAGGACCAGGCTGGTGGTCCAGAACTGGCCATGTCAGTCCACACTACAGATGAAGTGTGGATGGAGCAACAGAAATGGCTGACTGAGGCTATCAATGCCTTTGCCCTTCAGGGACATAGCTACAGATGAGAATGGTGAGCCACTTCTTGTTCATCCTCGACTGGGAGCCACCATCTTGGACTTCATCAAGCTGAACATCGAGAAGTTCTAGGCAGAAGATAAGTTTGAAGTGGTCGACAAAGCGGAGGCTTGGCTGCTTGTAGTCAAGAATGGATTTTGTATGCTCGAGGTGCATCCCAACAAGAAGGTTCTCTTTGTTGCTCACCTTTTGGAAGGTGCAACCAAGAATGGTGGGAGAACCATATCATAGGGAGAGACTTAAGCGGAGAACCAATGACGTGGACCGATTTCAAGACCATCTTCATCGCCAGATTCATCCCCGTCTCAGCCAAGAAGGAGAAGGAAAGATAGTTCACTAACATGACTCAAGGAAGCTTGTCAGTTTTAGACTTTGGTCGCAAGTTCTGCATCCTGGAACATTTCAGTCACATGATGGATGATGAAAGGAGTTTGGACCACTTCAGAGAGCGTCTGCACCCTACCATCATGCCCCATGTGATGGCTAGTAAGCCGAAGACCTTCTTAGAAGCCAATAACACTGCCTTAGACATGGAAAGGATGGCGATTCCTGCATAGAATCCCTCCAAGGGGTACCTGGGCTTCACTAAAGGAGCTTAGGGGCAGAAGAATGAACACAAGAAGGGTCAAGGGTGCAACCACAAAAAATGCAAGCATAGACACAAGGGCAAGCCTCGTGGTCGCCTCCAGTAGTGTCGCACCTGCATACAGACACATCCTGGGAAGTGCCGCTTAGAGAAGAAGGTGTGTTTCAGATGTCATCACGAGGGACACTTCATCACCAATTTCCCTCAGCCCGACCGAAGAGAACCTTTAGGGTCACAACCTATGGCAGCACAATTGGTGGTTGTAGCACCTCCAGCCGAACCACCCCCAGCTGGAGAGAGGAGGCAAGCTAAAGTGTTCGCCATCGACAATGAAGAAGCTCAACTGAATACTAATTGGCTGATTGAGGGTAATAACCCCTAGAGTTTTCCTTTTAGTTCAGTAGATCATGTAGTAGTTTTCTGATATGGCATAAACTATGTAGGCCTATTGGAAGTCATGGGACAAAATGTAAAAGCACTCTTTGATTCTGGTTCTACTAATACTTTTATTTTGAGAAATCTGGAAACTATGCTTTGTTTGGATATCAAGGATTTGGGATATGTTTTGGATGTCACAACCCCGAGTGGTTGTATTTATACATTTCTTTTGAAAACCCCCGTCTTTCCAGTAAAGTATCTGAACCATGAGCTTCCCACTGACTTCATCCTTCTCGATATGAATGATTTTGATGTAATCATTGGTATTGATTGGCTTTCCACCTACAGAGCCCAGATTGACTGTAGAGAGAAGAAGATTCTTATTAGGAAGACCGACCATCCACACTTGATAACCTCCTATTTTAGTAGTTTATCTTAGTCTTTTTCTTTAGTTTTCCATACTCTTTTTACGTTTATACGGTACATAAACCTAATTTTACCCCTTTTTGTAAATACATCATCAAACTAACTTTTTCCTTTTACACTTGCAGAAAAAAGCACAAAAAAATCATAAAAGAATAAACCAACCTCAAGGCCGAGTGAAGCCAAACGGTCCCAAGACCGCATGGAGTTCAAACGGTCCCGAGACCGCATGAAGCCAAACGGTCCCAAGACCGCATGGAGTTCAAACGGTCCCGAGACCGCATGAAGCCAAACGGTCCCAAGACCGCATGGAGTTCAAACAGTCCCGAGACCGCATGAAGCCAAACGGTCCCAAGACTGCATGGAGTTCAAACGGTCCCGAGACCGCATGAAGACAAACGGTCCCAAGACCGCATGGAGTTCAAACGGTCCCGAGACCGCATGAAGCCAAACGGTCCCAAGACCGCATGGAGTTCAAACGGTCCCGAGACCGCATGAAGCCAAACGGTCCCAAGACCGCATGGAGTTCAAACGGTCCCGAGACCGCATGAAGCCAAACGGTCCCAAGACCGCATGGAGTTCAAACGGTCCCAAGACCGCATGGAGTTCAAACGGTCCCAAGACCGCATGGAGTTCAAACGGTCCCAAGACCGTTTGACGCCAAACGATCTCAAGATCGTTTGACGCCAAATGGTCTCAAGACCGTTTGACGCCAAACGGTCTCAAGACCGTTTGACGCCAAAAGGTCTCAAGACCGTTTGACGCCAAACGGTCTCAAGACTGTTTGAACCCAAACGGTCTCCAGATCGTTTGACCTCCCTTAAGGCCTATAAATAAGACCTCAAGGGCCATCCCTGAGGGGAGTCCAGACGTCCAGAGGCTGCCTCTCTAGTACCAGAACAACTCCATCCACCGCCCGAGGCTGCCGGTCTGAGACTCACGTTCCATTACAAAGCTACCTTCTCTCTCATCAACAAAGAAGGTGAAAGGAGAAGATCCGTCGCCAAGCAAGCCACGAAGGGTGAAGATCGTTGCTCTCTCCACCAAGGGTTCAACCTTCTCTCCTCAGTGGAGATGATGTTCTTTCTATCTCTTCTTGCCTCCTCCTTTGTTGCTCCCTCTATGAGGAGCGAGTAGTTCCATCCACTGGGGCGCGGGGACTAGCCCCGCTGCCCATGTTTTGTACTTTGTACTAAAAAGATGTTATCCTTTCGTTTTAATACTAAATCGTTTCATACATGCTTGAATGATGGCCACATTCTTGTATGCATCTATTGTCTTTTTTTGTGGTTTGTCTATGACCGCTCTCGAGACTCGAATACCGATTTAGTGTTGGTTTCTAGTGTGTGTATCCACCACGCATCCGTTTCGGTGTCTAGGAGTGTATCTCAAAGAGTGGAGTTAACTTACTATCATCCGTTGCACTTCCATCTGTATGGAAGTAACCTTGGTAAGTCGAGGAACACACTTTGCGAGGGGAATGATGTAAAGCATGTGACCATTTGATCGGGAATGGCTGGCGTTGCAACATTCCCGCACTTCTCGTAGCTAGGTTATCCGAATAGGAGACTAGGCCTACAAAGATACTATTCGATTTGATAATTATCGCTCGCTTGTTAGTTTTAGATGCACGTTTCATGAGGTTGAGTAAGATTCTCTCTTTGGAAGACTACATATCTTCATTGACACGTAGAAATGTACCGAATGAGAGCTACTTAACCCTTGAAGGATGTGATGCATTGCTCTTGTCTTATATGGGCATCGGTCTTGTGGAACATCGAAGGATGCAATGCATCGCTCTTGTCTTACGAGGCATCGGTCTTGTGGAACATCTTTGGATGCAATGCATCGCTCTTGTCTTATAAGGCATCGGTCTTGTGGAACATCCATGCATCTAGCTTATAAGTCTTGCTTGCTTAGTACATATACAATGCATGTGTAGCGGTGGTAAATACCTGCTTAACCCCAGTGATTCATCATCATTTGTTAAATCTTAGTTTTACTTGCTTTATTTACTTTTCATGCTTTAGTCTAAAAACCAATCAAAATCCAACCTTTTGATATAAGTGCCAATTAGTAAAATAACTAAGTGAAGTGTTGTACGTTTTCCATCTTGTTACTTGCAACAAGACCGTTGTCTTTTGGGTTCGATCCTAAATCTGTACTATGATAAGGCTTCCATACTCTTATGGGGTTGGAGTTGTTATCTAAGCACCAGTTCTAGGTAAACCTAGGGAAGACATCAATCCTCTCTAGGGTTTTTGGTGATAGAATCCTGGGACTCCCATTGGAAGACTGAAAATCTTTTGGTGTAAGTCCCAACTCCATCAAAAAATGGCGCCGTTGCCGGGGACAACGGAACATTAGTATTTCACTTAGTTTATTTTTCTAGTTGGTTAGGATTTTACACTTTCTTTTCGAATCATAATTCACCATCTTCTTGAAGCTTTCATATTGTCTCTATTATCTAAAGGTGTTCTCTTTTCTTTACTCAGGTAGAACCCGTATATGCAATCACCGCATAATCAAGGATTCTCCCCTGATCCGGAGTTCGACTCCGAGGTAGAGAGAAGTTTCCACCGCAGAATCCGTCTCAATCGCCAACGCGTTAGTCAAATGGCTGACGAACAACATCAAGCCGCTTTGGTGATGGAGAGAGTCAATGCTGCTATAGCCGCACAACGGGCACAACTCATTGCAGACACCCGTGCCCAAATACAAGCGGAGATACGAGCAGAAGAGCAAGCCCGCATAAGAGCAGAGACCGAGGCTGCTCAGCTCGAATTACGAAACAAGCAACTGAGGGACTATGCGGTCCCAAAGAATTACGAAGACAATCACCCGGTCCGGCCTCCGATCATCAATATCCCAAACTTTCAGATCCGGACCCAGTGGATCCAGATTATGCAAGGAATTTCCTTCTCTGGAGGTTCAGGAGATGATTGCATGGACCATTTGAAACGGTTTAAGGCATTATGCTGCATGGTCCCGCAAGCTGGTATTGCTTTCGACACAATAATGCTCCACCTGTTTCATTTCACCTTATCTGGAAGGGCCTTGAGTTGGTACAACTCATTGGACAGAGAACCCATCATAACCACTTGGGCCCCTCTAGAGGAAAAATTCTTGGAGAAGTTCTTTCCACCCTCGCTGACCTATGAAATCAGAGGGCAGATCAACCATTTCTCCCAGCTACCTGGAGAAACCCTCGCTGAGGCATGGGAAAGATTCAAGGAACTTCTACGCAAATGCCCTCATCATGGAATTTCACAGAATCAATTGATTGAAACTTTTTATCGGGGGGTAAGCGATGACATTAAACAGTTCCTAGATTCCTCATCTGGAGGAAATTTCATGAGGAAAAATTATGAAGATGCCTGGAAAATCGTTACTTTAGGAGCTGAAAACCAGTCCAACTGGGGGCGGTCAGCCAGAAAAGGCATCCTTAAAGTCTTTAAAGATGAGGAATCTATGGAACTAAAGTCAATAGCCGAAGCTTTGAAGATAATCGCTCATAAACAGCAAACCCTTGAAACAACTCTAGGGGAAATTGATAAGAAGAAAACCCCGCTGGTTCATCAAGTCAAAGCCGCCACAGGATCCTGTGAGGCTTGTCATTCTTCGGATCATCCGACTCTTTCCTGCGGAATGCTCTATAATGTGATGATGGATCTGCATCCACTACCACAATCCTATGAGTCCATCACTAATCAGGCTGAAGATCAGATTCCAGAGCAAGTCAACTCCATCCATACTATTCCCGGACAAGTTTATTATAATCCCAGTCAACCAAGGAACCATCCTGGGTTCCAGTATGGGAATCCCTCTGGAACTGCAAATCCGCAACATCAGACACAAGGGGGACTTGACAGTAGGCTGCCTCCTGGATTTCCAAACAATTTTAACCAAAATCAAGGGAACCCAAGGAACAATTTCCCTAGGGCTAACTACCCTAGAAATCAATCAGCCTACTATCAGTACACTCATCCCCCGCTTCACCCGCAATTGCATATTCAACAGTCTCAACAACAAAACCCTCAGAAAAACGTCACTACACAACCAGAAGATGAGCTATCTTTGATAAAACAAATGCTTCAGTCTCAGCAAACCATGATGGCCAACCAACAAGCTCAACAGAAGGCAGTTGAAGCACAGCTTGCCCAGATTGCTGCACAATTGAAACCCCCAACAAGCACTTTTGATGGGCAGCCTGAACCAAATTCTAAGTACGGGCAAAACAAACACGAACAGCTGAATGCCGTCACCACAAGGTCAGGACACATTCTTCCTGAACCCATCAAGATCACTCTAGATGATGATGATGTGCCCACTTTTATGACGAAAGAGATTTTGCAACAAGGGATTGAAAAATCCTCCGAAGGCACAAAGGACGAAAACAAAGAGCATGTACCTACAGAATCCAAAGTCCCACAATTCAAACCAAGGATTCCGTACCCAGGAAGACTGCAAGAAACAAAAATGGACGCCAGGTTTCAGAAATTCAAGGAAGCAATGAAGAAACTTTATATTGACATCCCACTCCTTGACGCTCTATCCGAAGTACCAGCATGGGCAAGGTATCTCAAAACTTTGCTATCGCGTAAGTATATCACCAAAGAGCAGGAGACCGTCAAGCTCGCTCAAACCACTTCTGACATCATACTGAACAAACTACCCAAAAAGAAGAAGGACCCAGGTTCCTTCGGAATCCAATGTTGCATTGGAAATGCATCCACAAAGAAAGGGTTGGCTGACCTCGGGGCTAGTATATCCATTATGCCCTACTCAATGTGCCAACGCCTCGGTTTCACTGACCTGCTGCCTACAGCAATGACTATTCAACTAGCCGACTCCACCGTAACCGCACCGTTGGGAATCATCGAAGATGTCCCAGTAAGGATAGGGAAGGATGCCTACGTTCCATGTGATGTTGTCATCATGGATATCAAAGAAGACTTGAGGTATCCGATCATTTTCGGCAGGCCTTTCCTAGCTACAGCCAGAGCACTAATCGATGTAGAAGCTGGAACCATCATTCTTAGGCTCGGAAAAGAAGCAATTCAATTCCGTGTCCTTGATAGTATGAAAGGTCCCAACATCTAAGAAGAGGTCTTTCTTTTAGACGCAATTCAACAAATGTCGCAATTAGAAATCTCCGAGCCAATCGACGAACTTGAAAATGCTCTCATCAATCCAGAAGTTGAGTTCTCTGCAAATGAACTAGTCCAGCAATGTATCCAATACCTAGAAAAGATAGAAGAAGCACCAAAGGCTACTTTTGAAGAGCTTAAAGCCATCACTACCATTGAAGCAGCAGAACCACCAAAAACCCCTGAATTGAAGACTTTACCCACAGGGCTCAAATATGTTTTCCTGGACAAGGAAGAGTTATGCCCAGTTATTATCAGCTCCACCCTTACCGAAGACCAAGAAGTCAGGCTTCTGGACAAACTAAGGAGGCACAAAAAGATCATTGGTTATAAAATAACCGACCTCACAGGCACAAACCCGGCTCTGTGTATGCACAAGCTTCCTATGGTTGAAGAATTTAAACCCACTCGTGAACATCAAAGAAAACTGAACCCAAACTTGAAAGAGATAGTTCGTTTGGAGGTCCTCAAACTACTCAAAGCTGGCATGATCTATCCTATCTCTAACTCTCAGTGGGTCAGTCCAGTTCAGGTTGTTCCAAAAAAGGGGGGCACTACTGTAGTAATCAACGACAAAAATGAGCTCGTACCCACTAGGACTGTAACGGGGTGGCGAATGTGCATCGATTATAAGAAGTTGAATAAAGCTACAAGGAAAGACCACTACCCTCTACCCTTCCTTGACGAAGTCCTAGAGCGCTTGGCCCACCAAAAGTATTTCTGTTATCTCGATGGTTACTCCGGGTTCTACCAAATACCCATACATCCAGAGGACCAAGAAAAAACCACTTTCACTTGTCCCTTTGGAACATATGCCTTCAGAAGAATGCCATTCGGGCTATGTAACGCTCCTGCTACTTTCCAACGCTGCATGTCCGCCATCTTCGCCGGATTAACTGAATCTGTTATGGAAGTCTTTATGGATGATTTCTCTGTCTATGGATATTCTTTCGATAACTGTCTAAATAATCTTGAACGAGTCCTGCAACGTTGCGAGGAAACGAACCTTATCCTGAATTGGGAAAAATGTCATTTCATGGTAACAGAAGGTATCATCCTCGGACATAGAGTAAGTGATAGGGGAATTGAGGTCGACAAAGCAAAGATTGATGTTATCTCAAAGTTGTCACCTCCAAAGGACATAAGGGGCGTTCGAGCTTTCCTAGGTCATTCAGGGTTCTACAGAAGGTTCATCAAAGATTTCTCGAAAATAGCTAAACCCATGACCCAACTCTTGACAAAAGATGCCGAGTTCGTTTTCGACCAAGAATGCATGCGAAGTTTCTCTACCCTTAAAGAAGCATTAATTTCCGCACCTATTCTAAGGGCTCCAGACTGGTCGCAACCATTCGAAATCATGTGCGACGCAAGTGATTATGCCATAGGAGCCGTTTTAGGACAACGGATCGATAAGAAACCCTATGTCATCTACTATGCATCAAAAACGCTTGACGAAGCACAAAAAAACTACACGACCACGGAAAAAGAGTTTTTGGCTATCATCTACGCCTTCGAAAAATTCCGCTCTTACCTGATCGGCTCTAAAGTCATCGTCTACACTGACCATTCTGCTATCCGACATATGATCCAGAAACAGGACGCCAAACCCAGGCTCATCCGCTGGGTATTAATGCTTCAAGAATTCGACCTAGAAATCAAAGATAAAAGTGGCGTAGAGAACGTTGTAGCCGATCACCTCAGCAGAATCGAGGTTGAAGAAAATGATAAAATCCCTATTAGGGATTCTCTTCTTGATGATCAGCTTATGAAGGCCACTCATAGTTTTCCTTGGTTTGCTGATATCGTCAATTATCTAGCCACAGGGTTCATCCACCCGTCTGCTTCATATCAGGATAAAAGGAAATTCCTTCATGATATAAAACGTTATCATTGGGACGAACCCTACTTATTTTACCTCTGTGCCGACGGACTTTTTCGCCGGTGCCTTCCAGAAGAAGAAATAACCTCGGTTTTGGAACACTGCCACTCCGGACCCACGGGGGGGCACATGGGAGCCAAGAAAACTGCCATAAAAGTTCTACAATCTGGTTTCTTTTGGCCCACCATATCAAAAGACTCACATGATTTTGTCAAAGCATGTGATAAATGCCAATTTTCAGGCAACATATCAAAAAGGGATGAAATGCCTCTTACCATGTGGCAGGAAATTGAACTGTTTGATGTATGGGGGGTAGACTACATGGGACCTTTCCCTTCATCATATGGCTTCTCTTACATTTTGGTCGCAGTGGATTACGTCTCAAAGTGGGTCGAAGCTATACCCACAGTATCCAATGACTCCAAACCTGTTGTCAAATTGTTCAAAGACACTATTTTTCCGAGATTTGGAGTTCCAAGAACGGTCATATCTGATGGCGGGACCCATTTCCTGGAACGAAGTTTCGAAGCGTTACTGAGAAAATACGGAGTCCATCACAAAGTTGCCACACCTTACCACCCACAAACTAGTGGCCAGGTAGAAGTATCCAATAGACAGATAAAAGCGATTCTTGAAAAAACAGTGAATAAAAACCGCACTGATTGGTCCACCAAACTTCATGACGCCCTCTAGGCATACCGTACTGCTTACAAAACACCAATTGGAACAACTCCGTTTCGTTTGGTGTACGGCAAATCATGTCATCTTCCAGTAGAACTGGAACATAAAGCCTGGTGGGCCATCAAGCAACTAAACTTCGACCTTAAAAGCGCAGGGGAGAACAGACAACTCCAACTACAGGAGATCGAAGAACTCCGGATGACAGCATATCACAGTGCCAGAATCTATAAAGAGCAAACAAAAATGTGGCACGATGGACATCTTAAGAGAAAAGATATCGTCGTTGGCGACAAAGTGCTCTTATTCAACTCCAAGCTCAGATTATTCCCCGGAAAGCTCCGAACAAAATGGTCTGGACCCTTCACCATAAAACATATCTACCCAACTGGAGTCGCCATTATCATCAACAACAACGGAGGAGAACGAACGGTTAACGGGCACCGTTTAAAAAGATACTACACTCAGGAAGACAAAACACATCAACAAACCCTCGATATCAGAGATGCTACGCCCACAGCATAACAACCTTACAGTTTCGTCGAGCCAGTGACGTAAAACCAAGGCGCTTCTTGGGAGGCAACCCAAGACCTCAATATCACCTTCTCTAATTTCTAGTCTTTTATTTTTTCTTTTGAATTTGTTTTTCTTTCTTTAAGTTCTTTCATCATTAATCTAAAAATACAAAAAAATCTACATAATCAAAACTACAAAAACAATACATAAAACAAACAACATAAAAATTCATAAACCAAAATACAAAAAAATAATATACATACTCAAAAACAAACATAAAAATATACAAACCCTTTGTGCCCCTCCAAACGGTCTCCAAACCGTTTGGAGCCAAACGGTCTTGAAACCGTTTGGACTCCAAATGGTCTTCAAACCGTTTGGAACCAAACGGTCCTCAAACTGTTTGGAACCAAACGGTCCTCAAACCGCTTGGGACCAAACGGTCCTGAAACCGTTTGGGACCAAACGGTCCTCAAACCGTTTGGGACCAAACGGTCCTGAAACCGTTTGGGACCAAACGGTCCTCAAACCGTTTGGGACCAAACGGTCTTGAAACCGTTTGAGACCAAACGGTCCTGAAACCGTTTGGGACCAAGCGGTCTTCAAACCGTTTGGAATACAAAAGGTCACCCACCTATCACTATAAATATCGACCCTACCCCTCCGTCTTTCTCTCTTCGAACCTTCGATTTCTCCAGAGTTTTCGTGCGAAGAACTTCCCTTCTTGCTCCTGTTGCATCCGCACAAAGTCACCCTTCCGTCCACCTTCCGCAAGGTAGTCCGGCGACTCCACACTGCTCATTCCATCGCTAGTCGCTGCTTACGCTGCTCATTCCATCGCCAGTCGCTGCTTACGCTGCCATCGCCGTCGTTATCGAATGGTTTCATCAACCGACCCGTCGCCTTTGTCGCCGCGCCGTTCTGTCGCCACCATCATGGCGCCAGTACCATCGCACGACGTCTCTTGCTCCGCCATCGCCGTCGCTGTCAAAAGATTTCACCGACTCTCCCACCGTTTTCATCGCCGTCGCCGTTCTTCTCATCGTTTTCGAAGGCGCCGGCGCGTTCTTCACCTTCGCGCCGTTCCACCTACTCCCGCGCCGGCGACCTGCGACTCTTCTCTTTCCAAACGGTCTCGAAACCGTTTGGGACCAAACGGTCTTGAAACCGTTTGGGACCAAACGGTCTTGAAACCGTTTGGAACCAAACGGTCCTCAAACCGTTTGGAACCAAACGGTCCCGAAACCGTTTGGAACCAAACGGTCGTGAAACCGTTTGGAACCAAGCGGTCTCGAAACATCACGTCTCTTCTAAAAATACTTACTTGCACATTCCCTCTCAATTTGTGAAGCTGAACAACATTTGGGGAATTGGTCGAGCATTGCTTAGTTATTCAGCAAAGCAGTTTCCCGTAAAACTTTTTCACTATCAGGATGGGAACCGTAGGATATCCAAAATGGGTGTTGGTTGGTATGACTTTCAGATAGAAAACGATCTGAGGATTGGAGATGTATTTGTATTTGAGCTACTTCTGAAGGACAAAGATATCGTGAACTTTTGTGTAACCAAGCAGCACATATCAAGCAGCACTTGCAACAAAGACCATCCTCCAGTTAGTGGCAACATGGAAGATGGAATCAATATTGAGAATAGCAGCTACCTGACTTAATCCATGGATGATGAAGTAGGACATCCCAAGGAAACTGATGACGAAGGCAGCGGCTAGCACAATAACTTGAAATATGATCAAGCAAAGGATCTGCTAGGCAATATCAAGACAAAATTGCAAAAGAGTGCGCTGCGAAATTAATGGAGCTCCTGAGTCAGCACTCCAAGGCATACAGCAAAGAGCACTTCAATCGCCCAGCCTTCTGCCACAAATGCCCCCATCTTTACGAGGGCAATTCGCATTTACTCTACTCCGATCTCGAGAGGCTACCGAAAATCTGCCTTAACTCGCAGCCCTTGTTCTAATGACTTCTCAACCTATCACTTTGCCACTCTGCGGACAGAGTGCGTGATAAGTTAGGGGGGGGATTCATTAGACAAGGGCTAGGTATCAACTTCTATACTCCCTTTTTCTTTTTTACAATTCCCTAAATAGTCACCTCAACTAACTCTAGAATCATGTTAGTCTTACAAATAAATAGCACTCAGACATCAAATGGCGATTTATCAATTCCCACCTACTATGGATCCCATATTTTTGCTTCAATTCTTTATCTGACTCTCCACAGGTCAAAATCAGGGCAGAAATAAGCCGAGATCTCGAGGATGAGAGGGAAATTAGGCAACTTCCAAATCAAAAAGTTCTGCAAGTGGACCACAAACCAAATAAGTGCATGCTGAAAAACTTTAAGAACAACTTTCCTCTCTTCAAAATAAAAGAGGCTTGGCCGCCCAAAATAAATCCTCATTCCAAAACCCAAGCCTGTGAGTTTTTGAATAAAAGCCAGAGAGACGAATAAAATCATGAGAGTTGTGCCACGCATAAGGACCTATATGAAGAACTGATAAAGGGCTCACCCGGCCGACACATTCCGCTGCCCTCACAAAGGCAGATGTGTCGCGTCCGGTAGTGAAACCCTAAAAGTTCCAAGTATATGAAAAGGCTCATAAACGACTTGCCCGGCTGGTACATTCAGCTGCCCTCATAAAGGCAGATGTGTCGTGCCTGGTAGTGAGATCCTAAAAAGCATAGACAGCCCCTCCCCCACTCGAAGGGGAGCTACACTTCAAAGCCTTTAGCTAACCCTCATACCCTCTCTAGCTTCCAGTAGGTTTCCAGAGAGGTATAAAGTTGATTAGAGTCAACGGCATGCACAAAATAAATGTGGTCCCAAGGCAAATTTTGAGATACGAAAAAACCCTGAGATCCAAGCAACTCTCGAAATCCAAAAGAATCAAGGCATGCAATAAGCCTCGATATGACCCCTGGGGAACTCAGGTCAAGAATTGAAGCAAGAGTATGGAGACCCTAATTAAGATCGCCTCGCCATTTCATGTCTCAGCTCTATCTAACTTGAGGACAAGCTAGACTCTAAGTTAGGGGGGGTGATAACCTCCTATTTTAGTAGTTTATCTTAGTCTTTTTCTTTAGTTTTCCATACTCTTTTTACGTTTATACGGTACATAAACCTAATTTTACCCCTTTTTGTAAATACATCATCAAACTAACTTTTTCCTTTTACACTTGCAGAAAAAAGCACAAAAAAATCATAAAAGAATAAACCAACCTCAAGGCCGAGTGAAGCCAAACGGTCCCAAGACCGCATGGAGTTCAAACGGTCCCGAGACCGCATGAAGCCAAACGGTCCCAAGACCGCATGGAGTTCAAACAGTCCCGAGACCGCATGAAGCCAAACGGTCCCAAGACCGCATGGAGTTCAAACGGTCCCGAAACCGCATGAAGCCAAACGGTCCCAAGACCGCATGGAGTTCAAACGGTCCCAAGACCGCATGAAGCCAAACGGTCCCAAGACCGCATGGAGTTCAAACGGTCCCGAGACCGCATGAAGCCAAACGGTCCCAAGACCGCATGGAGTTCAAACGGTCCCGAGACCGCATGAAGCCAAACGGTCCCAAGACCGCATGGAGTTCAAACGGTCCCGAGACCGCATGAAGCCAACCGGTCCCAAGACCGCATGGAGTTCAAACGGTCCCAAGACCGCATGGAGTTAAAACGGTCCCAAGACCGCATGGAGTTCAAATGGTCCCAAGACCGTTTGACGCCAAACGATCTCAAGACCGTTTGACGCCAAATGGTCTCAAGACCGTTTGACGCCAAACGATCTCAAGACCGTTTGACGCCAAACGGTCTCAAGACCGTTTGACGCCAAAAGGTCTCAAGACCGTTTGACGCCAAACGGTCTCAAGACCGTTTGAACCCAAACGGTCTCCAGACCGTTTGACCTCCCTCAAGGCCTATAAATAAGACCTCAAGGGCCATCCCTGAGGGGAGTCCAGACGTCCAGAGGCTGCCTCTCTAGTACCAGAACAACTCCATCCACCGCCCGAGGCTGCCGGTCTGAGACTCACGTTCCATTACAAAGCTACCTTCTCTCTCATCAACAAAGAAGGTGAAAGGAGAAGATCCGTCGCCAAGCAAGCCACGAAGGGTGAAGATCGTTGCTCTCTCCACCAAGGGTTCAACCTTCTCTCCTCAGTGGAGATGATGTTCTTTCTATCTCTTCTTGCCTCCTCCTTTGTTGCTCCCTCTATGAGGAGCGAGTAGTTCCATCCACTGGGGCGCGGGGACTAGCCCCGCTGCCCATGTTTTGTACTTTTTACTAAAAAGATGTTATCCATTCGTTTTAATACTAAATCGTTTCATACATGCTTGAATGATGGCCACGTTCTTGTATGCATCTATTGTCTTTTATTGTGGTTTGTCTATGACCGCTCTCGAGACTCGAATACCGATTTAGTGTTGGTTTCTGGTGTGTGTATCCACCACGCATCTGTTTCGGTGTCTAGGAGTGTATCTCAAAGAGTGGAGTAAACTCACTATCATCCGTTGCACTTCCATCTGTATGGAAGTAACCTTGGTAAGTCGAGGAACACACTTTGCGAGGGGAATGATGTAAAGCATGTGACCATTTGATCGGGAATGGCTGGCGTTGCAACATTCCCGCACTTCTCGTAGCTAGGTTATCCGAATAGGAGACTAGGCCTACAAAGATACTATTCGATTTGATAATTATCGCTCGCTTGTTAGTTTTAGATGCACGTTTCATGAGGTTGAGTAAGATTCTCTCTTTGGAAGACTACATATCTTCATTGACACGTAGAAATGTACCGAATGAGAGCTACTTAACCCTTGAAGGATGCGATGCATTGCTCTTGTCTTATATGGGCATCGGTCTTGTGGAACATCGAAGGATGCAATGCATCGCTCTTGTCTTACGAGGCATCGGTCTTGTGCAACATCCTTGGATGCAATGCATCGCTCTTGTCTTATAAGGCATCGGTCTTGTGGAACATCCATGCATCTAGCTTATAAGTCTTGCTTGCTTAGTACATATACAATGCATGTGTAGCGGTGGTAAATACCTTCTTAACCCCAGTGATTCATCATCATTTGTTAAATCTTAGTTTTACTTGCTTTATTTACTTTTCATGCTTTAGTCTAAAAACCAATCAAAATCCAACCTTTTGATATAAGTGCCAATTAGTAAAATAACTAAGTGAAGTGATGTACATTTTCCATCTTGTTTCTTGCAACAAGACCGTTGTCTTTTGGGTTCGATCCTAAATTTGTACTATGATAAGGCTTCCGTACTCTTATGGGGTTGGAGTTGTTATCTAAGCACCAGTTCTAGGTAAACCTAGGGAAGACATCAATCCTCTCTAGGGTTTTTGGTGATAGAATCCTGGGACTCCCATTGGAAGACTGAAAATCTTTTGGTGTAAGTCCCAACTCCATCAACACTTCACCATTCGAGGAAGGAGTGATGCGACAACCAGCCTTAATGTGTTCGCCTTGAAAGCTGAGCGGATGCTATCCAAAGGTTGTCGAGCCTACCTAGCCATAGTTACCATACCTGAGGTTAAGGGGCGATCCTTAGAAGAAATAGAGGTGGTTCGGGAGTATGCAGATGTGTTTCCAGATGATCTACCAGGGATTTCCCCTAATAGGGAGGTAGATTTCTCCATTGAATTAGCTCTTGGGACTAACCCTATATCTAAGTCACCCTATAGAATGGCCCCTGGTGAGTTTCTTGAGTTGAAAACCTAGTTGCAGGAGTTGTTGGATAAAGGCTTTATTCGGCCCAATACATCACCTTGGGGGGCACCAGTCCTCTTCGTGAATAAGAAGGATCGGTCGCTTCGGATGTATATTGACTATCGAATGATCAACCAGGAAACCATTAAGAAGAAGTATCCTTTTCCTAGAATAGATGACCTGTTTGACCAACTCAAATGAACTCGAGTCTTTTCCAAGATTGATTTGATGTCAGGATACCACCAGGTGAGAGTAAGGAGTGAGGATATACCCAAAACAACTTTTTGATGTTTAAATGGTCACTATGAGTTTGTGGTCATTCCGTTTGGATTATCCAATACACCTAGTGTCTTTATGAACCTCATGAATAGTGTGTTCCAGCTTTTCCTTGACTCTTTTGTAATAGTGATCATAGATGACATTTTGGTGTACTCGGATGACCTAGCTCAATACCGTGACTACCTGGGTAGAGTCCTTGATATCCAAAGAAAGCATAAGTTTTTCGGAATGATCTCAAAATGTGAGTTTTGGTTAGACCAAGTCATGTTTCTTGGATACATCATCTCAGGAGGAACGATCACCATTGATCCAGACAAAATATCGGCAGTTCAAGACTGGCCGGCATCAAAGAACCCCTACAAGATTCGCAGCTTCTTGGGGTTGGCTGGATACTACAGTCGCTTCATCAAGGATTTCTCAAAGATTGCTTTGCCACTGACCATGTTAACCTGGAAGGATGTGAAGTTCATGTGTTCTGACTTATGTGAAGCTCGCTTCCAGGAGTTGAAGGAGAAGCTGACGACCGCCCCTGTGTTGACTCTACCTTTTGGCAATGAAGATTTCATGATATTCATTGATGCTTCCAAGATGGGACTTGGCTATGTGTTGGAACAAATTCGACACGTGGTTGCATATGCTTCCCGACATCTCAAACCCAATGAGGTGAATTACCTGACTCATGAGCTAGAGCTAGCTACTATTATCCATGCATTGAATACATGGTGGCATTACCTATACGGTGCTACCTTCGAGATATTCACTGACCACAACAAATTATAGTACCTATAGACACAGACATACCTGAACCTACGACAGCGATGATGGATGGAGTATATGAAGGATTATGACTTCACCATCGCCTATCATCCTGGTAAGACAAATGTCATAGCAGATGCTTTGAGTTAGAAACAACTTAAGTGTGCAACCGTTTTGTCCAGTCAGTGGAAAAGTTTGGAGGAGCTGGTGGAGTGGACTCCACAACTGCTAGAAGATCGAGTTCGATTGGCTAATATCCAGATTCAATCTGAGTTGTTAAGTGAGATCATAGCAAAACAGTTGACCAGTGAAGAGCTAGACAAGATGAAAGGTTTAATGATGAAGCCTCAGACTCGTCTATCCATGGGAGTGGACGGAGGAATTAGGTTTGAGAATCGCATACGGGTTTCGGCGGATTCTTCGATAAAAGAACGTATCTTGCAAGAGGCTGACAGATCCAAATACACATTGCACCCAAGAACTACTAAGATGTTCAAGGACTCGCAGAGGTTTTTCTGGTGGCTAGGGATGAAGAAAGACATTGTGGCATGTGTGGCCAACTGTCTTACGTGCCAGATGGTGAAGGCTTAACACCAATGACCCGGCAGGCTTTTACAGTCGATAGAGATTCTAGAATGGAAATGGGGGCATATTACCATGGATTTTGTGGTAGAATTACCCTGGACCAGGAAAGGTCATGATGCAATATGGGTCGTGGTAGATCATCTTACCAAGTCAGCACACTTCCTTGCTTTAAATACCACTGCTAAAGTCTCAGACCTAGCTGAGTTGTATATCTGAGAGATAGTACATTTGCATGGCGTACCCAGTTCCGTCATCTCGGATAGAGACCCAAAGTTTACTGCCAAGTTTTGAAAGTAAGTTCAAGAGGAAATTGGTACCAGGTTGAAGTTTAGTACCGCTTATCACCCCCAGACAGATGGTCAGTCAAAAAGAATGATCCAGACATTGGAAGATATGTTGAGAGCTTATGTGCTAGATTGGGGTGGCTCATGGGAACACTACCTACCTTTAGCTGAGTTTGCCTACAAAAACAACTACCATGCCAGTATTGGGATGCCTATGTATGAAGCTTTGTACGGGAGACTATGTCGGTCCCCACTTCACTAGGATGATGTGGGTGAGAGGACCCTGTTGAGGTCAGATGAACTCCAATTGTATGTTGATAAAGTTGCTTTGATCAAGCAAAGGCTGAAGCGAGCCCAGGATCAACAGAAGTCTTGTGATGATGCAAAGCAGACTAATGTGCATTTCACTATTGGAGAGCATGTGTTTTTGAAAATTCGACCACTCTGAGCTATAGCTAAGAATGGAGGAAAGCTGAGTCCCAGATACGTGGGTCCGTTTGAGGTGTTATATCGGATTGGTGAAGTTGCATATCGTTTGGAGTTACCCCCTCAGTATAGCATGATGCACGATGTGTTTCACGTGTCCAACCTGAAGCGATATGTGCAAGATCCGAGCCATGTGCTGAGCATTGAACCTATTGAGCTTCCAGGGAAGCTGACTTATCTTGAGACACCTTTGCAAATTCTAGATACCAAGGTGAAAGAGCTCAGATGCAAGAATATAGAGATCGTAAAGGTTCTTTGGAGGCACCATGGAGTGGATGAGGCCACATGGGAGCTAAAGGAGGACATGGAGAAAGCATGCCCTAATTTTTTGTTTGATTGTTTGAATTTTGAGGACAAAATTCTTATAAGGAGGAGAGGATGTTATAACCTCAAATTTCCTAAGTATGTAATGAAAGGTCTAGTTCTATTTTAAAGAATAAATGAAATCTATTTTTGATTTGTGATGGATTTCGTGTGAAATGGCCTTGATTGATTGATAATGGGCTTTGTTGGCCATTGAGCCCAATTGAAAAGAAAAGAGAAATAGAAAGGAAAAGGATTAAATTAATAAAAGGAAAATAGGTGAAATTGACAATAATAAGAGGATAAAGGCATATAGGTATTCTCCAATATGGTAATGCATGCCTTTATGATTTGTTGAGGTCCAAGGGACCCAAGATAACAAGATAATGGCAAAGGGAAAAGAAATACTAATTAATTTTGGATTAATTGATGGATAACTTAGGAGGGAAGGAAACCTTCTCATATGTTGGAATTTGTTTCCCAAATTTGATATATAGCTATATAATGTCAAGATGAATTTTCCCTAAATATTTTAGATAAAAAGGAGCTATGGTTTAGGAGATATGATTTTCTCAAGTTAGCTCCAAAATATGGAATTATTTTGATAATAGGAAAATGATTTTCCTTTTGGATGATCGTGTGCAATGAGAACCGTTGGATCTCGATCCAACATTGGTCTCTCATTGTCTAAGTCCCACACGGACTGGAACCATGTCGAGTTGCAGAGGGATTTTCCCTCAAAAAATCCTCACGATCCAAAGCATTAGCAAACCAGGACTTGTTTCCTTTGAATTCAGGAGAAGAAACCGACGAGAACCATTCCTACTTTGTAGGGGTTTGGTCGTCGTTTGGGGAAGTTTCCAAATCTCACGAACCTGCCTTCAACCCTATATATAGGGGAGGGTATCAGAATGCCTGTTTTCTACCCTAAATGTTGTGGCTGGTTGCAAGGAGTGTTCTCGTTCCTGCAATTGCCCCTTTCACCATGACCTCCACCCCTATCTTCTCAGCAAGCCTAGTCGAAGTCCGGCGAGTAGGAGGAGGTCGTGGCATGTGCTTTGTGCCCAATTGAACCTGTAGACGAGTTTGGAGGAGGGAGGTGGATATCCCTAACCCTTTGGCATGCTCATAGGTGGATGAGATCAAGAAGTCAACCTCGAGGTTGACCGCAGTCTCGCTGTGCTTGGGCACAAGGAAGAAGAAGAAGACCCTTTGGTCTTTTACCAAACTGCCCCTCCGTGTCTTCTATCCAAGTAAGAATAATCTAGTCTATTCGCGTACTTCAAATAGTAGAATAGGTGCATGAATACTGAGCCATTGGATCCTCAGTGGACCACGGACCATGGATCAAGCGATCCTCATTTTTCTAAGGATTAACAAATAAATCAGGAAAAGGATTTTTTTTTGCAAAAATCATATCTTTTACTAGAAAACTCGGATGAGAAAAGTTTACACATGAAAATTGATCAAAAAAAATGAGGGATAAGTTAAAAATGGGTTGGAAGCCTAAATCAGTATCATTTTGCAAAAGTGTATAATTTTGATGGAAAAAATATTAATTTGTGGTTAGAAACCCTAATTGATGATAAAGGGTAGATTTAATAGTACAAATATGTTAATTCGAGCATGGTTAACTTGTTTAATGATAAAGATGGATATTAACCTATTTTAAAGATGAAATTGTAAGATTTAGGGTTTTTAACCTAATATGGTGGTTAATATGCTTAGAAACCCTAAATAGGAGAAAAAGGAAAGAAAATTGCTTGTAATCCGAAATTAGGGTTTCATGTTGCTAAAAGATGATCTTAGGATCTTTTATGAAAGAATGATGACATAATTAGGGTTTGTGAATAATTTTATAAAATTAGGGTTTAAAATAATAAAAATGAGGTGAAACCCTTATTGTAATCAAAACCCTAAAAAGGACTAGTAACCCTAGGAAACAACTAGACCATGATGGCACAATTAATGATAGGAAAATTGGGTGCCTATTTTAGGATCAACTTGGGTTTGCTTGCTTGGTTTCTTTATTGGTTGAATTATTTCTGCATTCAAGTCATTTTGACAGGTATGTGGTTAATTATGGTTAATCACATTAGTTTTCTCGAAGATTTTCTGAATGGTTAATCACATTGAATGCAACCTATCAGTTTGGATGTTCATACTTGCAAATTATAAAGGCACTATGATTATCACAATTGTAATATAAATGTGTATTCTCGCACCTACATGCCACCCTGATGGATGATGTAAAAGGTCAAGCCCAGGAGGGAAGACCAATGGGCACCATGAGAGGTGACCCCAGACACCGATCTTAGGAATTAGAAGGTGGTCTATGTTGCATGACTAATGGGAACCATGAGGGGTGACCCCAGGCACCAAGTTCGGGAATGAGAAGGTGGCCTTAGATCAATGGCAAAAGAAAACCCCTAGAGGGGTATTCTAGGGTTAGGGCAAAAGTGGTGGAGAATGACACATTGAAAATGTAAATTGACTTGTTAATTACCTTGATTGTGATAATTAGTTTGTTAGCCATATTTGTGAAATTTTTGGTTGTCCCCACATACCAGAATATTCTTATATGTTGACTGATGTTTTGTTTATCGGTGTTTTAGGTACAAGCCTGAAAAGCACAAACAATAAAGTGACACATTGTGAAAATAAGAAATAAAGTGTAAGGAGGATTAGATAGAGTAGTTTCAAGCAGTGGATAGAAATAGATTTCCAAAGTTTTTAAAAGGTATGCAAAGTTTTATTTAATACCAGATTTCAGTTTAGTTGGTAGAATTTCATAATTATTATTGATTAATTGTCGACCGTTTGATCTGGTTTGTTGGGATAACGACTGACCTCTTGATCTCCCTTAATTGGGGGTTACCGGGAGGCGGGGTCGTTATAATGGACCACTTACCAAGCTCTTAGAGAAGATTCTAGTTTCTTATCTTAGTTGATGAACTATGATCACTTCCTTAGGTTGATTGAAACCCAAATTATCCTTTTAACAATTAGAAATAGTTAATATTAATATTCACCTTAGTTTCTAGGGTTTTAGGGTTCTTAGAAAAAACAAGGAAACTCCAAGTCAAATCAGGATTTAAAAACTTACGCCATCATATACATCTCAAAAAACATAGCAAAATTCATGTAAGGTTCACCTTCATCTGAGCTCGGTAGCATTTTCCATGAATTAATAATGATTAGGATACCTAGACAAATAGAAAAATCATGAAAATGCCACACAGATCCTATAATCCAAAATTGAGCACGACCCTATAGATTTAGACCAATAAGGTACAACCAGCTGACACAAGCCTCCCAAACTGGAATCCCTGACTAGAAGTAGACAAAAAAAATCAGATTTCACTTATGCCCATACCCATGAGAAAATAAAACCTTAATGCTCAGGGGCAAAATGGGGATGCTAGGACACTGATTCTTCTTCTCAAAACTATTATAGAATCAGGCAAGATCAAGAGAACAAAAACATGATTTTTCTACACATAAAGAAATCCAAGGTGTTGGGCACCTTTTCCGTCACTGATCGAGTCTAGGAAGCCCATACATGGGATGAGGTGAGGTTGGATTCTCCATGAGGCTCCTCTTTCTAAGACTGACCCAAGAAAAGTTTGAGGATAGCAAAACTAGTATAGGTGAAGAGAACCAAGTACATTAATGGATCCAATGCTGGTTCAAACTCGACTAAAGTCAACAACAAGGTGTAGTCAAGAAAGACTAGTTATGATACAAATAAAGAAAAGGAAATGATGGAATTGATTGTAAAGGGTTTTCCAAAGGTCTAAGGAGGTCTTTATGTGGGTGTGATGACCCAAGATGACCGATAATTTCAACCATGGTGGGAAATAGGGGAAAGACATGTTTTTTTACTAGGAGTAGGAGAAGTTGATTCCCTATCAATGTAGGGATCTCTATTTTTGTCTGGATGCATTAAAAGGATCGGAGGGTCTCTCTACATGTGAGACTTCTTAGAGTGGGAGGGAGAGACCGACGCAAAGAGGATGGTTTCAAAGCATGTAGAGTCTCGCGATCTCTAGGAAATGAGTGTAGGGGAAGATTTCATAGGATACAAGAGTACAATTCGATCTGCACTCTGGTCTGCTTGGAACCCATTAACTTATGAGACCTTAGTCTAAAGCAATACACTAATTAAATTATAATCACTTACAGTTTACAAACTAAATTGTTACTTTCCTATTCCAACCAAAGGTTCTTAGATACTTCATTTAATCCCAAACATCATAGGTCACTTTTTTGTATCTCAAGGAATTCGAATTACTCATTTCTTTCCTTATTTGAAAAACCTAAGGAGTTATATTTCTCTTTTAAGAATAAATTTTAATTTATCTTTTAAGATTAATTATATTGGATTTGGGGATCATATTTTTGGAAAGTCTTTTCATTGTCAAATAACATTCCCACCTTGATTATTAGGCTGAAATTTTCACATAAATAGGGTTCATTCTCGACTCCCATGTGAGACTTATTCATAGATTATAGCTAAATTTAATGTAATTAATCATAAATTTATTTAAATTGGTTTCAAATGTTTCTTAATTTAGTATACCATGATTTATATCTCATATTCATATTAGGGTTTTGTTGAATAATCAAATTTGAAATCACTAAACAAATTTTGTTCCGAACAATGGGTTATTTGCAATGAAGTCAAAACTTGAATTTAATTAGTGGAGAAATCTTCAATAAAACCCTAATCTTATTCTACTCAAAATTTGGGATGTTACAATTCCACCCACCTTATAATAAATTTAACCTCCAAATTTCCATGTACTACCCACCTTAGGGATTTACTTACCCTTAGATTGTAGTACACATACATGACTTAAACACTTCTATCTAATAGAAACTAGGGTTCGAACCAGATCATATCTTCTTGATTAGATTCACTTAATCAGTAATGTCTTAGGCTTTAATTCTTGAAATTGATCTCTATTATACAATTGTATTAGGTTAAGATGGACATCTCATTTAGGTATTCTAAATTAACTCTTTTGGTGGCATCTCTAGATCTGTGTTTTCTAGACACAATTATAAAGGTCTGAGAACTTATTATACTAGTGTTCAAGATCTTAGCGGAATACAAGTCCCAAACCACATATTCCAGCAAGAAAAGCAACATATGCATAACAAGTCCTTTTTCTCCAGACATTTCCTCTAAAATCATCAATTGGTTGGCCATCGCCATTAAAAATAAAATAGGACATGCCTCTAGCTATGATAGAGTTACAAAATGATCTAAATTAAATAATATCATCTCTCTAAACTTGAATTCTTATAGGTATCCTATACATTCTAACTCCTTAAGTTATATCTTTTATACATATGTTTTATATCATCAAGGTAGGATAGAAGAGCAACCTAATAAACATGAGAAATGCCTAGTGGCCAACTAAATTTTTATCATTGATACCACATTGTAGAACCCCACTTCTCAAAGCATATCAATTACCAAGTGAAGGCAAAATTCTCAAGAGGGATGTCACAAATATGATATCATTGCATAAAAGATAGAGTTCATATATAACACAAAAAAGGATAAAGACAAGTCCATAACATAACTCACACATAAAAAAAAAACTAAACATGTTCACACTTAAACACCATATACTTTGTTATAAATAAGAAAAGAAATCTAAACTAGGTATAGTTGGCACACCACCACTAGGTCTTTCTATATATCAGATAGATCCACTCCTCTAACATTGATCCTTACCTATGAACATCATGGCCCCAGCCATGCATCAAAAAATTTGGTAAGTGGAATTGATCATATTAAATCTAAAGGAAGACATGTAAACTAGAAATCAACATTAAACATTAGAACTTAAAAAAGGACACAATTGCTTCTAGACTATTTCATTTATCTTAACTTATATAATAATGTTATGTACTAAAGTACTTCTTCTCTTATGCACCAAAGTGCCTCTTGGGTTGCACCATAATGCCTCTTCTCTTATGCACCAAAGTTCCTCTTAATTTTTCTCTAATGAGCCTCTTGGTGAGGATCTTATACAAGTTATTTTTTCACATTATCTTTCTCTTGAAAACTCTTAACTATTTCTTAGATCTTATTCTTGACATTACTCTTAATGTGCATGAAGATGATACAATAATATTGACAATACACTTGACATTCAGTTCATTATAGATTTGGTGGCTCTTAACGATTGAAATATTAGATGATACATTCATATCATTCATGCACATTTTTCATACATACATATATTCCAACAATCAATACTTATGTTCAAAGTGCATGGACCTTTTACCTCTCTCTTAGTGAATTCTAATTTCTTCCTTAGTTGGTGAACTCTAATCACATCCATGGGTTGATTGAAACCCTAATCACACTTTTATAACAATTATAGTTTCTTAATAATTAATATTCACTGACACAAATTTACCGTGCGTAGAACACAAGTGCACGCGTCAGAGTAATATAGGCCTTTGTGAGGCCCGAGTCGAACTCAGGGAAATGTAATTATTGGTAGACAACTAGTAACTACTTGCAATCAACTAGACCGATTAAATTGATTTTACAGTTGATTGAAAAAGAAAAGAAAAATGAAAGAAAACAGAGCAATCGATTAAATGTTTGGTTTAATCAAGTCAAATGGGAATCTTTAGGATTAGGATTTCACCACTGGTTCTCATTGTATTAATTTCTACGTAGTTAAACTAATCCATCTCTCATTCCAGGTAGTGGCGTGTATTTAGAATTACTCACTTTTCTGATACAATTCACCACCTAAATCTAGGTCGGTTCCACGGTAGTAGTAACCTATACCCTAGACTAGGTGCATGAGGACCATACTATTGACTCAAGGTCAATTAGGTCAATGTTGACTCACGTCTAAATTGACTAAACCCATGTTTTGATGATGACTAACCATTCCACATATTGGTGTCTAATGTCTCTACTTGAGTGATTTCAGATTAGGTATAGACACACTCCAAATGCCCTAACTTGCACATATCAAATTGGAGAAAAGACAAGTCAAAGTCATACAAGTGCATGTTTTTGTAATATGATGTAAATCCATTAGAATCATGTTGTAAATCACTTGTAATGATTGTATGACTTGTAATTAAGCTTAGAAAACATCAGGAGCACTTAGATCGAATGTCAGATCACTTTAGATGCAACTTTGAAAATTGATTACAGGCACTTTGTCGGTCGAGTTTCCCAGCCTGAAAACTCGACCGATCATCCTTGATCAATTTTCTGCAGATTGCATCGGTCGAGTTTAGTTTACACAGAACTCGACTGATCAAGTATCTGACCATTTCGATTCCTAATGGTCGGTCAAGTTTTCTCAGGACAAACTCGAACGATCATTTGAGTATCACCCTTCTCATTTACTTGATCGGTCGAGTTACCCTTATAGAAACTCGACCGATTGCACTGTACGAAAAAGTGCAAAAAAGTGTTTGTAGCCATTGTGGAGTTGCAACAAGTGAAAAAATATCTGTTGCAAGCACAAAATGGCTAGTTTTCGTTCTCAAGTGTTCCTAAAGGCTTAGAGGCATCCCCAGCTATAAATAGTACCCCTTGGGCTTCATTCCAAGGTTGAGCATTCATTTCAAAACTCTATGTGAGGTTCCTATTCTATAGTTTAGTGATTCCTACATCATCCTCTCTCTCTCTCTAAGCTTAATCACTTGCTACATCCATTAGAGTGAGTAGGAGATTTGTAAGAGAGCTAGTCCTACATGTATATCTTGTGAGGCTCTCACTTCCACCACATCGCCATCTCTCATTTCAATCATGAAGATGAAGGTTCTCTCTCTTGTCTTAGAGAGGTGAAGAAGAACAAGGGTAGGAGTCCCTTGGTGAAGATTAAGGCTGAAGACTTGGAGCTAGAGTGGGTAAGCCCTTGGTGAAGGCGGAAAAATCCTTGCTCAAGTAGGTAAGTCTTTGGTGGAAGCTTCTCCGAGTGAAGGTGAAGTCAAAGCCGGAAGGTCCAAGAAGAGTGGGTAATTCCTACAAGGCCAAAGACTTGTGAAAGAGTAGCTCTATTCACCCCCCATCTAGAGCATCTAATCACCCATCTAGGATCTAACAATTGGTATCAGAGCGAGTCTTCTCCAAGCATACATCAACAAGTAGGAGAAGATGGGTGACTACCAAGGAGGGAGATACTTGATCAACCTACTAATCTTTGATGGGGACAATTTCCTCTATTGGAGAAGAAGGCTTGAATTCTACATCCAAGGATCAATTCTTGAGATGTGGCAAATGGTGAACATCCCATACATGCTACCAAAGATAGAGATTGAAGAATGGGATGAAGCTACCTTGAAGAAAGCAACCTTGAATGCTAGAGCCATGCACATCCTATATGCCTCCATGACCCCCACCGAGTTCAACCAGATTTCTTCATGTGAAACAACCTATGAGGTATGGAGAAAGCTATACATTACTTATGAAGGGACGGATCAAGTGAAGGAAAGCAAAGTCTACATGCTCAAATGGATACTTGAGAACTTCAAGATGGGAAAGGAGGAGAGTATAGAAAACATGTACTCAAGGATCAACACCATTGTGAATGGTTTTGCTGTTATAGGACATCCTATGTCTAGTGGAGAGATCAACTCAAAGATCCTTAGAACTATCCCCAAGAGATGGGAACCCAAGGTGACTTCCATTGAAGAAGCAAGGTCTCTTAAGGATAACCCTATTGAAGAGCTCATTGGAAATCTACATGCACATGAAGCTACACTTGATAAGACGGAGGAAGTAGAAAGATAAGAGAAGAAAGAGCTAAAGAGAATGAAGAAGGCTGAAATGAAGGCTCAATTTGAAGCTATCAGGGAACAAGTCTCTCCATCCTCTCAAGCTAAAGAAGATGTCATGTACTCCAAAGATAAACTCTACAAAGGCAAGTCCTCCTCCATCTGGTGCTTCACATGTGGAAAGAAGGGTCACTACAAGGAAGATTGCCCACAAGAAAAAAAGACCCATCTTCACAAGAAGAAGGAGAAATGGCACTCAAGCTCAAGTGGCTCCTCCAACTCAAGCTCAAGTGAAGGAGTAAGCTCAAGCTCTAGTGATGAAGGAGAATGTCATTTTGTTCTAATAGCATCAACAAGTAAAGACTCAAGTGAGGTAAATCTAAACTCTTTATATAAAGAATCTTTGATTGCTATTGTTCATGATACTTGTTCCTCTCTTAAGTCTTCTAAAAGGAAAAGGAAAAAGCTTGCTAGAATTGTTGATAATTTGGATGTAGAACTAGACGATCTTGAACATGCTAATTCTTGCTTGCTAGATGATAAAAATGCTTGTCTTAGCCAAGTAGACTCTATTAAACTTGAAAATGCTAGTTTCCTTGATAAGATTAGATTTCTAGAAGCTCAACCTCTCATGCCTAGTTCTAATGAAGAGCATACATTAATTGTTGATTATCTCATGCATGATATTGATGTTCTTAAATCTGAAAACAAGGACAGAGATTTTGTTTTTCAAGAGTTAGAAACAGAAAATGCCTCCTTGCTTGCTAAAATCAATGGGCATGAAACTTGTTCTAGTTATACTAATAGAGAGAATGATGTCTCTGCTCTTCATATTGATAGAGATTCTTATTTAACTAAAGCTCTTTGCTTAGAAAATGATATTTTGTATGCTAGAGATAATATTAATCAATTGTCTTCTACTATTACCTGTCTTATGCATGATAATGATAGTTTGAAATCTTCTTTGCAAAGATTCTTAGTTGGTAAGAAGAGCCTTAATGATATCCTACACCATACTACTAAACAAATTGGTAGAAATTGTTTAGGATATGATAGTAGTCAAAGGAACAACAAAGATAAAGGACCTCCAATCTTCCATGGAGAATCCTCTAGTTCCAAGACTATGGGCACATGCAACTATTGCAATGAAATTGGTCATTATTCTACTTGTTGTCCTTTTAGGAAAGCACCCAAGACTTCTCAATACTCATGAAAGAAGAAATGTGAGATGTGTAGAGGGTGAAAACAAATGGAAAAAGGAATGGTAAGAACAAAGGTAAATGTTTTCTTACTTATAACCATTTCTTACTTGTTTTTGTCAAGTTAGTGTGCACTACACATATGGTTTTTGAGTCAAAAGTGACACTTTGTGTTTCTCTTCACACTCTTGCTCAAAAACTGTTTCTAATGCTTCTATAGTGCATTACTAACTTGCTTAGAAATGTTTGGATATGGTTTGTATTTTTAGCATGCCTCTAAATATGTTTTTATGAAATACAAGTGCTCTTTTTTGACATATGCTCTGTCGGTCGAGTTTGTCCTGTTTGAAACTCGAATGATAGGAACCAATGGGTGTTGCCAGCATTTGTCATCGGTCGAGTTGTCAATGCATAGAACTCGACTGATAACACTGTGCACAGAATATACATTCGTCTTATTGAATGAGAATTTCCCTATCAACTAGTCATTCTCAAACAATAGCCTTATTCTTTGGCACTCTCATTTGGTACCTTTATATATGCATATTGCCTATCTTGCTTACAACTCTATCTCTCTAATTGCTCTAAATTGGTATATCTATATCTTGCAATTACTTGCTTTGAGTTGTTTTGTAGGTTTTGATGATGATCTCTTTGGATCTCTTGGTTGTGTCTTAAATTGCTTCCGTTGTTCTCTAACTTGCTACATATATATAGGTGTATATCTTGTGTTTATACAACCTTGAGGTTCTTAGTGGTGATCATCGTTTGGTAATGATGTATATTTGTATGGGAGTTATATCCTTTCATGCTTCTAAAATTGCATATCTCTTTGTTTGGATATATCTCTACATCTACTAATAGCTTGCTTTATCTTGTGTTTCTTTTGGTATCTCTTTCTATGATCTAGATCCTACTAGTAGTTCTAACTTGTGATAACATCTACTAGTAGTTCATATACATATAGTTCTAACCTTGTTTATAATTGGCATCTTTGCTCATCTATATGCTATTCTTGTATAGCTTGTTCCTTAAATTGCATATGTACTATCTTGAGTTTCTTGCATAACATTGTGATGCAGGGTACTTAGATCTACATTGTATGTAGAAATTGGAGTATTTTTGGTTTTTATGCAGATTTTGCTCCAGTTTCAGTTTTTGGTCCAAGACTAGTGTTTTTCATGCAGAAACGACCTACTAAGAAAAACTCATTGCTTTGTGATGAGATATGATGGTTTTTGGTCAAATTTCGTCATCTTGAGGGTCAAAATTTGTGTTTGATTATTTTTCTACAGCACTTTATCTTTCTTTTTGGGTTTTTCAAGTATATGCTTTAACTTGCTTTTCTTTCTATGCTTGGACAAGCCCCTATCTGTGCTCTTCTACTCTCCTTATATATATTTGTGTTATCTCCTTTCTCTTTAACAAGTGATGTTTTTTACTTTCTTCATAACACAACCTTTTTAAATGACAAAGGGGGAGAAAGGTATATCTTCTTTTAAAAGAGGAAGAAGGCATGTCTTACATGAAGAGGAGAAGTATGTCCATTTAAAGGGGAGAAGGTAAATGGGAGAAGACATATATGTGTAGAACATATATGAGTAGAAGACATAGTTTCTATATATGTTATGAAAGCTAACCATGCAGGAGAAATAGTATCAATTGAGGGAGAGTATGAAAGCTCCATGCACATGAATTGAGGGGGATCATATGAACTCCATTCTATTGAAACCCCTAGGTTTATCCAAAGGTATGATTTTACTTGAAAGCTTTCAATACATTTATGGAATGGTTTGTCATCTTCAAAAAGGGGGAGAATGTTGACTCAAGGTCAATTAGGTCAACGTTGACTAAAATCTAAATTGACTAAACCCGTGTTTTAATGATGACTAACCATTCCACATATTGGTGTGTAATATCTCTACTTGAGTGATTTCAGATTAGGTATAGATACACTCCAAATGTCCTAACTTGCACATATCAAATTGGAGAAAAGACAAGTCAAAGTCATACAAGTGCACGTTTTTGTAATATGATGTAAATCCATTAGAATCATGTTGTAAATAACTTGTAATGATTGTATGACTTGTAATTAAGCTTAGAAAACATCAGGACCACTTAGATCGAATGTCAGATCACTTTAGATGCAACTTTGAAAATTGATTACATGCACTTTTTCGGTCGAGTTTCCCAGCCTGAAAACTCAACGGATCATGCTTGATCAATTTTCTGGAGATTGCATCGGTCGAGTTGTGTTTACACAGAACTCGACCGATCAAGTAACTGACCATTTCGATTCCTAATGGTCGGTCGAGTTTTGTCAGGATAAACTCGACCGATCATTTGAGTATCGTCCTTGTCGTTTACTTGATCGGTCGAGTTACCCTTATAGAAACTCGACCGATTGCACTGTACGGAAAAGTGCAGAAAAGTGTTTCTAGCAATTGTGGAGTTGCAACAAGTGAAAATATATCCATTGGAAGCCACAAAACATCTAGTTTTTGTTCTCAAGTGTTCCCGAAGGCTAAGAGGCATCCCCAACTATAAATAGGACCCCTTGGGCTTCATTCCAAGGTTGTGCATTCATTGCAAAACTCTATGTGAGGTTCCTATTCTATAGTTGAGTGCTTCCTACAACCTCCTCTCTCTTTCTAAGCTTAATCACTTGCTACATCCATTAGAGTGAGTAGGAGATCTGTAAGCGAGCTAGTCCTACATGTATATCTTGTGAGGCCCTCACTTCCACCACCTCCTCATCTCTCATTTCAATCATGAAGATGAAGGTTCTCTCTCTTGTCCAAGAGAGGTGAAGAAGAACAAGGGAAGGAGTCCGTTGGTGAAGATCAAGGCTGAAGACTTGGAGCTAGAGTGGGTAAGCCCTTGGTGAAGGAGGAAGACTCCTTCCTCAAGTAGGTAAGTCCTTGGTGGAAGCTTCTCCGAGTGAAGGTGAAGTCAAAGGCGGAAGATCCAAGAAGAGTGGGTAATTCCTGCAAGGCTGAAGACTTGTGCAAGAGTAGCTCTATTCACCCCCCCTCTAGAGCATCTAATCACGCATCTAGGATCCAACAATTGGTATCATAGCGGGTCTTCTCCAAGCATACTTCAACAAGTAGGAGAAGATGGGTGACTAAGGAGGGAGATACTCGATCAGCCTACCAATATTTGATGGGAGCAAATTCCTCTATTGGAGAAGAAGGCTTCAATTCTACATCCAAGGATCAAGTCTTGAGATGTGGCAAATGGTGAATAACCCATACATGCTACTAAAGACAAAGATTGAAGAATGGGATGAAGCTACCTTGATGAAAGCAACCTTGAATGCTAGAGCCATGCACATCCTATATGCCTCCATGACCCCCACTGAGTTCAACCGAATTTCTTCATGTGAAACAACCTATTAGGTATGGAGAAAGCTATGCATCACTTATGAAGGGACAAATCAAGTGAAGGAAAGAAAAGTCTACATGCTCAAAGGGCTACTTGAGAACGTCAAGATGGGAAAGGAGGAGAGTATAACAAACATGTATTGAAGCCTCAACACCATTGTGAATGGTCTTGCTGTTCTAGGACATCCTATTTCTAGTGGAGATATCAACTCAAAGATCCTTGGAACTCTCCCCAAGAGATGGGAACCCAAGGTGACTTCCATTGAAGAAGCAAGGTTTCTTAAGGATATCCCTATTGAAGAGCTAATTGCAAATCTACAAGCACATGAAGCCACACTTGACAAGACGGAGGAAGTAGAAAGACAAGAGAAGAAAGAGCTAAAGAAAATGAAGAAGGCTGAAATGAAGGCTCAAATTGAAGCTATCATGGAACAAGTCTCTCCATCCTCTCAAGTTAAAGAAGATGCCATGTACTCTTAAGATAAACTCTACAAAGGCAAGTCCTCCTCCATCTGGTGCTTCACATGTGGAAAGAAGGGTCACTACAAGGAAGATTGACCACAAGGAAAAAAGACCCATCTTCACAAGAAGAAGGAGAAATGGCACTCAAGCTCAAGTGGCTCCTCAGACTCAAGATCAAGTGAAGATTCAAGTGAAGGATCAAGCTCAAGCTCTTGTGATGAAGGAGAATGCCATTTTGATCTTATTGCATCAACAAGTAAAGACTCAAGTGTGGTAAATATAAACTCTTTAGATAAAGAATCTTTGATTGCTATTGTTCATGATACTTGTGCCTCTCTTAAGTCTTCTAAAAGGAAAAGGAAAAAGCTTGCTAGAATTGTTGATAATTTGCATGTAGAACTAGATGATCTTGAATATTTTAATTCTTGCTTACGTGATGATAAAAATGCTTGTCTTAGCCAAGTAGACTCTCTTAAACTTGAAAATGCTAGTTTGCGTGATAATATTAGATTTCTAGAAGCTCAACCTCTCATGCCTAGTTCTAATGAAGAGCATACGTTAATTGTTGATTCTCTCATGCATGATATTGATGTTCTTAAATCTGAAAACAAGGACAAAGATTTTGTTTTGCAAGAGTTAGAAACATAAAATGTCTCCTTGCTTGCTAAAATCAATGGGCATGAACCTTATTCTAGTTATGCTAATAGAGAGAATGATGTTGCTACTCTTCATATTGATGGAGATTCTTATTTAACTAAACCTCTTCGCTTAGAAAATGATATTTTGCATGCTAGAGTTAATATTAATCAATTGTCTTCTACTATTACCTCTCTTATGCATGATAATGATAGTTTGAGATCTTCTTTGCAAAGATTCTTAGTTGGTAAGAAGAGCCTTAATGATATCCTACACCATACTACTAAACAAATTGGTAGACATGGTTTAGGATATGATAGTAGTCAAAGGAACAACAAAGATAAATGGCATCCAATCTTCCATGGAGAATCCTCTAGTTCCAAGACTATGGGCACATGCAACTACTGTAATGAAATTGGTCATTATTCTACTTGTTGTCCTTTTAGGAAAGCACCCAAGAGCAATAGGACTTGGGTTGCTAAACTAACCCTTCCGGATCCAAAAACATGATTGGGGACCATTTCATCTTTCTTCTTGTAGGTATTTGCAAATGGATTGACTTGAGCTATTGAATTGCAAATTGACTTCTCAATCCACATGAAAGAAGAAAGGTGAGATGTTTAGAGGGTGAAAACAAATGGAAAAAGGAATGGTAAGAACAAAGGTAAATGTTTTCTTGCTTATAACCAGTTCTAACTTGTTTTTGTCAAGTTAGTGTGCACTATACATATGGTTTTTGAGTTAAAAGTGACATTTTGTGTTTCTCTTCACACTCTTGCTCAAAAACTGTTTCTAATGCTTCTATAGTGCATTAATAACTTTCTTAGACATGTTTTGGAGAGGGTCTGTATTTTTAGCATGCATCTAAATATGTTTTTATGAAATAAAAGTGTTTTTTTTTACAACTTCCCTGTCGGTCGAGTTTGTCCTGTTTGAAACTCGACCGATAAGCACCAATGGGTGTTGCCTGCAGTTGGCATTGGTCGAGTTGTCAATGCACATAACTTGACCGATAACAATGTGCATAGAATATACATTTGGCTTATTGAATGAGAATTTCCCTCTCAACTAGACTTTCTCAAACAATAACCTTATTCTTTTGCACTCTCATTTGGTACCTTTATATATGCATATTGGCTATCTTTCTTACAACCGTATCTCTCCAATTGCTCTAAATTGGTATATCTATATCATGCAATTACTTTCTTTGAGTTGTTTTGCAGGTTTTGATGATGATCTCTTTGGATCTCTTGGTTGTGTCTTAAATTGCTTCCGTTGTGCTCTAACTTGCTACATCTATATAGATGTATATCTTGTGTTGATACAACCTTGAGATTCTTAGTGGTGATCATCGTTTGGTAATGATGTATATTTGTATGGGAGTTATATCCTTTCATGTTTCTAAAATTGCATATCTCTTTGTTTGGATATATCTCTACATCTACTCATAGCTTACATTATCTTGTGTATCTTTTGGTATCTCTTGCTATGATCTAGATCCTACCAGTAGTTCTAACTTGTGATAACATCTACTAGTAGTTCATATACATGTAGTTCTAACCTTGTTTATAATTGACATCTTTGCTCATCTATATGCTATGCTTGTATCTTGTCTCATACATGCTCAAGCTTGTTCCTTAAATTACATATCTACTATCTTGAGTTGCTTGCATAACATTGTGATGCAGGGTACTTAGATCTATATTGTATGTAGAAATTGGAGTATTTTTGGTTTTTATGCAGATTTTGCTCCAGTTTCAGTTTTTGGTGCAAGACTAGTGTATTTCATGCAGAAACGACCTTCTGAGAAAAACTCATTGCTTAGCAATGAGCTCTGATGGTTTTTGGTCAAATTTCGTCATCTTGAGGGTCAAAATTTGTGTTTGATTATTTTTCTGCAGCACTTTATCTTGCTTTTTGGGTTGTTCAAGTATATGCTTTAACTTGCTTTTCTTTCTATGCTTGGACAAGCTGCTATCTGTGCTCTTCTACTCTCCTTATATATATTTGTGTTATCTCCTTTCTCTTTAACAAGTGATGTTTCTTACTTTCTTCATAACCCCACTTTTTGAAATGACAAAGGGGGAGAAAGTTATGTCTTCTTTTAAAAGAGGAAGAAGGCATGTTTTACATGAAAAGGAGAAGTATGCCCATGTAAAGGGGAGAAGGTAAATGGGAGAAGACATATATGTATAGAACATATATGAGTAGAAGACATAGTTTCTATAAATGTTATGAAAGCTAACCATGCAAGATAAATAACATCAATTGAGGGGGAGTAAGAAAACTCCATGCGCATCAATTGAGGGGGAGCATATGAACTCCATTCTATTGAAACCCCTAGGTTTCTCCAAAGGTATGCTTTTACTTAAAAGCTTTCAATACATTTATGGAATGGTTTGTCATTTTCAAAAAGGGGGAGAATGTTGACTCAAGGTCAATTAGGTCAATGTTGACTCACGTCTAAATTGACTAAACTCATGTTTTGATGATGACTAACTATTTCACATATTGGTGTCTAATGTCTCTACTTGAGTGATTTCAGATTAGGTATAGACGCACTCCAAATGCCCTAACTTGCGCATATCAAATTGGAGAAAAAGAAAAGTCAAAGTCATACAAGTGCATGTTTTTGTAATATGATGTAAATCCATTAGAATCATGTTGTAAATAACTTGTAATGATTGTATGACTTGTAATTAAGCTTAGAAAACATCAGGAGCACTTAGATCGAATGTCAGATCACTTTAGATGCAACTTTGAAAATTGATTACATGCACTTTGTCGGTCGAGTTTCCCAGCCTGAAAACTCAACGGATCATGCTTGATCAATTTTCTGGAGATTGCATCGGTCGAGTTGTGTTTACACAGAACTCGACCGATCAAGTAACTGACCATTTCGATTCCTAATGGTCGGTCGAGTTTTGTCAGGATAAACTCGACCGATCATTTGAGTATCGTCCTTGTCGTTTACTTGATCGGTCGAGTTACCCTTATAGAAACTCGACCGATTGCACTGTACGGAAAAGTGCAGAAAAGTGTTTCTAGCAATTGTAGAGTTGCAACAAGTGAAAATATATCCGTTGCAAGCCACAAAACGACTAGTTTTCATTCTCAAGTGTTCCCAAAGGCTAAGAGGCATCGCCAGCTATAAATAGGACCCCTTGGGCTTCATTCCAAGGTTGAGCATTCATTGCAAAACTCCATGTGAGGTTCCTATTCTATAGTTGAGTGATTCCTACAGCCTCCTCCCTCTCTCTAAGCTTAATCACTTGCTAATCCATTAGAGTGAGTAGGAGATCTGTAAGAGAGCTAGTCCTACATGTATATCTTGTGAGACTCTCACTTCCACTACCTCCCCATCTCTCATTTCAATCATGAAGATGAAGGTTCTCTCTCTTGTCCAAGAGAGATGAAGAAGAACAAGGGAAGGAGTCCCTTATAGAAGATCAAGTATGAAGACTTGGAGCTAGAGTGGGTAAGCCCTTGGTGAAGGCGGAATACTCTTTGCTCAAGTAGGTAAGAATTTGGTGGAAGCTTCTCTGAGTGAAGGTGAAGTCAATGGCGGAAGATCCAAGAAGAGTGGGTAATTCCTGAAAGGCTGAAGACTTATGCAAGAGTAGCTTTATTCACCCCCCTCTAGAGCATGTAATCACCCATCTAGGATCCAACAATTGGTATCAGAGCGGGTCCTCTCCAAGCATACTTCAACAAGTTGGAGAAGATGAGTGACTACCACGGAGGGAGATACTCGATCAACCTACCAATCTTTGATGGGAGCAATTTCCTCTATTGGATAAGAAGGCTTCAATGCTACATACAAGGATCAAGTCTTGAGATGTGGCAACTGGTGAACAGCCCATACATGCTACCAAAGACAAAGATTGAAGAATGGGATGAAGCTACCTTGAAGAAAGCAACCTTGAATGCTAGAGCCATGCACATCCTATATTCCTCCATGACCCCCACCGAGTTCAACCAGATTTCTTGATGTGAAACAACCTATGAGGTATTGAGAAAGCTATGCATCACTTATGAAGGGATGGGTCAAGTGAAGGAAAGCAAAGTCTACATGCTCAAATGGATGCTTGAGAACTTCAAGATGGGAAAGGAGGAGTGTATAGAAAACATGTACTCAATGCTCAGCACCATTGTGAATGGTCTTTCTGTTCTAGGACATCCTATGTCTAGTGGAGAGATCAACTCAAAGATCTTTAGAACTCTCCCCATGAGATGGTAACCCAAGGTGACTTTCATTGAAGAAGCAAGGTCTCTTAAGGATATCCCTATTGAAGAGCTCATTAGAAATCTACAAGCACATGAAGCCACACTTGACAAGAGGGAGGAAGTAGAAAGACAAGAGAAGAAAGAGCTAAAGAGAATGAAGAAGGCTGAAATGAAGGCTCAAATTGAAGCTATCATGGAACAAGTTTCTCCATCGTCTCAAACTAAAGAAGATGCCATGTACTCCAAAGATAAACTCTACAATGGCAAGTCCTACTCCATCCGGTGTTTCACATGTGGAAAGAAGGGTCACTACAAGGAAGATTTCCCACAAGGCAAAAAGACCCATCTTCACAAGAAGAAGGAAAATGCCACTCAAGCTCAAGTGGCTCCATAGACTCAAGCTCAAGTGAAGATTCAAGTGAAGGATCAAGCTCAAGCTCTAGTGATGAAGGAGAATGACATTTTTCTCTTATAGCATCAACAAGTAAAGACTCAAATGAGGTAAATCTAAACTCTTTAGATAAAGAATCTTTTATTGCTATTATTCATGATACCTGTGCCTCTCTTAAGTCTTCTAAAAGGAAAAGGAAAAAGCTTGCTAGAATTGTCGATAAATTGCATGTAGAACTAGATGATCTTGAACATGCTAATTCTTGCTTGCTTGATGATAAAAATGTCTGTCTTAGCCAAGTTAACTCTCTTAAACTTGAAAATGCTAGTTTGCTTGATAAGATTAGATTTCTAGAAGCTTAACTTCTCATGCCTAGTTCTAATGAAGAACATACTTTAATTTTTGATTCTCTCATGCATGATATTGATGTTCTTAAATCTAAAAACAAGGACAAAAATTTTGTTTTGCAAGAGTTAGAAATAGAAAATGCCTCCTTGCTTGCTAAAATCAATGGGCATGAACCTTATTCTAGTTACACTAATAGAGAGAATGATGTTGTTGCTCTTCATATTGATAGAGATTCTTATTAAACTAAAGCTCTTTGCTTAGAAAATGATATTTTGCATGCAAGAGATAATAGTAATCAATTGCCTTCCACTATTACCTCTCTTATGCATGATAATGATAGTTTGAGATCTTCTTTGCAAAGATTCTTAGTTGGTAAGAAGAGCCTTAATGATATCCTACACCATAAAACTAAACAAATTGGTAGACATGGTTTAGGATATGATAGTAGTCAAAGGAACAACAAAGATAAAGGACCTCCAATCTTGCATGGAGAATCCTCTAGTTCCAAGACTATGGTCACATGCAACTATTGCAATGAAATTGGTCATTATTCTACTTGTTGTCCTTTTAGGAAAGCACCCGAGAGCAATAGGACATGTGCAATTGCAAATTGATTTCTCAATTCACATGAAAGAAGAAAGGTGAGATGTGTAGAGGGTGAAAACAAATGGAAAAAGGAATGGTAAGAACAAAGGTAAATGTTTTCTTGCTTATAACCATTTCTAACTTGTTTTTGTCAAGTTAGTGTGCACTATAAATATGGTTTTTGAGTCAAATTTGACATTTTGTGTTTCTCTTCACACTCTTTCTGAAAAACTGTATCTAATGCTTCCATAGTGCATTACTAACTTGTTTAGAAATTTTTGGATATGGTTTGTATTTTTAGCATGCTTCTAAATATGTTTTTATGAAATATAAGTGCTTTTTTTATAGTTGCTCTGTCGGTCGAGTTTGTCTTGTTTGAAACTCAACCGATAGGCACCAATGGGTGTCTCCAGCAGTTGTCATCGGTCGAGTTGTCAACGCACATAACTCGACCGATAACACTGTGCGTAGAATATACATTCGGCTTATTGAATGAGAATTTCCCTCTCAACTAGACTTTCTCAAACAATAGCCTTATTCTTTGGCACTCTCATTTGGTACCCTTATATATGCATATTACCTATCTTGCTTACAACTCTATCTCTCTAATTGCACTAAATTGGCATATCTATATCTTGCAATTACTTGCTTTGAGTTGTTTTGCAGGTTTTGATGATGATCTCTTTGGATCTCTTGGTTGTGTGTTAAATTGCTTCCGTTGTTCTCTAACTTGCTACATCTATATAGGTGTATATCTTGTGTGGATACAACCTTGAGGTTCTTAGTGGTGATCATCATTTGGTAAGGATGTATATTTGTATGGGAGTTATATATTTTCATTCTTCTAAAATTGCATATCTCTTTGTTTGGATATATCTCTACATCTACTCATAGCTTGCTTTATCTTGTTTATATTTTGGTATCTCTTGCTATGATCTAGATCCTACTAGTAGTTCTAACTTTTGATAACATCTAATAGTAGTTCATATACATGTAGTTCTAACCTTGTTTATAATTGGCATCTTTTCTCATCTATATGCTATGCTTGTATATTGTCTCATACATGCTCAAGCTTGTTCCTTAAATTGCATATCTACTATCTTGAGTTGCTTGTATAACATTGTGATGCAGGGTACTTAGATCTACATTGTATGTAGAAATTGGAGTATTTTTGGTTTTTATGCAGATTTTGCTCCGGTTTCAGTTTTTGGTGCAAGACTAGTGTTTTTCATGTAAAAATGTCCTTCTGAGAAAGACGCATTGCTTGGCGATGAGCTCTGACGGTTTTTGGTCAAATTCCGTCATCTTGAGGGTCAAAATTTGTGTTTGATTATTTTTTTGCAGCACTTTATCTTGCTTTTTGGGTTGTTCAAGTATATGCTTTAACTTGCTTTTCTTTCTATGCTTGGACAAGCCCCTATCTGTGCTCTTCTACTCTCCTTAAATATATTTGTGTTTCTCCTTTCCCTTTAACAAGTGATGTTTCTTACTGTCTTCATAACCCCACTTTTTGAACTAACAAAGGGGTAGAAAGGTATGTCTTCTTTTAAAAGAGGAAGAAGGAATGTCTTACATGAAGAGGAGAAGTATGTCCATGTAAAGGGGAGAAGGTAAATGGGAGAAGACATATATGTGTAGAACATATATGATTAGAAGACATAGTTTCTATAAATTTTATGAAAGCTAACCATGCAGGAGAAATACCATCAATTGAGGGGGAGTATGAAAACTCCATTCGCATCAATTTACGGGGAGCATATGAACTCCATTCTATTGAAACCCCTAGGTTTCTCCAACGGTATGGTTTTACTTGAAAGCATTCAATACATTTATGTAATGGTTTGTCATCTTCAAAAGGGGGATAATGTTGACTCAAGGTCAATTAGGTCAATGTTGACTCACGTCTAAATTGATTAAACCTGTGTTTTGATGATGACTAACCATTCCACATATTGGTGTCTAATGCCTCTACTTTAGTGATTTTAGATTAGGTATAGACACACTCCAAATGCCCTAACTTGCGCATATCAAATTGGAGAAAAGACAAGTCAAATTCGTACAAGTGCACATTTTTGTAATATGATGTAAATCCATTAGAATCATGTTATAAATCACTTGTAATGATTGTATGACTTGTAATTAAGTTTGAAAACATCAGGAGCACTTAGATCGAATGTCAGATCACTTTAGATGCAACTTTGAAAATTGATTACAGGCACTTTGTCGATCGAGTTCCCAGCCTGAAAACTCGGCCGATCATCCTTGATCAATTTTCTACAGATTGCATCGGTCGAGTTGTTTTTACATGGAACTCGATCGATCAAGTAACTGACCATTTTGATTCCTAATGGTCAGTCGAGTTTTTTCAGGACAAACTCGACCGATCATTTGAGTATCGGCCTTGTTGTTTACGTGATCGGTCGAGTTACCCTTATAGAAACTCGATCGATTGCAATGTACGGAAAAGTGCAGAAAAGTGTTTCTAGCCATTGTGGAGTTGCAATAAGTGAAAATATATTTGTTGCAAGCCACAAAATGGTTAGTTTTCATTCTCAAGTGTTCCCAAAGGCTAAGAGGCATCCCCATCTATAAATAGGACCCCTTGGGCTTCATTCCAAGGTTGAGCATTCATTGCAAAACTCTATGTGAGGTTCCTATTCTATAGTTGAGTGCTTCCTACAACCTCCTCTCTCTCTCTAAGCTTAATCATATGCGACATCCATTAGAGTGAGTAGGAGATATGTAAGAGATCTAGTCCTACATGTATATCTTGTGAGGCTCTCACTTCTACCACCTCCCCATCTCTCATTTCAATCATGAAGATGAAGGTTCTCTCTCTTATCCAAGAGATGTGAAGAAGAATAAGGGAAGGAGTCCCTTGGTGAAGATCAAGGATGAAGACTTGGAGCTAGAGTGGGTAAGCCCTTGGCAAAAGTGGAAGACTCCTTGCTCAAGTACGTAAGTCCTTGGTGGAAGCTTCTCCAAGTGAAGGTGAAGTCAAAGGCGGAAGATCCAAGAAGAGTGGGTAATTCTTGCAAGGCTGAAGACTTGTGTAAGAGTAGCTCTATTCACCCCCACTCTAGATCATCTAATCACCCATCTAGGATCCAACAATTGGTATCAGAGCGGGTCTTCTCCAAGCATACTTCAACAAGTAGGAGAAGATGGGTGACTACTAAGGAGGGAGATACTCGATCATCCTACCAATCTTTGATGGGAGTATTTTCCTCTATTGGAGAAGAAGGCTTCAATTCTACATCCAAAGATCAAGTCTTGAGATATGGAAATGGTGACCAACCCATACATGCTACCAAAGACAAAGATTGAATAATGGGATGAACCTACCTTGAAGAAAGAAACCTGGAATGCTAGAGCCATGCACATCCTATATGCCTCAATGGCCACCACCTAGTTCAAACAGATTTCTTCATGTGAAATAGCCTATGAGGTATGGAGAAAGATATGCATTGCTTATGAAGGAACGGATCAAGTGAAGGAAAGCAAAGTCTACAAGCTCAAAGGGCTGCTTGAGAACTTCAAGATGGGAAAGGAGGAGAGTATAGCACACATGTACTCAAGGCTCAACACCATTGTGAATGGTCTTTCTGTTCTAGGACATCCTATGTCTAGTGGAGAGATCAACTCAAAGATCCTTAGAACTCTCCCCAAGATATGGGAACCCAAGGTGACTTCCATTGAAGAAGCAAGGTCTCTTAAGGATATCCCTATTGAAGAGCTCATTGGAAATCTACAAGCACATGAAGCCACACTTAACAAGAGGGAGGAAGTAGAAAGACAAGAGAAGAAAGAGCTAAAGAGAATGAAGAAGGCTTAAATGAAGGCTCAAATTGAAGCTATCATGGAACAAGTTTCTCTATCCTCTCAAGCTAGATAAGATGCCATGTACTACAAAGATAAACTCTACAATGGAAAGTCCTCCTCCATCTGGTGCTTCACATGTGGAAAGAAGGGTCACTACAAGGAAGATTGCCCACAAGGCAAAAAGACCCATCTTCACAAGAAGAAGGAGAAATGGAACTCAAGCTCAAGTGGCTCCTCCAACTCAAGCTCAAGTGAAGATTCAAGTGAAGGATCAAGCTCAAGCTCTAGTGATGAAGGAGAATGCCATTTTTCTCTAATAGAATCAACAAGTAAAGACTCAATTGAGGTAAATCTAAACTCTTTAGATAAAGAATCTTTGATTGCTATTGTTCATGATACTTGTGCCTCTCTTAAGTCTTCTAAAAGGAAAAGGAAAAAGCTTGCTAGAATTGTTGATAATTTGCATGTAGAACTAGATGATCTTGAACATGCTAATTCTTGCTTGCTTGATGATAAAAATGCTTGTCTTAGCCAAGTAGACTCTCTTAAACTTGAAAATGCTAGTTTGCTTGATAAGATTAGATTTCTAGAAGCTAGACCTCTCATGCCTAGTTTAATGAAGAACATACTTTAATTGTTGATTCTCTCATGCATGATATTCATGTTCTTAAATCTGAAAACAAGGACAAAGATTTTGTTTTGCAAGACTTAGAAACATAAAATGCCTCCTTGCTTGATAAAATCAATGGGCATGAACCTTATTCTAGTTATACTAATAGACAGAATGATGTTGCTGCTATTCATATTGATAGAGATTCTTATTTAACTAAAGCTCTTTGCTTAGAAAATGATATTTTGCATGCTAGAGATAATATTAATCAATTGTCTTCTACTATTACCTCTCTTATGCATGATAATGATAGTTTGTGATCTTCTTTGCAAAGATTCTTAGTTGGTAAGAAGAGCCTTAATGATATCCTACACCATACTACTAAACAAATTGGTAGACATGATTTAGGATATGATAGTAGTCAAAGGAAAAACAAAGATAATGGACCTCCAATCTTCCATGGAGAATCCTCTAGTTCCAAGATTATGGGCACATGCAACTATTGCAATGAAATTGGTCATTATTCTACTTGTTGTCCTTTTAAGAAAGCACCCAAGAGAAATAGGAATTGGGAAATTGCAAATTGACTTCTCAATCCACATGAAAGAAGAAAGGTGAGATGTGTAGAGGCTGAAAACAAATGGAAAAAGGAATGGTAAGAACAATGGTAAATGTTTTCTTGCTTACAACCATTTCTAACTTATTTTTGTCAAGTTAGTGTGCACTATACATATGGTTTTTGAGTCAAAAGTGACATTTTGTGTTTCTCTTCACACTCTTGCTCAAAAATTGTTTCTAATGCTTCTATAGTGCATTACTAACTTGCTTAAGCATGTTTGGATATGGTTTGTATTTTTAGCATGCCTCTAAATATGTTTTTATGAAATATAAGTGCTTTTTTGATAGTTGCTTTGTCGGTCGAGTTTGTCCTGTTTGAAACTCGATCGATAGGCACCAATGGGTGTTGCCAGCAGTTGTCATCGGTCGAGTTGTCAATGCACAAAACTCGACCGATAAGAATGTGCACAGAATATACATTCAGCTTATTGAATGAGAACTTCCCTCTCAACTAGACTTTCTCAAACAATAGCCTTATTCTTTGGCACTCTCATTTGGTACCTTTATATATGCATATTGCCTCTCTTGCTTACAACTCTATATCTCTAATTGCTCTAAATTGGTATATCTATATCTTGCAATTACTTGCTTTGAGTTGTTTTGCAGGTTTTGATGATGATCTCTTTGGATCTCTTGGTTGTGTATTAAATTGATTTCGTTGTGATCTAACTTGCTACATCTATATAGGTGTATATCTTGTGTTTATACAACCTTGAGGTTCTTAGTGGTGATCATCGTTTGGTAATGATGTATATTTGTATGGGAGTTATAGCCTTTCATGCTTCTAAAATTGCATATCTCTTTGTTTGGATATATCTCTACATCTACTCATAGCTTTCTTTATCTTGTGTATCTTTTGGTATCTCTTGCTATGATCTAGATCCTACTAGTAGTTCTAACTTGTGATAACATCTACTAGTAGTTGATATACATGTAGTTCTAACCTTGTTTATAATTGGTATCTTTGCTCATCTATATGCTATGCTTGTATCTTGTCTCATACATGCTCAAGCTTGTTCCTTAAATTGCATATCTACTATCTTGAGTTTCTTGCATAACATTGTGATGTAGGGTACTTAGATCTACATTGTATGTAGAACTTGGAGTATTTTTGGTTTTTATGCAAATTTTGCTCCAGTTTCAGTTTTAGGTGCAAGATTAGTGTTTTTCATGTCGAAACAGCCTTCTAAGAATGACTCATTGCTTTGCAATGAGCTCTGATGGTTTTTGGTCACATTCCGTCATCTTGAGGGTCAAAATTTGTGTTTGATTATTTTTCTACAACACTTTATCTTGCTTTTTGGTTTGTTCAAGTATATGATTTAACTTGCTTTTCTTTCTATGCTTGGACAAGCCCCTATTTGTGCTCTTCTGCTCTCCTTATATATATTTGTGTTATCTCCTTTCTCTTTAACAAGTGATGTTTCTTACTTTCTTCATAACCGCTCTTTTTGAAATGATAAAGGGGGAGAAAGGTATGTCTTCTTTTAAATGAGGAAGAAGGCATGTCTTACATGAAGAGGAGAAGTATGTCCATGTAAAGGGGAGAAGGTAAATGGGAGAAGACATATATGTGTAGAACATATATGAGTAGAAGACATAGTTTCTATAAATGTTATGAAAGCTAACCATGTAGGAGAAATAACATCAATTGAGGGGGAGTATGAAAATTCCATGTGCATCAATTGAGGGGGAGCATATGAACTCCATTCTATTGAAACCCCTTGGTTTCTCCAAAGGTATGATTTTACTTGAAAGCTTTCAATACATTTATGCAATGGTTTGTCATCTTCAAAAAGGGGGAGAATGTTGACTCAAGGTCAATTAGGTCAATGTTGACTCACGTCTAAATTGACTAAACCCGTGTTTTGATGATGACTAACGATTCCACATATTGGTGTCTAATGTCTCTAATTGAGTGATTTCAGATTAGGTATAGACACACTCCAAATGCCCTAACTTGCTCATATCAAATTGGAGAAAAGACAAGTTAAAGTCATACAAGTGAATATTTTTGTAATATGATGTAAATCCATTAGAATCATGTTGTAGATCACTTGTAATGATTGACTGACTTGTAATTAAGCATTGAAAACATCAGGAGCACTTCGATCGAATGTCAGATCACTTTAGATGCAACTTTGAAAATTGATTGCAGGCACTTTGTCGGTCGAGTTTCCCAGCCTGAAAACTCAATCGATCATCCATGATCAATTTTCTGTAGATTGCATCGGTCGAGTTGTGTTTACAAAAACTCGACCGATCAAGTAACTGACCATTTTGATTCCTAATGGTCAGTCGAGTTTTGTCAGGACAAAATTGATCGATCTTTTGAGTATCGGCCTTGTCGTTTACTTGATCGGTCGAGTTACCCTTATAGAAACTCATTTGATTGCACTGTATAGAAAAGTGTTTCTAACCGTTCTGGAGTTGCAACAAGTGAAAATATATCAGTTTCAAGCCAAAAAATGGCTAGTTTCGTTCTCAAGTGTTCCCAAAGCCTAAGAGGCATCCCCAGCTATAAATAGGACCCCTTGGGCTTCATTCCAAGGTTGAGCATTCATTGCAAAACTCTATGTGAGGTTCCTATTCTATAGTTGAGTGCTTCCTACAGCCTCCTCTCTCTCTCTCTCTAAGCTTAATCACTTGCTACATCTATTAGAGTGAGTAGGAGATCTGTAAGAGATCTACTCCTACATGTATATCTTGTGAGGCTCTCACTTCCACCACTCCCCATCTGTCATTTCAATCATGAAGATGCATGTTCTCTCTCTTATCTAAGAGAGGTGAAGAAGAACAAGGGAAGGAGTCCCTTGGTGAAGATTAAGGCTAAAGACTTGGAGCTAGAGTGGGTAAGCCCTTGGTGAAGGCAGAAGACTCCTTGCTCAAGTAGGTAAGTCCTTGGTGGAAGCTTATCTGAGTGAAGGTGAAGTCAAAGGCGGAAGATCTAAGAAGAGTGGGTAATTCCTGCAAGGCTAAAGACTTGTGCAAGAGTATCTGTATTCACCCCCCCCCTAGAGCATCTAATCACCCATCTAGGATCCAACACATACTCTGGGTTTCCACCATTAACCGTACATCACCTTGTTCAAAGGATTTATTAGTTAATGTGAATTTCATCTCTTTTCAACCATTAATTCTTCTTTCAAAGTAATTAAAGGCATTAGATTATCATTAGGATGATCAATCATAATGATATAATGGAGAAAACAAAATCATACCACGGATTTAAGAGACAAATTATGAAATACTATGGTAAAAATGTCATACAACCATCACCCGGGCTACTCCCGGTCCTAAAGATAAAGGGGATTAGCCCCGCATGTTCATCTCAATGAAAGAAATGATGAGAGAAAGGGAAAACATGGAGAAAACGTGAATGAAAGTGATGTAAACCCCTGAACGGAGGAGATCTGGGCGTTCCTTGACGTAGAATGCGCGATCTACAACCTTCTGACGGTGGAAAACGTCCTCTGCGGCTCGCGGAATGATCGAGGCATGATTTTGGGCTCTGTTATTCTCTCCTCCTCTCCTTGAGACTTGTGTAATGACTAATGACGTGATCCCCTGCTTAGGGCCACCGTAATTAGGTATATGCACCACTTTAGATTGCCAAAAGATCACCACCGTCCGACTAGAATCGATCTGAAACAAAACCTGATCTGACGACATCGATACCATCGACGTGGGTCGAGGGTATCTACCTGTCAGAATATCGACAAGTCTTCTTTTTCTGACATTCCACCTGATGAAAAATCGATACCATCGACTATAATGTCGATGGTATCGACACCTTTAGGCGTCACTTTTATCATCAATCCGACGCTAAAGCTGAGCAAGGTCAATAGTATCGACTTTGTGTCAATAATATCAACCAGTTCACTGTTGGCTTGCTTTAGGTATCTCACTACCATCGACTTCGGTGTCGATGGTATCGACGCATCTTGGTTCCTTGCGGCTGTCTCACTGTGACCGAGTCGATACTATCAACATCTGTCGATGGTATCGACAAGCATATATTCATTTTTCCTAAAATTTCAAGATAAATCCAAATCAGCCTTGCTAAAACACATCAATATAATCATTTATAACCAAAAAAATGAAATATAGTAGATTTCATGCAAAAAGAGATTATAGACTAAAACGAGTGAATAATGTGATATTAACCACAAATGTGACTAATAAACACATAAAATGCATGTAAAACCAGTCTATAAAAGTGACTCAAAATCCTTGCATCAAACTCCCCTAAGCTTAAACATTGCTCGTCCTCGAGCAACAAAACTATAGAATAAAATTGCAAGGGTCAACTAAAGAACATACTATCACAACAAACATTACTGTATGATTCCCACCAGACATTCACATACCGGACCTCACTAACCACAGAATGGTAACTACTCTACATGTGACAATGATCATCCATAATAGATATCCCCTCCAAGATTGGTGAACACTATCAAATAAGGTAGTTAATATAATAAAATCTTCCAGTTCAGGCTTGGTGCATCTTGTGATCTCCTATCTACATTGCTCATAACCTAACTACCATCTAAATGGAAGCAGATCTCCTGAAATACAAAAGTGAGAAGATAATCACTAGCAACCTACCATTTTGGGCAACGGGTGGATGGAATAGGCGATTTATGTAAGAAAGAGTAGCACAATATAGTTTGAAATACAATAGTGCAACAATGACCTACATGATGCTCATGCATATGAAAATGACCTAATGCTTGTGTTTTAGGTGGAATGATGCATGTATTACTATTCTATCCCAATGAGAGACAGAATATCTACAAAACTACACATGTGCTTGTTCTTCTTATTATGCATGTGACCAAGTTCCTCCATCGTTCTGACCTTCACTTACTTATTATTTGTTTTCTTTTTTTTCAGCCCTTATTTTACTTAATGACTGAGATGAAATTTGCACATCTTTGTCTTGGGCTTATTGTCACAACTACTATTTCTTTTCCCTTTTTTTATTTCAGAAAGTACGAAACAAGTTCCTTATTTTCATAAGAAGCAAGGCACATCATGTACAAAATGATTAAGATCATGCAAAATGCAGCTAAAATGACATTGACATGCATTCTAAAATTTGTTCATGCATGACTATAATGCAACATTTTTTTAAGAGACAACAAATGTAAAAACTAACTACAATGCAATCCTATCTACATGATATGCAATCAAGAGATGACAAACTGTAAAGTGCTCCCAATTCTTATGGTGGAGTGTAAATGAGATGAGGTGGATAGATCACAAGATTAATTGACAGAACCCTTAGAAGATATTATATGTCCCTCCTTACTGACATGTGTAAAATCAAGGAGTTTCCCTCTCTTATTTCAGATTAAAGTCCCATTACCATTTGGTCAGTTTAGGCTCAACATCCTATTCCTTCCACTTTCCTTGAATCATAGGCATGTAGAGTTGTGATCTTATGTTTTAAAGTTGACAAACCCAATTATTTTCTTAAGTTAAGTGCTTAAGTTCAAACAAAGCAAGCTTGCAATCAAATGAAAAAATTTCAAATTTACCCATAACTCCCATATGACAAACATAGAGATGACAAATTACACTGGACATCCACGGATACACTAGATAGTATGTGGATCCTAAAATCTAGAAGCTAAGAAAATTGCTAACATAAAAGAAATAGAAATAAATGATAAAAACTAAGAAAAATAAAAGATAGAAAAAGGTAGAAACTATTCCATCTCCCCCCCTAAGCTTGAATTTGACTATGGCCTCATAGTCAAAAAGAATCTTAGCAGATGGAACAGTGATACTATTTATTGCTCAGGTGGGGGGTACTGCGGGGCGGTGGGATCCCATGATGGATATTGCCCCTAGAAGTTTGGATCATATGGGGGCATCAGTGGAGGTTGAGGATATCCCCCGAAGTAGTTTTGGCTCCAGTAGTGATCATAGATCTGTTGCTGCTACTGCTCGATCCTCCCCAACCAATCGTAGACCTGTTGCTGATTGGTGAATAGCTCACATTCATTCTTAAAGATAGCTTGTTGATTAACATACAACCGATTTGTAGTCTCCTGGATATCAGCAAATCACGTAGTGTGTTGCTGTTGCGTCTCCTGAATGCTTTGTAGCATGGTGTACATGCTCTACATAGAATAGACATCCTCTCCTTGTTGAGAGGGTTGTGGTGGCAGAGGCTGCGAAGATGATGATGCACCCAGGTAGAAGTGTGGATGCTTTCGCGGTGCCACTCGTGCCCGAAGAGGAGTAACAATCTCCTCTTCCTCCTCCTTCTCATCGTCGTCGTCATTGTCGTTGTCGTCACCATCTTCTTCTTCGTCAAAGTCGTCGATGGTGATGATAGGCCACCGGAAGTGCTGAGCTCCTTGGATGTTGAAGACGGGATCTGGAAGAGCACATTCTTGATATTATTTGTTCACATGACAATGTGCATATACCACACCATCACGAATTATCAACAAGTTAGACCGATGCATATGATGCCAGTTGATAGAGCTTTTACTTAGCAGGGGAGGCATTGAAGAAAGGTCCAATCTGAGATATAGGGCTAGAGGCGTGATGAGTCCCCCAAAATGAATTGGAGCCCATCGCGTACTCTTCTTCACCGCCATCACACACGTTAGGAAGAATGCACCCCAATTAAGGTTTCCTCATGTCAGCAAATTATACAGAAAGAAGAGGTTGGTCTACTAGAATTTACTCAACGAAAGTTCTCCCCGAGCGAAGAAGGAAACACATAAGATGCGGTGAAGGACCCACATGAATGGATGCTCGAGAACGGCCACTGTGGCATTGTGGTAGCTGATCGTTTTGCCCTGAGGAGCTGTCACTTGCTGCATGAACATGGCGTCATAATCAACATGGTTGTCTAGCTGTCGGTGCTGCTTGGTGGAGTGCCACCAATTGTAAATGGAGTTGAATTTCTTGAGTGTCAGATTATAATTTATGTTGAAGAGCCGGAAGGACACTCGGCCTTTGATCCATTCCCTGTCAGAGGTGTTGAGGTCATTCGACACGATGCATATATCAAGCGACGCCATGAATTCCATCACTAATTCTTTATAAGTCGGCCACTCGCTGAAAAAGGAGTGGCCCTCCACATGATGTGTGACCATGTTGTCGAGCCTGCTCATGTGACCCTCCTGACCATGGAGGATATACATCAGGTTGTCTTCGAATCTGAGATCGCGGATCTTTTGCCGATCAACGTATCGAGTCGACTCGATCATTCTTTTCAGCAACTCCTCGTATGCTTTCTTCACATACGCAGAAGGATGTGCAATTCGGGGATGAGGGATGGAGCCTGGCGGTGGCGGGACGAATATATCAATCTCCATCAGTTGGGCGCTCGAAGATGATGAAGCAACAAGAAGAGAGTTCATTGACGGTCAGAGAAGATGATCCCTACAGTCGGTGAAGAGCTCATTGACGGTCAGAGAAGATGATCCCCACAGTCGGTGAAGAGCTCGAAGAAGATCGCTCCCTCTCTATATGCTCGGTGAAGACCTCTGGTTTCTCAGCAATGCTCAATGCACAAGTTGAGGGGATTCACTCTGAAGGTGTGAATAGAATTGAGAAACAACCCCTCCTTTTATAACTGAACCTGTCTCTATTGTTTCTCTGTTGATACTATCGATGGGGTGTCGATGGTATCGACACCTGGAGCACAATCCACTCTTCGCGACCATCGACGGTTGTCGATTGTTGGATGTGGGGGCCCGGATCGATGACGCATCGATACCATCGACAATGGTCGATGGTATCGACCCATCCCACGGATCGAATTCAGAAATTGGCAGGCTCTTTTTATTTCTTCTCACAGATGAGTGACGTGTCGCGTCGATACTATCGACTAGGTGTCGATGGTATCGACTCTTCATGGTTCGATTACCCTCGCGAGGCCCAGGTGCCACTTCCTCACTATTGTCGTGTCGATACCATCGACTGGGTTTTCGATGGTATTGACTTCACTGAGACTAATTCTTCTTTAAATCTTCAGGGATCTCACGAGCATCGACTTCCTAGTCGATACTATCAACCCAGAGCTATCTTTTTCTTTGACGTCACTGATGGTAGGTTGATACCATCGACAAGGCCGTCAATGGTATCGACTCAAAAACTTTTCTGTAGACTCTTTCCTATACCCACATCACTACCATCGACACTGTGGTCGATGGTATCGGCTCTGACTCAGTACTGCACACTGAACAAAATGATTAAGGTATCCTTTTTACACATAAAAATGAAATTAAAAAAAACTAACTTGCAAATGCGAAAGAAAATGAAGGAACTAAAAATTAAAACTACCGATGGTTGGGTTGCCTCCCAACAAGAACCCTACTTTAACGTCTTAGGCTAGACACAATAAAGCTCTTCATTCATCCTTAAGTGCCATGAGTTTAACCTCATGTACTTTTCTCGTGTAGTCCTCGCCAAAGTAAAGCTTCAACCTTTGACAATTAACTAGGAATGTCAGCTCTCCATCTCGTACCATAATAGCACCATGTGGGCGCACCTCCTCCACAACAAAAGGTCCACTCCACTGGGATTTCAATTTCCCAGGATGCAACTTCAACCTCGAGTTAAACAATAACACATGATCCCCTTTTTTGAAAACACACAGTTGAATGTGACGATCGTGAATTTGTTTTGTTCTCTCTTTGTAAATCCACAATTTTTCAAAACCATTCATCCTCAACTCATCTAACTCATTGAGCTCTAGCATTGTCTTCTTCCCGGCATCATCATAACTCAAATTAAGCTTCTGTAGCACTAGGTGCGCCTTGTGTTCCAACTCTACCGGCAAATGACAGGCTCACCCATAAGCCAACCTAAAAGGCATAGTGCCTATAGGTGTCTTAAATGCGGTCCTATACGCCCATAATGCATCCGGTAGTAGTGTACTCCAATTCTTTCTTGTCGAAGCCACTTTGCGCTCCAAAATCTTCTTAATTTCTCTATTCGACACTTCGACCTGCCCTTGTGTTTGCGGGTAGTACGGGGTACCAACATTGTGCTTCACCCCATACTTTTTCAATAACGCATCAAACTTTTGATTTTTGATGTGGGTGCCTCCATCGCTAATAATCATCCTTGGTACACCAAATCTGCAGAAAATATGATCTTTCACAAACCTGCACACTACAGAAGCGTCGTTAGTCCTTGTGGGTATTGCCTCTACCCACTTAGATACATAATCAACAACAAGTAAAATGTATAAATTAGAATTCGAGGACACAAAGGGTCCCATAAAATCGATGCCCCACAGATCAAATACCTCAACCTCTTGAAACACGTTGAGGGGCATCTCTTGCCTCTTTGAAATATTACCTACCCTTTGAAAGGAATAACACCTTCTCACATAGTCGTAGGCATCCCAGAAGAGTGTAGGCCAATAAAGACCACTCTCTAACACATTGTCCGTTGTTCTTGAGCTCGCATGATGACCACCGGTTGGTAGTGTATGACAGTGACTAAGTACACTGTCATATTCAATCTCCAGTACACACTTGTGCAAAATGCTATCCCTGCATTGCTTCAACAAAATGGGATCATCCCAAAAATAATATCTCAAAGAATGGAAAATTTTCTTGTTTTCTTGATAAGTCCACTCATCTGGAATTTCTTTATATGTAAGATAATTAACAATGTGTGAAAACCTTGGATCCTTAGATTTTAAAGAAAGGATTTGCTCATCAGGAAATTTCTCGATAATGGGTATATTGATATCCCTCTCATCTACCCTCTCTAACCTAGACAAGTGGTCCACAACCACATTCTCAATTCCCACCTTATCCTTAATTTCAATGTCAAATTCTTATAACAATAAGATCCACCTAATCAATCTAGGTTTGGCATCTTTCTTTTCCATCAAGTATTTTATGGCGGTGTGGTTCGTCCATACCACAACTTTTGACCCTACTAGATATTGCTGAACTTTTTTGAATGCAAAAACCACAGTGAGAAGTTCCTTTTCAGTTTTGGTGTAGTTAAGTTGTGCCTCATTTAAAGTATTTGATGCATAGAAAATCACCGCGGGTTTGTTCTCAAAACGCTGCCCAAGAACAGCCCCTACTGTAAAATCTGAAGCATCGCACATGAGCTCGAAAGGTTTAGTCCAATCCGACATTTGAACAACCGGTGCAGAAATTAACTTTTCCTTAAGTACATTGAAAGTATGCAAGCATTTTTCATTGAAATCAAACATCACATCTTTCTCAAGCAATTCAGACAACAGTTTAGTGATTTTGGAGAAATCTTTAATGAAACTACAATAGAACCATGCATGACCAAGAAAACTCCTTACCCCTTTCACCAAATTTGGTGGAGGTAGTTTTGAAATAACCTCAATCTTGTCTGGATCTACCTCCAACCCCTTGCTAGACACCTTGTGTCAAAGCACAATTTTGTCACTAACCATCATATGACACTTTTCCCAGTTGAGAACTAAATGTGTGTCCTCACATCTTTATAAAACTTTATCCAAATTGTACATGCACTCTTCAAATGACACACCATAAACGGAAAAATCTTCCATGAAAACCTCTAAACAACGCTCAACCATATCAGAAAAAATAGCAAGCATGCAACGCTAAAAGTTTGTTGATGTGTTGCATAAGCCAAAAGGCATACAGCGGTATGCAAATGTTCCGTAGGGACAAGTGAAGGTAGACTTCTCTTAGTCCTTAGGATCAATGGATATCTGATTATAGCCGGAGTAGCCATCTAAAAAACAAAAATGAGATCGACCAGCTAGTTGCTCTAAAATTTGATCGATGAATGGAAGAGGAAAATAATCTTTTAATGTAGCAGAGTTCAAGCGACGGCAGTCAATGCACACACACCACTCGATTACCAATTGGGTCGTGACCGGTTCATTTAACAAGTTATGAGTGACAGTGATTCCTACCTTTTAGGGACTACCTCTGTGGGGCTTACCCACATCGAATCTGAGATAGCGTAAATGATGTCTGCAGAAAGGAGCTTGATCACCTCCTTCTTGACGACCTCCATCATGCTCAGGTTGAGTTGACATTGTGGCTGAATCACAAACTTGGCTCCTTCCTTGAGCCAGATCTTGTGCTGGAAAAGTGTAGGGGAAATCCCCTTAATATCAACAACTGACCACCCGAATATGCCACAGTGGTTCTTCAACAAGATCATCAACTGCTCTTCTTCACCGGCACTCAGATATGCCGAAATAATCACCGGTAGTCTTTCACCATCGGCTAAGAATGCATACTTCAAATGAGGTGGCAGTGGCTTCGGTTCTAACTCTGGTGGACAGATCAATGATGATTGAAGCGGTGGTGGGAGTGGCCCAAGATCCTCATAATGTTTGGCATAATAGCATGGAAGCACTTGAAGCATATTTACACACTCTTGTAACGACTTGCTTCTCATCCAATCATGCATTATGTTGACAAGGCAAGCTTCAACGAGCAGTTTCTGGATATGAGTCAAGGACAGAACTTGCTACTGCATCATCTTCAGTAGAAAGAGGAATATCCTCCTCTTAATCATTTAGATAACCCACATCTCTACAAAGAGAAACAACTTTAGTTTGTTCCATAATAGCCACTGCCAGTGTCCCCTTATCTACCTTGGTCATTACATGAGCCATATCTAGAAATGGCTTCCCTAAAGAAAGAGAAATGTTTTGATCAAAATGTTTCACCATGCGACATTGCTCCTTTTCATGTGATTGTGTTGTACTTGGTGGCATAACCATTTCAAATATGTCATCTGCTATTCCCAATGTCATACGGCCTCTTCCCATTTCGAGTATCAGATCTGCAGTAGCTTGGAAGGGTCTTCCAAGGAGTAGCTCATTCCCTTGGTCATCTTGCATTTCCATTACCACAAAATCTGCTAGAAATAGAAACCTGTCAACTTTAACCAGTACATCCTCACAAATACCATATGGCTTAACCTCATAATTATTTTCTAGCTGAATCGTCATGTTGCTTTGTCTTGATTCTTTAAGTCCCAACTTCTTGAATGTAGAAAGAGGCATCAAATTAATACTTGCCCCGGAGTCACACAATGCTTTTCCGAATTTCACCTTGTCGATGTAACATGAAATATTAAAGCAGCTCAGATCTTGTATTTTTGGTGGCAATGTGCCCAAAATGAAGGCGCTTACTTTCTCTTTAAGAACCACCACCTCAGTATCAGGAATCTTCCTCTTCTTGGTAATTATATCTTTCAGAAACTTTCCATAAGAGGGTATCTTCTCTATCGCTTCTAATAGTGGAATGTTGACAGAAAGTTTCCTAAAACTATCTAGGAACTTTTTGAACTGAGCGTCCACTTTCTTATCCTTCAAACTATTTGGATACGGGACTAGAACGGTCTATTCCCTCTGATGTGGTGGCACATATGGTGTCCTCTTTTGAGTCTCTTCCTCAGCAATGGGCTTTGGTGTGGCATCCTCTACCACATCCTCCGTCGGCTCTGTGATTGTGACCTTCTCTGTGGCCTCACCTATGGTTTCTGGCTGAGGTGTGCTTGGTTCATCGGCCTTAGAGTTTAAAATCTTCTTTCCACTCTGTAACATAATTGCTTTGGCTTGTTGATTTCCTCCTTGATCATTTGTATTTTCGGGAAAACCATGTTGTGTTGGTTTCTTCAAACTTGAAATCTCTGCCACCATCTATGCTAAAGATGTCTTAAGTGTCCTCATCTGAGCTCCATGACTTTATAAAGTTTGCCCAAACTGATTCATGACCTCTCCTTGTTGCTTTATTTGTTGGCCAAGCGTGCTCATGAGTTCTTGATTCTGCTTGTTTACTTGATTGAACTCTCCTCATAGCTCTTTTCTTCTGCAGTGGGTTGTGGCTTAGCTTCCGGATCCTGCAAGAAATTGTTGGGATCTTTGCAAGAAAAGTTATTATCCTTCCTCCAGGAATAGTCGTTATTCCTATATCCCTCTTACTGACGCATGAATTTCACCTATGCTTCATCATCAGACTCTTCATTTTCTTTTGCCAGAAGTTTCTTTGCAAAAAGATCCTTCTTGTCATTCAGTTCTTTAATGGCTTTAGCGTCCCTTATAGATCTAACTTGCTCAGGTGCATCTCTGGTACCCCAGGACTTCTTCTCTGCCATGTTCTTAAGAATCTCCCAACATCTAGTATCAATATTGTTCAAAAAGAAACCTGAACTTGCTGAGTCTAGGTTGCTTCTGTCATGTTCATTCAGAGAAAAGTAGTAAATTTTCACATGTTTCTCCTTGTCTAACCCATGAAGAGGGCATCTTCTCAGCATTATCTGGAATCTTTCCCAGGTCTCCGAATAAGTTTCACATGCATTCTGAGTAAAGTTGTGGATTTTCCTGATTAAATCATTAGTCTTCTTCGATGGAAAGAAACATTCAAAAAATACCTCGATCATCTGATCCCAAGTCTCAACAATCTCATCATCCAAATTTTAGAACCACTCTCTTGCAGTTCCTACAAGAGAACTTGGAAACAGTTTCAAATACAGTGTCTCCTGCGGAAAACGATTGATCTTGATCATATCACAATTTTCCACGAAAGTGCATATGTGGGCCACTGGATCTTCATTCTTTAGTCCATGGAATGCTTGAGTTTTGACTAGATTTATTAGTACCATATCAATTTTATAAGTCGGGATGTTGATAGCCTGCCTCTTGATCGGCCCTTTTGATCCAGAGGAAGAAGATGCCTTGATCTTCTCCCATGTTGTCTTTTTTTCAGCCATCTCTTCTTGTTCAAAATCTGAATTTACTCTTTTGGGTTGATTCTGAATGTTATGCCCCTCGTCGTCTAATCCCGAAGATGGGGCCTATGGTAATGAATGCGTGTAATCTGTGCTACACGTGCTCACCATGCACTGGTACCTACACAATGATATATTTCATTAAGTACAGTGCTAGACGAATATAGATTTCTGAAAATTAGACAATCAATTGCAAGAATTAACAATGTAGTTAAAAGAAAAAATTAGCCTAGAGTGGCCTCTTATATCACTCATAGTGCCAACAATTGTCATCTCCCCGACAACAGCGCCAAAAGCTTGACACTAATTTACAATGCATAGAATGCAAGTGCACATGTCAGAGTAATATAGGCCTTTGTGAGGCCCGAGTCGAACTCATGGAAACATAATTATTGGTAGACTACTACTAACTACTTGCAATCAGATAGACCGATTAAATTGATTTGAGAGTTGATTGAAAAAGAAAAGAAAAATAAAAGAAATAGAGCAATCCATTAAATGTTTTGTTTAATCAATTCAAATGGGAATCTTTAGGATTACGGTTTCACCATAGGTTCTCGTTGTATTCATATCTACGTAGTTAACCTAATCCGTATCTCATTTCGGGTAGTGCCCTGTTTTCAGAATTTCTCACTTTTGTGATACAATTTACTACCTAAATCAAGGTCGGTTCCACGGTAGTAGTAACCTATACCCTAAACTAGGTGCATGAGGACCATACTCTGGGTTTCCACCATTAACCATACATCACCTTGTTCAAAGGATTTATTAGTTAATGTGAATTTTATCTCTTTTCAACCATTAATTCTTCTTTCAAAGTAATTAAAGGCATTAGATTATCATTAGGGTGATCAATCATAATGATATAATGGAGAAAATGAAATCATACCACGGATTTAAGAGACAAATTATGAAATACTATGGTAAAAATGTCATACAACCATCACCCGGGCTACTCCCAGTCCTAAAGATAAAGGGGATTATCCCTGCATGTTCATCTCAATGAAAGACATGATGACAAAAAGGGAAAACATGGAGAAACGTGAATGAAAGTGATGTAAACCCCTGAACGGAGGCGATTCGGGTGTTCCTTGACGTAGAATGTGCGGAAAACGTCCTCTCCGGCTCTCGGAACGATTGAGGCATGATTCTGGGCTTCATTCTTCTCTCCTCCTCTCCTTGAGACTTGTGCAATGACTAATGACGTGATCCCCTGCTTAGGGTTGTCATAACTAGGTATATGCACCACTTTAGATTGCCAAAAGATCACTACCATCCGATTAGAATCAATCTGAAACAAAACCTGATCTGACGGCGTCGATACCATCGACGTGGGTCGATGGCATCGACCTGTCAGAATATCGATAAGTCTTCTTTTTCTGACGTTCCGCCTGATGCAGACTTGATAAGGTATCGACACCTTTAGGTGTCACTTTTATCATCGATCCAATGATGAAGCTGGGCAAGGTTGATAGTATCGACTTTGCATCGATAGTATCAACCATTTGACTGCTGGCTCGTTGTAGGTATCTCGCTACCATCGACTTCGGTGTTGATGGTATCGACGCAACTTGGTTCCTTGCGGCTGTCTCATTGTGACTGAGTCGATACTATCGACATCTTTCGATGGTATCGACAACTGCATATATTCATTTTTCCTGAAATTTCAAGATAAATCCAAATCAACCTTGCTAAAACACATCAATATGATCATTTATAACCAAAAAGATGAAATGCAGTAGATTTGATGCAAAAAGAGATTATAGACTAAAACGAGTGAATCATGTGATATTAACCACAAATGTGACTAATAAACACATAAAATGCATGTAAAACCAGTCTATAAAATGGACTCAAAATCCTCACATCATTCACCTTAATTTATTGGGTATTAGGGTTCTTGGATAAAGCATGCTTTGAAACTTAGTCCATTTTATAGCTCCCAAAAAATTGAGCAAAATTCATGTGCGGTTCACATTCATCCGAGATCTGTAGCATTTCCCATGAATTTATAAAAATTGATATATTATGAGAAATAGAAAAATAATGAAAAACCTGTGTGGATCCCATAATTGCCAACTTGGTATAGCCCTGCTGAGTTGGGTCATTAAGGCACAACCATCTGACCCGAGCCTACCAAAATAGCACCCACAACTAGAAGCAGATGAAAAAAACTAAGATTTTTCATATGATCATACCCACGAGACGATCAAACACTAAAGCTCAAGGACAAAATGGGGATGCTATGACACTGATTCTTCTTCTCAAAACTATAGGAGAATCTAAAAAGACCAAGAGATCACAAACACAATTTTTCTACAAATTATGAAAATCCAAGGTGATGGGCAACTTTGTCGTCATTGATCAAGTTAGGCAAGCCCAAACATGGGGTGAGGTGAGAATGGATTCTCCAAGAAGATCCTCTTGCCAAGATTGGCCTAGGGAAAGCCCCGAGATAGAACATCTCATACAGGCAAAGAGAACCAACTACACTGATTGATCTATCACAACCTCAGTGAAGGTGAAGGCAGACTAAAACATGGCAAAGGTAACCAGAAATGTCAGGACCCAAGTCGCGATGACAAACAATTATAAATAACCCAGAAGGAAGAAAAAGAGACTTACCACAAATCTGATGAAGTGGTGGTATCAATGTTGGTATGTATTCCCATAGAGCAAGTCATGTGATGATTGTAATGGAATACTTTGTAAATGATTTGAATAATAATAAAGGAAATTTTCGATCTATATGTTTTAACTATTTTTGAGATGATAGTGTAGCATGATAGATGTCTAAAGAATGGTTTTACTCAATGATGTATGCTTTTAGGTTAAGGACCTAAATGACGAGATCATATGGATGTTAAGAGTATACTTTCTTGTTCAGCCCCTAGTCAGTTGGTATTGTGGAAATAAACATAGACATCAATAACACTAAAGACTAGATTGTGTGTTGGTTGATGATAGAACTCATTAGTCATGATATAGTGATATCAAACCAAGCACATAGGCACTTGTTAGAGAACAAGTGTACCAGACAGACCCACCGTGAGAGTGACACATGGATCCATGATTTGGTAGTCACAATCATCTCTCACAGTGATGGTGGTGAGTGTGATTCTTCAACCTAAAATCACTACACTCAACACATGTCATTGGGTACACTTTGACATCATCAAATGCAGTCTTGAAACATGGGTTGTTATAAAGGTGATGATTGGGTGGCTTTGACACATGGGGCTTTTGAGGGGTGAGTGATAGATATGGGATTTGTCCATCCTAAGGGAGTTTGATGTCCATGTCCACTTGAAGAGTAGGATTGAGAAAGGGATGTGCATGCATGTATGAATCAATATGTGATATTGATGTCACACACATCTCAGCCAGTATGCTCCGAGATCAAGGAAATGGATGAATGTTGAAAGGATGATTGTACCATGCCTTGAGTCCATTCAGGACATTAGTGACAAAGGAATTCTACATTCACTGTAACACCATTCATGGATTGTAGGATTGAAATTTGTTCTCCAACTTTCTATTTCACTTGGGTAGCACTGATGTGTGACTAGACACCGCTCTTTGCTTGTGAAGTCATAAGTGTTATCGATTTTCACTACCAACGTGAAATGGACCTGCAAGGTCACACACACTATGACATATTCTTAGAAGAGGAGTTTCTCCATAAATATTGTTTAATTGATTACTAAAGGAGTTTAGTAATTCAATTAAACACCCAATCGATTGAAAGCACAAAATCATAGTGTTCAAGGTGTTGGATCAGATGATTAGAGTATCAGATTGATTGAAACTTCAATTGACTGATCTACTGCCCCAACTGACCCACTCATAGAGATGAACTGATCAACTCAGGCTGGTGAGCCGACCGGCTCAGGTCAATGAACTGATCGGTTCACAGTGTTGAATGGGTCGGGTGACCAACCGAGTTCGTTTCACTTGTCAAATTTGATTTGGACAAGGATTAATATATGATTAGTTGGAAACGAACATGACAGTCAATTCGAGTTGGACCAGGAGCATGGAATGATCGGCTCAGATGCCCCAAAGGATCAATTCAGGTGTGAACCGATCGGCTGAGGTCACCAATTTACCATTTTAGGGTTGAAACGATCGGTTCAACTGGCACATTTTGTCAGATTTTGTGGAAAATCTCAAACCCTTCTAATCCTACTTTAATCCCTCATTGTCCGGGGTAGATAACCATGTCCCATGGCCCTCCTATATATAGGGGTATTGGGGCTTCTCTGATAATACAACTCAGAACACCATTTCCTCTGCAAAGTTTCCGTTCTCTCTAGTTGTGGTAACTAGGAGAGCCCAAGCAAGTGCTACCCGATACGGGAGGCACAACAAGGGTAAGAAAACTGCAGAAAAGTGACTGGTGGCAGGAGAGTGTGGTGGTGACCAGTATTCCGACAGGAGGGTACAACTCCTTCCAGTGCTTTGTGCGACAAGATGATCAAAGTTTTAGGTGGTCTGTGTGGACTACTTTAGAAGCGGGAGACTTCTGCCGCTTGGAGGACAACTGTCAATCCCAACAGTCCCAATGCGACCAGGAGCTGCACAGACACCATCCAAGACTGAAGGTGAAGACCGCGCAAGCCACGAGGTAACGTCGCCGAGCAAGCCTCGGGACAAGGTATGTCTCTACAAACCATCCATCCTATTGTAATAGACGTTGACACGATTCCTTTATACTGGGTTTGGGGTGGAGAATTTTTTTTCCGTTGCCTTCTCTGCCTCCTCTAAAACCCAACAGTGGTATCAAAGCCACATCAACTGCTTCATACTTTACAATTATCGATATGATCGATTTTGGTTTGTCGCCTTTATTTATTGTATACGATGTGAATAAAATTGGCTTTATGAATTTCCAATCCTAAATCCACAAATCCTAATATACATATATGATATGTAATATGAATGCACTCGATATGCATTGCCCTTAAACGAGTTTTGTGGTGGATGTATAGCATGGTTATGGCCAATAAACCTATGTATGCTTGGTTGAATGTGGTTGCTTGCATCTCGATCAGCACACTGATTCCCTATCTCCTATTCCTGATGTAACTCAAGATAACTTGAGATTTCTTTCCTACCTTTGCTCCCCCCAAATGTAACTCGGGGTTTCCCTTTTCAAATGTAAAATAGGATAGATCTTTTATTTCTTGTTATGTCGGAGAACGACGGATAACCTGACGATGACTGAGACGATCGGTTCAAGGTGTGAACCGATTGGTTGGAGTTCTAGATGATCGGTTCGAGGAGTGAGATGAGTGGGTGGAAACCTGAGGAGATGCACGAAGACTAGTGAACCGATCAGCTGGAGGTGCCAGTCATTTGATTGGTGGCACCCAACCGACCGGTCTGATGGTGAGCTGATCAATCATGGAGATGAGTTGATCAAACCCAGAAAGGCAAAGAAAAGAGTTCATCTTGTACAAGTTGCATGTGATGTAGACCTAGATGACCGTGATTCTTCTTGGCTCGAGGAATCACATTAGGATGGCCATAATCATTGCTTTTATCGTTTCACATGTTTTCTGTGGGATATAGCATGTATATGATATGTATTATATATTGTGGTGATTGGATATGTATATGTACCTATAAAAACCAAATCCCTCATTAAATATTAAGCCTTATACGCCTTCAATTAGCAACACACATGAAAAACTCAATCGACCAAGCATAGGTTACGCCAAATCGTGGTGTGTCGTCCATCTTATGGAAGTGTGAAGGGTAGACATGTAGGATCTATCAAAGCAGGATGCATGTTTACCGTGTCGGCTTTTGGGTTAGACTTAACTGGTGATTCTTAGAGTGTTTAAGCCCAGAGGCATGGGATGTACGACAAGGAGTTGCACATTTTCATCCATCCAAGAGTTGCATAGGATGCAATTGGCGAGTGTTGCCTGCCTAAATAATCTATATTATGGGCGATCAGCCAAAGCTGACTCATGATTGGATGAAATATGGATCTTGGGCCCACTAGAAGATTGTACGTTGTAATCTTCTGAATTGATAGTGAGGGTTGTCAGTTTGAATCAAAATAGTGGGAGTAGTAATTAAGTGAAGGCCTAATTAACTATTGTCAAATTTTATTCAAATCAAATCAAATCAAATGAAAAGGAGTTTTGACAAATGCAATTTTCTCTTGTAGAATGGCAAAAGAATCATCTTTTAAAATGGGAAAATTAATTGAGAATAAATTCCATAATTGGTTGGGGATTGTGAGAATTGTTCTACAAAATCTAGAAATACCGGTATCCTTTGAATCCACTCCATGTACACTTAATGTGTTATTTGAGAAGAAGGATAGTTCATTGATGAAGATCAATGGAACAAAGTCCAAGGACAAAGGCGAGGTAGAGAAGGGTTCTCTCGCCAAACCAATGTCAGAGTCTTCTGCATGGAAAGGATGGAAGGAACGATGGAAGAAAAAGCAAGAGATAGAGATCTCTACATTTGGTGTATACGTGATAGAGATTAACTATACTACTTCTTTGTCATGGGTACTTGATACCGGATGTGTATCTCACATTTGTTCAAATGTGAAGGATCTTAAGAGAAGTAGGCCTTTGGTGAAAGGCAAGGTTGAACTACAAATTTCCAATGGGGCAAGGGTTTCCGCCAGTGTCGTAGGAACCTATGAGTTAACTCTACCTAGTGGGCTAATAATAGAGTTGAAGAACTGCTATTATGCACCTTCCATAAATAGGAATATCATTTCCGTTTCTTATTTAGACAAGGATGGTTTTGAATTTCTCATTAAGAATGGAAAATGTTCCATTTCAAATGATGGGATCCTTTATGATAGTGCCCAATGTCTTATGGTCTATACTTGATAGATCTAGAGACAAGTGTATACAACGCAAACACTAAAAGGAAAAAACTCAACAACTCAAACAAAACATATCTTTAGCATTGTCGTCTAGGGCACATAAATGAGAAGTGTATCTCTAGACTCCATAAAGATGGTTATCTAGACTCTTTTGATTATGAATCAATAGAGACATGTGAATCTGGTTTGTTGGGCAAGATGACCAAGACTCCCTTTTCAGGTTAAGGTGAGAGAGCTAGTGATCTATTAGGACTCATACATATTGATGTATGTGGGCCTTTTAGAACTAATGCCAGAAATGGGTATCAATACTTCATTACCTTCATTGATGATTTAAGTAGGTATGGCTATGTCTACTTGATGAAACATAAGTCAGAAACCCTTGAAAGGTTCAAGGAATTCATGAATGAAGTTCATACCTAACTTGGTAAAAGTATTAAATCACTTCGATCCGATCGAGGTGGAGAATACTTAAGCCAGGAGTTTGAGGACCTTCTGTGAGCCCGTGGTATCGTATCACAATGGACTCCACCTGGAACACCACAACATGATGGTGTGTCTGAAAGAAGGAATTGCATGTTACTGGACATGGTGCGATCAATGATGAGTTCTGTTGATCTTCTGATTTCCTTCAAGGGTCATGCTCTTGAAACCACTGCGTTTACACTTAATTGAGTACTATCTAAATCGGTTCAAAAGACACCATGTGAGATATGGACTAGGAAGCGTCCCAATATGTTTTTTATGAGGATTTGGGGATGTGAGGCATATGTCAAGAAAATGTTTCCTGACAAGCTAGGCCCTAGATTTGATAAATGTTATTTTGTTGGATATCCTAAGGAGACCAAGGGATATTACTTATTCCACCCAACTGACAACAAATTGTTTGTTGCTAGGGATGTTGTGTTCCTAGAAAAGGAAATTATTTCCAAAAGAAATAGTGGGAGGAAAATAGAGCTTGAAGAGGTTCAAGCCCAACAAGAAAACATTGATCCAGTGGATGTACAAGAGGAACATAGAGGTTCACAAAGTGTTGTGGAATCTTAGTCTCCTCAAATAACACAAGGACCTCATAGATCTAGTAGGAAACACCTTGAACCTGAGAGGTTTGGATACCTTATGACTCAGGAAGGCGGTGAGTTGATCATAGATGATGATCCAACTACTTATCTAGAGGCTATGGAGGGACCAGATTCTGAGTAATGGCTTGAGGCCATAAAATCTGAGATGGAATCCATGTACTCCAACAAAGTATGGACTTTGGTGGAACCACCTGATGGGGTAAAACCCATAGGATGCAAGTGGGTCTTCAAGAAAAAGACCGACATGGATGGAAATGTGCAAACTTATAAAGGCAGATTGGTTGCAAAGGGTTTCCGACAAGTTCAAGGTGTTGACTATGATGAAACTTTTTTCTCCAGTTGCCATGATTAAGTCCATTAGGATCATGCTTGCTATTGCAGTTTACTATGACTATGAGATATGGAAAATGGATGTTAAAACTTCATTCCTTAATGGGAATATAAATGAGGATGTATACATGACACAACCTGAAGGTTTTGTAGATCCAAAGAATGCCAATAAAGTCTGTAAGCTACAAAGGTCAATCTATGGATTGAAGAAAGCGTCTCGAAGTTGGAATCTTTGATTTGACAAGGAAGTCAAAATATTTGGCTTTATTGAAAATGAAGATGAACCTTGTGTGTACCAGAAGGTTAGGGGGAGCATGATCACATTCCTCATATTGTATGTAGATGACATACTATTGATGGGGAATGATGTCTCAGCCTTAGATAAGGTAAAGACTTGGCTTGGAAATACTTTCTCAATGAAGGACTTAGGAGAAGCATCCTACATTCTAGGTATTAAGATCTATAGATATAGATCTAGAAAGCTTCTCCGACTAAGTCAGAGCACGTACATTGACAAAGTGTTGAAGCGGTTCAGCATGGAGAACTCAAAGAGAGGCATCATCCCCATGCCACATGGAGTCACCATCTCTAGAGATCAATGTCCCCAATCTTGTGAAGAGAGGGAGTGTATGAATGGGATACCATATGCATCACCCATTGAATCCATCATTTACGCTATGTTGTGCACATGCCCATATCTCTCGTATGCCCTTAGCATGATGAGCAGGTACCAGTTAGATCCCAGGGATGCTCACTAGACAGTCGTAAAGAACATCCTCACGTACTTGCAAAGGACTAAGGATTAGTTCCTTATATACGGTGGCGAGGAAGAACTGGTAGTAAGGGGTTACACCGATACAGGCTTCTAAACCGAAAAAGATGATTACAGATCGCAATCAGGATTTGTATTTTACCTAAATAATGGAGCTGTGAGCTGGAAGAGTTCCAAGCAAGAAATAGTTGTTGATTCTACTATAGAGGTTGAGTATATTGTTGTTTCACATGCAACAAAGGAGGTTGTGTGGATCTGGAAGTTCATCACTGAACTTGGTGTAGTTCCCAGTCGTTGTGATGCAATTGAGCTTTATTGTGACAATAATGGAGCTATTTATCAAGCTAAGGAGCCAAAATCACATCAGCGGTCCAAGCACATACTACAGTGCTTCCATCTCATATGAGAGATTGTACAACGAGGAGATGTGAAGATTTGTAAAGTACCAACTGAAGACAACATAGTTGATCGACTGACTAAGGCCCTTTCTCAATAGAAGCATGATGGTCATGCTAGGTCACAAGGACTGAGGTTCCTAGGTGACTGGCTCTAAGTGCAAGTGGGAGTCTATTGTTATGTTTGCCCATAGAGAAAGTCATGTGATGATTGTAATGGGATACTTTGTAAATGATTTGAATAATAATAAAGGCAATTTCTAATCTATATGTTTTAACTGGTTTTGAGATGATAGTATAACATGATAGATGTCTAAAGAATTATTTTACTCAATGACGTATGCTTTTAGGCTAGGGACCTAAATGATGAGATCATACATATGTTAAGAGTATACTTTCTTGTTCAGTCCCTAGTAAGTTGGTATTATGGAAATAACCATAGACATCAATAACACTAAAGACTAGATTGTGTGTTGGTGGATGAAAAAATCTTATTAGTCATGATATAGTGATATCAAACCAAGCACATAGGTACTTGTTAGATAACAAGTGTACCAGACAGACCCACCGTGAGAGTGACACATGGAACCATGATTTGGTAGTCACAGTTAGCTCTCACAGTGATGGTGGTGAGTGTGATTCTTCGACCTGAAATCACTACACTCAACACATGTCATTGGGTACACATTGTCATCATCAAACGCAGTCCTAAAACATGGGTTGTTATAAAGTTAATGATTGGGTGGCTTTGACATATGGGGCTTTTGAGGGGTGATTGATAGATATGCGATTTGTCCCTGCTAAGGGAGTTTGATGTCCATGACCACTTGATGAGTAGGATTGAGAAAGGCATGCACATGCATGTGTGAATCAATATGTGATATTGATGTCACACACATCTCACTCAGTCTGCTCTGAGATCAAGGAAATGGATGAACATTGAAAGGATGATTGTACCATGCCTTGAGTTCATTCAGGACATTAGTGACAAAGGAATTATACATTCACTGTAACACCATTCACGGATTGTAGGATTGAAAGTTGTTCTCCAACTTTCTATTTCACTTGGGTAGCACCAATGTGTGACTAAGCACCACTTTTTGCTTGTGAAGTCATACGTGTTATGGACTTTCACTGCCAACGTGAAATGGACCTGGAGGGTCACACACACTAGGACATATTCCTGGAAGAGGAGTTTCTCCATAAATCTTGTTTAATTGATTACTAAAGGAGTTTAGTAGTTCAATTAAACACCCAATCGATTGATAGCTCAAAATCATAGTGTTCAAGGTGTTGGATCAGATGATTAGGGTATCAGATTGATTGAAACTGTAATTGACTGATCTACTACCCCCAACCGATCGGCTCATAGAGATGAACTAATCGGCTTAGGCTGGTGAGCTGAACGGCTCAGGTCAATGAACCGGTTGGTTCACAGTGTTGAACTGGTCGGGTGACCAAACAAGTTCATTTCACTTGTCAAATTTGATTTGGACAAGGATTAATATATGATGTGTTGGAAACGAACATGAAAGTCAATTCAAGTTGGACCAGGAGCATGAACTGATTGGCTCAGGCATGAACCGATCGGCTCAGATGCCCCAAATGATCGGTTCAGGTGTGAACCGATCGGCTGAGGTCACCAACTGACCATTTTAGGGTTGAAATGATCGGTTCAACTGGTGCAGTTTGTCAGATTTTGTGGAAAATCTCAAACCCTTCTAATCCTGCTTTAATCCTACATTGCCCAGGGTAGAGAACCATGTCCCATTACCCTCCTATATATAGGGGTATTGGGGATTCTCTGACAGTACAACTCAGAACAGCAGTTGCTCTGCAAAGTTGTCATTCTCTCTGGTTGTGGTAACCAAGAGAGCCAGAGCAAGTGCTACCCGATATGGGAGGCACAGAAAGGGAAAGACAACTATAGAAAAGTGACTGGTGGAAGGAGAGTGTGTCGGTGACTAGTATGCCGATAAGAGGGTATGACTCCTTGCAATGCCTTCTGTGACAAGGTGATCGGAGTTCCAGGTGGTCTGTGTGGACTACTTCAGAGGCGGGAGACTTCTGCCGCTCGGAGGACAACTGTCAATCCTGACAGTCTCGGTGAGACAAAGGAGTTGCACAGACACCATCCAAGACCGAAGGTGAAGACCGCGCACGCCGCGAGGTAACGTCACTGAGCAAGCCTTGGGACAAGGTATGTCTCTACAAACTATTCTTCCTATTGTATAGACGTTGATGCGATTCCTTTATACTAGGTTTGGGGAGGAGAAATTTTTTTGTTTCCACTTCCTTCTTTGCCTCCTCTAAAACCCAATAATCAGGACCTTTGCAAGGATTCAATGAAACAAAAGAGGTAGTCAAAGTTGGTTGTGTTGGTTCCAATGTGAGTTGAAACTTGGTCAATGTTGGTATCAAGGTGTAGTTGAGGAAGACTAGTTATGAGGCAAATGAGAGCATAGGATAAAGTGGAGTTGATTCTAAAGGGTTGTGTGAAGGTCTAGGGAGGTCTTTTTATAAGTTTTATGACTCAAGACAATAGAGAATCCCAACCATGATGGGAAGTAGGGGAAGGGTATGGGTTCTTATCAACTGGGAGTAGGAGGGGTCAAGTCCCTATCAAAGCATAGATCATCAAGTTTGTCTAGATGCATCAAAGGGAGTGAAGGGTCTCTCTACTTGTGGGAATTCTTAGAGTGGGAGGGAGAGACTAGCACAGAGTGGATGGATTCAAGGCATGCAAAGTCCCATGATCACTAGGAAATGGGAAAAGGGGAAGAGTTTGCATGATCCAAGAGTTCAAGTGAAAATTGGACTTCGGTCAATGTGATGCCCATTAAGTCACGAGAACTTAGTATAAAGTGACACAATGATTAAATTATCATCATTTAGGGTTTACAAGCTATATTTTTACTTTCCTATTTATAATAGAGGGTTCTAGGGTACTTCATTCAATCCCAAACCTCATAGGTCACTTGTTTATACCTCAAGGGGTTTTCCTTATTTGAAATACATAAGGAGCTATAATTCTCTTTTTAGAATAAACTTTAGTTCATTATATCAGATTAATTATAATGGATTTGGGGATAATATTTTTGGGAAATTCCTTTTATTGTTAAATCAATTTCCCATCTCAATAATTAGGCAGAAATATGCACATAAATAGGATCAATTTCATTCTCAAATGACATGTGAGACTTATTCATCAATTATATCTAAATTGGATGTAAGTAAATAAAAAATAAATTTGAATTGGTATCACATGTTTCTTAATTTAGGATAACGTGGTTTAAATCTCATATTCATATTATGGGTTTGTGGAATAATTAAATTTAAATAGGAAAACAAATAATGTCCATAATAAGGGGTTATTTGCATTGAAGTCCAAGATTTGAATTTAGCTAGTGGTCAAATTTTTTATAACACCCTAATCTTATTTTACTCAAAATTTGGGATATTACAATTCTACCTCCTTATATTAAAAAATTTCTCCAAATTTTACATGTACTACCTGTTGGTATGATTGCCTAGAGAGCCAATCATATGATGATTTTATTGATATATTGTGACGCCCCCAGATTTTCTAAAACTTAATCTAATGTGCGACGTCCAAATTGAAACCCTCACCTCAGGGAGAATCCCAATTTAAAGACCACACACTAGGCTAAGAAGAAGAAAATCAGAGGAAGTCAAAAGGAAACAATCAGTAGCGCATGAACATGCACAATAATAAAACCATACACATATGTTCACCATTCAACATATAATTACAACATGAATTGTCACATCATTTGATATTACATATTGAATAGAAAAATTATACATATACATGTACTACCACTAAACTACAAGATTTTAAGACAATAGGTCCACCTGTACATCAGCTTGCCATACAACTCTCACGATCCTAGATCTTCAAGATCATATGTCCAAATCACCTAAACAAAAGATTACATCTAGTACACATCAGCACAATATTCAAGAATATTGTACTGAGTACGCCTACGTATCTTTTATATAGCTCTCATCATATCTTGGCAATAAGATAAAACTAATACTTGGCAGCATTAAAAAAATATAAGAAAATGTGTATACTTGTACAAGGATGTTCATTAACAAAAGAGAACACATATTTTAAGCTTATTTTCCATTATATATCCATGCATTTGCCACCTGAGGGAATAATGCATCATCTCAGCTACCAAAGAGTATGAGATGTAAGGCCTTATGATCTACTACCAAAGAGTTAGATCATTGTACAATGTGATCTTCTACCAAAGAGAATGATCACTTTCCAGCACTATGCTACCAAAAAGAATTAGTGCTTTCATATAATGGAATAGATATATTATGTTTCATGTGTTCATAGCAATAAGTATGGAAAATCAAGAAACATATCATACAAAAACAATCATTTCAACCAATATCATATGTTAAGTATTTTACTACATGTATAACACAAGCATATTGTATAATAGGCCAAGTAAGAGGTAATGGCATACCTTGATCAAGATATCCTAATTGTCATATATCCCTCATGTCAATTCTAACCTTGGTCAAACCCTGGTCATGACAACATCATGTACCGTCATCAGGTTCTCGTCATCTTTAACCCTAGTTATGTCCATTAGGGTTTAGCTTAGCTCACTAAGGTATGTGCATCATTACTTGCATTCTTATCTTAGATTTGTCTTACTAATTTTATTTTCTAGATTATTTCCTCATAATAGGGTTCAACATTTGAATATCAGGTTCCATATCATTTTGTGCATATATTAACCCTAGATCATATTCATCAAGCATGTTAGGGTTATAACCCATGTATTAAGGGTCATCTTCATATAACATGTATTTAGTGAATTTAACTAATCTTAGATTTACATATTATCTTCTAGTTGCTGATATGAACTTATTCTGTAAATTTCATCATTTATTGAGCATGTATCTATTTATTGCATTTTATTTAGGGTTATTAGCCCTAGATTGACATTCTAAGAAAATTACATGATTTTGTGCATCAACATCATAATATCTAACCTAATATAGATTAAAAACATGATTTATAATTTACTGACATTTTATCATAATTTTAAGACATTATTTGCTATTTATTATCCATGAAACAAGCATTATACATATTACATGATAAGAGTCTGTCCCCTCACTTCCCGTCGCTCTGGAGATTTGGGTACCGAGTAGTGGACGTCTTTACCACCCATGTAGGGTTTCATCTCTTGCAGGTTCAAGCATTTTAGGTTATCTTCTGGTCTCATTCTCAGATGGCGGCAGAGTTAGTAGATAGATATGTAGGTCTTCAGCTGTCGAATGACGAAGAGGAACCCATTGATGTTCAACCAGTGGGCAGCGGCGATTAGGAGGACCATACATAGTTGGCGTTGATAGGGAAACTGCTGACAGATCGCAGATACAATTTTCGAGCTATGGAGAGGACAGTAACACAGGCATGGAATCTCAAAGAGAAGGTTGATTTCAAGCAATTGGAATGGGATATATTTGCAATGCAGTTCACTCACTGGCGCGATAGACAAAGTGTCATCAACGGGGCACCTTGGCACTTTGACGGAAAGCTTTTGATGTTCAAAGAGGTCTACAAGGACGAACAACCAGGGTAGGTTATCATTAACATGATCCCCTTTTGGATTCGTTTGTATGGACTCCCTCTAGGTTATAGAGGAGAAGGCACGGTTCGTGAAATTGTTGGGTGGGTCAGAGACGTAACTAAAGTGGACACTAACGGATCAGGATGGGATGCATCTACCCGAGTTAAGGTTTTGCTTGATGTCACCACACCCTTGAAGCGAACGCTGAAGATCAGAATGAGAGGCAACAACGTCATGGAGATAGAGGGGAAATACGAACATCTCTCCATTTTTTGCTTTGTGTGTGGAGTGCTTGGGCACATAGACAAAGACTTCCAGGGAGCCAACGCTGAGCAAGACCACATGCAACAGTGGGGGAACTGGCTGTGAGAATCACCATGGAAGCAACGGAGGCTCAAGCACGACATCGGGGGGAACAACAGACCAGCACGGCACAAACTCATGTTTAGAACAAATAAGACGGAGACGCAGCCCCAACAGGGAAGTCGTACACACAGCGGATCGGACGAGACACAGTCGGAGAATCAAAGTAATGGTGAGATGGAGGGTGCAGATTGAACTTTTCCAGGGCGCAACGTCGGGGATGCATCGAGTGGAACCAATAGTGTAGTGACGACAGACACGCGAGACAGAGCAACACAACATCACAATGAACACATCATCGGCAGGGAGGCGAAGAGCGCGGGGGGGAACGATGACGTTGTGTCGTTGGAAAGAAGAAGAAAGAGGGGCAACTGTGTTGACGAGTCGTAGAGGACTGTGGGTGGTGCCAAAGGAGAGATGGAAAGGGGTAAGGGGAAACCAGAATGAGACGGTCGTCTTGACAGTCATCAGAACGGTGGGCGCAATAGTGGGGGTCCAAGGAACATAGGGGTAGACAGGTTGGAAATCAATGGGGGCCAAGTGGGGCAGGAAGGGAGGGATGGAGTAACGTTGTGTAATGCCAGGAAACACCTAGTAGAGTGGGGCATCGGGGAGGTAACAGGTGATGGGTGAGTGGTAACGTTGCACGACATGTAGTATGAGGTGTGTTGCATGGATGATGGAGGTGACCAGGCTGGGAGTGTTAAGATAAATGAAGTTGCACCTGTAGTGCAGGAAGAAGAGGGTGATGGAGACGTGATAGGGAATTCAGGTTGTCAACACAGTGGTGAGGGGAAGGGAAAGCATGTGAATGTATCCAGACCAACGACACCCCTCTTGCAATGCCAACACGATGAGGGACATAGAAATGACAAAACTAAGGGGAATCATCGTGCAATCACTAGAGCACAAAGGAGGAAGGTTGCTGGACCAAAAGAAAAGCAATTGTCGAGTTCAACCTGAGCAAAAAAGAAACATCAACCGTGGGTGTACAAAATGGGTAGAGGTGCCCAACTCGGCATCCTAGAGGAGGAGGTGATGTGGGAAAAATGTGTAGGAAAGCAAGACAGGAACTCATAGTGATGTGACATGGAGCTTGATGAAATACCAATGACTGGGACTGGTGAGAAGAAGGCAAAGCAAACTTCAAAAGGGGTATCTACCTCAACCAGGGTTTGTGAGACCCATGTGTCGGAGATAGGCGGTGTCCAATCTCATGAAGAACAATGAAACTCTTCAGCTGGAACTATTAGGGCTTGGGCGACCCTGACACGTGCACGGTTATCCGATCGCAGTGTTGGAGAGAGCGCCCAAATATAATTTTCATAATGGAAACTATGATTTTTGGGAAGAAGATGGAGGGAGTTCAAATAAGTTGTGGGTTCAAATATGGCATGTGCATCTCTAGCACAGGACGGGCAGGAGGAATCAGTTTTTGGTGGAAAGATACAGAGGTGGAGGTTCTCAACTACTCTAATAGACATGTCACCAGTCTAGTCAAAGATAGTGATACAGGGACCACTTGGCGTGGCATTGGGATATATGGGTGGGCAGATCAGCAGAACAAAGCAAAGACATGGGACTTGATGAGGAGGCTAAAGGCTGAGGCTGAGGAACTAGTTCTTTTCTTTGGGGATTTTAATGAGATAGTTTCTAATTATGAGAAGAAAGGTGGACCACCCAGAGAGGAAAAGTTCATGCAAAACTTCAGGGACACTATTGATGACTGTGAATTGGAGGATCTCGGTTTTGAAGAAAATGTCTACACTTGGAGACGTGGGTTGTCAAAAACAACTCTTGTGCAAGAAAGACTTGATAGATATCTTCCAGAACTCACATGGCGGGATTTATTTAGTCACTGCAAGATCATCCATCTTCCTATCTATGAGTCGGATCATGCTCCTATCATCTTGATAGCCGAGAATAGAAAACAAAAAGGGAGAAGGAGAAGAAAGTTCTTTGCCTTTGAGCCTATGTGGGTAGGAGAGGAGGTGTGTGAAACCATTATTGGGGAAGCATGGACAAGTGGTGGTGACCTGAAGACAAAGATAAATAATTGCAAAGATCATCTCAATAGGTGGGTTGTAAATAAGTTTGGGAATTGGAAAAAAAAGATCAATGATCTTGAAGGCGAGCTAAAGAAAATTCAGGCACAACATCCGGACCATGTATACCTTGAAAGGGAAGAAGAGATTTCTAGAGAGATGCAATATTGGCTAAAGAGAGATGAGGAGTATTGGGCAGCATGGGCACGAGTAAACGAACTCAAGGAGGGGGACCGCAACACAATTTACTTCCATCAAAAGGCATCTAGTAGGAGACGAAGAAACTGGATAGAGGGTCTTGAGGATGATCAAGGGAATTTCAAAACTCATGCAGATGATATTTCATCCATCATCACCAATTTCTTCTCCAAGTTGTTCCAAAGTAGAAATCCCATGGGGTTTGAACAAGCAACAAGAGGCATTAGAAGGATGATTAGTGAAGAACAAAAAGAAAATATTGAAAGAGAGATCACAAACAAGGAAATATGGGTAGCTCTTAAACAGATGCACCCTAATAAAGCACCAGGTCTGGATGGTTTGAAAGCAATGTTCTATCAAAAGTACTAGGGTATTATGGGTCAAGATGTGTCTAGATACATTAAAAGACGGTGGAGAGGAGAAAGGAGTTTATAGGAGGTAAATGAAACACCGGTGGTGATGATCCCAAAGACTGAAAAACCCAAAACAATTGGAGAGTTCCTCCTGATTAGCCTTTGCAATCTGTTGTACAAACTTTCTTCTAAGGTGATGACAAATAGACTAAAGCCTCTCATAAACAGTATTATAACGAAGAATCAAAGTGCTTTTATTCTGGGCCGTTTGATCACCGATAATGCTCTCATTGCTTATGAACTTTTCCATGCCATGAAGAGGGATAAAGGAAAGAAGAAACACAGCCTTGCTTTAAAGCTAGACATGTCCAAAGCTTATGATAGGGTTGAATGGAGTTTCCTAAATTATGTGATGGAGAAAATGGGGTTTGGAGGAGTATGGAGGGAGAAGATTCTAGACTGCATCACATCTGTCCAACACATATTTGCCATCAATGGGGACCGGACCAGGAGAACAAAACCTTCGCGAGGACTTTGCCAGGGTGACCCTCTCTTTCCCTACCTTTTCATCATATGTGCGGAAGCTTTTTCTACCATGTTAAGTATTGCTGCTCGTGACAACCTTATACATGGCACCACTCCGTGTAGAGGGGCACAATGAATATCTCACCTTTTCTTTGCATATGACAACATCCTTTTTGCTAGAGCAACCTCGTCAGAATGTTTGAAGATTGGTGAAATTATCATCCACTATGAACAGGCATCCGGTCAACAAATTAATCTATCACAGACAAAGGTAGTTTTTAGCAAAGGGGTGACGACAACAAAACAAGTAGAACTAAAGGGTTTGCTGCAAGTAAAGAAGGTGGAGAGGTACGCAAAGTATCTTGGTATCCCAACAATGATAGGAAGATCAAAGAAACATATTTTTAGTTTTATGAAGGAGAGGATTTGGAAAAAATTCAAGGTTGGTCCGAGAAGTTACTATCCAAGCCCGACAAGGAGGTTCTTATCAAGGCAGTGGCACAGGCTATCCCGACGTATGTGATGAGTATTTTCTAGATACTAGAGGGTACACTTGATGAAATCCAAAGTATCATTGCAAGGTTTTGGTGGGGTGCAAAAGGAAATGAAAGAAAGCTAGCATGGAAAAGGTAGGAAAATATGCATAAACCAAAAAAGGTGGAGGACTCGGCTTCAAGAATTTTCATATGTTCAACCTAGCACTACTAGCCAAACAATTATGGAGGTTAGGAGTGAATCCACAGTCACTTGTGCATAAGGTTTTGAAGGCATGATATTTTCCTAGAACATCCATTTGGGATGCAAGAAGAGGCTACAATCCTAGCTATACATGGAGGAGCTTATGGGGAGCAAAGGCACTGTTGAAGGAAGGAATGGAGTGGAGGGTAGGAAATGGGAAAGATGTGGACATTTGGGAAGACTCATCGCTGCCGGGAGAGGAAGACAGTCTAGCACGCTTCAAGACCTCGGATGACATACCCTACTGGAAGGTAAGTGAGCATATGACATCAGATGGCCTTGACTGGGACATTGACAAACTTGAGCCTTGTTTTGCACCGTCTTACATAGAAAGGATAAAAGCTATCCCACTCAGTATATGTGAACATGATGATATATGGTCGTGGTGGCCGGAAAAGAAGGGTATATTCATGGTGCGGTCAGCATACTGGTTAGCCATGCTTGGAAAAGAGGAGGCTCGGCAACATGTAAGGCAGTAGGGCGCCAACTTATGGCAGCGCATTTGGAGAGGGGGGTGGACACCCAAGATGGCACACTTTATTTGGAGAGTGTGCACAGGGGGCTAGCAACCAAAGGGAGGCTGTTCGATAGACATTGCATCCAGGATGGTACATGTCAGCTTTGCATGTCGGAAAAGGAAACAATTCCACATATGCTATTCCGATGTCTAAATGCTACTGAGGTCTGGGAACAACTGGATAGAGGGACCCAAGAGTGGGTGGAAGACTACAAGGATGAAGACATCACCATCACCATGGGGGCGTCTATCGAGAGGGCAGATAAGGACGTGATTGTTGCTGCTATGTGGGATGTTTGGAGGGGAAGCAACATGCATGTTTTCCAAGAAGGCGAAGTACACAGTGGCTACCTATACTGGTCGACACTGACATGGGTCAAGCATGATGGGGGAGAGAAGAACCTAAGGAGGTGGAACAACGCACAACATGGTAGTGAAGGAAATCCACGGTTGTTTAAGGCAACACCTGGATGAGTAAAGATAAATGTTGACGCTTCATGTGGGGAGGACGGAGAGGGAGACATAGGAATGGCGATGCGGGATAGCGAAGGAGTGCTAATAGGGGTCGCGGGTGAGAAGATTAGTAAACACACTCAGGTAGAAACAACAGAAGCTACAGCCTTGAGAGCAGCACTCCATTGGGCACACAACCATGGTGACATACAAGTGTAGGTGGAGACAGACGCTCTTGAGGTGGTCCAATCTTATAGTGACTCCTCTTCTAGGAGGGACTACGTGGGGATCCTTGCAGACGATATTAGGAACCTGAAACAACTTTTTTCTTTTTGCAGCATTTCTTATGTTAGTTGGTCTTGTAACAAGCCTACACATGAAGTTGCCACAATGGCATGAAACAGACAAGTGGATAGCTTTAGTTTTTTCCAGTCTTTTCCTTTAAGTCTTGTAAACATTGCTCTGGCTGATTTAGACTAATTTAGTTTTGTTGTCAGGGGGCCCCAATCATAGGACCCTCTGTCCCCTCTAAAAAAAACATATTACATGATATCACTACTATTTAGTCATCAAAAGACTGATATAAAGGTGCCATGTTGTTCTACTCATTTTTCTAAGAATTTCGTTATATTATATGTATTTTCTAGATATACAGGCTAATTACTACAAATTATTGAAGTTCTAAGCATTTACTAAATCATTTACATTTTTGGGCGAATAGAAAGGCGCGACGTGTCCACTCAGCACCTGGCTCACTGAAAAAGGAAATGATTTAGTAAATGCTCAGAACTTCAATAATTTGTAGTAATTAGCCTGTATATCTGAAAAATACATATAATATACCAAAATTCTCAAAAAAATGAGAAGAACAACATGGAACCTTTATATTAGTCTTTTGATGATTAAATTTTAGTGATATCATGTAATATATAATTCTTGTTTCATGGATATTAAATAGCAAATGATGTCATAAAATTATGATAAAATGTCATTAAATTATAAATCATGTTTTTAATATATATAAGGTCAGATATTATGATGTTGATGCACAAAATCATGTAATTTTCTTTGAATGTCAATCTAGGGCTAATAACCCTAAATAAAATGCAATAAATACGTAGATGCTCAATAAATGATGAAATTTATAAAATAAGCTCATATCAGTAACTGGAAGATAATATGTAAATATAAGATTAGTTAAATTCACAAAATCCATGTTATATGAAGATGACCCTGAATACATGGGTTGTAACCCTAACATGCTTAATGAATATGATCTAGGGTTAATATATGCGCAAAATGATATGGAACTTGATATTCAAATGTTGAACCCTATTATGAGGAAATAATCTGGAAAATGACATCAGTAAGAAAAATCTAAGATAAGAATGCAAGTAATGATGCACATATCTTAGTGAGATAAGCTAACCCCTAATGGACATAACTAGGGTTAAAGATGATGAGAACCTGATGACGGTACATGATCTTGTCTTGACCAGGGTTTGACCAAGGTTAGAATTGACATGAGGGATATATGATGATTAGGATATCTTGATCAAGGTATGCCGTTACCTCTTACTTGGCTTATTATATGATATGCTTGTGTTATACATGTAGTAAAATACTTGGCATATGATATTGGTTGAAATGATTGTTCTTGTATGATATGTTGCTTGATTTTCCATACTTATTGCTATGAACACATGAAACATAATATATTTGTTCCATTATATGAAAGCACTAATATTCTTTGGTAACATAGTGCTGGAAAGTGATCATTCTCTTTGGTAGTAGATCACATTGTACAATGATCTAACTCTTTGGTACTAGATCATAAGGCCTTACATTGCATACTCTTTGGTATGCATTATTCCCTCAGGTGGAAAATGCATGGATATATAATGGAAAATAAGCTTAAAATATGTTATATGATGGTTGTTCTAAACAAACTTATATGAGTGGCTCCTCAAACATATATATAAACTTAATCTAGTCCAATTGAGGTTCTCCTGACCCATATCATGAGGGTAGTGCCATGCTCAGTCTCTCTGAGCTAACTCAACTCTATGAATATCTCATATGCATAATATCTATCTTCCCTCTTTTGTCTACGGTTATTGGGTATACCTCATTGGCACTAGTCGATTTCTTCACTAGCTCTAGCCACATAAGCAAAATCAAAACATGCTATGACATACTCTTCATAGGTCTCTACCCATGAGACATCCTTACCCAAAACTCTCTTAGCAACATAACCACTAGATTCCTATAAGGAACCACCAACCTGAGCATGAGGCTTCACAAAATTAAAACATATACCTCCTCCAGGGTCTTGGGACTCTCTTTCCCTCACCCAAATGGTAGGTTCTCATATTTCTTATTCACATATGCACATATAACCAGCCTCTCTCCAACTCTAGGGTTTGGTCATCCCAAGGACATCTAGGGTTCAAGAAATATATATAAGTCATGCATAAAGAAACTCAACTCAATCACTAAGGAGTATTATAGTTTAGGATACATCATATCACATATTTCTCATAATTCTCATATCTTGGAGTTTAGGTTCTCTGACCTTCTCCTACTGGGTCTCACTCTCACTGGAGTTAACCCTAAAAATGGTCCTAACACTAGAGGTCCTCCTTTGTAATAGAGCTTGAGGTTCATGTTGATCCACATCTTATCTTAACTTAACAAGTCTTATCTCATAAAAGGCCTAGTTACTTGCATCATCAAAACTTATCTTGCATCCTCAAAACTGAACTTATGTCCTCAAAGACAAACATATATCATCATAAACCATCTTATATCATATATACAAGACTTACTGTTACGACCCCACCTCTCGATAACCCCCAATTAAGGGAGACCGAGATGTCAAAGCCGCACACATAATTTCTGGATCAAAGGTTCAACAATTAACCAAGAACAATTATTAAATTTTAACAGACTAAACTGGAAAGCTATAAGAAAATAGACTTTTGCATACCTCTTTGAAAGATTGGATTTCTAAACCTCTATCCGCACTAGGACTAATCTAATTATTACCTCCTTGTTCTTTAATTCATGTATTTCACAATATGACAATTTATTGTTTGTCCTTTTGGCTTTGTACCTAAAACGCCGACAAACAAAACGTCGGTCAACATAAAGTTGGTATGTGGGGGAATCAGTAGTCATACAACTATGATAACAATGTATTGTAGCAAATTACCATTTAACAAACAATTTTACATTTTAAATATAATTGCACAATCCATGCATTCCCTATCCTCTGCGTTGTCCCTACGATGGACCTGGATGCTACTTTCCTTATAGTAGATCCCCATTAAACCCCTCATGGTCCCACCTATAGGTAAACCAGTTTCTAGAGTTGAGTCACATGGCACTACCCGTAAGTAGCCCACTACTTAACTCATGGCATGTTAAAGGGTCTCATGGCACTACACTTGGTAGCCCAATTTCCAACCCACGATATCCTAGACCTTACTCTAGGTTACCCCTTTTAGCCTTTACAAGCCACAGAGGTGGATTCAGATCTAAGCTAGTTATATATATATATATATATATATATATATATAATCATGTTGATAATCATAGTCACTTTATAGTTGCATGAAATAAAAGGCATCCAACAGTTATTTTCAAGCAACCCAAAAAAAACATTCAGAAATCACCGTGAAACTAAAGCGATTATTCATAAGCATAACCACATACTTATTCAGTAGATTTGAGATAGAATTAACCAGAACAGAGAAATCTCAATCAAGCAACCAATTATGCACAAAATCCTAAAATAAATATACCAATTTCCTTTTATTAATATTTATCCAATATCATCATATTCCTTAGGATTTCTATTCCAATTTTAGGGTTTCCTTGGAAATTAGGGTTTCACTTCATCTTTTATTATTCTAAACCCTAATTTCATACTATTACTCATAAACCCTAATTATCTCATCTATTCTTCAATATTAAGGTTATCATAACAACATATAACCCTATCTTTGGATTAAAGGCACCATTAACCATTAATTAAGTTCATTAAGCCTCTTTTACATTGAAGTTGCTATTTTTATACTTTTAATCCATGACAAGATCATTATATGAATTATCATCAATTCAAAGTTCATTATAGTCTAATCACATATGAACTTGATTTACCATAAATCTACCTTTTATTCATGAGAAAACCCTAATTACTACATATAGGGTATTTATCTAGAATTAAGGACTTTTGTATATAAAATAACTTAGAACCATAATTTAACAACATATTTTCACATTTTTTGTATTAAATATGATCTTATCCTCTTTTACCCTAAATTAGGGTTTCTAAATGCTTAATCATTCTCATATGCGGTAAAAACCCTAAATCATGCAATTTCACATCTAGAACAGGTTCAAATCTAACATTATCATTCAACAGGTTATTAATACTTAAATTAACCCATTAAGCATACTAGATTCAACCTTTAATCACAAATAGGGTTTTTAACTTAACTTTAATGCACTTTTCATCAACTTATTGTACTTATGCAATTAGGAAAGGAATCAATCTTTAATATCATTTTTATTGTATTCCTCTCGTTCTCCTAATCAATTTTCATATTTTATACGTACTAATCTGAGCTACCAATCTTTAGTTATGAAATTTGCAAAAGTTACCTTTTTGGACCAACTAGGATGCGCCACATCACCTCTCCCATGCAACACTGCCCGCTTTAGTTTATAACCGAATTACCAAAGTACCCTCGGTTAAGTTAACCATTCTTTCAGCCGTTGGAGGGCAGAACCGTCCCACGCCATCCATGTTCCTCTTCTTCCTTGGGCCGATGGCCTGCTGCCGCCCTAGCGGCCATGGCAACGCGTCGCAGGCCCCCCCCCCATCACCTCAGCGTTCAACTCCAACCGAGACTTAACCCCTACCTCCATCCTCCCCTCCCGCACTCAAGCAGGCTGCAAACTCTGGTCGAGATAGCTAATCCCATGGACTTCAAGCCAGCGATCCTTTGTGGGCTTACAGTTCTATTGTAGGTGTTGTGCATGGATGAGAGAGAGAGGAGGTGGTGGCGGATCCCTTCTGGGTACTCGTGGGAGCATCCTGCCTCTGACCATACGATTCCATAGCCCATCTTTGATCCCAGGATGGAACTATCTTCTTGGTTAGGGTTTTAGACAGAAACAAAGAAGAGAAAGAGAGAGTTGTGTGAGATCTCTCTCCTGGACTCAGCCCAGGGCTCTCTCTCTTTTATAGATGAGGGTAACAACGCCCCATGATACTTGCTCATGAAGCAATAAGGTCCTTTCCTACTAGGAATCAGATTCCTTCATGAAAAAGCAAGATTCTCTCTCTTTATCATCCTTTTGATATTCTTTATTATTTGGATAATTAGGAATTCGAAATTCCTCTTATTTATTCTCTTTATTCTTGCTTTTTAATCCATTAGCACGAATTTCTATTTTCTTTTAATAGAAATTACTTCCTTTATAATAATACCCCAAAATCATTCATTATGCATCGTATTATCTTCTTATTTGACATTATTGGTATTTTCTCTTTCCTCTTCCTTCATTGGGCCTCCTTGTACCCCAAGAAACTCTATTATTTCGAAATTACTTTTTAAGGATACTTATTATCCTTCTAGATGCATCTATATGCATTATTTCACATTATCTTGTTTATTTCTCATTAAAATACCTCTTTTTGAGTATTTCTCTTTTATTTTCCTCATTGGTATTCCTTTTAACATTAGGAATCCTTGGGATACGAAATTCCATCAAGGATAACCCAATTATACCTCTTCCCACTTATTTCCAATATTTTATCATTATTTTCAATATTTTTCTTAATAAAGAAATACATAATTGATCTTTTCTTTTCTTATTGCACTCTCTATGCAACTTTGGACTCCTTGGAACCCAAGGAACCCAAGAGGCATGAAATCCCTCTTTGGATTTTCCTTCTAGAGGTTTCCACAATTTTCTTTTCTCAAATATTCCATTATTCATTTACTAATTGAATTTCCTTGTTATTGGGCCCAATAGCCAATAAATCCCACAACACAATCATCAAGGCTATTGTAAATGAAATCCATTTATTCAAAACAAATTCTATCATTATTTTTCCAAATATCTTTATTATGAGAAATTACATTTCTCAGCAAATGAACCCAAAAATTGGGGTTGGAACATCCTTCCCCTCTTATAGGAATTTTGTCCTCAAAATTCTATCAAGCAAAAGAACAATTTAGGATAAGACTTTTCCAAGTCCATCATTGGCCCCTATGTGGTTTTACCTTACCCATGGCACTTCCAAATAACCTTTATCATCACATATTCTTTTCTCTGAGTTCTTTCATCCTAGCATATGTAAACTGCACAGGTGACTCAGGACATTTCAGCCTCCCTTGGGGCTCACTAGGTTCATTGCTCAGCACATGGTCTAGGTACCTCACATAATGCTCTAAATTGGACACATGGAACTCATCACACATTACTTTATCCTGAGGGGTAAGATCAAACTTAACCTTCTCCACCAAACCATGTCAAAAGAACCCATGCATCAGGGACTCAACTCTCTTAGTTATAACTTAGAGGGGTTCGATTTTCATGTCACATATTCTCCTACAGTGAACTACATGTTAGACTACTTTGCATCCGCTCATGACTCCCATCGTCTGTAGGCTCCTTTCAGCCATTGCATGATCAAAGCGACTTCATCTACACGCATTGTGGTCCTTTTCTAACCATCATGTGGTCCTTTCACCAACATCCCCTTACCGAAGTAGTGACCGAAACAACCTCCCTTATAGAGTTTCTTTAAATCCTGATACTAGCTATGGTGGTTATCATCACAACTGTCTCTAGATATCACCCTAAAAGAGCACACATGCTCTCATCAGACCCTCTAGTCTCGATCATACTAACCATTAGTTAGGGGTGATAAGCAGTACTAACATCGATTTCTTCATGTATCTTCTTCCACCTTATGGAAGTGAATCTTTAGGTCATACTCCAGAACTTTTGAACTCATATCATGGTGTAGTTGAACCATCTCTTTCATATGTAGTTCAACCAGATCTGTCCCTTTCCAGAACTCTTTCTTTCTCATGTCATCTAGGTAAGGAGATCTACCATAATCGATATTGCATCTCGACCTTCCCTAGTCTAGGGGAGACTTACAACATCCATAGTGATGAACTCCCTTTCCCTTTCAGGGACTCTTTATCCTTTATATCAACTCATTGGGTTATTGTTGTTCATCCTTTACCTCCTTGCTTGCATGCAACATACCACATGCAGCATCATCCCCAGCATCCATAGTACTGCTACCACTCATTATCTTAGTAGTACCATGGTGTATGGTGATCTTAAAATCACAATATCCTATATGTCATGATTCCTCAAGATTGATTCCTCGAAAACCCTAAACCACTCTCATTAGGGTTTTATTACATTCCTATCCAATGAAGTGCATCTGAGGTTCTACAACCATTCTCTTTTTGAATCATAGCCTAGGCTGGCTAACCAATCAACCACTAACAGATTTCATTATATCTGAGTGTTAGCCAAACATATATTCTTTCTCAAACTTAGGGTTAGTCTAACAACCTCTTCTAGCCTCTAGCTAAACTAGGCAGATATATCTCCACCAGAGCATCCATTACCACTTCACATCCTTAGGTATTAGGTAATATTGATGGCATACACCTCCATGTATTCCACTTATTATCTCATCTCAGCTCTAAATATATCTTCATTGAGAACACCTTGATCTCATCTTCTTGGTGATCAAACTCAACCTGGTATAACTTGTAAATTCCACATAGCTCATGATAAAACATTCAAAAGATGACTACCTCATTCCTATTGGTCCTTGCAAACCATTCATGTATCATTCACTTTACCAGGGTATGTTATCATCTCTATCCTCATACCTCATAGCAACGTTCCAACTCACATCAACTTTTATCCTTGGTGTATGGCATGCGTACTGTCCTATCTCTCGCTCCAATAATAAGAGGAAATAAGCATTTGGCTACAGTCAAAATATAGAGTTCTTCTTGTTCCAAGAGTAGAGATGATACATCCCACCTTTCCAGTATACCATTAAATCCAGGTTGAGACGTGCCACCTATGTCTCTACATCACAATCATCTCGATATCAAGGTTACTTCCATGGAATCTAGTCTCGAACCTACTTGGGTCACCACACAATCCTTGGTCATGTCCTCCAGGTCTATAGGGTGCCGACACTTTTAGGGTCATCCCTCTTCCCTTATGCATCCAGAGAGTGCCCTACTCATCTGCCCTTTGGGTCCCATGAGTTCATGAAGGTGATCAATCTCCTAACCCATGGCCCTCAGATAATGATAGTTGTTACCTCCCGACCCTATGGTCATGTGCAACTAGGGAATTAGGCAACTCCTACTTCCATTGGTCTTATCCCTACCTAATACTAGGATATACTTAGGATTATCCTATAGTACATGTTTAACTTAGAACCTTACCCAAGCCTTGACCATCTCTCTCTCTGCATTCATGGGTTGACTTTCATCCTTTCATAGGGGTCATGGTGACCTGCCTGCCTTGGTCAGGCCCCATACCGGTTACCTCCATTGTAACACATCCACATGCACTTATAGATGGATTTCTATGGGTCTACATGTTCATTCCCATACCATGTACTTTTCACTTAGCTTCTTAAGATCCTATGAGACCTCTTTAGGTTTCCTCAAACCGAAAAAATTGGTATACACCCTACCAAAGGGTCCCTCTCCCAGGATGGGAGGAAACTACGACTCTTGACAACAAGGTCAGAAACATCCTTAGGGTTTACATCCATATGAGCATTGTAACATCCCAAGATTTGAGGCCTCATATAAAACACTCTTAAAAGGAATGATTGGACTACCCATATCACCAAGGTGCACCTCCTTTTCTAGGATCCCATCACTAAGAACTCCATAGTTAAGCGTGCTCAACTAGGAGTACTACTGGGATGGGTGACCTGTCGGGAAGTTGATCCTGGCATGCGCGTAAGTAAGGACAAAGCACACAGTTAAGGCTAATGGTGGTTTGTGGGGACATTCGTCATTCCTGAAACTCTACTAGAGCCTTGGATGGTGGGCCCGGGCGTTATAAATGGTATCAGAGCCAATTCCCCTCTAGTAGGTGGGGCCCACATGGGCATGGCATGTGAGTCTTGAGTCGTGCGGTCCAGGCATGTAGGAAAGGGTTGTCCATGGTTGACGTAACCACCCTTACGCTGGTATTCCATGATCAGGAGCTGGGTGTGCATGGGACATTTTGGGTCTTCACTGAAATGGGGAAGAGATTATGAGGCCTTATAGTTGATCCTTGATGAGGATGTCAAGAGTCTAAGTGTGGGAGATTGTAACATCCCAGGATTTGAGGCCTCAGATAAAACACTCTTAAAAGGAATGATTGGACTACCCATATCACCAAGGTGCACCTCCATTTCTAGGATCCCATCACTAAGAACTCCATAGTTAAGCGTGCTCAACATGGAGTAGTACTAGGATGGGTGTCCTATCGGGAAGTTGATCCTGGCATGCACGTAAATGAGGACAAAGCACACAGTTAAGGCTAATGGTGGTTTGTGGGGACAACCATCATTCCTGAAACTCTACTAGAGCCTTGGGCAGTGGGCTCGGGCATTACAAGCATGCTTAACCCAGTAGCTACTAAGGCACAAGCAGATCACCCACTAAACCATGCTAGGTCATGCTTGTTCTCTTTCCTCAACAATGGATCAAGATCATACCTTCCCATGTCATCAACTTAGTTGTGAGGAGTTCGCCAAACATATCCTAAACTTAAGGGGTTTCCATTTTTTTTCCTCTATACATGAGGAGTACCATGCTCGAAACTACAAAAACTTAATTCTCGTCATGAGGATTAGGTACACCACTTCCCCTCATAGGCATAGGAACCCTATGTTCACTTTTTGATGACCAACTACATGCTCAATCTATGAACCACGAATCAGGCATGTATAAGTCATGACACACACTTCTTGTCATCCTTCTATTTGAGCAACACTTTAGAGTTGAGTCCTCTTCAAGGATAACCAACTAGGCATAAAGCCTCACAACTTGCTACTTAACCCTCCTCAGGGTCTAAGGCACTCTTTGTCTCATCTCGACAGGTAAACTCTTATACCATGGCATATAGGTTCCAGAAGCACCATCCTCTCTTTAGGGTTTGGTTCCTCTAAAGGAAACCAAGATATCATCAGCCTCCAGGGATCATGCATGTGGCAACCGTTATCATCCACTTAGGTCGCATCATCCTCAACTCCCCACTTTTTCTCATATCTCGGGGTTTAGGCTTCCAACCTTCTTGCTTGGTTCTTGCTCTCTCTCTAGAGCTAACTCCACATCCAACCTTACTATTAGAGGTCCTCTCTCCATGAAGGATCAAGCTCACAAGCATACCTCTACGTGGATGAGCCTAGGCTCGAACTTATTTTTGCTCAAGATTATCCACAGTTCCTTATTCCTATTTCACAATCCATCCTTCATACTCTCCTGGACAAGGTTTCAACCTATTGCTCGCACTACTGATACATTATGGGTGCCTATTATGCCCATATAAGCTCATGGGGTTTCCATAGGTTCCTCTTTAACCTCATCAATGAAGGAGCTATCCTTCACTCTAACATGCACGACCCTTTCCAGGGTTGGGTTGCCAGAGGTACTAGGTCATCCAACCTCTCATGGCTCATATGTCATCCAAGGCATGTCCATCCCATCACCGGGTCTAACTCATCATGCCATCTCTCTCTAACCTTCACCTAGGGTTAGGGTTAACATCATCCTCAGAGGATGTGCTAGGTCTCTACTTGTAATAGAGATCTCTATCTCTAAGACTAACTCACTTTACTTATCCTCCTGATAAGAAGGTCTAGCCTCAGGTCTCTTCTCAGGGCAAAGACAACTCATGTCTTACGACCTAAGCATGTATCTATACTTTAGTTTATGCTTACTCTATTAAGCTTAAGTCCATGACATCTTATTTACATGCTTTTCATTAATTTGGTGGAGGATTCCTTAGATCCTATCAATCTTACTCGTACCTCAAGAGGGTGAGGAAAAGAGAGAAAACCCTAATCCTTAAGGCCCTTAACAGAATTTGTGATGAGAAGGGATGAATTAGATGAGAAAGTCCCAAAGGTATCTTATTTCGATTCATACCCTAAGACTTTGGCCAGGAAGTCACACGGATCTGAGAGTCCTCGTATTCTGACTAGTGGTGCGGAGGAAAATATTGCCAGCCCCTGATCATGATCCTTTTCTAGACACCTCCATCTTTCAGATAATCCTCTAATAACTCCCTTGGGTTCTATGGAGTATGTAAAAATTAATAATTATTAATGGTTAAGTGAGGAACCTACGCTCTGATACCATTTGTTACGACCCCACCTCCCAATAAGCCCCAATCAAGGGAGACCGAGAGGTCGAAGCCACACACATAATTTCCAGATCAAAGGTTTGACAATTAACCAAGAACAATTATTAAATTTTAACAGACTAAACTGGAAAGTTGTAAGAAAATAGACTTTTGCATACCTCTTTGAAATATTGGATTTCTAAACCTCTATCCGCACTGGGACTAATCTAATTATTACCTCCTTCTTCTTTAATTCATGTATTTCACGATATGAAAATTTACTGTTTGTCCTTTTGTCTTTGTACCTAAAACGCCGAAAAACAAAACGTCGATCAACATAAATCTAGTATGTGGGGGAATCAGTAATCATGAAACTATGATAACAATGTATTGCAACAAATTACCATTTAACAAACAATTTTATGTTTTAAATATAACTACATGATCCATGCATTCTCTATCCTCTACGTTGTCCCTACAGTGGACCTAGATGCTACTTTCTTTATAGTAGATCCCCATTAAACCCCTCATGGTCCCACCTATAGGTGAATCAGTTTCTAGGGTTGAGTCACATGGCACTACCCGTAAGTAGCCCACTCCTTAACTCATGGCATGCTAAAGGGTCACATGGCACTACACTTGGTAGCCCAATTTCCAACCCACTATAACCTAAACCTTACTCTAGGTTACCCCTTTTAGCCTTTACAAGCCATAGAGGTGGATTCAGATCTAAGCCAGTTATATATATATATATATATATATATATATATATATATATATATATAATCATGGTGATAATCATAGTCACTTTATAGTTGCATGAAACAAAAGTCATCCAACACTTATTTTCAAGCAACCGACAAAAACATTTGAAAATCACCATGAAACTAAAGCGATTATTCATAAGTGTAACCACATACCTGTTCATTAGATTTGAGATAGAATTAACCAGAATAGAGAAATCCCAATCAAGCAACCAATTATGCACAAAATCCTGAAATAAATATACCAATTTCCTTTTATTAATATTTATCCAATATCATCATATTAGTTAGGATTTCTATTCCAATTTTAGGGTTTCCTTGGAAATTAGGGTTTCACTTCATCTTTTATTATTCTAAACCCTAATTATCTCATATATTCATCAATATTAAGGTTATCTTAACAACATATAACCCTATCTTTGGATTACATGCACCATTAACCATTAATTAAGTTCATTAAGCCTCTTTTACATAAAAGCTACTATTTTTATCCTTTTAATCCATGACAAGATCATTATACGCATTATCATCAATTCAAAGTTCATTATAGTCTAATCACATATGAACTCGATTTACCATAAATCTACCTTTTATTCATGAGAAAACCCTAATTACTACATATAGGGTATTTATCCAGAATTAAGGACTTTTGTATATAAAATAACTTAGAACCATCATTTAACAACATATTTTCACATTTTTCGAATTAAGTATGATCGTATCCTCTTTTACCCTAAATTAGGGTTTCTAAAAGCTTAATCATTCTCATATGGGGTAAAAACCCTAAATTAGGCAATTTCACATATAGATCAGGTTTGAATCTTACATTATCATTCAGCAGGTTATTAATACTTAAATTAACCCATTAAGCATACTAGATTCAACCTTTAATCACAAATAGGGTTTTTAACTTAAAATTAATGCACTTTTCATCAACTTAATGTACTTTTGCAATTAGGAACGGAATCAATCTTTAATACCACTTTTATTGGATCCCACTCGTTCTCCTGATCAATTTTCATATTTTAGACGTACTAATCTGAGCTACCAATCTTTAGTTATGAAATTTGCAAAAGTTACCTTTTTGAACCAACCAGGATGTGCCACATCGCCTATCCCATGTAACACGGCCCACTTTAGTTATAACCAAATTACTAAAGTACCCTCGGTTAAGTTAAGCATTCTTTCAGCCCATGGAGGGCAAAACCGTCCAATGCCATCCTGGCTCCTCTTCTTCCTTGGGCTGATGGCCTGCTGCCGCCCTAGCGGCCATGGTAGCGCATTACAGTCCGCCCCCCATCACCTCAGTGTTCAGCTCCAGCCGAGACTCATCCCCTACCTCTGTCCTCCCCTCCCACACTCAAGCAGGCTGCAAACTCTGGCTGAGATAGCTAATTCCATGGACTTCAAGCCAGCGATCCTTTGTGGGCTTACAGTCCTATTGCAAGTGTTGTGTGAGGATGAGAGAGAGGAGGTGGTGGCGGATCCCTTTTGGGTAGTTGTGGGAGCGTCCAACCTCTGACCATACGATTCCATAGCCCATCTTTGACCCTGGGATGGAACTATCTTCTTGGTTAGGGTTTTGGAGGGAAATAAAGAAGGGAAAGAGAGAGTTGCGTGAGATCTCTCTCCTAGACTCAGCCCAGGGCTCTCTCTCTTTTATAGATGAGGGTAAAAATGTCCTATGATACTTGCTCACTAAGCAATAAGGTCCTTTCCTACTAGGAATCAGATTCCTTCATGAAAACGCAAGCTTCTCTCTCTTTATCATCCTTTTGATATTGTTCATTATTTGGATAATTAGGAATTCGAAATTCCTCTTACTTATTCTCTTTGTTCTTGCTTTTTAATCCATTAGCACGAATTTCTATTTTCTTTTAATAGAAATTACTTCCTTTATAATAATACCTGAAAATCATTCACTATGTATCATATTATCTTCTTATTTGACATTATTGGTATTTTCTCTTTCCTCTTCCTTCATTGGGGCTCCTTGTACCCAAGAAACTCTATTATTTCGAAATTACTTTTTAAGGATACTTATTATCCTTCTAGATGCATCTATATGCATTATTTCACATTATCTTGTTTATTTCTCATTAAAATATCTCTTTTTGAGGATTTCTCTTTATTTCTCTTTTATTTTCCTCATTGGTATTCCTTTTAACATTAGTAATCCTTGGGATACGAAATTCCACCAAGGATAACCCGATTATACCTCTTCCCACTTATTTCCAATATTTTATCATTATTTTCAATTTCATTCTTAATAAAGAAATACTTAATTGATCTTTTCTTTTCTTATTGCATTCTCTATGCAACTTTGGACTCCTTGGAACCCAAGGAACCTAAGAGGCATGAAATCCCTCTTTGGATTTGCCTTCTAGAGGTTTCCACATTTTTCTTTTCTCAAATATTCCATTATTCATTTACTAATTGAATTTCCTTGTTATTGGGCCCAATATCCAATAAAGCCCACAACACAGTCATCAAGGCTATTGTAAACAAAATCCATTTATTCAAAACAAATTCTATCATTATTTTTCCAAATATCTTTATTATGAGAAATTACATTTCTTAGCAAATGAACCCAAAAATTGGGGTTGTAACATCCTTCCCCTCTTTATTATGTCTAGGGTTTCTCTTCCCTTGGTGTACGTCATTTCCAAATAATGAAACGTCCCATACCGCTGCACTATAAGGAAAGAACGACATCTAAGGACCTGCTATACAACACGCACTAGTCTAGACATAGTTCTCAGACATCTAGGTGTTAACCTAGAGGCTAGGTCAGATCTAGTCTCTAAAAGATGACTAATCTAACCCTAAAAGATTATTAATTGCAAGGTTCTTTAGTTTTGAGTTGCATAGTGTGCAAATGTCAGGCTTCGCTATTGTTCTTGCTCTGATACCATTTGTGATGTCCCCAAATATTCTAAAACTTAATCTAATGTGCGACGTCCAAATTGAAACCCTCATGTCAGCGAGAATCCCAATTTAAAGACCACACACTAGGCTAAGAAGAAGAAAATTAAAAGAAGTCAGAAGGAAACAATCACTAGCACATGCACAAGAACAATAATAAAACCATACACACATGTTCACCATTCAACATATAATTACAACATGAATTGTTACATCATTTGATTTTACATATTGAACAACAAACTTATACATATACATGTACTACCACTAAACTACATGATCTTAAGATAACAGGTCCACATGTACATCAACTCGCCATACAACTCTCACTATCCTATACATCACCTAAACAAAAGATTACATGTGGTACACGTTAGCACAATATTCAAGAATATTGTACTGAGTACGCCTACGTATCTCTTATATACCTCTCATCACATCTTGGAAATAAGATAAAACTAATACTTGGCAGCATTAAACAAATATAAGAAAAAGCGTATACTTGTACAAGGATGTTCATTAACAAAAGAGAACACATATTTTAAGCTTATTTTCCATTATATATCCATGCATTTGCCACCTGAGGGAATAATGCATCATCTCATCTACCAAAGAGTATGAGATGTAAGGCCTTATGATCTACTACCAAAGAGTTAGATTATTGTACACTGTGATCTACTACCGAAGAGAATGATCACTTTCCAGCACTATGCTACCAAAGAGAATTAGTTCTTTCATATAATGGAACAGATATAATATGTTTCATGTGTTCATAGCAATAAGTATGGAAAATCAAGCAACATATCATACAAGAACAATCATTTCAAACAATATCGTATGCCAAGTATTTTACTACATGTATAACATAAGAATATTTTATAATAAGCCAAGTAAGAGGTAATGGCATACCTTAATACAGATATCCTAATCATCATATATCCCTCATGTCAATTCTAACCTTGGTCAAACCCTGGTTAAGACAAGATCATGTACCGTCATTAGGTTCTCATCATCTTTAACCCTAGTTATGTCCATTCACTACTACAAAACCTACCTTTAGTGTCGGTTATTTAAAGCCTTTATTATCGGTTTCTAAGCGACACCTATGTGGGCGACACTAAAAGCTCACCCATTAGGCATCAGTTCCAAAACCGACGCCCAAAATCTTCGCGCGCCACCGAAAATGCGCCATCAGAGGACTACAGGCGTCAGTTATTAGATAAGAAACTGACACCCAAACTCTTCGTGCGCCACCGAAAGCGTGCCATCATGGGACTATAGGCTTCAGTTATTAGATAAGAAACCGACGCCCAAACTCTTCATGCGCCATCATGGGACTATAGGCGTCGGTTATTAGTTAAGAAACCGACGCCCAAACCTTTCACGCCAAAGAATCAGTGTCGGTTTTTTACAAATAACCGACGCCATATATCTTTGCTTGTTAAGGAAATAGACATCGATTTAGAGTAGTAAAACCGACACTATAACATTATGTGTCAGTTATTTCCAAATAACCGACGCCTATTGTTTTTTTTTTCCTATCAGTCTGCAGACCTACTGTGGTTGGTCGCAGGATGAGAAACCTATTCAGTTTAGTTATGAACTGCAGGTTTTACGACATCCATTGATATCAGCCGACAACAGGCCGCAAACCTGCAAAATTAACAATAAAAAAGTAGCACGTGCATTTATCAATGCAACCTGCAGTTCCATTTTATTTTCACACATTTATAAACATTCACACATGCTAGCAATTTGTAGTTCCATTCATTCACATTCACACATGTAGAAACATTCATATAGCAACCAACACTTTCATTCATTTTCACTCAGACACATGTAGAAACATCAAGACATGTAGAAACATTCACACATATATTATAATTCAGAAATTCATTTACAAAATATCATTGTTTAGTCATTATTCGCTATCAGGATCCCAATTATATTTTAAAGCCCCACTATTTGTATGGTTGTTTCCCAATCTTCTCTTACTTCATTTAATTCTCCCATCGTATAGGGAGCATTAACATTTGGTAAGTCCTTTCCTGTAATGGGGTCAGCTTTAAACACCTGTAAAGAGAATGATGTATATATATAATTAATGAGCTATAAATAAGATTGATATATTTCGATCATATTATCTAATGAGACTATATAATACCTGAGCAATACACTCGATATCCAGTGCGGCATGTTTGATAATCATGTGCATATATCGCATGACATAGTATCCACATGCCCATCTGTTGTCTTGTGTAGCACACTATAAATTCAAACATACAAAATATTAAAAAATACAACTAATTAAGCATTGTTAACATAAATAATATATACATATATTGCAGTCGGGAACTTACTTTCACGTTCTTTCGTGGGGACCTTTCCTCCAGCCTTTTTGTACTCCTCAAAACCCCTACATGTTAATGTAACACAGAACATTGCAATTAAATAGTAATGTAATAACATATGTTAACAGATATGAAAAATGAAATATTTCTCACCGGAATATTGCCATTTTCATTATGTGTCCAAATCTTGTATTCAATTTACCCCCCTTAGGATCTAGATAATACACAGTGAACGTCTCGGGGGCAATAACCAGTAACTCCCAATGCCTACCCCTAGAGGAAAAAATGTTAAAAATTAATAACTCAAAATCCACAATAAAATGTAATTTTCTTAAGTCCAAATTATAATAAGCAAAGTAAACTTACTGTACAGCAAAATTTGAAAAAGCCTCACAGCAGTATTGTTGAACTGATGTAGGGTCTTTAGCTACTAGACTAATCAAAGATGGAATAAAAAACCCTACATGTTCGAATCCAAAATATGCACATATGTTGTCTAAGTAGCTGCAAAATATGTATTAATTACGCATGCATTAATAAATAAGAAACCAAATCACCAGATCATACACAAGGTATATGGATGTATAAAGAATATCTCACCTTATCCATAGCTCTATCACAGATGTATTTAGCCAATCATATCGAAACAACTCCAAAATATCCAGTATAAATAGTTTTGTTTCGTATGACTGACCTGTAGAATCTGAATTGGAAGAAACAGTTATAGGGGAGTTTATATCATGTTCCCCTAACCATATTGCCATACCCCTACAGTTAGGACCTAACGGGACAGGTAGGTCCTGTGGAACCCAACTAGGTAATGTAGGAGGTGGAAGTGGAGGCCTAGATGCTGTGGGTGTCTTCTTTTTAACCTATATATATATATATATAATTTCATATCAACTGCCATCATATACACACACTAACAATTGAACGTAATGTAAATTTACCATACCTTTTCAGTAAAGAGGACATCCGCTTTTAGCCACAATATCACTCCGCCTACTGCCTCACCAAGCGTTTCACAATTTGGGTGGGCATATGGCAATGGAAGATCCATCCACTGGGGGAATATATGTATCGGGCTCACCCAAATCCAACCAGCTGGTACTGGAGACCCGTGACACATTTCCCCTGGTAGGGATGGGTAAGTCGACGCCTCTGCAATGACATATTCTTTACTTTTTAGACGGCATGGCTTCAACCCCTACAAATTTTTGTGTAAAGAATGTTATATACATATATACGTATCATCATTTTTTGAAACGACTACATTTTCATATATATGTATCATCTTGAATTAAAAAACTAGTTACTATGTCATAAAAATACTTACAGTGGATGTGCTAGGTGGTGGTTCTACATGATTACTCCCAACCTCTGCAGTAGGAGTAGTAGGAGTAGAGTCTGCAGTAGGTATTGTCTGGTAAGTGCCAGTCTGAGATGCCTGCCACTTTTTCATTGCTTCTTCGAGTTTTTCTTCGAGTTTCCTATCAAATAGCTTATCTACCTATACATGGATAAAAGAAACATCAAATTCTAATTTTTGAATTCTCTTTTACAGTAACATTATAAAGAAAGAATATGTTACCTCTTCTTGTGAAAGTCCCACTTTTGGGACATGTTTGCGTTGGGATGACCCAAAAAAAGATTTGATGCCCACACCAGCGCCTGCAACCCTAACACGTCCAGGATGCTCTGGGTTACCCAGAGCAACTGTCAATTCATCCTTTGTTCCCTCAGGGATGAACTTTCCTTGTTTCCTCAGCTCATGCAGCTCCCACTCATCGCCAAAACAAAAATTTGTACTTAAGTAAACAACAAAAATAATCAATATTCGAATGATTGATGTAATAGTTGTATTTTACCATTTTTGCAGCCGCCTCAGCAGTTGCGGCCTTAGTTATTTCTCCCTTCTTATTTTTCCTCCCAGCTATCCAGACATCATGGCGAGGCAGAGGTGTGCTACCTATGGTAGAGGACTCCTGAGTAGCAGCAGACTGAGCAGTAGCCTCAGACTGTAGTCTTTGGTGAATGCCTGCATACCCCTTTGGACCCATTGTGTGGTCATGCACATTCAGTGCACGCCTTGATCTTTGTGCCTCACTGAGGGCCTAGTTAGTATGCAAATTAATGATTTGGTTAGTAACACTAAATGTTAATCTTGACTAGGTGAATACAACATATATTAATTAATGAGATTGAGACTGGCGCCTAATACCCTAAATTCATCAATTTGTCTTGAAGCGACAAACGCGTCCCATTCTTCTTTGTCCAGGAAGTTCCACTGTTCAGTGGATGTCTTCTTCCTCTTGTCAGCTTCTTTTATGTATTCTCTGGTGAGATTTATAGTTCCTTAGGACTCTACCACAGCGTTGCATCACGCATTTATGATGCAGCTTTTCATCCAATTCAAATATACTCTGCAAAATAGAATTGCTATTAACTAGTATCCAAAAATTTAGTAATCTACAAAATAGAATTGCAAATTAATAATAACTCACACATAATTCCCTCCATATTATGTCTTTCTTCTCCTTAGAAATTTTATGCCAAGAATCAAAGCGACAACCGCAATGGCTACAAGTAACAAACCCAAGATATGAAACAAATGAATTGCGATTCACACCACATGCATTTCCTGCATTATCAAAATCCACAACAAGTTTGGGTCCATTGCCCTTTTGCGCAATTAACTTCTTCATCATAGTGATGCCCCTTCTCTTGTCAACATTTTGGTGTTGTTGATCAAGTGTCTCAAGTGCTTCAGATGGTACCTGTGCATCATCAACCTAAAATTTGACAAAATAATTCACATTTAAAAGATATAACTATAAATGGACATATAGATATAAATATATGATATATTTTTAAAACTTACATTGTGAGGCGGCACATTGATGTCCTCACCCTCATGGTAGTCATCAGCATGGTCATCAGGAGAATGGTCAGCCATCTGCAAATTCACATTCAAATTGTAAAGTTCACATTGTAAAGTAGTAACTCAAAGTGTAAAGCTCACATTGTAAAGTAATTCATGATCTATCCATTCTATGATCAAAGAGAAAACAAGTATATATTAGGACAAGATTAGGGTCTAGGGTTAACAAATACATGTGATGTCATTCTTATATATAATAAATGTGTACCACCTATCCCATTCTTGAATACCTAATCTCACTAGTAAGTGTATAATGTGTATTGGGTTTTCAAGAAAATTTCGGCAGCATTTCCCCGCTGTTCTCCAAGTGCATATGTACTTAGAGAACAAACGGGGAAATGCTGCCAAAATTTTCTTGAAAACCCAATACACATTATATACACTTACATCCTAAGAGAGATTAGGTGTTCAAGAACAGTCCCAAACCGGGGACTATCCAAGATTTACTCCTAATGAGTAAATCTTGGATGGGTTTCTAGGCCAACAAAGATCCTAGTTCTTCAAGTTAGGGTGATTATTGATGTCTTTAAAAGCATGATTGGCAATTTAGGGAAAAGTTCATCATTTACATTCCAAGCATGTCACATGTGTGCATTATAGTTCATCATTAACCAAGAAGGTGATTAGGATTCTCACCAAGAATATAGCTAAACTATTAAACAATGATTATAGCTAAACTATTAAACAATAGACTTGCCACGCATAAAACACCCTATACAACTATACAACAAAAAAGTATTAAGTATATATGCATGATACAATAACTATTTTGCATCACATTACAACAGACTTATCATTGATACCTTACTAACTTATTGCTACATTTACATATCATCACTTGATCAAAAATTACAGCAGTACATTTAACCAAAGTATGCATTCTAAAATCTATGTCATGATTAGTTACATGTAATTTACTTGGATATACAGCAGTACCCGATTACTATGTCTTACATACAAAGTATGCATATTAAATTAACTAAGGCTTATCATAGAACATGTATTGTATAGATAATAGAGGATTCAGCTCAGTAGAAGCACAAAATCAGTACCTATACCCTAAAATCACACATTTTTAGCATTTATTCTAACAGGTTTATGTACATAAATATGTGTATGAGCCCTAATTAAAACTGATTCTCATAGGAAGTAAATAAATAAAAAAAAAAACACCCAGCAACAGCCTAGGCGTGCCTTGGCACCGCCCAAGCAGCCGCCGGAGCAGAGGAATAAGGAAGAAGGCAGGGCGGGCACCTTGAGGGAAGAGGAGCAGCGGCCGGAGCAAGACCTAGAAGTTGCCGGCGGTGAGGAGAGGAGCGGCGGAGAGGGCGGCGAGGCTAGGAGAGCTAGCTTCTACCGGCGGGCGGGCGGCGACGGCGATGAGAAGAGGAGCGCCGACGAGCACGGAGCATAGAGGGTCGGTGTGCACGGCGGCGACGGTGTGGAGGATGCGGCGTGGAAGGAGCGGTGGCGACGGAGCACAGCGGCGGAGCACGAACGGCAGCAGGGAGTGGCAACGGTGGCAGGGAGCAAGAAATCGCCGGACCTCCAAGGGAAATCAGGAATGAAACAGGGAAAGGGGAAGAATCGGTCGCGCTGGTGAGCTATTAAGTTGACAATAAGTGTTGGTTATTTAAAAAAACCGACAACTAAACCAACAGTGTTGGTTCTTTTCCAAAAACCGACACCTATACTACATTATAGTCGTCAGTTTTTGAGTAAAGGACAACCGACAACTATTCCTGTCTCCCGAATACACTTTAGTCGTCGGTTATTTCGTTATGAACCGACGCCATATGTAAAATATTGGAGCCAATTTTTTTGCTGGAATTTTGGTTTTGGTGGTTGAGTTTAGGTGTCGGTTGTTTATTAATTAACCGACACTTAATAAAAGTGGTACCCGTGTCAGGTCGACCTTCATAGATTGGATGTCAGTTTATGTTATCAACCGACACTGTAGAGTTTAGGTGTCGGTTTTTGTATACAACCGACACCTTGAAAAGTGACTTTATAAGCCATATCTGTAGTAGTGATTACGATTTATCTTAGCTCACTAAGATATATGCATCATTACTTGCATTATTATCTTAGATTTGTCTTATGGATGCCATTTTGCAGTTTATTTCCTCATAATAGGGTTTCAATTTAGACGTCACACATTAGATTAAGTTTTAGAAAATCTGGGGATGTCACATATATGTTCTGATTGATTTGATAAATATCAAAGGTAAGCTTCTAATTTATTCTATCTCAATCGATTATGAGATAAATGATGGAGTAGAATGAATGTATAAAGAATGACAATACTCAATGACGTATGTCTTCAGGTTAATGACCTAAACAATGAGATCATACACATGCTAAGAGTATGTACATTCTTGTTATGTCCCTAGTCAGATGTCATTGTAGAAGGTTGATAGACAACAATGACACATCAAGGTTAGAGTGTGTGTTGGTTGATGGTAGTGTCTCATTAGTCATGATAAATGTTATCAAACCAAGCACACAAATACATGTTGGTGAATAGTGTATCATACATACACACCATGAGAGTGACACATGGAACCATGACATTGTAGTCAGAATCATCTCTCATAGTGATGGTGGTGATTGTCATTCTTAGACCTAAAATCACTACACTCGTCGAATGTAATTGGGTACACTTTGACATCATCAAACACAATCCTAAAACATGGGTTGTTATAACGGTGATGATTGGGTGGCTTTGACACATGAGATAGACTGTGAGTGATAGATATGAGATTTGTTCCTCCTAAGGGAGTATGATGTCCAAGCCACTTGATAAGAAAGATTGAGAAAGGCATGAGCATGAACATGTGAATCAATATATGATATTGATGTCACACATATCTGAGTCAGTCTACTCTAGTTCAAGAAACATGAATGAACGTTGAAAGGATGATGACTCCATGCCTTGAATTCATTCATGATATCAGACACAAAGGAATTATACATTCACTGAAACACCAATCATAGACTATATGATTGAAAGTTGTTCTCCAACTTTCTTTTTCACTTGGGTAGCACCAATATGCTACTAGGTACCTCTCTTTGATTGTGATTCCATAAGCTAGTTATGGACTTTCATTTCCAACATGAAATGGGATCTATAGGTCAAACACATAGGATTAACCTGGAAGAGGAGTTTATCAGTGAATGATGTTTGGATTTATTACTAAAGTGTTTAGGTACTCAACCAAATGTTGAATCAATAGACTTGACTCAAAATCATCAAGTTCAAGTATTGAACCAACTGGTTAGAGTGTCAGATTGATTAAGAACTGAATTGATTGTGTTCTGCACAATCTGGACCACCAACCGATCGGTTCACTGCGTGAATCGATCAGCTCATGGTCAGTGAGATGATTGGTTCAACTGGTCCAAACGAGCATTGTTGAGTTGTCCCAGTCTGTGAGAAAAGTTTTTTCATTTCACTTGTTCAATTCAATTGGGACAAGAATTAATCTTTGCATTAATTAGAAATGAATAAGGAAAGTCAATTGCAGGAAAGTCTGGGAAGTGAAACGACCAGTTCACTGGGTGAACCGATCAGTTAACACTCCCAACCAACACGTTTACTAGAGAACCAATCGGCTCACCTTGCCAAATTACCGTTTCAGTTATGAAATGACTGGTTCGCCTGTCACAGTGAAAATTGTTCATGGAAATTCCAAACCCTTCTACTCCCGCACAGGCTGGGAACCCTGACCCTACCCTCTAATATAAATAGAGGGGTACAGGGGGCTTCTCCAAAGACACAACTTAGAACACCAGTTGCTCTACAAAGTTGTTTTCCTCTATGGTTGTGGTAACTCAGAAAGCCCAAGCAAGTTCTACCCATCCTAGGAGAAACAATGAGGGAAAGACAATCGTAGAAAAGCAACTGGTGGTATGAGAGTGTTTCTGTGACTAGTAAGCCGACATAAGGGGACAACTCATAGTCCATTCTTTAGGATGACTAGAGTTGTCGATAGTCCATGTAGACTATCTATAGAGGTGGGAGACTTTTTCTGCTCAGGAGGACGACAGTCAATCGCAGTCTGGGTCAAGACCATGAGTTGCACAAATGTCATCAAAGACAAGGGATTGAAGACCATACTTACTATGAGGTATAGTCAATGAGCAACCCTTAGGATTATGTATAACTCACTAAAACCATCCTTCCATGATTCCCATTACATAGATATTGATGCAATATGCTGGTTATGGGTTTATGGTCAAGTAAAATTTTTGTTTCTATTGCCTACTCCAACCATGTAAAATCCTATAGTAGTATCAGAGCCATGTCAATACTCTATGTTTTGGGATAATCAATATGATTGGATTTTGGTTTTACCGTCTTTTATTTATTGCATACAAAGAAAATATTTAAATGACTAATGTGGATATCCAATTAATACCACATGATCCCAAACAATATATATATGGTGTATATGCAATTAATATGTGTCACCCTAAAACGGTTTTGATGGTGGATGTGTAGCATGGTTATGTCCTATAGACCCTATGTGCATGTGTGTGGTTGGTTATGGTTGTTTGCATCTCGGTCTGTGCATCAAGCCCTCTTCTTCTATTCTTCATGTAACTCGAGAGAACTCGAGATTCTCTTCTACCTTTGCTCCCCTTAAATGTAACTCAAGGTTTCATAAAGATTATGTAAAATAGGATTAGCTTTATTTCTTGTTATGACGAAGAATAAAGATGATCGCTCGACAGACTGAGGTGACTGACTGAGGAGCAGTTGGTGGACCGATGAGAAGCCCAGACAACTAGACGAGTTGACCATCTGGAGGAGCCAGATGACCGAATGGAGGAGACCAACTGATCGCCCAAGAGGCGAGTCGACCGATTCAAAGGTTGAACTAGTCAACCTGGATTGGCAAGCACAAATCTTCATCAATAACAGGTTTCAAGTGATGTATACCTTAGATGACTGTAGTTCCTTGTGGCTCCAAGGAACTACAATAGGATGGCCATAATCATTGCTTTGTCATTATAGCATATTTTTTGTTTATGGGATATAGCATGTATATGATGCATACTATATATGTGGTGATTGGATACATATATGCATATATAAGCATTTCAAACCCCTCAATATAATATTAAGTCTTAGATGCTTTCCATAAGCAGCACACGTGAAAAGCTTGATCGACCAAGTGTAGGTTATGCCAAAGCGTGGTGTGCCCGTCCATTTATGGAAGTGTGATGGTAGATATGTAGGTCTGCCAAAGCATTATCGTGTCGGATTTTGGGTCATTCTTAACTTGTTGATCTTAATGATATTAAGTACCTAGAAGTATAAAGATGGATCATGATAAAGAGTTATGGGCACCATCTATCTAAGAGTTTAATTTAGATGTAATTGGCAATGGATGCCTAACTAAATAATCTGGTTGTGGGCAATCAGCCAATGTTGACTCATGATTAGATGAAATATGTATCTTGGCTCACTAGAAGGTTGTACGCCACAATTTTCTGAATTGATACATGAGGGTTATCTATTTGATTAAAATAGTGGGAGTGATAATTAATTAAAGACCTAATTATTATCGCCAATTTTAAAATCAAATCAAATCAAAAGAGTTTTGAACTAACATTGTAAATTTCCTTTTTGTAGAATAAATGGCTACCAACAATAATCACTTTTCATTGTGATCAGTCCTTGAGAAGGACAAGCTAAATGGGAACAACTTCCACGAATGGTTTAGGATGTTGAAAATTTTTCTCACTCAAGAGAGAAAGCTCTATGTCCTAGATACACCAGAGCCAAAAGAACCCACTCCCAATGCACCAAAGGCTACAAGGGATGTTACAAGAAGCATACTGAGGATGCCATTGATGTGAAGTGCTTGATGTTGTGCTCAATGAACTAAGAGTTGTAGAGACAACATGAGAACATGGATGTCATTGAGATGGTTCAACATATCAAGAACATGTATCAAAACTAGGCAAGACAAGAGAGATATGATGTCTCCAAGGAGTTATTCAAGTGTGTCATCATAGAAGGATATACAGTAGGCCCTCACACACTCAAGATGATTGGGTATTTGGAGAACCTAACTCTATTGGGATTCCCTCTGAGCCAAGAGTTGGCTACTGATGTGATACTGCAATCGTTGCTGGAATCCTACAGTCAGTTTGTGATGAACCATAACATGAGCAACTTTGACAAGTCACTGACAGAGTTGTTGGGCATGTTGAGGACAGCTAAGGCACAAATGAAGAAAGACAAACCCAAATCTATGATGATGATCAATAGAAAGAAGGGAAAGTCTAAAGGCAAGGGCAAGGGCAAAGCAAAGAAAGGTTCTGATGCTAGCCAGCAGCCCAAGTCATCTTCAACTCTCAAAGCCAAGGGTGTGATATTCTGCATTTTGAGCAAATAAAGCATCTTCTCTAGGGTAACTTGTAAAAACAAGCTCTTTGAGAATTTTTTTGTAAATTCAATTTTCATATTAAAATAATATAATTTGATTAATTTAAAAGCTTTTATATATTGAAAATATAATTGTGGTACTTTTGCCAAATTTTGGAAATATATATATATTGGTGGGTAAACACACAAGCAGGTAGCTGGGTGGCAAGCAAGTTGCTTATAGAGGCAAGCATGTAGCTGGGTAGCAAGTAGGTAGCTTGAGCAAACACACTACTTGGTAAAGAAAGAAGCTTAGTGTCATGCTCCTCTTTCAAACACCTAGCACATCCTAATGTTTGACACATATCCCACCATGTGTCAACTAATCCTTGATACATATCTTCAAATGACACATATGCAACCAGTGTGTCATATAACCACCAATTCTCTCTCTTTTGAAGACACATACACACCCATGTGTCACTAAACCTACACATCATGTCTCTTTTAATGACACACATATACCCAAGTGTCATCCATATACTTTTTGCAATTAGGACCATGCTACCCTCCCACATCCCTATAAATAGAAGCCAACTCCACTCAACTTAATTCTTATTCCAAAGCTCAAGTTCTTCCATGAAAGAAAACGCCCCCCTTGCTTCTTTCTATTCTTCAAAGACAAGTAACCCTCTTGCTCTCTTTAGAAACCATAAACATTTCCCTCTTCTACAACTATAAAGAAGTTCTGCTTGGAGAAGATGCTGAATAGGAGAGTTACTTTGGCAACATAGTCTATCCCCTCCTGATGTTTGATCCCTACATGTGATTCCTAAATTACATTTTGAAATGCTAATTTTCTCTCTCCTTGATCTTAGGCTATCTCTCTTTTGATAAGAATTCATTGTAAGCCGAAATTCTGTCAAAATACTCTTGGAATTTGACCTTCTCTCCCTATCTTTAATCTTTTTCAACATCACGCTTCAGGGGAAGGTATGGTACTCACTCCTTGTAATAGTTTCTTATACAATCATTAAGGAAAAGTATGATTTTGTATGCTTCCCACATTTTTGTCATCCAAAAAGTAGGCTTTATCATTATTTAATATGATATTCAATTCCTATCGCAATCTATAATATCAACATCAATAAAAGGTATGGTATAGAATGGTTTGGTATTATATGCAATAAAAGTATAGGCATACTTCATATACTTTCCTAAAGAATGAATAAGTGATCAACTATACATGACCCCTTTATTAATAAGCTAGGTATGACATCCATATATTCATCCATATTATCCTTCAATTTTGAGTTTAAAGGTTTTAGATAATAATCAAGCATTTCTTTGGATTCCAATCCTATTGTCTTTTGGTTCCCTTTTCCCTTATTTCTCCCTATTATTTGAGTCATGTGATATTTATGGAAAGTGGAATTCCATCAGACATTTCTAAGTTGACTAGAAGTCTATTTCACTGATGCATGTAGCCAGTAAAGAGGAAAGGTTATTTAATTGGTTTTGTGTTTGCACAGGGGGACTCCCTAACCTGTTACACACTCCTGGCCATAGATTTGTCTGATTCAATTCCACAATCTCAAAAGTTTACATTTTAGGTGTCATAGTAAAAAACTCAACTAGTGATTCATTTATTCATGACTACCTTTTGACCTCATTAACTTTGACTAGCCATCATTTTGAGTTGTATATCGTTGATGATTTCCTTTTAAATATAAACCTTATATTGGGAGATGTGTTGGTAACAGAGTCAGCATGTCTTGGCCGGGGATTGATACATTTGGGATCCAGATCTAAGTCATTTGGTGTCAGGGATGGATGAGTATAATGTTCTACCATACTCAGGCCCACACTTGGGTTGGTCATGTAGAGTCAGGCATGATCAAGTTAGTAATGGGAAATAATATCCTGTAAAGATTAAGCATGCTAACTAATGATTATTCAAGTGACATTTTCTGCAAGGAGAACCCTCTTCTGGTCTTGGAAAGGTGATCGGTGACTGCATGTGGTAAACTAATTCATTGAATAGAGCATGCATTGTGCATGAGTGGATGGGGGTGTGCCAGTGTACTTATAGGTGTTTTGGTGACCCTAATGGAATAAAGTCTTGGCTAAGAAAGTTTTTGTGGTTGCAGGCCAGTTGCGCAAGGTGAATTGACACCTTCTCTGAGAGTTGTAGTTAAGCTCATTTATGGAATAAGGTCTCCCACTTATTATGAAAGAAATAAACAAATACCACTGTCTATGGATTGTGTTTCATTATATTGTTCGATATCAAATATATATTCTTGTGATATAGTTGTCATACGAATAAATGATTAAGAATGTAGCTTAGTGAGGTATTATAAGTGTATTGCTGCAATATTTGTTTAGCCATACTTGGATAATTATCTAACCCTCTTTCTCCCATTTGGGCTATGGCAAATCATTCTTTCCATAGGTTAATTTTGTGGATGCAGGTGTATGAATGTATCTAGTAGTAGACTATCTTGAAAGATCATGGAAGTAATATCAAGACCATATCTAGTTTTTGTGTTTTATAGTTTTGCTAGACCTATGGGTCATGTAAACATATGTACAAATTTTCTTTCAAGAAATGCTTGTGTAAATTACTATGCTATCAATATAGTTGTTTTTGGGTTGCGTCTTTAATTGGTCTTGATACTCAAATTCTATAACCCTCAGAAACCAAGTTGATATGGAAGGTCATTGGTTTCAGGGACATTACAAAGGGAGGGGAGAAGAAGGGAGGCAAATGTCACCATTATCATGAGCCAGGATATTGGAAGGGAAATTTCCCTCTCTACATAGATGAACTAAAGATAAGGAGGGGATGGAAGTCTCCACTTCAAGTATTATGAAATAAACTTAAAATTTTTCTTTATCTTAGGTATATGATACCAAGATATAAATCTGACATATATGATGTGTTGGATCTGAAAAGAAGTGATGGCCTTTATGAAAGGACCAAGAAGGAACACTCATCAAGAATGGAGCAAATGTTGCATCAATAGATAGTAGTACCTTTTAGTATCTATAAAATTCATGTTTCAATTTCAAAGATATGATCTTTTATGGCAATTCCCTATTTATCTTGTGGTACTTGATATGTATGAGATAAAATAATAATACCTAAAAGTTAATTAATGACTCAAATAGGAGGAGGGATTTAGGGTAGAAGTAGTAGAGAGAGAAAGATTGGATCAAGCACCCATTCTTATCTCTAGAGAAGTGATAAGTCCTAAACAAAACAGCAGATTGAGAACATGGCCATATTGGCAAGAGAGATCATCCTTCAAGGAGCTTATCAAGGCAAAATGGCAGAACCAACATGGGTTCAGTATGGCGGCCAAGGGGATTCTAGAGAAGGTGAAGGAGTGGGATAAAGAAGAGAGAAGGAAAACAAATAAGAAGAAAAGATCCATTCAGATTAGGTTGCTACTAGCGCAAGATCAGCTAGCCCAGAACTATGATGAACATCTGGAACACAAAATACTTGACCTGTAAAATGAACTTAAGGAGGAGTTGAGAAGAGAGGAGATACACTAGCAGCAGAAGGCGCACTATGAGTGGTTAAAGCTCGGTGATGGGAACATGTCGTTCTTCCATGCACAGGTCAAAGAGAGGAGAGCTCAAAAAAAGATTTCTAGATTAAAAGACGAGGAAGGAGAGTGGATTACTAATAATAAAGAGTTGAAGGAACACGTCAATAGTTATTTTAGAGGACTCTTTATCGAAGACAAACCTAGGGGAAGAATAATACACAGTAGAAGATATATAGGTTGGTTCCCTAGAATGAAGGTCAGAGAACAACTTGTGATGAGTCAAGAACCCCGAGAAGACAAGATCAGGCAACAGCTGATGGAGATGGAACCTCTAAAAGTGTCAGGACCAGATGGAATTGACACACAATTTGTGCAAGCGAATTGGGAGAGTATCAAAGAATCGATCATTTCCTTTGTGCAAAGACCTTTTCAAGGAGGTGAACTACAGGACGGATCTACGGACTCTACCATTGTTATCATACCCAAGAAACAACAGCCAGAATTGTGTAGTGACCTGAGGCCGATTTTGTTGAATAATGTCTGTGTAAAGCTCCTATCCAAGGTGTTAGTGGCAAGAATAAAACCATACATGAATGAATGGATATCTCCTTACCAAACAAGCTTTGTCCCGTGAAGGAAGATAGTAGGCAATGTTTTATTGGTGCAAGAGATAGTGCATTCTATGGAAACCTCCTCCAGCAAAAAAGCTATGATGGCATTGAAGTTAGACCTTTCAAAAGCATATGATAGGATGAGTTGGGATTTCATACATGATACTATAACTAGAACAACCATACCGGGAAACATAGTAGCAATCATGATGCAAGTCATCACTTCAGGTAAATCCTCCATACTATGGAATGGAGAAACGATGGAGGGGTTCAAACCATCTAGAGGAGTAAAGCAAGGAGATCCCAGTTCACCTTACATATTTGTAATGTGTATTAAGAGATTAAGTCAAGCAATCAAACAAGAAGTACAAAAAGGAAACTGGGAGCCAGCAGAATTCACTAGAAGTAAGATGCCTTTGTCACATATATGTTTCGCAGATCACTTAATTCTCTTCAGAGCAGCCACGGATAGGCAGGGTAGATGTATGATGAGATGCCTAAGACAGTTCAAGATCACATCAGGCCAGCGACCATCCAGGGAAAAATCAAGTGTCTTCCTTTCAAAGCATACGCTGAACCATACTCGAAGAAGAATTAGCATAACTATGAACATACAAGAGACAATGAAGATTGGGAAGCATTTGGGGATCCAAATCGTACATGGAAGAAATAGCAAGGACTACTACCAAGGGTTGGTAGCCAACGTCAGAAGGAAAATAAACCACTGGACTAACAATTTGTTGTCATTCGCAGGTCGAGTTACGCTAGCACGTTCAGTGTTGAATGCGTACTCAACGTACTATATGCAAGCCACAAAGATACCAATATCCGTATGTGATAGAATTGATCAGATCACACAAAATTTCCTATGGAGCGGTCGTGAGGAGAGGAAGAAGACGAACTTAGTGGCATGGGAAAAAATAATCACAGTAAAGGAGCACAAAGGGTTGGGGCTGAAGTCGACGAAGGAACAGAACGAGACACTCCTTATGAAGGTCACAAGGGACTTTGTTAACAACAGACAGGTTGGATGGAGGGAACTTATGGAAGGAAAGTATAAACGGGGAGCATCCTACTCAAAGACTGGTTCACTGGTTTGGAGGACCATAGAGAAGTAGATACAAACGGTCAAAGAGAACTCGACAATGACAGAAATAACAGGCAATAAAATGAGTTTATGGCAAGGTGCATGGATCATTTCAGGAGAAAAACCTCGACTCAAATAAGGAAGGATGATCCCTGAGGAGCTAGGAGGGTTGAAAGTAAGCGAGGCAGTGATGGATGATGGAAAGTGGGATATGGATTTCTTTGAGTACTTGTGTGACGAGAGAACCTGTATGGAGATCAGGAGCATGGAGCCACCAAATGAGAGTTATGGGGAAGACTCTTATAGATGGAAACTGAACCAGCAGGGTGTGTTCAGTACCAAGACTGCCTACCAATCACTAATCAAGGAGAAAGAGAAAAGAATGGAGGGAAATTGGAACTACATCTGGAGCAACCAAAGCACACACCGGATAAATAACTTCCTATGGTGTCTCAAGCATGACAAACTATTGACTAATCAACTAAAATGGGTGATAAAATTGACAGAGGTACCTACGTGCGGAAGGTGTGGGGAGGCTGAGGAGACAAGCCTACATGCAGTTCGGGACTGCCAAATAAGTAAGGAAACATGGAAATTGGTAAGAGGAGTGAGCAGAGATGATTTCTTCTCGATGAACCTCAAGGAATGGATGGAAAACAATCTCAAGAAGAAAGGAATCTGCGATCAATGGCAAACACTCTTCTCGGTTGGTTGTTGGATTTTGTGGAAAATGAGGAATGAGTAGATATTCAATAAGAGCAAGACTGGCATATCAGTAATATCAAAGAAGATTAAGGGCCTGGCAGAAGAAATACAAATGGTGAACAGGAAGGAGGAAAAACAATGAAAGAAGACCACAAACAAATGGGAGGAACTAGGCGAAGAAGATGGGCTGATCACTGTTGACGCAGTAGACAATACGGGTAGAGCTATCACAATGGCGGGCTACATAGAAAGAGATGGACACAAGAACGGGATACGAGGAGGTGCAGAACGATACACAGGAAACAATCCTCTTTGGGGAGAGATGAAGGCGCTACTGTTAGGATGTAGGAACGGCAAGCAAATGCAGAAGAGGAGGATCTTTGTGCAGAGTGACTCCAAGCAGGCTGTAGAGATAGTCAATGGCAAATTAGATTGTCCCCCGAAGCTCAGGAACATAGAAGGAGCGATAACGAAAGAACTGGAGGAACACATTCACATTCAGATTATGTACAAATCCATAGATATTAATATGCTAGCTGATATGATGGTTAAGAAGGTGCTGAAAATAGAAGAAATAAGCATCATGTTTCAAACGTGCCCAGATTGGCTAAGGGTGCAATACCACAAAGAAACACAATGCTTTGAGGAGGTTGACAGAGGAGGAACATAGGAACAAAGAAAGTAGCAAAAAAAAAGATGGGTGTAATGACTCAAACAATAAATTAGCATTTTTACCTAAACAAATGAATGAGAAATTCATCTCTTGGTTCCATGATGATGGATAAAATAGACTCTCTTGGTTATTGAACCATTAAGAGATATGAATGTCTTGTTTATTTGGCATGACAACAAGTCAATCTTCACTAGATGTAGTGGGAGAATGTCTATTCTATTAGGTATAATACATATTGATGTATATACATAGCTATTGGAATAAATGCTAATACTTCAGATATGGTATTTAATGAAATACCAATATGAATATCTTGAAATGTTTAAGAATATCATAAATGAAGAACAAACTTGGTAAAAGTATTAATTATTTGATATGATCAATGAACGAGATAATCAAACCAAATGTTTAAGGACCTTGTGAGTAACTATGATAGTGTATCAGAGAGAACTCATGATTAAGGCATGGTGATGCCTAAATCAAATAAGTAATCATACTCTAAATAGTAAGAGCATGATCATCAAACAAATAACTAATCTTCTAGAATTCTTCTAAAGAACATGCTTTATACTAAGTAAGCGTACAAAAGGAGATTAAGAATCACAAGTTTTGTGGAATCTCAAATTCCTTATGTAACAGATACACCTCATATCTAGTAGAAAACACCTTGAGCTTGATGGATAATGATGTCCTACAAACTCAAAGGTGATTAATTGGTTATATGATGATGAGCCAATAATCCATCTAGATGATGTTGAGGAACTAGATTGTGAGTTATGGCTTGAAGCCATAAGATCCAAAATGACTTCCATGTGAACCAAATAAGGTATGACCTTAATGGTAGCACTTATAGGGATAAAACCCATAAAGTGCAATTGGGTCTTAAGAGTTAGGACTGACATGGATGACATTTCAAGAGTTGATTGGTTGAGATACATTCAAGTGAGTTCAAGGTGTTGAACCTAATGATTTTATTAAACCAATTGCAGTGGCTATAGGCCATACATGATCATGCTTTCTATTAGAACTTGAAGAGTATGAAATTTGGCATATGGATATTAAAACTACATTCCTAGTAGGAATAACATGAGGCTGTGTACATGACACAACATGAAGGGTTTCACTACTACAAAAATTGCTTATAAAGTCACTTTTCAAGGTGTCGGTTGTATACATAAACCGACACCTAAACTCTACAATGTCGGTTGATAACATAAACTTACATCCAATCTATGAAGGGCGACCAGACATGGGTACCGCGTTTATTAAGTGTCAGTTACTTATTAAAAAACCGACACCTAAAAGTAACTGCCAAAAATAAAATTTCCAGCGAAAAAAATTGCCTCCAAAAATTGACATACAACGTCGGGTTTTAATGGAGAAATCGACAACTAAAGCTTTTATGTGAGACAGAAATTTGTACAATTTTAGACATTGGTTTTGTGACAATAACCGACGCTGTTGTATTTTCGCGCGATTAACCGCGAAAATTTTCACCTCCCTTTAGTGTCGGTGGTTTGTTGTAAACTGACAATAAAAACATTCAGTGTCGGTTTGTAAAAAACCAAAACCTAATGTTAACTTAAATCGTGCGATAGAGCCCGACTCTTCCCCTTTCTCTGTTTCATTCATTCTCGTGCTCAGGGTTTGGTCCTCCGACGATTTCTCTTCCGCCGGTGCCACTCCTCGCCTGATGCTCTCCCTTCCGCCGACGCTCCTCGCCGGCGCCACTCGTCGTCTGCTGCTGTAGTTTCTCACCACCGCCTGCTGTTGCAGTTCCTCACCGGCGCCGCTCGCCGCCTGCTGCTGTAGTTTCTCGCCGCCGCTCCTCTCCGCCACCCTCTCCTTCTCTACTCTGTCGGTGCCCTCTCCTTCTATGCTCGATGCCGGCACCTCTCCTTCTCCACGCTGCTACCAATAGTAGGCCCCCTTTCTTCTTCTTCTTCCTTCTCCCTCTCCTTACTAACAGCAACCATAGCCGTGTGGGTGGCATGACCGTGGCTGTGTTGGCCGACCACACGGCTGTGCTATCCAACACGGCTGTGTGGTTGGCCAACACAGCCACGGTCGTGCCATCCCACGGGACCTTAGTTAATTTAATATGCATACTTTGTATGTAAGACATATTAATCGGGTACTGTTGTATATCCAAGTAAATTACATGTAACTAATCATGACATAGCTAGATTTTAGAATGCATACTTTGGTTAAATGTACTGCTGTAATTTTTTATCAAGTGATGATATGTAAATGTAGCAATAAGTTAGTAAGGTATCAATGATAAGTCTGCTGTAATGTGATGCAAAATAGTTATTGTATCATGCATATCTTAATAATCACCCTAACTTGAAGAACTAGGATTTTAGGTATAAGAATGACAACACATTATTTTTTGGCCTAGAAACCCATCCAAGATTTACTCATTAGGAGTAAATCTTGGATAGTCCCCGGTTTGGGACTGTTCTTGAACACCTAATCTCGCTTAGGATGTAAGTGTATAATGTGTATTGGGTTTTCAAGAAAATTTCGGCAGCATTTCCCCGTTTGTTCTCTAAGTACATATGTACTTGGAGAACAGCGGGGAAATGCTGCCGAAATTTTCTTGAAAACCCAATACACATTATACACTTACTAGTGAGATTAGGTGTTCAAGGATGGGATAGGTGGTACATGTACATTTATTATATATAAGAATGACATCACATGTATTTGTTAACCCTAGACCCTAATATTGTTGTAATATATACTTGTTTTCTCTTTGATCATAGACCTTTACAATTTTGTTGTGATATATACTTTGTTGTAATAATGTGAACTTTACAATGTGAGCTTTACACTTTGAATTACTACTTTACAATGTGAACTTTACAATTTGAATGTGAATTTGCAGATGGCTGACCATTCTCCTGATGACTACCGTGAGGGTGAGGACATCAATGTGCCACCTCACAATGTAAATTTTAAAAATATATCATATATTTATATCTATATGTCCATTTATAGTTATATCTTGTAAATGTGAATTATTTTGTCAAATTTTAGGTTGATGATGCACAGGTACCATCTGAAGCACTTGAGGCACTTGATCAACAACACCAAAAAGTTGACAAGAAAAGGGGCATCACTATGATGAAGAAGTTAATTGCACAAAAGGGCAATGGACCCAAACTTGTGGTGGATTTCGATAATGTAGGAAATGCATGTGGTGTGAATCACAATTCATTTATTTCATATCTTGGGTTTATTACTCGTAGCCATTGCGGTTGTCGCTTAGATTCTTGGCATAAAGTTTCTAAGGAGAAGAAAGATTTAATATGGAGGGATTGATGCGTGAGTTATTATTAATTTGCAATTCTATTTTGTAGATTACTAAATTTTTGGATACTAGTTAATAGAAATTCTATTTTGCAGAGTATATTTGAATTGGATGAAAAGTTGCATCATAAATGCATGATGCAACACTGTGGGAGAGTCCTAAGGAACTATAGGACAAATCTCACCAGAGAATACATAAAAGAAGCCAACAAGAGGAAGAAGACAGCCACTGAATAGTGGAACTTCTTGGACAAAGAAGAATGGGACGCGTTTGTCCCTTCAAGACAAACTAATGAATTCAAGGTATTAGGCGTCAATCTCAATCTCATTAATTAATATATGTTGTATTCACTTATTCAAGATTAACATTTAGTGTTACTAACCAAATCATTAATTTGCATACTAACTAGGCCCTCAGTGAGGCACAAAGATCAAGGCGTGCACTGAATGTGCATGACCACAGAATGGGTCCAAAGGGGTATGCAGGCGTTCGCCAAAGACTACAGGCTGAGGCTACTGCTGCTCAGTCTGCTACTACTCAGGAGTCCTCTACCATAGGTAGCACACCTCTGCCTCACCATGATGTCTGGATAGCTGGGAGGCAAAATAAGAAGGGAGAAATAACTATGGCCGCAACTACTGAGGCGGCTGCAAAAATGGTAAAATACAACTCTTACAGCAATCATTCGAATATTGATTATTTGTGTTGTTTACTTAAGTACAAATTTTTGTTTTGGCGATTAGCGGGAGCTGCACGAGCTGAGGAAACAAGGAAAGTTCATCCCTGAGGGAACAAAGGAGGAGTTGACAGTTGCTATGGGTAACCCAGAGCATCCTGGACGTGTTAGGGCTGCAGGCGCTGGTGTGGGCATCAAATCTTTTTTTGGGTCATCCCAGTGCAAACATGTCCCAAAAGCGAGACTTTCACAAGAAGAGGTAACATATTCTTTCTTTATAATGATACTGTAAAAGAGAATTCAAAAATTACAATTTGATGTTTCTTTTATCCATGTATAGGTGGATAAGCTATTTGACAGGAAACTCGAAGAAGTAATGAAAAAGTGGCAGGCATCTCAGACTGCCACTTACTAGACAATACCTACTGCAGACTCTACTCCTACTCCTACTGTAGAGGTTGGGAGTAATCCTGTAGAACCACCACCTAGCACATCCACTGTAAGTATTTTTATGACATAGTAACTAGTTTTTTCATTCAAGATGATATGTATATATGAAATTGTAATCGTTTCAAAAAAAGATGATATGTATATATGTATACAACATTCTTTAAACAAAAATTTGTAGGGGTTGAAGCCATGCCGTCTAAAAAGTAAAGAATATGTCGTGGCAGAGGCGTCGGCTTACCCATCCTTACCAGAGGAAACGTGACACGGGTCTCCAGTACCAGCTAGTTGGATTCGGGTGAGCCCGATACATATATTCCCCCAATGGATGGATCTTCCACTGCCATATGCCCACCCAGATTGTGAAACACTTGGTGAGGCAGTAGGCGGAGTGATATTGTGGCTAAAAGTGGATGTCTTCTTTACTGATAAGGTATGGTAAATTTACATTACGTTCAATTGTTAGTGTGTGTATATGCTGGAAGTTGATCTGAAATTATATATATATATATATATATATATATATATATATATATATATATATATATATATATATATATATACAGGTTAAAAAGAAGACACCCACAACATCTAGGCCTCCACTTCCACCTCCTGCATTACCTAGTTGGGTTCCACAGGACCTACATGTCCCGTTAGGTCCTAACTGTAGGGGTATGGCAGTATGGTTAGGGGAACATGATATAAACTCCCCTATAACTGTTTCTTCTGATTCAGATTCTACAGGTCAGTCATACGAAACAAAACTATTTATACAAGATATATTGGAGTTGTTTCGATATGATTGGCTAAATACATTTGTGATAGAGCTATGGATAAGGTGAGATATTCTTTATACATCCATATACCTTGTGTATGATTTGGTGATTTGGTTTCTTATTTATTAATGCATGCGTAATTAATACATATTTTGCAGCTACTTAGACAATATATGTGCAGATTTTGGATTCGAACATGTAGGGTTTTTGATTCCATCCTTGATTAGTCTAGTAGCTAAAGACCCTACATCAGTTCAACAATACTGTTGTGAGTCTTTTTCAAATTTTGCTGTAAAAAAGAAGACGGTGATAATGGCTCCATTCAATGTAGAGTAAGTTTACTTTGCTTATTATAATTTGGACTTAAGAAAATTACATTTTATTGTGGATTTTGAGTTATTAATTTTTACCTTTTTTTCCTCTAGGGGTAGGCATTGGGAGTTATTGGTTATTGCCCCCAAGACGTTCACTGTGTATTATCTAGATCCTAAGGGGGGTAAATTGAATACAAGATTTGGACACATAATGAAAATGGCAATATTTCGGTGAGAAATATTTTATTTTTCATATCCGTTAACATATGTTATTACGTTAGTATTTAATTGCAATGTTTTGTGTTACATTAACATGTAGGGGTTTTGAGGAGTACAAAAAGGCTGGAGGAAAGATCCCCACGAAAAAGAACCAGCCAATAATTTGGAAGAACGTGAAAGTAAGTTCCAGACTGCAATATATGTATATATTATTTATGTGAACAATTCTTAATTAGTTGTATTTTTTAATATTGTGTATGTTTGAATTTATAGTGTGCTACACAAGACAACGGATGGGCATGTGGATACTATGTCATGCGATATATGCACATGATTATCAAACATGCCATACTGGATATCGAATGTATTGCTCAGGTATTATATAGTCTCATTAGATAATATGATCGAAATATATCAATCTTATTTATAGCTCATTAATTATATATATACATCATTCTCTTTACAGGTGTTTAAAGCTGACCCCATTACAGGAAAGGACTTACCAAATGTTAATGCTCCCTATACAATGGGAGAATTAAATGAAGTAAGAGAAGAATGGGCAACAACCATACAATTAGTGGGGGCTTTAAAATATAATTGGGATCCTGATAGCGAATAATGACTAAACAATGATACTTTGTAAATGAATTTCTGAATTATAATATATGCGTGAATGTTTCTACATGTCTGGATGTTTCTACATGTGTCTGAGTGAAAATGAATGAAAGTGTTGGTTGCTATATGAATGTTTCTACATGTGTGAATGTGAATGAATGGAACTACAGATTGCTAGCATGTGTGAATGTTTATAAATGTGTGAAAATAAACTGCCATCATATACACACACTAACAATTGAACGTAATGTAAATTTACCATACCTTTTCAGTAAAGAGGACATCCGCTTTTAGCCACAATATCACTCCGCCTACTGCCTCACCAAGCGTTTCACAATTTGGGTGGGCATATGGCAATGGAAGATCCATCCACTGGGGGAATATATGTATCGGGCTCACCCAAATCCAACCAGCTGGTACTGGAGACCCGTGACACATTTCCCCTGGTAGGGATGGGTAAGTCGACGCCTCTGCAATGACATATTCTTTACTTTTTAGACGGCATGGCTTCAACCCCTACAAATTTTTGTGTAAAGAATGTTATATACATATATACGTATCATCATTTTTTGAAACGACTACATTTTCATATATATGTATCATCTTGAATTAAAAAACTAGTTACTATGTCATAAAAATACTTACAGTGGATGTGCTAGGTGGTGGTTCTACATGATTACTCCCAACCTCTGCAGTAGGAGTAGTAGGAGTAGAGTCTGCAGTAGGTATTGTCTGGTAAGTGCCAGTCTGAGATGCCTGCCACTTTTTCATTGCTTCTTCGAGTTTTTCTTCGAGTTTCCTATCAAATAGCTTATCTACCTATACATGGATAAAAGAAACATCAAATTCTAATTTTTGAATTCTCTTTTACAGTAACATTATAAAGAAAGAATATGTTACCTCTTCTTGTGAAAGTCCCACTTTTGGGACATGTTTGCGTTGGGATGACCCAAAAAAAGATTTGATGCCCACACCAGCGCCTGCAACCCTAACACGTCCAGGATGCTCTGGGTTACCCAGAGCAACTGTCAATTCATCCTTTGTTCCCTCAGGGATGAACTTTCCTTGTTTCCTCAGCTCATGCAGCTCCCACTCATCGCCAAAACAAAAATTTGTACTTAAGTAAACAACAAAAATAATCAATATTCGAATGATTGATGTAATAGTTGTATTTTACCATTTTTGCAGCCGCCTCAGCAGTTGCGGCCTTAGTTATTTCTCCCTTCTTATTTTTCCTCCCAGCTATCCAGACATCATGGCGAGGCAGAGGTGTGCTACCTATGGTAGAGGACTCCTGAGTAGCAGCAGACTGAGCAGTAGCCTCAGACTGTAGTCTTTGGTGAATGCCTGCATACCCCTTTGGACCCATTGTGTGGTCATGCACATTCAGTGCACGCCTTGATCTTTGTGCCTCACTGAGGGCCTAGTTAGTATGCAAATTAATGATTTGGTTAGTAACACTAAATGTTAATCTTGACTAGGTGAATACAACATATATTAATTAATGAGATTGAGACTGGCGCCTAATACCCTAAATTCATCAATTTGTCTTGAAGCGACAAACGCGTCCCATTCTTCTTTGTCCAGGAAGTTCCACTGTTCAGTGGATGTCTTCTTCCTCTTGTCAGCTTCTTTTATGTATTCTCTGGTGAGATTTATAGTTCCTTAGGACTCTACCACAGCGTTGCATCACGCATTTATGATGCAGCTTTTCATCCAATTCAAATATACTCTGCAAAATAGAATTGCTATTAACTAGTATCCAAAAATTTAGTAATCTACAAAATAGAATTGCAAATTAATAATAACTCACACATAATTCCCTCCATATTATGTCTTTCTTCTCCTTAGAAATTTTATGCCAAGAATCAAAGCGACAACCGCAATGGCTACAAGTAACAAACCCAAGATATGAAACAAATGAATTGCGATTCACACCACATGCATTTCCTGCATTATCAAAATCCACAACAAGTTTGGGTCCATTGCCCTTTTGCGCAATTAACTTCTTCATCATAGTGATGCCCCTTCTCTTGTCAACATTTTGGTGTTGTTGATCAAGTGTCTCAAGTGCTTCAGATGGTACCTGTGCATCATCAACCTAAAATTTGACAAAATAATTCACATTTAAAAGATATAACTATAAATGGACATATAGATATAAATATATGATATATTTTTAAAACTTACATTGTGAGGCGGCACATTGATGTCCTCACCCTCATGGTAGTCATCAGCATGGTCATCAGGAGAATGGTCAGCCATCTGCAAATTCACATTCAAATTGTAAAGTTCACATTGTAAAGTAGTAACTCAAAGTGTAAAGCTCACATTGTAAAGTAATTCATGATCTATCCATTCTATGATCAAAGAGAAAACAAGTATATATTAGGACAAGATTAGGGTCTAGGGTTAACAAATACATGTGATGTCATTCTTATATATAATAAATGTGTACCACCTATCCCATTCTTGAATACCTAATCTCACTAGTAAGTGTATAATGTGTATTGGGTTTTCAAGAAAATTTCGGCAGCATTTCCCCGCTGTTCTCCAAGTGCATATGTACTTAGAGAACAAACGGGGAAATGCTGCCAAAATTTTCTTGAAAACCCAATACACATTATATACACTTACATCCTAAGAGAGATTAGGTGTTCAAGAACAGTCCCAAACCGGGGACTATCCAAGATTTACTCCTAATGAGTAAATCTTGGATGGGTTTCTAGGCCAACAAAGATCCTAGTTCTTCAAGTTAGGGTGATTATTGATGTCTTTAAAAGCATGATTGGCAATTTAGGGAAAAGTTCATCATTTACATTCCAAGCATGTCACATGTGTGCATTATAGTTCATCATTAACCAAGAAGGTGATTAGGATTCTCACCAAGAATATAGCTAAACTATTAAACAATGATTATAGCTAAACTATTAAACAATAGACTTGCCACGCATAAAACACCCTATACAACTATACAACAAAAAAGTATTAAGTATATATGCATGATACAATAACTATTTTGCATCACATTACAACAGACTTATCATTGATACCTTACTAACTTATTGCTACATTTACATATCATCACTTGATCAAAAATTACAGCAGTACATTTAACCAAAGTATGCATTCTAAAATCTATGTCATGATTAGTTACATGTAATTTACTTGGATATACAGCAGTACCCGATTACTATGTCTTACATACAAAGTATGCATATTAAATTAACTAAGGCTTATCATAGAACATGTATTGTATAGATAATAGAGGATTCAGCTCAGTAGAAGCACAAAATCAGTACCTATACCCTAAAATCACACATTTTTAGCATTTATTCTAACAGGTTTATGTACATAAATATGTGTATGAGCCCTAATTAAAACTGATTCTCATAGGAAGTAAATAAATAAAAAAAAAAACACCCAGCAACAGCCTAGGCGTGCCTTGGCACCGCCCAAGCAGCCGCCGGAGCAGAGGAATAAGGAAGAAGGCAGGGCGGGCACCTTGAGGGAAGAGGAGCAGCGGCCGGAGCAAGACCTAGAAGTTGCCGGCGGTGAGGAGAGGAGCGGCGGAGAGGGCGGCGAGGCTAGGAGAGCTAGCTTCTACCGGCGGGCGGGCGGCGACGGCGATGAGAAGAGGAGCGCCGACGAGCACGGAGCATAGAGGGTCGGTGTGCACGGCGGCGACGGCGTGGAGGATGCGGCGTGGAAGGAGCGGTGGCGACGGAGCACAGCGGCGGAGCACGAACGGCAGCAGGGAGTGGCAACGGTGGCAGGGAGCAAGAAATCGCCGGACCTCCAAGGGAAATCAGGAATGAAACAGGGAAAGGGGAAGAATCGGTCGCGCTGGTGAGCTATTAAGTTGACAATAAGTGTTGGTTATTTAAAAAAACCGACAACTAAACCAACAGTGTTGGTTCTTTTCCAAAAACCGACACCTATACTACATTATAGTCGTCAGTTTTTGAGTAAAGGACAACCGACAACTATTCCTGTCTCCCGAATACACTTTAGTCGTCGGTTATTTCGTTATGAACCGACGCCATATGTAAAATATTGGAGCCAATTTTTTTGCTGGAATTTTGGTTTTGGTGGTTGAGTTTAGGTGTCGGTTGTTTATTAATTAACCGACACTTAATAAAAGTGGTACCCGTGTCAGGTCGACCTTCATAGATTGGATGTCAGTTTATGTTATCAACCGACACTGTAGAGTTTAGGTGTCGGTTTTTGTATACAACCGACACCTTGAAAAGTGACTTTATAAGCCATTTCTGTAGTAGTGATTACGATTTATCTTAGCTCACTAAGATATATGCATCATTACTTGCATTATTATCTTAGATTTGTCTTATGGATGCCATTTTGCAGTTTATTTCCTCATAATAGGGTTTCAATTTAGACGTCACACATTAGATTAAGTTTTAGAAAATCTGGGGATGTCACATATATGTTCTGATTGATTTGATAAATATCAAAGGTAAGCTTCTAATTTATTCTATCTCAATCGATTATGAGATAAATGATGGTGGGCAGCTACTTAGACAATATATGTGCAGATTTTGGATTCGAACATGTAGGGTTTTTGATTCCATCCTTGATTAGTCTAGTAGCTAAAGACCCTACATCAGTTCAACAATACTGTTGTGAGTCTTTTTCAAATTTTGCTGTAAAAAAGAAGACGGTGATAATGGCTCCATTCAATGTAGAGTAAGTTTACTTTGCTTATTATAATTTGGACTTAAGAAAATTACATTTTATTGTGGATTTTGAGTTATTAATTTTTACCTTTTTTTCCTCTAGGGGTAGGCATTGGGAGTTATTGGTTATTGCCCCCAAGACGTTCACTGTGTATTATCTAGATCCTAAGGGGGGTAAATTGAATACAAGATTTGGACACATAATGAAAATGGCAATATTTCGGTGAGAAATATTTTATTTTTCATATCCGTTAACATATGTTATTACGTTAGTATTTAATTGCAATGTTTTGTGTTACATTAACATGTAGGGGTTTTGAGGAGTACAAAAAGGCTGGAGGAAAGATCCCCACGAAAAAGAACCAGCCAATAATTTGGAAGAACGTGAAAGTAAGTTCCAGACTGCAATATATGTATATATTATTTATGTGAACAATTCTTAATTAGTTGTATTTTTTAATATTGTGTATGTTTGAATTTATAGTGTGCTACACAAGACAACGGATGGGCATGTGGATACTATGTCATGCGATATATGCACATGATTATCAAACATGCCATACTGGATATCGAATGTATTGCTCAGGTATTATATAGTCTCATTAGATAATATGATCGAAATATATCAATCTTATTTATAGCTCATTAATTATATATATACATCATTCTCTTTACAGGTGTTTAAAGCTGACCCCATTACAGGAAAGGACTTACCAAATGTTAATGCTCCCTATACAATGGGAGAATTAAATGAAGTAAGAGAAGAATGGGCAACAACCATACAATTAGTGGGGGCTTTAAAATATAATTGGGATCCTGATAGCGAATAATGACTAAACAATGATACTTTGTAAATGAATTTCTGAATTATAATATATGCGTGAATGTTTCTACATGTCTGGATGTTTCTACATGTGTCTGAGTGAAAATGAATGAAAGTGTTGGTTGCTATATGAATGTTTCTACATGTGTGAATGTGAATGAATGGAACTACAGATTGCTAGCATGTGTGAATGTTTATAAATGTGTGAAAATAAAATGGAACTGCAGGTTGCATTGCTAAATGCATGTGCTACTTTTTTATTGTTAATTTTGCAGGTTTGCGGCCTGTTGTCGGCTGATATCAATGGATGTCGTAAAACCTACAGTTCATAACTGAACTGAACATGTTTCTCATCCTGCGACTAGCCACAGCAGGTCTGCAGACTGACAGAATAAAAAAACCAATAGGCGTCGGTTATTTGTAAATAACCGACACATAATGATATAGTGTCAGTTTTCCTACAATAAACTGACGTCTATGTCCTTAACAGCACGGCCGTGCGACGAAGATATATGGCGTCAGTTTTTTACTTATAACCGACATTGATAGTGCCCAAGATGGCGCCCTTTCTGTGGTGCAAAGGGTTTGGGCGTCGGTTTTCCTACAATAAACCAATGTCTATTTCCTTAACACCACGGCCGCGCTGGACAGCACGGCCGTGAGGCGAAGATATATGGTGTCGGTTTTTTACTTATAACCGACACTGATAGTGCCCAAGATGGCGCCCTTTCTGTGGCGCGAAGGGTTTGGGCGTCGGTGTCTTATCTAATAACCGACGCCTATAGTCCCATGATGGCGCATTTTCGGTGGCGCGCGAAGAGTTTGGGCGTCGGTTTTGGAACCGACGCCTAATGGGTGAGCTTTTAGTGTCGCCCACATAGTTGTCGCTTAGAAACTGACACTAAAGGCTTTAAATAACCGACACTAAAGGTAGGTTCTGTAGTAGTGTTTTATAATTTCATTAATGCAAATGTAGTCTATAAGTTACAAAAGATTAATCAATATGATAGATTAAATACAAGCATCTCAGAACTGGGGTCTTTAGTTTGATTATATAGTCAAAAAGTTTGACTGATATATTGAAATAAAGAAGGTATTTGGGATTACAAAGATTTAGTGGGAGCATATTCATATTCCACATGATGATGAGGAATAAAACAAAACTTGTGTGGAAATACCTTCTTTAAAGGAATAAAGAGAAACGTCCCATGTGATAGGAATAAAGACCTATAGAGATAGTTCTCAAAAGTCTATTGACCTGATAAAGAGAGAGTATACATTGGCAGTCTATGTTGAAGGGTTTAGTATGTAGATATTTAGTGGGAGAAAACTTGTCCATTTTGCATGGTGTTAGTCTATCATATGCCTAGTGTCCCAAATTTTTATGAAGAATAGGAACAGATAGATAGATACCTTGTGCATTCAAAATTGAGTCTATCATACATGTAATCATCCCATTATCTTGTATGTATCGGACATGACAAGAATATATATATATGAACCATCATCTTGTATGTATTGGACATGACAATATGATATACTCATTGAGTTATCTCGTATGTAATGTACATGATGAGTGGATGTCTATCTACTTCCAGTGAGAGTCACTGGAATACCACAAAAAACTTATTTAAGTAATTATGAAGTATTAAAGGATTAGTTCTATGGTAATAAAAGGAAGAGTTGAGTGTAAATGAGTTACACTGATGCAAGATTCTAAAATTACAGAAAAATGATCACAAAATGCAAAATATAAAAGTTATATTCAATTGTAAAGTGAACAAGTGTTGTTAAATGGAAATGTTCTAAGTAAAATTAAAAGGGCCATTTGATTCTGAAAGGAATGTCGAGTATCCTTGTGTTATGAACACCAGAGGATACTATATGGATCTTGAAGTTCATACAAATGAACTTATAGATATTCCAACCATTGATGACAAAGTAGAAATACTAAGTCAAACTATAGAGTTAATTGTTAGGCAAGGAATATCAGATAGCATATTACAGCAACTCCATCTCATACAAAATGTCATATAGTAAGGAGATGTGAAACATGCAATATACTGACTAAAGCAAAATATTGCTAACTCACTGGATTAGTACTAGTGCAGCAAAAACATTTAGGACATGTTTAGATATCACTAAGAATATGATTCAAAGGTGATTGGCTCTAAGTGCAAGTGGGAGTATGTTGGTATGTATGCCCAGAGAGCCAATCATATGATGATTGGATTGACATATATTCTTATTGATTTGATAATTATTAAAGGCAAGCTTCCAATTTATTCTAGCTCAACCGATTATGAGATAAATGATGGAGGAGAATGAATGTCTAAAGAATGACAATACTCAATGACGTATTTATTCAAGTTAAGGACCTAAACAATAAGATCATATAGATGCTAAGAGTATGTACATTCTTGTTATGTCCCTAGTCATATGTCATTGTGGAGGGTTGATAGACAACAATGACACATAAAGATTAGAGTGTGTTTTGGTTGATGACAATGTCTCATTAGTCATGATACAGTGACAAGCACACATATACATGTTGGAGAATAGTGTATCAAACAAAAACACCATGAGAGTGGCACATGGAACCATGACATGGTAGTCAGAATCATCTCTCATAGCGATGGTGGTAATTGTGATTCTTAGACCTAAAATCACTACACTCATTGAATGTGATTGGGTACACTTTGACATCATCAAACACATTCATGAAACATGGTTTGTTATAACGATGATGATAGGGTGGATTTGACACATGAGATAGACTATGAGTGATAGATATGGGATTTTTCCCTCCTAAGGGAGTATGATGTCCAGGCCACTTGATAAGAGAGAGTGAGAAAGACATGTGCATGCACATGTGAATCAATGTATGATATTGATGTCACACATATCTCAGACAGTCTACTCTAGTTCAGGAAACATGAATGAACATTGAATGGATGAAAACTCCATGCCTTTAGTTCATTCAGGATATCAGATACAAAGGAATTATACATTCACTAAAACACCAATAACAGACTGTAGGATTGAAATTTGTTCTCCAACTTTCTTTTTCTCTTGGGTACCACTGATGTGTGACTAGGTACCGCTCTTTGCTTGTGATGTCGTAATATAGTTATGGATATTCATTGCCAACTTGAAATGGGACCTATAGGGTCACACACCTCAGATTAACCTAGAAGAGGAGTTTATCCATGAATGATGTTTGGATTGATTACTAAAGTGTTTAGGTACTCAATAAAACGTTCAATCAATTGACTTGACTCATAATCATCAAGTTAAAGTGTTGAACCAACTGATTACAATGTCAGATTGATTAAGAACTAAATTGACTGTGTTGTGCACAATCTGGACCACTAACTGACCTAGATGAACAGATCAGCTCATGGTCAGTAATATGACAAATTCACTCTAGTGAACCGATCAGTTAAATTGGTCCAAATGAGCAGTGTTGAGTTATCCCAGTTTGTGAGAAAAGTTTTTTCATTTCACTTGTTCAATTTGATTGAGACAAGAACTACTCTTTGTGTTAATTAGAAACGAATAAGGAAAGTCAATTGTAGGCAAGTCTGGGAAGTGAAACGATCGGTTCACTGGATAAACCGATCGGCTCACACTCCCAAATGACCGGTTCACTAGTGAACAGATTGGCTCACCTTGCCAAATGACTGTTTCAGTTGTGAAACGACTGGTTCACCTTACGCAGTGCAAATTGTTCATGGAAATTTCGAACCCTTCTACTCATGCACAGATTGGGAACACTGACCCTTCCCTCTACTATAAATAGAGGGGTATAGGGGGCTTCTTTGGAGACATAACTCAGAACATTAGTTTCTCTGCAAAGTTGTTGTCCTCTCTGGTTGTGGTAACCGAGAGAGCCCAAGAAAGTTCTACCCATCTAGGGAGGAACAACGAGGGAAAGGAAACTGCAAAAAAGTAACTGGTGTTAGGAGAGTGTGTTGGTGACTAGTACACTAACAGAAGGGAACAACTCCTACTATTCCATTCTTTAGGATGACTAGAGTTCTCGGTAGTATGTGTGGACTATCTATAGCAGTGGGATACTTCTACTACTCTGGAGGATGACAGTCAACCATAGTTTGGGTCAAGACCAGGAGCTACACAGACGTTGTCGAAGATAGGTGATTGAAGACCGCACTTGCTGTGAGGTATAGTCACTGAGCAAGCCTTAGGACCAAGTAGAACTCACTAAAACCATCCTTCGCATTACATATATATTGATGCGATCTGCTGGTTATGGGTTTATGGTCAAGTATTTTTTTATTTCCACTTCCTACTCTGACCATGTAAAACCCTACACTACCTACCTTAGGGTTTTGCTTACTCTTAGATTATAATACACATAGATGACATAAACACTTCTATCTAACTCAAACTAGATTTTAAAATAAATCATACCTTGTTCATTAACTTCACTTAGTTGTTAATGTATCAGGATTTACTTATTGAAATTTGTTCTCTACTATACTATTTCATTAGTTTTAGGTTGACACCTAATAGGTATTCTATATTAACTCTCTTGGTGGAACCTCTAGATCTACGTTGTCCAGAAACAATTCTAAAGGTCTAAGATCTCTTATACTAATGTTTAAGATCTTAGTAGAATGCATGTCCCATACGACATATTCTAGTAAGAAGAAGAACATATGCATAATAAGTCATTTTCTATTGACATTTCCTCTAGAATTCTCAATTGGTTGGCCATCACCATTGATGATAAGAGAGTAATGACACTATCTACGATAGAGTTAACACAAAGGATCTGAATTAGATAATATACTCTCTATAGACTGACTTCTTTTAGGGATCCTACTTTTTAATAAAAAAGGTTCTACATTGTAACTCCTTGAGTTCCTATCTTCTATACATATGATTTCTATCACCACGGAGGGATGATAGACCTACCTAGGAAATCTTCAAAAAAGTTTAGTGGCCAACTATATTTTTAGCTCTCATATGACATTGTGACACTCCACTTTTTCAAAACATATCATTTATTGAGGTAGAGCATAATTATCAAGGGGGATGTCACAAACATGAAAATCATTGCATAAAAATAGAGTTCATATATAAACCACCACATGAAAAAGGTGACAATATTTATACTCAATTCCTCAACATAACTCACACATGGGTAAAACTTAACATGTTCACACTTAAACACCATATAATTTCTCACAAATAGGAAAAAAAATTAAACCAGGTATAGCTAGCACCGCACCAGGTCTTCCCTTCTGAAGATCCTCAAACTATCCTTGTGCTTTTGATAGATCCACTCCTCTAAGCTTGATCCTTACATGTGGGCATCACAACCACACCATGCATAAAACAAAATTGGTAAGTGAAAATAAATATTTAACATTAAACATTAAACACTGAAAAAGGGACACAATTGCTTTTAGATTATTTGTTTTATATTGGCATATATAAGAATCCTTAGGTTTTTAACCAAAGTGCCACTTTTCTTATGCACCGAAGTGCCTCTTAGGTTGCATTGAAGTTCCACTTATCTTATGCACCAATGTGTCTCTTAGTTTTTCTCTAAAGATCCTCTAGTTGAGGATATTATATAAGTTATCTTTCTCATTAAAAGTCATAGCTTTCTCTTAGATCTTATTGACTTTAATCTTAATGTGCGTGAAGATGATACAATAATATTTAAAATACTCATGTCATTCAATTCATTATAGATTCAATTACTCTTAACAAATTAAATAGTAGATGATACATTCATATCATGCATGTACATTTTTCATAAATATATTATATCAATCAATACTTATGTACAAAGTGCAAGGACCACTTACATCTCTCTTAGAGAAGATTCTAGTTGATTCATTAGTTGATGAACCATAATCACTAACTTGGGCTTGTTGCAACCCATATTACCCTATTATATTAATTCAAATTCATTAATAATTAATATTCACCTTATTTTCTAGTGTTTTAGAGTTCTTGGCTAAAATAGGGAAACTCAAAGTCAAAATAGGCTTTGAAATTTAGTCCATAATATTGACCTCAAAAAATTGAGAAAAATTCATGTGAGGTTCACATTCATCCAAACTTTGTTCCACAAATTTATAATGATAGGTATGTTCTCACCAATAGAAAAATAACAAGAAAGCCACATGAACTCTAGAATCCACAATTTGGTGCAGTCATGCTGAGTTGGCCCAATGCGGCACAACTGGCTGACCCAAGCCAACCAAACTGGAACCCTAGACATGAAGCATATGAAAGAAAATATGATTTTGGCAAGGCCCATACCTATGAGACAGTCAAACCCGAAATCTCAGGGAAAAAGGGGGATGCCAGGATATTGATTCTTCTTCTAATAAATGTGGGATTACAATAAAATATCAAGAGATTAAAAACATGATTTTGCTAGACATTAAGAAAGCTACGGTGCTAGGAACCTTTTCTGTTGTTGTTTAAATCTAGAAATCCTAAACATGGGTTGAGGAGAGACTAGATTCCCCATGAGGCTCCTCTTGTCAAGTATGGCCTAGGGAAAGCTTTGAGATAGCACAATTAATACATGCAAAGAGAACCAAACACAAGTATGAATCTGTTGAACCCCTTAGTTAAGATGAAGGGAGACTAGAACACAATGAAGGATGCCAACTATAGTGGGACCCAATACTAATGATGAATGGTAACAAAGAACCCACAAAGGGGAGAGGAAGACTTACATCAATTCTAATGCAATGGCATTGTCAGGACCTCTAGAAGGACTCAATAAAACAAAAGAGGTAGAAATAGAAGGTTGCGTCAATTTCCAATGTGGGTTCGAACTCGACTGAAGTTGGCAACATGGTGTGGTTGAGGAAAACAAGACCAAATGATATGGTGGAATTGATTGCAATGGATTGTATGGAGGTCTATGGAGGTCTTTATACAAGTGTGATGACCTAAGATGACTGGGAATCCCAACCACAATGGGAAATAGGGGAAGGGCATGGGTTTTTTATTGGGAGCAGAAGAGGTTGAGTCTCTATCAAAGTAGGGATCTCCAATATCATCTAGAAGCATCTAATGGATTGTATGGTCTCTCTAGTTGTAAGACTTCTCAAAGTGGGAGGGTGAGATTGACACAGATCATATGGATTCAAATCCAACATATTCATGCGATCACTAGGAAACAGGCGAAGGGGAAGAGTCCATAGGATCTTAGAGTCCAAGTTGTGTCTAGACTCTAGTATGAGTGACACCCATTAAGTCATGAAACCTTAGAATAAAGTGACACATTAATTACATTATAATCATCTAGGGTTTACAAATTGTATTGTTACTTTCATATTTTAAATAGAGGGTTCTATGATACTTCATATTAGACCAAACTTCATTAGTCACTTATTTTTACCTTGAGAATCCTAATTACTCATTACTTTTCTTATTTGAAAACCTAATGATCTATATTTCTCTTTTTAGAATAAACTTTAGTTCATCATATAAGAGTAATTATGATGAATTTAAGGATCATAATTTGTGAATTCCTTTCATTGTCAAATCATGTTTCCATTTTGAGTATAATGCCAAAATATGTGCATAAATAGGGTCAATTTCATTTTCATGCCCCATGTGAGACTTATTCATCAATTATAGCTAAATTGTATGTGATTGAATCAGAAAAGTAATTTGAATTTGTTTTAAACATTTCTCAATTCAGTATAACACAATTTAAATCTCATATTCATATTAGGGTTTTGTTGAATAATCAAATTTTAAATTTGAAAACAAACATGATTCCTAATTAGGGGTTATCTGCATCAAAGTCCAAGATTTGAATTTAATTAGTGTCAAAATTTTCATTAAGACCCTAATGTTATTCTACTCAAATTTGGTATGTTACATAGTCCTATCGAGCTTCTTCACCAACTCATAAGATATCCTTAGATACTTTCTAGAATATGAAGGCCTCATATCCATTTTATATTTCTCTTTTGTCTCTAAAAGGATATGATACATAATTCTTACCTCATCTCTATCATATCCACCTTGAAGCATTGTTTCGAGTTCATGCCAGAATGGGTCTCATCTTATTTTTCACCATTAGCATGTCTTCTTCCTATCATCTACATATCCATAACAAAACATATCAGTTAGGAAAACATCCAAATATATTGGTTTCTTACCACCTCCATACCTAATCTCTGGTCTTAGAGTTGAGGCTACCCAAACCCACTAACCAAGATTTAGGTCCTCAACAAAGGGATTCGAGTAGCCATTAACTTCTAACTACTTACTGAAAATAGACTTAGTTATTTTTCCTTAAATGAATATAACTAATAGAAACCCAAGTTAACTAACAAGATAACATCTGATTTAAGCATAAACATCATAGGTTCACAATTAACTTTTACTCTTACAATATAATCAAATGAAAGAAACTAGTTGTTATTATAATATACCTCAATTGCATCTTATTCCAAAACTACTCTAAATCCTCACTCTCTTATTCTCAAGATTAGAGAAAGGATAACAAACCATATAAATAAACTTTATACTCCTCCAGGGGAGGGGGACATGGGGACTCAAGGGGGGAAAAGGGATGGCGGTGGCACTAGGGTTCCATCAGCAAGAACTGGATGGTGGAAGGGTCAGGGGTCTGGCGATAGTTGTGGCTTCAGGGATCGAGAATGGTTAGGGTCAGAAGGTATTGATGTAGAAATTGAAGAAGTGGAATGGATAGGGGTGGCGATGTCATAGACATGCCTATTTTTCATTTATGTGGGGATGTCCAATGTGAGAGGATCTGGGAGAGGAATCAACATGAGTCAGGAAAAAGGTGGGAGCCAATACTCAATTTATGGAGGTACCCATAGTGGAAAAAGGAAACATAAAAGGAGAGAACCTTACCCTAATGATAGGGCACGGGGTATAGATAGATCAGAGATGAAAGGAATGATAATAGTATCAATAGATGCAAGGAAGGGGAAGAGGCGACTGCATAAGAAACCTTCTTTCTAAATAAACTATTTGAGGAAAATCTTACTATGAAGAATGTTTCATTGGAAGTTATAGTATGAAAGCTAACTCTACATACCAATCAAGATGTTAATGATGACCTACTAGATGTTGAAGATATGTTCTAATAGTCAGATTTATAGGAACAGATGTAGAGTACATGATGCTTAGGGACCGCTTAAAGTTATGCGGAAGTTGACAAGTAGATTTAACATGTTTGAGTTAGATCTTAGACATTTTGTGGTACATATTATGTGAAAATTACTTTGAGACTGCCATGTTTGGTGTTACATGGAAGATGTTAGAGCATGGAATCACATTTTGGGACTAGTACCCAACCTCTACACCTATGGAGGAGTTCCTACAATACATTGTCACTTGGATTTAGATTCAAAATCTATCATTTCACCTGTATGTATCAACAATGTTCAAGTATATCAGGTTGGAAATGGGTATCTTAGTGAGGTGGATGAACATATTGTGAGTCGTACCAGGAGTAAATTCACAAGGCTAGCAGTGGAGATTGACACCACAAAGGAGTTAATCTCTTCCATTAAAAGCAATGGAAAGGTATTTTTGGTGCAATATGAATTATGTCGAATCAACTATTTGTTGTGATGTAAGATAGGTGATGCTTCCAGAGATTGTTTAGGGTCTCGAGAAGAAGAAAATGTGAGAAACGATACACAAACTGGAGGTGGAAAACTATGATAGCAAGGGAACAATGGTAACACTAACGAGTGGCATATGTAGAAAATAACACTAAGAAACATGAAAGAGAAGGATTTAGAAAAACCTAGATTGTAGAAATCACAAAGAAACAAAAATACAACTAATCATTTCTCAAACCTAGAGAATGAGGAAGGAGCTAAAGTACAAGACCAAGTGAACAAAGGAATAAAAAATGCTCACCATGATGACCCATGAAGTCTCAAGATATGGAAGAAGAAAGATAACATTAAACAAGTGGCACATGAATAAAACTCAAGTACTATATTAAGGGACAAAACTAATGTGGAAAAACCAAGAATGAAGTCACAAGTAGAGAATCAAACAGATAAGATGGAATATGTTCACACTATAGAAAAAACTAATGTGGATGAGGTTATTGAAGTTGTCAGTGTGGATGGATATGGTGAGGGGGCAAAACAAATCAATACTGAGATATTGGATGTAGCAATGTAGGATGGATAGGATCAATAGGAAGAGGGAGAAAATAAAGACAAAGGAACTGATAGTACAATGGGGAAAATCATCAAGGTCAAAAGCACAAAGATGAAGAGGAACAACAAATAAAAACAACTACCAACACTACATAGGAAGAGCCCGAGGCTAGAAAACATGGTGAAATATTTTGAGGAAACTAAGGGTGCAAAGGTGGGTAATGAAATAGAAAATGCAAATAAGATAGAACTTTCTTAGTCCTGAGTAACATCCTTGACAACTCAAATTAAAACTCTGGCATTTTATGTTTTTACACTAGAATGTCCATAGGATAGGAAATTAACAAACTTTTTGAATCCTTAAAGAATATTTCCAAATATTTTATCCTTTAGTGATAGCAATTTGTGAACCTTAGATCAGTGATCAAAAAGTCACATGAACCATCAAGATGTTGGGTTTCTCAAAATTACACAATTTGGAGTCTAGGGGATTCTCGAGAGGAATTTGGGTGTGTTGGAATGAGAGACAATGCAAGGGGGTCATTGTCAATACATATCGTTAGTTTGTGACGTATTGTGTTAATGGTGAAATTATATGACCTTTGTTTACACCAACCCACATGTGACAATGAGGAGTTTGTTGTGGAATAATTTTATTAATGGGATAAAATATTTTCAAAACCATTATTTGTGATTGGGGACTTCAACACAATGTTATAACCTTCTGAGAAGAGGGGAATTCCATTGTTCAATTACAATGAAGTTGCTATCTTTCAAGACATCATGTTGTTTTTAGGCCTCACAAATTTGGGATTCTAAAGACAAATATTTACTTATATGCATGGTTTGATGTAGGAATGGTTAGATAGGCTAGTTGCCAACAATAATTTCATATCCAAACATCCTAATACTATTGTTGGACATCTCACATGAATTGAGTCAGATCATTGCACCATTCTTATCTTCTTCAAGGGAAAGCATGCTCAAGCTCCTAGGTTTTGGGTTGTGCTACATGGTACGAGATAGACTTTAAAGAATTTGAGTTTGTGCTCAAGAACTGTTGGAACAATGATTTAGACTACAGTGAGGCATCAAGCCAGTCAAAAATGAATATTATGACCTCGAACATGGATTTGCAAAAAAGAAGGAGAAAGAAAGGCAAACTCATCAATAATACATCCTACCATGAAAGTGAGTTGGGTGAACAATTTAATGAAATATGTTACCTATTGTGTATATATATGCAAGTAGAACTAAACATGGTGCTAAAGGAGGAGGAGGAGTGGAAGGAGAGAAGTTATATTAGTTGGCTAATGAATGTTGGAAAAATTCTAAGTTCTAGGAGGCTTTTTTCAACCAATGATGGAGGACCAAACGGTGACCATGTTGAAGGATTGTGACACACTCATCACACAAAATGAGATTACTCAAATCAGAACATGGAATAATCACTAACCATTCAGAAAACACGATAAATTAAGATGTCATATAACCACAAAACCTGAAACATATTACATATGAGTCCACAAATTGTGCCATTTGTTTTACATATGATGCTAAAAGATGATACATACCACTTTTCATTGGCTAACTTGCCAAAACATGTTCCATTTGGTAACATATTCATATATATACAAGCCATATCTATACAACCAAGGCATACTACCAAAAACCTTGTATCGATGTACAAAAACCACAAAACCTCCCCAAGGACCTAAGAGTACATGGATGACAAATAGGACTCTACTACAAAACACTAGTAGCATATCCAACCTTCTCCAGCTATAGTTCCTCTTGTTGCTCAACCTCGATCGTGCGATCTCTACTATGTCGTGCACAACCACCTATAAGATGTGGCAACCCACAGGGTGAGACCAACATTTTAGAGAGAGATATAACTCTCTGCCAATTAACACAGATATATATATATCAAATAGAAGTTTATGCTATTAACAAGTTGACAAAATTCAGCTAAATGATATGAGAAAAGTAGTTAACATTGTTTAAGCAATGTAGGCATCTACAACTGAGCAATAGAACAACTTTTACTTTAAGAAGGAATATGAAGAACATGTATAACAATTGATTTCTCTTACCATATTATAACTCAAGAAATCAGTACACAGATAAGGCAAAGGGTCATCCAATATGAGTCATGTTAACACTAATCAAATATATTGCATAGTTGAGTTACGCATTTTTTTATTATACCCTAAGGATTTGTGGCATACCACTCAAATCCAACTGGACACTACAAAGTTGAAATCAGTGCCATACAAGGTGTATGGAAGAGATGGACTCCATGACCTCTCCAACACCTCTTGGTCAGTTCAAGAGACACCACTAAGACATATCAATCAACTGCAAACTATGACATATAGTCAAGCTAAAAAACACCTAGCCCACCTTGGTACAGGTCACGATACTAGACAACAGGCTCAGAAAGAGGCATTATGCAGTTGCATTGATGTCATTCACAAATAGCACATATCACAACCATGAGGCCTGATCGCAGTCATCCTCTATAAACCACAATTTTACATGAAAGGAGATACTTGACTAGCACCCCCACATATTCAACAATGTGCACTCCAACTTTCCTATAGGAATGACTCATTTTACCATCCATTAAGAATATTAAAACTAGAATGGATCTATGGCACAAGGCAACTACACTGTTAGGGTTTCACTTTATTATTATGCCAATTGGGTGAATAGAGGCTTCATCATACAAGTGGACATAAAAACCCTAATTCTTTCTAGCAAGGATAACTATATAACAACTTTAGAAGACATAAAACATACAAGGTACAAATTTGTCACATCATATCATGATACTTGTATCACTACCATTCCCTAGGCCATCACCAATATCACATCAGTATGGGATATCAATCACTCAATTACATATATGAGTATTTCACCTCAAACAAGGCACAAGGCAATTATTAGGTAATTACACACAATCACATAATTCCTACACATTCAATATCACATTATTCCTCAACAATGTTCATAATCATTGCCTTGTATTATATAAGGATCACCACAACATTCACATAGCTATGGCATTTATTTCACCTACAGAGATAGGGTTATACAAATAGGAGAGAGAAAACACCATTACATGATAATAACCTTACGAAAAAAGAGTAAATATGTCATATCTCTCAAAATTAGGGTTATGGTTTCTCAAGGGCCAATTAGTGTTTCCAATTCAATAATCATCACAAAACCCTAGATACATCAATTCCCACTTTGTTGGAGCACATCAGGGTTTAACATTACTTTCTTGAAAATATAATCATAATCATGTAAACAATAATAGGTAATGACTACCAATCATATAGGTGTATGTAGCTACCATCTCTCACACAAACCCATGTGTAACGATCGTCATGATAACACCATGTAGTGATCACCATGCTTACCTAGGTGTAGCGACTGTTACCATAGAACTAGGGTATCGACCATTAGCACACGAAGGTAACTTGTTATGACCGAAGCAAAGATCAACCAGGTGTAGTGACCCGCTACACTAAACATGTTGCGACCGAAGCAAGATGTGTAGAGACCATCCAACCAAATCAAAGTGTGTCGATTGAAAGAAGTTCAAAGGTGTAGCAACCAACAAGGGTACAAGGTGTAGTAGCCAAGGTGATTAGGTTTAGTCCATGTAGCTCCTGCAACACCTCACGTAGCACACATTACTCAACTCAAACAAGGTGCATCGACCGCAATAAGAACCTACAAGGTAGTGACCCCAAACATCAGGTTGAGTGTATTGACCATAAGCATCAAAGCAAAGTGTAGAGACATAAAGGTCAAGCTACCTCAAAACAACACTTAACCTTCCTCAAAATAGATTAAAACCATGTTTAAAATAGAAGATAAATCATCAAGTAAACAAAACATTATCAAGGAGAAAAACTCCGTATGAGAATGGGTATCTAAACCCTAAATCAAGCATCACCAAAATGAGCATGAAAAACCATGATGATAGAGAGAGAATCAAATCATCCAACTCATAAAATCAGAGATCAAAAACCTCAAACCTCACTTATATTGGATCTAGGGCTCTAGAGGGGGTGAATAAAGCTTCAAAAATTCTCACAAGATAGATTAGAGTTTCAAATTATATCAATCAAAACTAATAGCTTAAGTGTAATTTGAAGTCCTAACTAACAAGCATATCAAGGATGAGAGAAAAGGGAACAAGCACTTGACAATGTCATTTAGAGTGGTTCTACTCTCCAAACTAGGAGAGAGTCATACTAATACCTAGAGAGGTCAACCTCTTGGACTTTGCAAGTCCTTTACTCTATATGTTCACCAAAAAGAGTTACAACACAAGACCACCAAAGGACTTATCTATCCAATACAAAAAGTTTTTAACCTTGCTGAGGACTTACCCACTTTGTAAGAGTCTTTCACCTTCTTCCAAGGACTTACCTACTCTTGCACAAGTCATCAACCTTCAAGGGATTTCCCACTCTTCTTGGATATTTAACCTTTGCCTTTTCCTTCACCTGGAGAAGATCTTAACGTATTCTTCAACCTTGAAGAAGAAGAACAACAACTCCACCTTCACTCAGAGTAGCATGCTTCACCTTTGATTCACAGAGGAAAGGAGTAGGGAACATGGAATGGAATGAGAGCTTTACAAGCACAAGGAAGTAGCTCTCTTACAACTGGTCTATCTCACTCATAATCAAAAAATGAAGTGTAAACTAGAGAGATAAAGGGGCTCAAAAGTTGCAACACACTAAACTATAGCAAGGACTTAGAGTAGCATAAATGAGAAAACTCAGAATGAACTTCAAGGGGTCCTATTTATAGATGGGGGTGTTCCCTTGAGTGTGGTATCACTTAGGGTCGAAATATAGCCATTTTCCAAGTTGGAAAAAGTCTATTCTTTCTCAAAACAACTCACCAATGATTATAATCACTTTTTCTACATTTTCTGTATAGTACATTAGCTGAGTTTCAATAAAGGTAACTCGACAGATGCGCTAAATGAAAAAGTCAATTTTCAAACTATCGGTCAAGTTTGTTCTGGGAAACTCGACCGATGAGACAAAATCAATTTCCACGGTGAGTCGGTCGGTCATCAACTCAACTCATGGGTCATCTTCAGAAAATCCATCACTAGATCGGTCGAGTTTCCAACTCGATTGAAAAACAGCCTATGACAAATTTTCTAAATTGACATTTGAGTGATTAAACCTTGGAATTAAGTGTCCCTGAATTTTTCTCATCTTAATTACAAGTCATATCATCACTACAAGTGATTACAAAAATCATCTAAGGTCATTTGAAGTGATTTCCCAAAATGCACACTTGCATTGCTTTTGACTTGAACTTGAACAAGCCAGGGTTTGTGTAATTTGATCCTTTTCATGTACCTAAAGCCTGAAATCGATCTTGAACAAACATATTAGATACATAGGAATGGAATGGTTAAGTCATTATAAAAATATGAGCGATGTATAACTCTCAAGTCAACATTCTCCCCCTTTTTGACAATCACAAACCATGCCTCAATCTTATTGAAAAGGATATTTTAAATTATACCTTTGCTTTGTGAATTGCAAGGGGATTCAAGATTTGAATAGTGTGAATTGCTAGACTAACCTACATAGTTAGTCTATCTACACAAAGCAACATGACATATATATACTATATGGTCCTTTAGCAAGTCACATGATAAATCATATAATGAACAAGAAAAGATCACATAGGAGATAAAAGCAATATGGTTGAGCTTTAAAACATTTAAATTATCTCCCCTTTTTAACATTATCAAAAAGGAAGGCGGGGTAGAAGAGCACATAAATAGGTCTTCTCTAAGCATGACCAAACATACATATACAACATGCAATCTCAAAGCATACACTAAACAGAGACGAGAGAAACATATGATCTAAGTCATAAGCAAAATATGGTAAAACATGGAACCAATATTGAGACATAGTAAAACAAAGAGTAAGTGTATAAAGGATTAAGATTACACACTAGAAAGTAAGTTCTCAGAAAACAACTACAAACCAAACCGATGAAAGCTAGATGATAAAATAGTATTGCTTAGAACATGTGCCCAGATGTTGGTAATATAAAATAGCCTAGAAAGATAGATTTGATCAATGTCTAGACTAAAAACTAGAAAAACTAAACATCTAGGTCATCTATGTCTACATCATCCATAGAATCATCAACATCAGAGGCATTAGGCTCATAGTCATCATCTATGTCTGAAGGTGAAACAACATCACCAGAGTCACCAACAAAGACATCAGAGCCTATATTAAAAGTAGAACCATCATCCTCATCAGCCTCCTCATTAGCTTGGTCTGACATATCTTCTTCACCAGAGGGACCAAAACCACAACCGGGTCGACGTGCATTCTGCTCATCCCAAGACATACCAAGAGCAAGGAGCTCATTGGCCTGCGGGATGGAAAGAGCATGGAGCAGACTAACAAGTAGAGTGTCTAAGGGGCCAGCTTTCAGAGGCAACACACTAGGGTTAGATCCACCAACAACAGAGGGTGTAGCAGCGACAAATGCAGGTGGAGGGGTAGGGTAAAAGTGATTATATGCATAGGATACATAGTCACCTCCTGGGTAGGGATAGTAGGAAGGGTAGGGGTGTTCACTGGACAGGTTCATGTTGGACATGATGGAACATAGTTCTTGATGTAGGTGCTCCTGAACCTGAAGGTTGTATACCTATTTATGCATCATGTAGCCCATATGAGTTTCATTAGATACATAGAACGAGGCATGGGCAAGTCAGGTAGGCTGAGGTGGTGGAGGTGCTCAGGCAGAGGTAAATTAGAGGCACCAGGTGTGGTTGAGGATAGGATGGGCACAGACTTTTGAAGAGTGGCCTCACTTATGCCAGCTCCTTTCTGGGCAGGTCTGTAGTGAAGGTCATGGAAAAGAGACTTGCTAGTGGCAAGCTAGAATAGACCACAGATCAGGGTTGGGTAGGGAGGGTGGGTGCCACGGGTGTTCTTTCTTGACTCAAAGTAGGTCATATGATGGAGAACATATCTCACCCATTTGACCTCGATGTTCTTTAAGAGACAATCCATGATTACTAGAATGTTTTCTACAATCTCAGTTTGATTTTTCTTTGGGTGAATATTGTAGTTAATGACTAGGGCAAGGATGCATCTCTTGAGGTCCAAGGTAGAGGAGGGAAGGGTGCACTTCTTACTTTATGGGAATTAAGGCTTCTTCAAGAACTTATGAATACCAGGGAGAGTAAGATCATATTGCTTTAAGAAGGCCTCAGGCTCAACTAGGTCAAAGTACTCTGGATAGTCCTTATGCTAGGTGTCAGTCACTTCAGTACCCGGAAATAAGATGTTCAGGGTATCCTCAGAGACTTGTAATGTCTTCCTAGCTTTCATAGATGTGAGGACTACTTGAGTATTAGGCGAGGGTACGAGGGTGTCATAATTCCAATGCAAATTTGTGTAGAATTTGTGAACAGCTTTGGTGCTTGTGATGGAATTTTTATAGCATGTGCATTCAACACCCAAGGTAGAGAGATGGTGGTCGTAAAGAAACTCCACTACTTGATCTATGACCTCTTATCTTTGTGGTCTAGGCTCAAATAGGGCATGAAAAGGGAAAGGATTCCTAGGAAGGAGCTCCTTATACCTATTTAGAGCCTATTTGAGATGAAGAAAGTGTCATCAAAAGGAATCAAACATGAGTGGGATGAAGATGAAGGTGCATTAGTTGGGGAGGCCTACTTCCTCCTATTTGATGCCATGGAGACGAAAAGGAGAGGAAGGAGAGAGCAAGAGCTAACGAACAACCACCAAAACTCATCCATAGACCTAGGCTTGCAAGGGGGAAGATCAAAGGATGTTGATCTCAGTCAAACTAGGGCTAGGTAGAGGAAGGTTGCGGCTAGGGTTGAGAGCTTGAGGGAGCTAGCGGCTGGACCGATCGAATTTTCTCTAGTTGAGAGGGAGAATAGTCGGCTGAACCTATCATAAGTTTTCTCTAGCCCGACCATTAGTCAATTTTTATGACTCGAAAACTCGACTGATAGGCTCTTTAAAAAAGTTGGCAACTCGACCGATGGTCAACCTGACCTACATTTAGAAATCATTATTTCTAGCCATTAGAGTGCTAATTAAATTTATTTTTGTAGTCCATTATGTATTTTGAACATACTTAGACACATATCACTCATCATTGGTTACTATTTTGACGTAAAACATGAGTTTGCAAAAAATTCCAAAAATAAGAGAAAAAAAGGCAAATTGAACATGAAAAACTGAAATTTTAGCATATTAGCAAGCAATGGTGATCAAAACATAGACAAAGCATATAGGATAGTTGACAACTAGATAGAAGGCATATCAGATTCATTCAAAATAGTTATGAGTAGTTTAGATCTAAGAAAGTTAAATTTCTCTCTAGCTAGAGGTTTAGTGAAAATGTTTGCCCACTAATTTTGCGTGTCCATATGAGTGATATAGATATCCTTCTTGGCAATGTAATCATGGAGAAAGTGATGGCAAACCGCTATATTCTTAGCTCTACTATGCGAGATAGGATTATATGACAAGTTCATTGCACTAGTATTATCACAATAGATAGGACAAGCATCAAAATGAATGTTAAAGTCTCAAAGCATTTGATTCATCTGATGCAATGATTTTGATTCGCATTTATAGACATATTTTACTTGTGTTTTATGCATTTATTGGTCGTTTTGGTGGTTAATATTGCATGATTCATTTACTTTGGTCTAAGATCCTTCTCAGTGTTAAATCTCCCTTATTTTGGTATTTTGAGCATAAATGATTACAATAATATGTTTTATTTCGGCTTATGTGGTTTTGTGTTGAAATTTCAGGAAAAATGAATATATGCTACTGTTGATACCATCAACAGTGGTCGATACCATCGACAAGACCACAGGTTGCCATCCGCATGAAGCATCGCAGAGTCGATACTATCAACAGGATAGTCGATGGTATCGAGATACCATCGGGTTGCTGGTGAGAAGATAGTCGATACTATCGACCCAGAAGTCGATACTATCGACAAGTGGAGCTTCAGCGATGGAAAAGGACAAAAACCGACATCTAAGAGAGTCGATACCATCGACCCTCATCGATGGTATCGAGTTAGCATCAGTCGTGACAAAGAAAAGAAAAGAAGACCAGCCGATACCGTGCAGGGTCGATATCATCGACTCGCGTCGATGGTATCGACACCGTTAGATACAAGTTTGCTTCAGATCGATCTAAATCTGACGTCTACGATATTTTTACAACCTAACTTGGTGATTATACCTAATGACGGTGGCCAAGAGCAATCTATCACGTCATTAGCCGTTGCACACGTCCCGAGAAGGTATGGAGAGAAGAACAGAGCCCAGAAGCACGCCACAGCTGTTCCAGAGGCCGAAGAAGACGTTTTCCACCGCCGAAAGGCTGGAGATCGCGCATTCTACACCAAGGAATGCTTGGATCTTCTCTGTTTAGGGGTTTCACTGCTTAATCAATTTTTCTCCATGTCTTCCCTTTTCTCTACCATGTTTTGCTCTGAGATGAGCATGCAGGGCTAATCCCCTTTGTCTTTAGGACCGAGAGTAGCCCGGGGAAGCATTGTATGACGTTTTTGCCATAGTAATTCATCATTTATCTCTTAAATCTATGGTATGAATTTGTTTTCTCAATTATATTGTTATTCTTGATCACCATAATAATAATCTAATGCCCTTAATTGCTTTGAAAGAAGAATTAATGGTTGAAAAGAGACGAAATTCACATTAATTAACAAATCCCTTGAACAAGGCGATGTAAGGTTAATGGTGGATACCTAGAGGTCGATTCTAATGCACCTAGTTTAGGGTATAGGTTACTACGACGGTGGAACTGACCTAGACATCGGTAGTGAATTGTACCACGATAGTGGGCAATTCTGACTACAGGACACTACCCGGAAAAAGAGATAAATCTGATTTGTTATATAGAAATTCATACAATGATGACCCGCAGTGAAACCGCAATCCTAAATATCTTCACCTGAATTGATTTCATTAAACCTTTAATCGATTGTTTTTTTTTATTTTATTTTCTTTTAATTTTACAACAACTTCCAAATCTTTAACTGGTCTACTGATTGTGAGTAGTTAGTAGTAGTCTCCGATAATTCAGTGTAGAGTTCGACTCGGGCCTCACAAAGGCCTATATTACATTGATGCATACACTTGTGTTATACGCACGGAAAATCTGTGTCAAGTTTTTGGCGCCGTTGCCGGGGACACGGCAATTGTCGGCACTACGAGTGCTGCAATCGGCCATTCTAGGCCACTTTTTATTTTTATTATTTTGAAATCATTTCTAAAATTCATAGTATATCTTTCAAATTTTTGAAATCGTCTGGCACAGTACTGAACTCAAATTTTCATTTAGCAGGTACTGTGCATGGTGCATACGCGTAGCACCGATTACACACAACAGGCACCAGAGGTTCCACAGCCGGGACCTTACTATGAGGAGGATTACAATCAAGACCACTTGGAAGAAATAGATTCTGAATCTGAATAATAAAAAATGGCATAGGAACAGACGATATGGGAGAAGATCAAAGCTTCTTCCTCATCTGCTTCTAAGGGACCAATAAAGAAGCAGGCGATCAACATTCTGACTTATAAGATCAATCCTGCATTAATCAACTTGGTTAAGTCAAATGCATTCCATGGGCTAAAGAACGAAGACCCAGTCACTCATATAAGCCAATTTGTGGAGAATTGTGACATGATTAAAATTGACAGATTTCCACAAGAGACGCTTTTCTTAAAGTTGTTCTCGAGTTCTCTGGCAGGAAATGCATGAGAATGGTTGCACAATCTTGATGATGAATATGTGGAATCATGGAACCACATGGTGGAGGTATTCTTTGAAAGGTTCTTTCCGCCCGAGAAGACCAATGACATGATCAGGAAAATCCACAATTTCACCCAGAAGGCAGGAGAGACCTACTCTGAGACCTGGGAAAGATTTCAGATCATGCTTAGGAGGTTCCCGCATCATGGGCTCCACAAGGAGACATAGGTCAAAATCTTCTATTTTGCTCTTTCCGAGCATGATAGAAATAACCTAGATTTCGTAGGCTCACGATTCTTTTTGAACAACACAGATACAAGGTGTTGGAAAATTCTAAAAACATGGCCAAGAAGCAATCCTGGGGCGATAGAGATGCCGTAGAGCACGTTCGAGCTATGGGGAAGTCAAAGGCCATCAAGTAGTTGAATGAGAAGATGGAACTTCTAGAAAAGAAACTACTTGCAAAAGAAGATACTGAATCCGAGGATGAAGGTCAAGTCAAATTTATGCACCAATAGTAGGGTTATAGAAATAGCAATTACTCATGGAGGAAGGACAAGAAATTCTCATGGAAGGATATGAATAACTTCTTGTAGGACCCCGATGCAAAACCCCAGCCGACGGCAGAATATAAGAGTACAGAGCTGCTCAACCAAGTGATAAAGCAGAACCAAGAATTGATGAACACTTTTGGCCAGTAGATCAAGCAACAGGGGGAATTTATGAATCAGTTTGGAAAGACATTGCAGAGCCATGGGGCTCAGATGAGGACAATAGAGACGTCAATGGCGCAAATGGTAGATGAAATAGCCAATCTGAAGAAGCCAGTGTAGCAAGGTTTTTCAGGTAACACAAACGTTCCAGGAGGAAACCAACAAGCGAAGGCAATCTTGCTAAGGAGTGGCAAGAAGCTTTTAAACCCCAGGGCCGATGAACCAAGAAAACCCCAGTCATAAACCGAAGGTGAGGCCACTGAGGAGGTGTCAATCTCAGTCGCAGAGCCGGTTGAGGAAATAGCAGAGGATGCCACTATAGATCCCATTGTTGTTGAGGAGGAGACACAGAAAAGGACACCATATGTGCCACTGCATCAAAGGGCACATGTTGTCCCGGTCCCATATCCAAATAGTGTGAAAGCAAAGAAGGTGGATGCCCAGTTCAAGAATTTTTTGGACAGTTTCAGAAAGCTCTCAGTCAACATCCCATTATTAGAGGCAATAGAGAAAATTCCCTCTTACGACAAGTTTTTGAAAGACATCATTACTAAGAAGAGGAAGATCCCTGACACAAAGGTTGTAGTACTCAAGGAGCATGTGAGTGCCTTCATAATGGGCACATTGCCACCTAAGAGGTAGGATCCAGGCTACTTCAACATTTCATGTTACATTGGTAAGGTGAAATTCAGAGAAGCACTATGTTACAACCCCAATATTTGGGTTCATTGGTGAGAAATGTAATTTCTCATATGAAAGATAATTGAACAAATAAAGATATGATTTGGTTCAAATAAATGGATTTTTGTTTACAATAGCCTTGATGTTTGTATTGTGGGCTTTATTGGCTATTGGGCCCAAATAACAAGAAAATTCAATGAATAAATGGATAATTGAAGAAAAGAAATATGTAGAAACCTCTAGAAGGCAAATCCAAAGAGGATTTCGTGCCTCTTGGGTTCCTTGGGTACCAAGGAGTCCAAGGTTACCAAAAGAAAGCAATAAGAAAAGAAAAGTTTAATTAAGTATTTCTTTATTAAGAAATAAATTGAAAATGATGATAAAAAGTGGAAGATGAGTGGAAAGAGGCATAAATGAGATTTCTTGGTGAAATTTCATATCCATGAGGTTGCTAATTTTAAAATGAATGCCAATGAGGAAAATAAAAGAGAAATAAGGAGAAATCCTCAAAAAGAGATATTTTAATAAAAAGTAGACAAGATAATGAAAAATAATACATATAGATGCATCTAGAAGGATAATAAGTATCCTTAAAAAAAGTAATTTCGAAATAATATAGTTCTTGGGGTACAAGGAGCCCCAATGAAAGAAGAGGAAAGAGAAAAATACCAATAAAAAAATAAGGTGATAATGGGAAAAGGAAACGTAATCCTAGAGGGAGTTTATCGAGAGGAATATATGGTAAGTTTTATACGAATATAAACTCTTCACAGTAACCCATAGCTATATCTCACAAGGGTTTACGAAGAAGGAAACTAGGACTCTTAGACCTCCTTCTCTCTTAATTTCTCTGTGCGTGGAAGCCATTAGGGTTTCCCTAGGTTGGCATATATATAGGGACCCGCTCCCATGCAGCACCCCGCCGTTAGAGGAGTTTCACCATAGCCGGGCTAAGATCCCTATGTCCTTTAGCATGGAGTACCTTGGGCAGACCTGCAAAACAGATGCAAACCATCATCGACCTCTGGAGGGTGACGCTGTAGTGTCTGGCTGCTGCCAACGCGGCTGGGGCGGGCACGATCTCCTCACCAACCGGCATGCCTTGGCAATGGCAGCAGTAGCGTTGTGCTACCTGAAGACCTGGAGGGGCCGAGCTCTAGTGGATGCAGGAAAAGGAACCCAATTAGGTTGAGTGGTTATATCCCTAAGGGTGTGGCGGAAGCTGAAGACGATGACGTGAAGTGGTCGGCTCCGGTGATGGTGCAGCGTAGGGCGAACCGAGCACGGAGGACGCCGAAGCAGAGTTTCATGTTGGGTGCTGGCCGCAAGCACCAGTGGCGTACGCACAGTAGCATCGACACTCGAGGGATCAGTGGTCGTCGGGGTAGGCGTGGACGTACGTCTGGAGCAGGCGTCGCTCGCTTCCGTGTAGGATTCTTTTAGGCGAGGAGGATGGCGGAGGGAGGCACCAGGACTCTCTCTCACTGCCCTTGCCATCGGAGGAGGGAGTGTCTCGATTCGAGGGGAAGAAGGATGAGGACGAGGGTCGAAGGTGCTAGGGTGGTGGCGCCTGGCAGCTTGGCCAGCGGAGGCATCTCATCACGAAATCGTGCAGACGTGAGGAAGTCTTGCACGTCACGAGGAAGCAGGAGAGTAAGTGGTAAAAGACCCTGATAACCCTGAAGGGAAAGTATTAACACGGGGGCAAGAGCGTCCTTTTCGCTGATCTAGCCGGCCCAATTAAAAGAAAAGGTATTTTTCTGACGTGGCATTATATGATTGGTCCAAGCATGTTAATCTTGCAATAATTGTAGTTATTTAACGGTAGCTCTGATGATAGCAAAATTATATATCAATTTGATCAGAAAAATGAGAGGAACGTGAATAAAATATATTTGCACCTGAATTCTATATCTAATTTCAAAAAGGCTAGGGGTATATCATTAGTATGTGTTTAGTGCCTAGAAACCCTAGATTTGGAAATTATAATGATGAAATCATTAAAAGTGTTCCTCTTATGCAATTATCTTAATTTGTTGAGCTTAATGGTAATTAATGTGACAATGGAAATAATGATAAGGTAATTAGGGTTTCTAATGGGAACCCACATGCATATAATGATTTAGAGTTCAAAGATCTTAACTTATTGTGTTGGTAATGAACCTATTCGATCTAAGTGATAATAAGGAAAGGATAAGATGGATATAGCAATTTGGGTTTACCTAATGATAAATATACAAAGGAATTGGGATTTGTACCCTTATTCCTTAACCAAAACCTAAAACCCTTGATTAGGACTGAATATGGTTTTAATATGATGAAAGTGATGGTGACACTTTAGAATTTACATAATGCAGATTATATGATGATTGCTTGATTTACTTGCTTGCTTGGACAATATGCTTAAAGTATGATTGAATAATCTGCATGGCAAAGGTATGTGGTTACTTATGAATAACCGCTTAGTTTTCCGATGGTTTCTCGGATGTTTAATCGCATTGAATGCAACTAAACTGTTTGGATGTTTATATTGCAAATATAAAGTGACTATGACTATCACTTAATGTATATGCCTATAAACTCAGATCCTGGTTCTCTCTGTGGCATAATAGCTAACCTAGTACATGGCTGCCTATGGGTAGGTCCATCAGGTTAGAGAAAGGCCTAGTACATGGCTACCTATTGGGTAGGTCCATCAGGTCTATGGATGACCTAGTACATGGCTATCTATTGGGTAGGTCCATCAGGTCTATGGTTGACTTAGTACATGGCTACCATGGAGGTAGGACCATCAAGTCATAATGAGTTAGATATTGGGATATCTTCGGATAGTTCCATGCGACTCTATTACCTAAAAGAGAGGTGATATCCATGTCCACTGCAGGGACAGCCCAGAGTTCGAGAATATGTATGGATTGAGTTGTAGGGTTTAAAATGTAATCTTGATTGTTAAATGATTAATTGAACGATTATATTTTTAACATAGTTGAACATTATCTGTTTCCTCCACATACCAGCTTCGGCTGACCGACATTTTGTTTGTCGGCGTTTTACGTACAATGAAAAGAACAAACAGTAAAGCTACACCTTGTGAATTCAAGAATTAAAGAACAAGGAGGAACTAGTTAGAATAGTTCAGCTGAGATTAGAAGTTTAGTTTGTTCCCAACTTTTCGAAGGTATGCAAAGAAAATTTTTATTACCATATTCAGTATAGTCTGTTAGAATTTAATAATTGTTTATGGTTATATGTCGAACCTTTGATCCGGGATTAATGGGTGCGGCTTCAACCTCTTGGTCTCCCTTAATTGGGGGTTATCGGGAGGTGGGGTTGTAACATTTGTTATCAGAGCTTAGGTTCCTCAATTAACCATTAATAATTATTAAATTTTACAAACTCCATAGAACCCAAGGGAGTTATTAGAGGAGTATCTGAAAGACGGAGGTGTCTAGAAAGGGATCACGACTGGGGGCTGGCAATATTTTCCTCCGCACCGCTAGTAGGAATACGAGGACTCCCGGACCCGTGTGACTGCCTGGCCAAAGTCTTAGGGTATGAATCGAAATAAGATACCTTTAGGACTTCTCATCTTATTCATCCCTTCTCATCACAAAATTCTGATAAGGACCTAAAAGATTAGGGTTTTCTTTATTCTCCTCACCCTCTTAAGGTATGGGTAAGGTTAATAAGGTTTAAGGAATCCTCCACTAAATTAATGAAAGGCATGTAAATAAGATGTCATGGACATAAGCTTAACAGATTAAGCACAAAATAAATAATAGATACATGCTTAGGACGTATGACATAAGATGTCATGCCCTCAGAAGAGACCTGAGGCTAGACCTTCTTATCAGGAGGATAAGTTAGTCTTGGAGATAGAGATCTCCATTGCAAGTAGAGACCTGGCACATACTCTGAGGATGATGCTAACCCTAACCCTAAGTGAAGGTTAGAGAGAGATGAGTTGGACCAGGTGTTTGAAAGGACATGTCTTTGGGATGCCATATGATCCATGGGTGACCTAGCACCTTTGGGAACCCAACCCTGGGAAGGTTCGTGCATGTTAGGGTAAAGGATAGCTCTTTATATGAGGATGTTAGTGAAGGACCATAGAAACCCTATGGGCTTGTGCAAGTAGGGCATAGATGGAACCTAGGGAACGTCATAGTGCTGACGGTAGAATGAAACCCTGGATAAGGAATTATGATGGAGCATAAAGGGTTATGGATGATCTTGAGCAACCATAAGTGCGAACCTAGGCTTCACCCATGTAGAGAATGCTTTGGAGGTTGATCTTTCATGAAGAGAGGACCTCTAATGGTGAGGTTGGATGTAGGGTTAGCTCTAGAGAGAGCAGGAAACCTAGCAAGAAGGTTGGAAACCTAAAACCCTGAACAATGGGTGACGGTGGTTGCCTCATAAGTTGATGACATCTTGGTTGCCTTTAGAGGGACCAAACCCTAGAGAGTGAAGATGAAGCATCTGGTGCCTATGTGCCTACAGTATAGGTGTTTACCTTATGAGGAAGGAAGAAGAGTTCCTTAGACCTAGAGAGGTTTAGTGAACAGGTTCTAAGGCCTTGTACCTTGATGGTTGTCCTTAAGGAGGACCCAATCCTAAGTGTTGCTCGAGTTGAAGGATGACGAGAAGTGCATGTCATGCCTTTTGCATGCTTGGTTCGTAGTTAAGAGATAGAGCATGCAGTTTGACACCTAAAAGTGAACCTAGGGTTCCTAGGCCTAAGAGGGGAAGTGGTATACCTAATGCTCATGATGAGAAGTTGAGTTCCTATAGAAGCGAGCATGGTAATCCTAATGTATAAAGGAAAAGAGGAGCCCCTGAAGTTTAAGGTGTGTGTGATGAACCCCTCACAACTAGGTTGATGATAAAGAAAGGTATGATCTTGATCCAACATTGAGGAAAGAGGACAAGTATGACCCAGCAGGGTACAATAAGTGATCTGCTCGTGCCTTAATGGCTTGCTAGGGTTAAGTAGGCTCGTGTGGATGTAAACCCTAGACCTAAGAGCTTTTGTGACCTTATAGATAGGTTTCCTCCCATCCTGGGAGAAGGACCCCTTTGGTAGGGTGTATATCAGTTTTGTTGGTTTAAGGTAACCTGAAGAGGTCTCATAGGATCTTGAGAAGCTAAGTGAAAGGTACATAGTATGATATTGAATCTACAGACCCATAGATATCCATCTCTATTGCATGTGAATGTGTTACCATGGAGGTAACCAGTATGGGGCTTGACCAAGGTAGGCAGGTTGCCATGATGCCTAGGAACATATGAGAGTCAGCCCATGAATGCAGAAAGAGAGATGATGAAGGCTTGGGTAAGGTTCTAAGTGAACATGTACTGTAATGGAGAATCCTAAGTCTATCCTAGGGTCAGGTAGGGATAAGACCGATGAAAGTAGGAGTTGCCTAATTCCCCAGTTGCACATGACCATAGGGTTGGGAGGTAACAACTATCATTGTCTGAGGGCCATGGGTTAGGAGATTGATCACCTTCATAAACTCATGGGACCCAAAGGGCAGATAAGTAGGGCACTCTCTTGATGCATGAGGGAAGAGGGATGACCCCAAAAGAGTCGGTACCCTATAGACCTAGAGGAGATGACCAAGGATATAAACCTTAGTAGGTTCAAGACTAGTTTGATATCGAAATGGTTGTGATGTAGAGACATATGTTGCACGTTGCAACTTAGATGTAAAGGTGTATTGGTAAGGTGGGATGTACCATCTCTACTCTTGGAACAGGAAGAAATCTATATTTGGACTGCATCCAAATGCTTATTTCCTCTTGTTATGGGAGTGAGAGATAGGACATTACGCATGCCATACACCAAGGATAAGAGATGATGTAGGTTGGAACGTTGCCACGAGATTTGGGGATAAAGAAGATAATCTACCCTGGTAAAGTGAATGATACATTGATGGTTTGTAAACACTAAGAGAAATGAGGTAGTTCCCTTATGAGGATGTTTTTATCATGAGCTATGTGGAACTTACAAGTTATACCAGGTTGAGGTTGATCACCATGATGATGGAATCAGAGAGTGAACTTATGAAGATAAACATATAGTTTGAGGTGACATGATAAGTGAAATACATGGAACTGTAATGTTACCTAATACCTAAGGATGTGAAGTGGTAATGGATGCTCTGGTTGAGATACATCTAACTTGTTTGACCATAAGCTAGAAAGGGTTGATTGGCTAACCTTAAGTTCAAAAAGGAGAGGTGTTTGGATAACACTCAGATGTAACAAGATACATTGAAAAGTTATGGTTGTTTGGTTAGCCAGACTAGTCCTGGATGCAATGAAAGGATGGTGGTAATACCTCAGATGTACTTCTTTGGAAGAGAAGGTGACGAAACCCCGACTAGAGTGGTTTAGGGTTTCAGAGGAATCGATCTTGGAAGAATCATGACATACAGGAAATCATGATTGAAGATCACCATACACCGTGGAAAATGGCAATAGCACTTTGGATGCCTAAGATGAAGTTGCATGTGGTTTATGGCCAAGCAAGCCAGGAGGTAAAGGACGAACCCCAGTAACCCAGAGTATCGGTATAGAGGACAAGAAAAAAGTCCCTGAGAGGGAATGGGAGCTCAACCCCATGGATGTTGTGATAGGTCTCCCCGGGATCAAGGAAGGTCGAGATGCAATATGGGTTATGGTAGATCGCCTTACCTAGATGACATAAGAAAGAAAGAGTTCTGTCAAGGGACAGATCTAGTTGAACTACCCATGAGAAAGATGGTTCAACTACACCATGAAGCGAGTTCAAAGGTTCTTGAGTTTGACCTAAAGGTTCACTTCCATAAAGTGGAAGTAGGTACATGAAGAACTCAATGTTAGTATAGTTTATCACCCGTAACTATGGTTAGTATGATCCAGACTAAAGGGTTTGATGAGGGCATGTGTGCTCATTCAGGGTGATATGTAGAGACAGTTCTTGTCCTATGAAAGATGTGACAATGACCACCATATCCAGTATCGGGTTTTATATGAAGCTTTGTAAAGGAGGTTGTGTCGGTCACCACTTCAGTAAGGTGATGTTGGTTAGAAAAGTACCACATGATGGTTAGAAAAAGGGATCCCAGTGCGTGTTGATGAAGTCACTTTGATTATGCAAGGGCTGAAAGGAGCCTAGAGACGATGAGAGTCATGAGCAGATGCAAAGTAGACTGACATACAAGTTACTGTGGGAGAAAATGTGACATGAAAATCCGACCCCTCTAAGTTGTAACTAAGAGAGCTAAGTCCCCGATACATGGGTCCATTAGATATGGATGGGTGGAGAAGGTTAGGTTTGACCCTACCCCTCAGGATAGAGTAATGGGAGATGTTTTCCATGTGTCCAATTTAGAGCACTATGTGAGGTACCCCGACCATGTGCTGAGCAATGAACGTAGTAAGCCCCAAGGGAGGTTGAAATGGCCTGAGTCACCTGTGTAGTTTATAGACGCCAGGATGAAAGAACTCAGAGGAAAGAATATGTGATGATAAAGGTTCCTTGGATGCGCCATGAGTACGGTAAAGCCACACAGGGGCCAATGATGGACATGGAAAAGTCTTATCCTGAATTGTTTGTTTGCTTGGTAGAATTTTGAGGACAAAATTCCTATAAGAGGGGAAGGATGTTACAACCCCAATATTTGGGTTCATTGGTGAGAAATGTAATTTCTCATATGAAAGATAATTGAACAAATAAAGATATGATTTGGTTCAAATGAATGGATTTTTGTTTACAATAGCCTTGATGTTTGTATTGTGGGCTTTATTGGCTATTGGGCCCAAATAACAAGAAAATTCAATGAATAAATGGATAATTGAAGAAAAGAAATATGTAGAAACCTCTAGAAGGCAAATACAAAGAGGATTTCATGCCTCTTCGGTTCCTTGGGTACCAAGGAGTCCAAGGTTCCCAAAAGAAAGCAATAAGAAAAGAAACGTTTAATTAAGTATTTCTCTATTAAGGAATAAATTGAAAATGATGATAAAAAGTGGAAGATGAGTGGAAAGAGGCATAAATGAGATTTCTTGGTGAAATTTCGTATCCATGAGGTTGCTAATATTAAAATGAATGCCAATGAGGAAAATAAAAGAGAAATAAGGAGAAATCCTCAAAAAGAGATATTTTAATAAAAAGTAGACAAGATAATGAAAAATAATGCATATAGATGCATCTAGAAGGATAATAAGTGTCCTGAAAAAAAGTAATTTTGAAATAATATAGTTCTTGGGGTACGAGGAGCCCCAATGAAAGAAGAGGAAAGAGAAAAATACCAATAAAAGAAAATAAGGAGATAATGGGAAAAGGAAACGTAATCCTAGAGGGAGTTTATCGAGAGGAATATATGGTAGGTTTTATACGAATAGATACTCTTCACAGTAACCCATAGCTATATCTCGCAAGGGTTTACGAAGAAGGAAACTAGGACTCTTAGACCTCCTTCTCTCTTAATTTCTCTGTGCATGGAAGCCATTAGGGTTTCCCTAGGTTGGCATATATATATAGGGACCTGCTCCCATGCAGCACCCCACTGTTAGAGGAGTTTCACCATAGCCGGGCTAAGATCCCTATGTCCTTTAGCATGGAGTACCTTGGGCTGACCTGCAAAATAGGTGCAGACCATCATCGACCTCTGGAGGGTGACGCTATAATGTCTGGCTGCTGCCAACGCGGCTGGGGCGGGCACGATCTCCTCACCAATCGGCATGCCTTGGCAATGGCAGCAGTAGTGTTGTGCTACCTGAAGACCTGGAGGGGCCGGGCTCTAGTGGATGCAGGAAAAGGAACCCAATTAGGTTGAGTGGTTATATCCCTAAGGGCGTGGCGAAAGCTGAAGATGATGACGTGAAGTGGTTGGCTCCGGTGATGGTGCAGCGCAGGGCGAACCGAGCACAGAGGACGCCGAAGCAGAGTTTCATGTTGGGCGCTGGCCGCAAGCACCAGTGGCGTACGCACAGTGGCATCGACACTCGAGGGATCAGTGGCCGTCGGGGTAGGCGTGGACGTACGTCTGGAGCAGGCGTCGCTCACTTCCATGTAGGATTTTTTAGGCGAGGAGGATGGCGGAGGGAGGCACCATGACTCTCTCTCTCAATGCCCTTGCCATCAGAGGAGGGAGTGTCTTGATTCGAGGGGAAGAAGGATGAGGACGAGGGTCGAAGGTGCTAGGGTGGTGGCGCCCGGCAGCTTGGCCAGCGGAGGCATCTCATCACGAAATCACGCAGACGTGAGGAAGTCTTGCGCGTCACGAGGAAGGAGGAGAGTAAGTGGTAAAAGACCCAGATAACCCTGAAGGGAAAGTATTAACATGGGGGCAAGAGCATCCTTTTTGCTGATCTAGCCGGCCCAATTAAAAGAAAAGGTATTTTTCTAACGTGGCATTATATGATTGGTCCAAGCATGTTAATCTTGCAATAATTGTAGTTATTTAACGGTAGCTCTGAAGATAGCAAAATTATATATCAATTTGATCAGAAAAATGAGAGGAACTTGAATAAAATATATTTGCACCCGAATTATGTATCTAATTTCAAAAAAAAGTTTAGGGGTATATCATTAGTATGTGATTAGTGCCTAGATACCCTAGATTTGGAAATTATAATGATTAAATCATTAAAAGTGTTCCTCTTATGCAATTATCTGAATTTGTTGAGCTTAATGGTAATTAATGTGATAATGGAAATAATAATAAGGTAATTAGGGTTTCTAATGTGAACCCACATGCATATAATGATTTAGAGTTCAAAGATCTTAACTTATTGTGTTGGTAATGAACCTATTCGATCTAAGTGATAATAAGGAAAGGATATGATGGATATAGCAATTTGGGTTTACCTAATGATAAATATACAAAGGAATTGGGATTTGTACCCTTATTCCTTAACCAAAACCTAAAACCCTTGATTAGGACTGAATATGGTTTTAATATGATCAAAGTGATGGTGACACTTTAGAATTTACATAATGCAGATTATATGATGATTGCTTGATTTACTTGCTTGCTTGGACAATATGCTTAAAGTATGATTGAATAATCTGCATGGCAAAGGTATGTGGTTACTTATGAATAACTGCTTAGTTTTCCGATGGTTTCTCGGATGTTTAATCGCATTGAATGCAACTAAACTGTTTGGATGTTTATATTGCAAATATAAAGTGACTATGACTATAACTTAATGTATATGCATATAAACTCAGATCCTAGTTCTCTCTGTGGCATAATAGCTAACCTAGTACATGGCTGCCTATGGGTAGGTCCATCAGGTTAGAGAAAGGCCTAGTACATGGCTACCTATTGGGTAGGTCCATCAGGTCTATGGATGACCTAGTACATGGCTATCTATTGGGTAGGTCCATCAGGTCTATGGTTGACTTAGTACATGGCTACCATTGAGATAGGACCATCAAGTCATAATGAGTTAGATATTGGGCTATCTTCAGATAGTGCCATGCGACTCGATTACCTAAAAGAGAGGTGATATCCATGTCCATTGCAGGGACAGCCCAGAGTTCGAGAATATGTATGGATTGAGTTGTAGGGTTTAAAATGTAATCTTTATTGTTAAATGATTAATTGAATGATTATATTGTTAACATAGTTGAACATTATCTGTTTCCTCCACATACCAGCTTCGGCTGACCGAAGTTTTGTTTGTCGACATTTTACGTACAATGAAAAGAACAAACAGTAAAGCTACACCTTGTGAATTCAATAAATAAAGAACCAGGAGGAACTAATTAGAATAGTTCAGCTGAGATTAGAAGTTTAGTTTTTTCCCAACTTTTCAAAGGTATGCAAAGAAAAATTTTATTACCATTTTCAGTATAGTCTGTTAGAATTTAATAATTGTTTATGGTTATATGTCGAACCTTTGATCCGGGATTAATGGGTGCGGCTTCAACCTCTTGGTCTCCCTTAATTGGTGGTTATCAGGAGGTGGGGTTGTAACACACTATGTGATTCCGGGGAAAGCATAAACTTGATGCCTCTCTCTACATTCAAGAAATTGGGATTAAAAGAATCAAGGCCGAGCAATATGACAATTCAGCTGGCAGACAATTAAGTGGTGAAGCCTTATGGTATTTGTTAAGATGTGTTGGTGAAAGTAGATCGGTTTGTATTTCTAGCAGACTTTGTTGTAATGGAGATGCAAGATGAACAGGGCAATGAGTTACTACTTGGAAGGCCCTTCCAAGCTACAGCTGACATGATACTTGAGATGGGGAGAGGTCATTTGACCTTGGGTATAGCCGATGATCGGTTCAAGATGGTCATGCCTTCCAGCACCACGTCATCTAAAGCTAAGTAGCAATGCCGCATGGCAAAGCATTTTGATCACAATATCTCACTTTGTCTAGGGAAGCCAGTTTTAGATATGGCTCATGTAATGACTAAGGTGGAGAAAGGGACATTGGCTATTAGCATCATGGAGCAGGCCAAGGTTGTGTCCCTTAGCAAAGCTGTGGGTTTTCCTAATGATGAAGAGGAGGACATTCCCCACTCTACTGAAGATGAGGCCATAGTGAGTTCAGTTTTCAATGCATATCCAGAATTACCACTTGAAGCCTGCTTGGTCAATGTAACACATGATTGGATGAGAAGCCAGTCACTACAGGAGTGTGCCAAGATGCTTCAGGTGCTTCCATGCTTTTATTCTAGGTACTATGAAGACCTTGGCGAACTCCCACCACCGCTTCAGTCATCCTTAATCAGCCCGCCAGATTTGTAATTGAAGCCATTGCCACCGCACTTGAAGTACACATTTCTAGCTAAGGAAGAGAAGCTGCCTGTGATTATTTCGGCATATATGAGTGCCGAGGAGGAAGACCATCTGTTGATTATGTTGAAGAACCATTGAGGTGCATTCGGGTGGTCGATCGCAGACATCAAGGGGATCTCCCCTACATTATGCCAACACAAGATTCGGCTTGAGGAGGGAGCCAAGCCAGTGATTCAGCCACAGCGTCGACTAAATCCTAGCATGATGGAGGTCGTCAAGAAGGAGGTGATCAAGCTCCTTTCTACAGGTATCATCTATGCTATATCTGACTCGACGTGGGTGAGTCCTACACAGGTAGTCCCTAAAAAGGGGGGAATTACTTTTACACATAATCTGTTAAAGGAACATGTCATGACCCGCTTGGTAACCGGGTGGCGTGTATGTATAGACTACCGTCGATTGAATGCTGCTACGCTTAAGGATCATTTCCCTCTTCCATTCATTCATCAGATTTTAGAGAGTTTATCCGGCCGATCGCATTTTTGTTTTCTTGATGGTTATTCGGAGTACAATCCGATTTCAATTGATCCTAAGGACCAAGAGAAGTCCACCTTCACTTGTCCTTACAGAACATTTGCATACCGCCATATGCCATTTGGGTTGTGTAATGCACCAGCAACCTTTCAGCGTTGCATGCTTGCCATCTTTTCTGATATGGTTGAACGCTGTTTGGAGGTTTTTATGGACGATTTCTCCGTCTATGGTGCGTCCATTGATGAGTGCTTATACAATTTGGACAAGGTTTTGCAACGTTGTGAGGACAAGCATTTGGTCCTCAATTGGGAGAAATGCCACATGATGGTAAGCGAAGGAATTGTGCTTGGACATAAAGTGTCTAGAAAAGGGTTGGAGGTAGACCCGGTAAAGATCAAAGTTATTTCCAAATTGCCCCCACCGAATTTGGTTAAAGGGGTACAGAGTTTTCTAGGTCATGCCGGTTTTTATCGCCACTTTATAAAAGATTTCTCTAACATCGCCAAACTATTATTTGAGTTGTTGGAAAAGGATGTTGTTTTTTATTTTAATGACAAGTGTTTACATGTGTTCAACGTGCTTAAAGGAAAACTAATTTCCGCACTGGTTGTGCAAACACCAGACTGGACTAAGTCGTTTGAATTAATGTGTGACGTGTCCAATTTCGCATTTGGGGTTGTTTTGGGACAACGTGTGGACAATAAACCCACTGTGATTTTCTATGCATCCAAAACCTTAAATGACGCACAACTGAATTACACGACAACCGAAAAAGAACTTCTCGCCGTTGTTTTTGCTTTCGAAAAATTTCGGCAATACCTTGTTGGATCAAAAGTCGTGGTATGGACGGACCACGCCGCCATTATGTATTTGATGGAGAAAAAGGATGCCAAACCTAGATTGATTAGGTGGATCTTACTTTTACAGGAATTTGATATTGAAATCAAAGATAAGGAGGGCATTAAAAATGTGGTCGCGGACCATTTGTCTAGGTTGGAAAGGGTAGATGAAAAGGATGTGCACATACCCATTACCAAGACATTTCCTGATGAACAACTTTTAAAAGTGAAATCGAAAGACCCTTGGTTTTCTTACATTGTCAACTATCGTGCCTACAAAATTATCCCGGATGATTGGACATACCAAGAGAAGAAGAAAATTTTCCATTCTTTGTGTTATTATTTCTGGGATGACCCTATTCTATTGAAGCAGTGCAGGGATGGTGTCTTATGCAGGTGTGTACCGAAGGTGGAATACGAAAGTGTTCTTTGTCATTGCCATACACTACCGACGGGTGGCCACCATGCAACTTCTCAGACTTCCGCCAAAGTACTTGAAAGTGGCATGTACTGGCCTACTTTGTTCAGGGATGCTTATGATTTTGTGCGGCAATGTGATTCCTGCCAAAGGGCAGGTAACATTTCAAAAAGACAAGAGATGCCTCTCAATGTATTTCAAGAGGTTGAGGTGTTCGACTTGTGGGGTATTGATTTTATCGGACCCTTTGTGTCCTCAAATTCTAACTTGTACATTATTTTAGTTGTTGATTATGTGTCGAAGTGGGTAGAGGCAATACCCATAAGGACTAATGATGTCGTTGTAGTATGCAGGTTTGTCAAAGAATATATTTTCTGCAGGTTTGTTGTACCAAGAATGATCATTAGTGATGGAGGTACGCACTTCCGGAATCAAAACTTCACGACACTATTGAGAAAGTACGAGGTAAAGCACAACATTGGTACCCCGTACCACTCGTAAACTCAAGGGCAAGTGGAGGTCTCCAATCGGGAGATTAAGAAGATCTTGGAGTGTATTGTGGCTTCCACGAGAAAGAATTGGAGTACCCTGCTACCGGATGCTTTGTGGGCGTACATGACGGCGTTTAAGACACCTATAGGCACTACGCCTTGTAGGTTGGCTTATGGTCGGGCCTGCCACTTGCTGGTGGAATTAGAGCATAAAGCGCATTGGGCACTGAGGAAGCTAAATTTGAGCCATGATGAAGTGGGAAAGAAAATGTTGCTTGAGCTCAATGAACTAGACGAGCTGAGGATGAATGCATATGAAAGCTCGTGGATCTACAAGGAGAGAACAAAGTTGCTGCATGATCGCCATATTCAAATGCGTGTCTTCAAGAAAGGAGATCGTGTACTCTTGCTCAACTCCAGGATGAAACTGCATCCCGGGAAATTGAAATCCTGATGGAGTGGACCATTCACCGTAGAGGAGGTCAGGCCACATGGCGCAATCATGGTGCGTGATGGCGAGACAACATTCCTGGTCAATGGACAACGATTGAAATTGTACTTCGGTGAAGATTACACAAGGAAAGTGAATGAGGTCAAACTCATTGCGCTTCCAGATGCATGAGGAGCTTCATGTCATCTAGCCTAAGACGTTAAAAAAGGGCGCTTGTTGGGAGGCAACCCAGCCATCGGTAGTGTAGTTAGTTCTTTCACATTTTGTACTTTGGTTTGATATGACTTTGTTTTTAGTGTAAAAAAAGGTATCGTGATCATTTGCGCAATGTGCAGGACTGAGGTAGAGTCGATACCATTGACCCTTGTGTCGATGGTATCGAGATGGGTACAGGTTGGCAGCTGCAAAAATCGCTCTGCGTCGATACTATCAACGGCCTCATTGATGGTATCGACCCACCAACAAGTTGATCGCAAAGTCGAGGTCGATAGTATCGACATGCATGTCGATACTATCGAGATCTCTAGAGATATTCAAACGCAAATTGTCTCAGTGAAGTCGATACCATCGAAAGGCATGTCGATGGTATCGACCAAGTTACAGGCAGAAAGCGGCGGCCGGGCCTCGCGAGGGTGTTGACCTAACTAGAAGTCGATACTATCGACTTGCGTGGATAGTATCGACACGACACGTCACCGATCCGCAAGAGGAAATCAATGAAAATTGCTGCATCGAGAGAGTCGATCCGTGAGACTGGTCTATACCATCGACACCTGTCGATAGTATTGACACATCATCGATCAGGGCCCCCACATCAAGCCATCGACTACCGTCGATACCAGTGGCGGACGGATTGTGCTGTAGGAATCGATACCATCCACTCGCGTCGATGGTATCGACGGACATACAGCAGCACATGCCACTGTTATATAAGGGGTGGATCGTCGTCATATGACGTCACAACTTCAGAGAAATCCTTCTCCACTTGTGTCGTGCATCTTTGTGAGAAATCGAAGCCCGGCTACGAGCATCCACGGCACGCGTTCTTCATTGAGCTTTCATCAAGCAGGGATTGTCTTCTCTGACCTTCTTCGACCTTCTCCGAGCTCCATCTTCTAATCCTCCTTCTTGATCGACAATGGTGCATGTTGTTGGCGCATCCTCTTCCCAGGCAAATCCAATGGAGATCCCGGAGTTCGTTCCTCCACCAACTACCACTACAAAAAATTGGGCCATTATTTAGGGACTTTTGTGAGGGATCAAATTGCCATGACAAAATGAGACTATTTTTGAGGGATACTCCCTCAATGAAGGGATAATGTCCCTCAACCATACCAATACATTTTGTATGATGGATGATCCCTCAAAAATAGGGCATTGATTTTTTTAACCCTCACAATTACTATTGAGGGAATGGTGCATCATTTCCCTCTTAATTTATTCCAAAATTTTAGTCTTTTCCGCGCTAAAGCCTAATCTGCTCCCGCTAGTTTCCTTCTGTGTCATTGCAGTTTAGAGAAGGTCGCGACTGTTCCCATCCATCCGCCTGGCTGCCGAAATTGGTTCCCCTTCATCGCCCTTGCTTCTCGCTAGCCAACATCGCTTCATGTCAACCTTCTTGCTGCATTGTTACCCTTCCCCTCCTGACGGGTGTCCCACACTAGCCAGGCGGCCATCTGAGTGACATCCGGACACCATCTCGTGCCGCTTCATCAGCATCAGCTGGACATCCATCTCGCGCCGCTTCATCACCTTAGCTGCACCAGCACTAACGCTCACATAATTTTAGTTAGGAGGCTGTCTTGTCTGCCCAAAACAACCATTTGGTCATAGCCAGGTGCCCGTTTCACATCTTCCATCAATAAATCTTCAACATGTCCGAGGGAGGGTCAATACATATCTTCCCTTGCTGCTGATAGGTCTCCCCTTCACCGCTGTAGTTGTGGTCATCGAGATAGTGGCTCTTGTGGTCAGCATCCTCTCTGCCTATTCTCTGTCCTCTGTGGAGGCATCTCTTCGTAATCTCCGTCAGTGCAGCGGCCAGTGAATTGTGAGAAGACATCCATCCTCTGATCCACATTGAGACCTGATCGGGTCTCTAACAGGTACATCCGTTGATCGAGTCTCTAACAAGTACATCCTCTGATCGACCATTCTAGGATATAATGTTGGATGGCTAACGATGTATGTAGCTTTCCATGATCTGAACCTAGCTGGTTCTTGATGAAATGAGGATGATAAAACTGGGGTGGTTCTCCTTTGATTGATATATTCTTTTTATGTCTATTATGATGTTTGATGTCATTATTTTGGGATATGGAGATGTTTCCTCTTATCATCATAATCATTATTTGGGACAAGATATATTATTCTGAGCACTGGAATACTATTATATTTGTGAAAATGTAATTTCTATCATATAAACTTGTAGGTATGTAACGTGTCATTATTAATTAATGTCTTAAAGAATATTGGCTTACACTTTATTAATTCTCACAAACCTTCTTTCATGACTCCATAAATTTCTTTGATATTTCTATACTATATCATGATGAAGAGCTCTCTAGGTGTAGGAAAGAAATGATCTCTTTTATATTGTGGGCTAGTTGCATATTTTGTTGTAGTGCTAATATTTTAGTCTTCCATCACCCTCCTTTCATTTTGATCTCAAAACCCGATTTTCCTTGTTTGAAATCAACATAGTCATCATCTTTCTTCTCCAATATTAGTGAGATACATCTTTTTGAAAACCATGTTAATTTTTCAACTCCAAACCCCACATGGAGGTAGAAGGAACATACATTTGGTTAGATAGACTAAAATCCTACATAATTACCCCAAATTATCAGAGCATAGACTATATGCACACATGTAATCTTTTCTTAAAATTCTATTAGTTAGTTCATCATTCATATGAAAGTTGATGGAAAATAGATAGGGGGTTCTTTTGTATCCCAACAACACAACTTCACCACTAACCTAATCAATATTACTCTGCTTTGAAGCAAAGAGCTTTACCTTATGGCCCATTGGAAGTGCTATCCTCACCCTCTCTGCTGCTTTGTGCTTCTCTTATTTGCCTACTTGCAGGCTTGAGTTGGAGCAGATAGGGGGCACTATTGTGTGATCTTGCATAGTCGAGGAGACATTCATTAGACAAGAGCTAAGAAATTATGTTAGATCGATAACTCAACAAATTTTACAATACATTAAGCACCATTAGTATTACATTCAACAACCCTACAGTGGCTACCATCACCAAATCTAGCTAAGAAATGGCTGTGAGCTCTGCTCTCTTGGTCTAGGCATAAGATCAGATTTTTAAAGAAGTCTTGCTTTCTACTTGGACTTCTATTGGTTTCTATTTGCTTCTTTTTTTTGTTGGATTAGTTTGAGATGATAGTTCATATGCTTCCCTCTCACTTTATAGTGATGATTGAGTTCTGGTGTTGGTATGTGTTTGGTGGTCAGAGAGTTTGTTGTTGTCTTGATGAGTATGTTTCCTTTTCCCTCTTCTGTTGATATGAACTATGATGAAGACATAGGTAATCCCTGCTTTCAGAGATAGTTTATGTTTGTTGAAGTCTATTTTTTTCTGTCTTGTGGAGAAATGTGGTTGATGGGTTAGGATCTGTTGAAACCAAGGTACTCTACAATTTATGTCCAAAAAGTATGGTTAAGATAAATGCCTTAGCAAGTATGGTTTTTACAATCACTAGTGAGTTATGAACAAAATATACATCAATAGGAACATAAATCCAATTATGATTTCTTATTACATTCATAAACAAACCGTTGCCAACTTTTTAGATGATCATCTTATCATTTCTATTTTTCTAAAAGGAACCATGGGGAAGGGAGCTGGATATGGGAGTATAAAAGAATGTCTATATTTAGGAATTAGGGAAATGTAACGAGTCAATGGTGAGACAAGGTGTATGGTTAATAATTCAAGACTACTAAAAACTAACAAACTGGTTGTATATATTCTCTAAACACTCAATAGTACCATCTATTCTAAGATACATGTTCATAACAATCTGTCTCTCTTTCAGAATAAAGTGTGGCCAAGGAAAATAATTTTTGTAGTGTCTTCAATGAGGACTCACTTTATATATTCATATATTTTGAATAACCAAAATTGTAATTTTCCTTTTCCTTATATTGTGTGATATGGAAATGTACATGTAGTTGCAAGATGGTGCATGTATTGGAATTAGGCATTTCCTATTACAACTGCCTAATCATAGCCGACAGCTTGTATGTATGTCGGTTAAGTCTAATGCTCCCCTCTCACGGGTGAGTCTAATTCTTTGCATTTTCCTGGTGACAGTTGAGTCTAATGATCCCCTCTCACTAGCTGTTTTTAAGCTCGGGGATAAAAGATTTCTTCTTACTGCTATTTATGGTCACTTGTACGAGTGTTGTTTTGTTTTCTCACTTCATTGTTTTTTAATGTTTTGTTTTTGGTACTAAGTATAATATAGCCTAGTGTTTTTGCATTTTGCAGAGGCACACTAAGTCATTGTCAACATTTCAGAGGTCTACTCTGGTTGAGAAGTCTAGGCAGAAGCCTCAAGAAAGAATGGGTGTTCTTAGTAATGTGGGTTCCTCCTTGTTCCCTTAATTGTTAAAACAACATTTGTATATATGTCTTTTTTCCTTTACCCCCTCCATTTAAAATAATACCCTTTCTGTAACATGTGGTTGTGATGCAGGACCTAAAAGCCAATAACTATGGTAATGATCCTCTGCTAACTGCAGCTCTGTACTTGGAGATTAATTAAAGGCCGACTGCCCAGGGCTCCCATGGGACACATCCATTCCTAATATAATAGTTGGCACTTTGGAGATCTTTGGCATGGATGGAGGATGCCCAGCTGTGGTGAACTTCTCTGCGCAATTCATGATCTTATTCGCTGTGGAAACATGAAGGGCGTTGTAAGTAAAATCTTTTAATGTATTTCGTTTAAATTAGTTAAATGAAATACATAAAAAAAATTTACTGACAACGCACTTAATGTTTCCACAACGAATGAGATCCTGAAAAAGCCTACAGAGAAGTTCACCACAACTGAGCATCTTCCATCCATGCCAAAGATCTCCTAAGAGCCAACTATTATATTAGGAATGGATGTGTCCCATGGGAGCCCTGGGCAGTCGGCCTTTAATTAATCTCCAGGTACAGAGCTGCAGTTAGCAGAGGATCCTTACCATAGTTATTGGCTTTTAGGGCCTGCATCACAACCACATGTTAAAGAAAGGGTATTATTTTAGATGGAGGGGGTAAAGGAAAAAAGACAAATATACAAATGTTGTTTTAACAATAAAGGGAACAAGGAGCAACCCACATTACTAAGACAAATATACAAATGTTGTTTTAACAAATGTTGTTTTCAAAGTCTCCTTTTGTTGAATGCATGTTTGAAGCTTTCCATGGGCATGACAGTCATTCTATTGATGCTAAGTGTGCACAAAGATGGTATGCTACTAACTTATAATGATACATATCATACAAGTGAACCAGAAGTTACCATCATTATTTCTGCCCATGCTTTAGTGCTTCTATGCCCATCATTTGATTTTTAAAGATACCAAACTTATTTACATATCATTTCAGTTTCCATTGGAGACTAGAACATTGTAATTCTACTATGTCCGCCAATCAAAATTTCTGGTCCTCTTCCTTTTCACTTCCTACTTCTATCTGTGATGAAGTGGAAATAACTATTATAAATTTCTTGTGGGGATAGTGTGAAGGCAAGAATGATATCCATCTTATTAAGTGGGATGATGTAACCAAGGTAAAGGATGAAGGTGGTATGTCTATAAAAAAAGTCAAAGACGTTTGTAAGGTTCCTATGATCTTAAATATCTGGATAGTAGCTTCAAAGAAAGGTAGTCTATGGATCAAATTGATCCATGAGAAATACCTTCTTAAGGATTCTATCTAAAATATTGATATCTATGGTCAAATTTCTTGGTATTTAATTCAGATGATCATACATCTGAATTTAAAATCCTATTACGAAAGATTGCTAGAAACAACATCTCAGTGATGAACAACCTAAAAAAGAGGGTTTTTCTATACTTCTATATGTTTGTTGTGTAGAAGTTCTAATGAATTTATCATTCATTTATTCTTTAATTTCCATGTAGCTGATTTCATTGGGGTAAGGCCGTTGAGTGTAAACTCATTGATAGGATTCCCTTGTCATCGAGGATATGTTGAGACATGTGAGCAGAAGTTCCTTTTATTAATGCATTTGTATTTTGTACTATATCTGGTGATATTGAAATAAAGTGATTTTTGAAGATTGGACTAATGATATAAACAATATAAGGTATACTGTCTTGTCTAAGATCAGGTTGTTCTTGCCTAAGGGAGATGCTGGGTCTACTTTCTGAATCCTTTTGGTGATCTTGTGATATGAAGTGATGTCTTGATGATCTATTTTCTTGAAGATTTTGTGATTGGATTGTCTCTTGGCCCTGTTATATAGTCTCCCTATTTGGGATGGATGGATCTGTGAACTATTATTGATTAGGTGGGTACCTATGCTATTGTAGTTCTTGAAGGATTTTTCTTGTTCTTTTGAAGCTCAACTCTGGGGATGCATATGAAGAATGTTTAGTGATCAACAAAAGTTTCTTCTGCCTCTATTTTTGCTTCTTGTATATTGATAGACTTCATGTATGTCTTCTCCCTTCCCTCCCCTTTTCTCTTTTTCCTTTTCATGTTGTATATTTGACCCCCTTTTGCTGTAATTGTTGCAAAAAAATCAGTCCTTTTATACTACTGTTTCTTTGATTTTTTTCTATTTCCTCTTGTGTCTCCTATTCTAGCTTCTTTTCTTTTCTTTTTTTGCAATTTCTCCTTCATTTCCTATTCCTTCTATTACATCTAAATTTTTGTTACTTCTATGTCCCCTCTTATTGCTATTTCCTTGTTACTCATATCAGAAATTCAGATTCTTACTTGCATCTCCTGCTCGCACGTCTACTAGACTACTAGTACCACTTCTATTTGCAAGTTTTCTTCTACTTTTTCTTACTTATTCTTGCTCCTACATGACTACATCTCAAACAGTTGTTGCTATTTGCATGTATTTGTTAAAGCTTCATGATCTCTTCTTATATTTTCCTAAAAGCTATTTCCTAACATCTCAAACAGCTGTGCTTAACTTATTATATATTTTCCTTCATGTACATGGATTTTCTAATAGATCAGAGTTGGATGTATATTGGGAACAGAGTGCGAAGTGATGTATTCAAGGTAGGGTTATGAAAGTTCATTGAGTTTGCTCTTATCCATCAGAGACCAACTTGACAGGGGAAATTAATATGTCCTTACAAGGTATGTTTGAACAGATACCTTAAAACAGAGGAGGAGGTAATCTCACATGTATTACAAAAAGGATTTGTGCATAGCTATGATGTTTGGACGTTTCACGGGGAGGTGATTGGTAGGAGCAATCCTGTTGTGGCACCAAACATGCCTAGCACTGACAATATGCATCAGATGCTGGAGGATTTGTTTGGTATGGGTGACACAACAAATGACCACTCTACTGAAGCTACAGAGGAACCTGAAAATGTAGATGCACAAAGATTTTACAAGCTACTAAAAGAGGCGGATCAACCACTCTATAGAGGTTGCACAAGTCATTCTAAGCTATCGTATTTGGTTGCCTTGCTATTTCTGAAGGAGGAATCTGGATCGTCCAACGATTCATTCACAAAGTTGTTACAGTTGATTATTTCAGGATTTCCAGAAGAAAATTGTCTATTCCCGGAGACGTACTATGAAGCAAATGCGATCGTGAAGGATTTATAACTTGATCATTCTACTATAGATGTATGTACAAATAATTGCATGCTTTTTTGCAAAGATGCAGCTTCAAAAGAAAATTGTGATACTTGTGGTGCTTCAAGATGGAATGAAAAGCAATACAAAACAAAGGGAAAGAAGGTAGTTGCTAAGTTCATGTATCACTTCCCTTTGATACCTCGATTAGAGAGGCTCTATATGTCTTCATCTATTGCTAAAGATATGATTTAGCCATCAGAAGTAAAAGGCAAGGATGGTTGTTTTCATCATCCTTCAGACACACCAGAATGGTTGTCTATTGATGCCAGGTATCCAGATTTTGCTGCTGAACCACACAATATTAGATTGGCATTAGCAACAGATGGATTTAATGCATTTGGCAATATGAGTGCATCACATAGAATCTGGCCTGTGTTGGTGACACCTCTCAATCTTCCGCCTTGGCTTCTTATGAAAGAACAATTTATTATGATGTCTCTATTAATCCCAGGTCCACATATGGTTGGCAATGACCTTGATGTATACTTGGAGCCATTAATTGAGGAGTTGCTACTACTTTGGGAGCTTGGAGTCAAAGTTTATGATGCATATAAAAAAAGGAACTTCACTATGCGGGCAATGATTTTATAGACCATTAATGATTTCCCAGCATATGGTGACTTATCTGGTTTGAGCACTAAAGGTAAGAAAGATTTGGGATGTCCTTGTTGTAATGTGGAGACTGTATCAAAATGGTTACAGTATGGGAAAAAGCAATGCTATGGTTTCCATCGACATTTTTTTTCCAATGAATCATCCATATAGACGTGATAGGAAAAATTTTGATGGTGAAAAAGATTTTCGACTTCCACCTAAGCCACTATCTGGAGAAGATATACTGAGGCAATTTGATGGATATGAAAATATCACATTTGGAAAAATGAATAAGCGCAAGAGGCTTGGAGATCAAATTCAACCATTACCTCCTGGTTGGAATAAGATAAACATCTTTTTTCAGCTACCTTATTGGAAGTATTTATCTGTTAGACACAATCTCGATGTGATGCACATAGAAAAGAATGTGTGAGAGAATATTTTAAACACATTATTGGGTGATTCTAAGAAAAGTAAAGACAACTTACAAGCTCGTCAAGATATGAAGAAAATGCGCATTCAAAGAGATTTGTGGCCAGTAGATGCAGGTGACCGCTATTACTTGCCTCCAACATCTTACACCATGACTAATGCGCAGAAAGATAAGTTCCTATCTGTGTTAGAAAAGTTGAAAGTTCCTGATGGCTATTCTTCTAACATATCTAGGTGTGTTAGCAAATCTGATAGAAAACTTGTTGGGCTGAAAAGTCATGATTTCCATGTTCTTATGCATCAACTTCTACCTGTTGCCTTGAGACATTGCATAAGCTTAGATGTGTACAAGCCTATTGCTAATTTGTGCTCATTTTTCAACAAGCTTTGCTCTAACATTATTGATGTGGAGGAATTCAAAGAATTGGAACAAGAAATTGTTGTCACTCTTTGCTAGTTGGAGAGAATCTTCCCTCCTTCTTTCTTCACCATCATGATGCATTTGCCCATTCATTTAGCTTATGAAGCCAGGCAAGCCGGATCTGTCTGAACTAGGTGGATGTACCCAATAGAGAGATACTTGAATAAATTGAAGAAGTATGTAAGAAACAAAGCTAAACCTGCTGGTTGTATTGCTAGTGGCTATTTAGCTGAAGAAAGTTTGACATTTTGTGCTAGGTACTTGCATAATTTTGAGACAAAACTAAACCGCACTCCTAATAATGTTGATGGATCTCCAATTAGAGTTGGAGTGTCAAGAAATTTCAACATCCACACTTTGGAACAAGCCCATCATTATGTCCTTTTCAATAAAGAGGAATTGGATGTTTACAGAAGGTAAGATTTAATTACGTCCTAAAATTCTTGCTGATATTTGTATATTTGTTGTACATTAATTTAGACACTTCTTATAAAGCAGTGAACACATGTGTATTATTCAAGATATGGAACCCAACATTTCCCCACAGACCCTAGAAACAAAACATGCAAAGGAGTTTTCTAAGTGGTTGAAAGAGCATGTATGTCTCAAACATAAATATTGTTGTCACTCTTAATGTTCAAGTTAGTGTAGATTACATTAATGTTTTACTTTTTTATGAAGGTAATGCAAATGCGAGAGATTAGGCCGAACAGTATTAGCGATTATTTGAGATGGTTATCCCAAGGCCCTTGTGCTGAGGGAATGTCTTATGAAGGATTTTTGATCAATGGATATCGTTTCCGTTCAAAGCACATTGAAAGTACATGTACTGCACAAAATAGTGGAGTGTATTTGTGTGCTGACACTTCAAGTTATTCAAGTGGTAGAGATCGAAATCCTATAAATGCTGAAGTCACGTACTATGGCTACTTAGAGGAGGTTATTGAGCTAACTTATGATCCAGGAATAAAAGTTCTATTGTTCAGATGTTCTTGGTATGATGAAAGCACTTCTAATAGGTTGCGAATTGATGAATATGGGTTCACACAAATCAACACTTCAAGGATAAAAAAAAGGAGGAACCGTTTATCCTGTCTTCTCAAGCATTGCAATGCTTTTATGTGAAGGATCCTAATGCTGATGATTGGTGCACAGTGCTAAAGCATCCTCCTAAAGATTATTCTGAAGTACCTCTTATTGAGAATTGTTTGACTGGTTTACAATCTGAAGCTATTGATGGTGGTGTAACTAGTGATGTGTCTTGGACGAGGAGTGACACCGAGGGATCTTTTGTTGATAGAACTAAAAAAAGAATGATGGGGCTAATGTTGAGTTCATTAATCTGTCTGTTTTCATCAAATTATTTTGTTTGCAAACTGTTACTATATGGCATATTCTTTGCAATTTATTTAGTCTTGTTTCATATACCAGCAAGTAGGACATCATTATTCTTTTTTGGGATATGAAACCAAGGTACTCTACAAGTTATATGTTTTTCAAATGCTGAATATTCATATGTTGGTGTCTCATATTCTCCGCAATTTATTTGTTTTTTCAAATGTAGCTAGTACTTTTGTTACTGACATTTCTGCACTAATAATCTAATTTTTTTTCTTGTCAATTGAAGGATGGCAGGAAGAAGAATCACTAGATCTAGTTGTAACAACACACCCAGTCAACCTATTGTTGTCCCTCCATCCACAATTGTAGAAAATTGTGAGGATGAACCTACTCTACTGTCCAACAATATTGAAAATGATGTAACAGATGAAGAAAATGTTGAGGATGAACATGAGAATAGGAAGTATGGATGTGGGCCTGCAAGTGAGCAAAGCCTACTTCCTAAGTAAGGGCAGCCACGTCACAAGGTCCAATGGGATTATGAAGGAAATGCTATTGGGGAGAATGGTGCCAAATTGAATCGTTATTGTCATATGCTAGCAAGGAAACCACACATATGGCATCTAGACTTGAAGTGGAACGAACAACCAGAACAAGCTTTTGCAGATAGAAAATCATTTATTGAGGTAATCTTTTTCATAAAAAGACCAACAAATTGTATGATTGTTATATCTAAAGTAATATTTTCTATGTTTTTGTAGAAATACTTCAATTTAGGCAGTCACCCTATGCATAGAATCACATTGATGAACACATTAGCAAAGGGATAACAGTATGGAGGGTACGTGTAAAGAAAGATTACTATGAAAAGTACAAGATTGAACCAGAATTGATGATGAATAAAGTTGAGAAAAATGCTTCCATAGATATGGACCAGTTTAAAAATCTTGTTAAAGAATGGGGAACCGAGAAGTCTAAGGTACAATGGTTTCATATAACTTTCATGTATACCTATCTACTTTTTCTAATTATATGTTTCTTGTGGTTTAGAAAATTTCCGAGATCAACAAGGCAAACAGAGCAAAAAAAGTGATGGATCATACCACAGGATCAAAGCCATGGAGTTTTTATCGGGCAGAAATGGTATTAATAATGGACACTTGTCTTTCTTAGTAGGAGTTGAACATATAACATGGACAATTATTATGTTATCTATCATGTGTAGGTCAGTGAAGATCAACCCGTTGTGCCTCTTAACAAATTTTTGGAAAACGTTTACGACAAAAGCCCACAAGTGGTTAGAAAATGGATATTTGCTTTCCTATGATGTCTACAAAGCTACATATGCTTACATATCTCAATTTAAGCTTTCCTTTTATGATGCTTTCTAATTACAGCTTGAAATCTCTCATATTGTGGAAAACCAAGTAGCAAACCAAGAAGAAATAGATCCTAGAAGTGTTGATAATCTAACACATGATGCTTATTTGCAAAATGCAGAGTAGACCTCTTGTCGGGCCTATGCAATGTTGACAATGACTTAGTGTGCCTATGCAAAATGCAAAAACACCAGGCTATATTATACTTAGTACCAAAAACAAAACATTCAAAAACAACACAGTGAGAAAATAGAACAACACTCGTACAAGTGACCATCAATAGCAGTAAGAAGAAATCTTTTATCCCCGAGCTTAAAAACATCTAGTGAGAGGGGAGCATTAGACTCAACCGTCACCAGGAAAATGCAAAGCATTAGACTCACCCGTGAGAGGGGAGCATTAGACTTAACCGACATACATACAAGCTGTCGGCATTGATTAGGCAGTTCTAATAGGAAATGCCTAATTCCAATACATGCACCATCTTGCAACTACATGTACATTTCCATATCACACGATATAAGGAAAAGGAAAATTACAATTTTGGTTATTCAAAATATATGAATATATAAAGTGAGTCCTCATTGAATACACTACAAAAATTGTTTTCCTTGGCCACACTTTATTCTGAAAGAGATACTGATTGTTATGAGAATGTATCTTAGAATAGATGGTACTATTGAGTGTGTAGAGAATATATACAACCAGTTTGTTAGTTTTTAGTAGTCTTGAATTATTAACCATACACCTTGGCTCACCATTGACTCGTTACATTTCCCTAATTCCTAAATATAGACATTCTTTTATACTACCATATCCAGCTCCCTTCCCCATGGTTCCTTTTAGAAAAATAGAAATGATAAGATGATCATCTAAAAAGTTGGCAACGGTTTGGTTATGAATGTAATAAGAAATCATAATTGGATTTATGTTCCTATTGATGTATATTTTGTTCATAACTCACTAGTGATTGTAAAAACCATTCTTGCTAAGGCATTTATCTTAACCATACTTTTTGGACATAAATTGTAGAGTACCTTGGTTTCAACAGATCCTAACCCATCAACCACATCTCTCCACAAGATAGAAAAAAATAGACTTCAGCAACCAGAAACTATCTCTGAAAGCAGGGATTACCTATGTCTTCATCATAGTTCATATCAACAAAAGAGGGAAAAGGAAACATACTCATCAAGACAGCAGCAAACTCTCAGACCACCAAACACATACCAACACCAGAACTCAACCATCACTTTAAAGTGAGAGGGGAGCATATGAACTATCATCTCAAACTAATCCAACAGAAAAAAGAAGCAAATAGAAACCAATAAAAGTCCAAGTAGAGAGCAAGACTTCTTTAAAAATCTGATCATATGCCTAGACCAAGAGAGAGGAGCTCACAGCCATTTCTTAGCTAGATTTGGTGATGGTAGCCACTGTAGGGTTGCTGAATGTAATACTAATGGTGCTTAATGTATTGCTGAATTTGTTGAGTTATCGGTCTAACATAATTTCTTAGCTATTGTCTAATGAATGTCTCCTCAACTATGCAAGATCACACAACAGTGCCCCCTATCTGCATCAACTCAAGCCTGCAAGTAGGCAAATAAGAGAAGCACAAAGAAGCAAAGAGGGTGAGGAGAGCACTTCCAATGGGCCATAAGGTGAAGCTCTTTGCTTTAGAGCAGAGTAGTATTGGTTAGGTTAGTGGTGAAGTTGTGTTGTTGGGATACAAAAGAACACCCTATCTATTTTCCATCAACTTTCATATGAATGATGAACTAACTAATAGGATTTTAAGAAAAGATTTCATGTGTGCATATAGTTCTATGCTCTGCTAATTTGGGGTAATTGTGTAGGATTTTAGTCTATCTAACCAAATGTATGTTCCTTCTACCTCCATATGGGGTTTGGAGTTCAAAAATTAATATGGTTTTCAAAAAGATGTATCTCACTAATATTGGAGAACAAAGATGATGACTATGTTGATTTCAAACAAGGAAAATCGGGTTTTGAGATTAAAATGAAAGGAGGGTGATGGAAGACTAAAATATTAGCACTACAACAAAATATGCAACTAGCCCACAATATAAAAGAGATCATTTCTTTCCTACACCTAGAGAGCTCTTCATCATGATATAGTATAGAAATATCAAAGAAATTTATGGAGTCATGAAAGAAGGTTTGTGAGAATTAATAAAGTGTAAGCCAATATTCTTTAATACATTAATTAATAATGACATGTTACAGACCTACAAGTTTATATGATAGAAATTACATTTTAACAAATATAATAGTATTCTATTGCTCAGAATAATATATCTATTCCCAAATAATGATTATGATAATAAGAGGAAACATCTCCATATCCCAAAATAATGAAATCAAACATCATAATAGACATAAAAAGAATATATCAATCAAAGGAGAACCACCCCAGTTTTATCATCCTCATTTCATCAAGAACCAGCTAGGTTCAGATCATGGAAAGCTACATACATCGTTAGCCATCCAACATTATATCCTAGAAGGGTTGATCAGAGGATGTACTTGTTAGAGACTCGATCAACGGATGTACCTATTAGAGACCCGATCAGGGCTCAATGTCGATCAGAGGATGGATGTCTTCTCACACTTCACTGGCCACTGCACTGACGGAGATTACGAAGAGATGCCTCCATAGAGTACAAAGAATAGGCGGAGAGGATGTTGGCCACAAGAGCCACTGTCTCGACGGCCACAACTACAGTGGTGAAGGGGAGACCTATCAGCAGCAAGGGAAGATACGTATTGACCCTCCCTCGGACATGTTAAAGATTTATTGATGGAAGATGCGAAACGGGCACCTGGCTATGACCAAATGGTTGTTTTGGGCAGACAAGACGGCCGCCAAACTAAAATTAGGTGAGTGTTAGTGTTGGTGCAGCTGAGGTGATGAAGTGGCGCGAGATGGATGTCCAGCTGATGCTGATGAAGAGGCGCGAGATGGTGTCTGGATGTCACTCGGATGGCCGCCTGGCTAGTGTGGGACACCCGTATGGAGGGGAAGGGTAGCGATGCGGCAAGAAGGTTGACAGGAAGTGATGTTGGCTAGTGAGAAGCAAGGGCGATGAAGGGGAACCAATTTCGGCAGCCAGGCGGATGTAGGGGAACAGCCACAACCTTCTCTAAACGGCAATGACACAGAAGGAAACTGGCGGGAGCATATTAGGCTTTAGCGCTGAAAAGACTAAAATTTTGGAATAAGTTAAGAGGGAAATGATGCACCGTTCCCTCAATAGTAATTGTGAGGGTTAAAAAAATCAATGCCCTATTTTTTAGGGATCATCCATCATTCGAAATGTATTGGTACGGTTGAGGGACATTATCCCATCATTGAGGGAGTATCCCTAAAAAATAGTCCCTTTTTGTCATGGCAATTTGATCCCTCACAAAAGTCCCTAAATAATGGCCCAATTTTTTGTAGTGAGTTGATACTATCGATAGGATAGTCGATGGTATCGAGATACCATCAGGTTGCTGGCGAGAAGATAGTCGATACTATCGACCCAGAAGTCGATACTATCGACAAGTGGAGCTTCAACGATGGAAAAGGACAAAAACTGATGCCTAAGAGAGTCGATACCATCGACCCTCGTCAATGGTATCGAGTTAGCATCAGTCGCGACAAAGAAAACAAAAGAAGACCAGCCAATACCGTGTAGGGTCGATACCATCGACTCGCGTCGATGGTATCGACACCGTCAGATACAAGTTTGCTTCAGATCGATATAAATCTGATGGCTACGATATTTTTGCAACCTAACTCGGTGATTATACCTAATGACGGCGGCCAAGAGTAATCTATCACGTCATTAGCCATTGCACACGTCCCGAGAAGGTGTGGAGAGAAGAACGGAGCCCAGAAGCACGCCACAGCTGTTCTAGAGGCCGAAGAAGACGTTTTCCACCTCCGAAAGGCCAGAGATCGCGCATTCTTCGCCAAGGAACGCTTGGATCTTCTCTGTTCAGGGGTTTCACTACTTAATCACGTTTTTCTCCATGTCTCCCCTTTTCTCTACCATGTTTTGCTCTAAGATGAACATGCAGGGCTAATCCCCTTTGTCTTTAGGACCAGGAGTAGCCCAACGAAGCATTGTATGCCGTTTTTGCCATAGTAATTCATCATTTATCTCTTAAATTTGTGGTATGAATTCATTTTCTCAATTATATTGTTATGCTTGATCACCATAATAATAATCTAATGCCCTTAATTTCTTTGAAAGAAGAATTAATGGTTGAAATGAGATGAAATTCACATTAATTAACAAATCCCTTGAACAAGGCGGTGTAAGGTTAATGGTGGATACCCAGAGGTCGATTCTAATGCACCTAGTTTAGGGTATAGGTTTCTACGACAGTGGAACTGACCTAGACATAGGTAGTGAATTGTACCACGACAGTGGGAAATTCTGACTACATGCCACTACCCGAAAAAAGAGATAAATCTGATTTTCTATATAGAAATTCATACAATGATGACCCGCGATGAAACCGCAATCCTAAAGATCTTCACCTGAATTGATTAAATTAAACCTTTAATCGATTGTTTTGTTTTATTTTATTTTCTTTTAATTTTAAAACAACTTCCAAATCTTTAACCGGTCTAGCTGATTGCGAGTAGTGAGTAGTAGTCTCTGATAATTCAGTGTCCCTAAGTTCGACTCGGGCCTCACAAAGGCCTATATTACATTGACGCGTACACTTGCACTATATGCACGGAAAATTCATGTCATCATCCATAGGACTTGGGCACAACAACTTCCAACTACAATCTATTCAACCTCGGTGGTTGATAATGCCATTGTGATCTATTTCTTAGAGAACTAAGACACCAAGCATGGTCCTAGAAGAAAGCAAGTGCCACTTGTGCACTTTCTATCAATCAAGCACCCTACATAATCCGCATCACTATTAGCAGTAAGAGTAAAGTCCCTTGACTTAGGATACCATATTCCAAAATTTTGGGTTTTGGCTAAGTACCTTAAAATCTTCTTAATAGCTATAAGATGTGATTTCTTAGGGTTTGATTGAAATCCAGCACACACACCAACACTAAACATTATATTAGGTCTAGAAGAAGTTAAGTAAAGTAAACTTCCGATCATACCTATATCTTCTCATCGACTTGGTGTTCACCATCCCAAAGAGCATGAGTAGCTCACTTGTGTACTTGTCTGGGTTGATGAAGTTCCCATCTTTAGTTTTCTTGATTTGAAAGTCGAGGAAGAATGTGAGATCATCCATAATCTCATCTCAAATTCACTCTGCATAAGATCACTAAATTATTTGCAAAGATCAAGGTTAGTTTCACCAAAAATGATATCATCAACATATATTTGAATGATAAGAAAATTGTTAGAAGTGTGCTTTAGAAATAAGGTAGAATCCACTTTGCCCATGATATAACCATGATCTAGTTAAAAGTTCTTTAATTTCTCATACCAAGCTCTAGGTTCTTGTTTGAGTCCATAAAGAGCTTTTTGCAATAAATAAACATGGTTAGGAAAACAATCATGTTCAAATCCTGAGGGTGGTGCACCATACACTTCCTCCTCAATTGTACCATTCAAAAATGCACGTTTAATATCCATTTGATAAAGAAGAAAGTTTCTATAACTAGCAAAAGCAAGTAACATACAAATTGACTCAAGTCTATCTACATGTGCATATTTTTCATCAAAATCTATACCTTCTTGTTGATTGTAGCCTTGAGCCACTAACCTTACTTTGTTCGTTACCACATTTCTGCTTTCATCAAGCTTGTTGCAGTAGACCCACTTGGTGCCAATGATCTTTCTACCACTTGGTCTTGGAACTAGGGTCCAAACTTTGTTCTTTTCAAATTACTCCAACTCTACTTGCATAGCTAGGATCCACTCATCATCCCCAAGAGCTTCATTCACATTTTTTGGCTCGAGTTGTGAGATGAAGGTGCTATTGGCTTGTTCTTTATTGAATGCATCCCGTGTTTTCACTCTTTCACATGGATCACCTAAAATGAGTTCTTTTGGATGATTCTTTGCAAATTGGGGGGTTGGAACCTTCTTTTCTTCATCTTTCTCTTCTTCTTAAGTGACCACCTCTTTTCCCTTTTGGGTTATGTTGAACTCTTTTAGGATAGGAATTACTTCGCCTGCAACATCATCATTTGGAATAAAATCTTAGGGAATAGAGGGACTAGTCTCAATAAACTTAACATTTATGGATTCTTTTACTTTAGTAAGATCAACATTAAACACTCTATAATCCTTGCTAGTAGTGATATATCCAAGAAAGAAAGCCTTAAGATTTTAGATCAAACTTGTCCAGAGAATCTTACGTATTCAAGACAAAATAAGGACATCTGAAAACATGAAAATACTTGATAGAAGGCTTCCTACCACACAATAGCTCAGAGGGGTTTTTCTTCAAAGAAGGATGTGTAAAAACCTGGTTTTACGCAAAACATGAGGTACTGACAGGTTCAGCCCAAATCTTCTGTGGAGTATCATACTCTAGAAGCATGGTCCTAGCCATCTCCTATAAATACCTATTCTTCCTCTCTACAACCCCATTTTGTTGAGGCGTTCTAGGTGAAGAAAAGCTATGTTCACAATCAGATTCTTGACAAAAATGTTCAAAAAGATCATTTTCAAATTCTCCCCCATGATCACTACGGATGGAAATGATGCGGCAAGAGGATTCATTCTCAACTCATTTACAAAAGATCAAGAAAACAACAAGTGTATCACTATTAGAAAAGAGAAAGAAGGTCCAAGTATATCTAAATAAATCATCGACAATAACAAGGCAATACTTGGAACCATGAAGTGATTGAGTTCTCATTGGTCCAAATAGATCAATGTGAAGAAGTTCAAGAGATCTCTTGGTACTAAGGACTCCTTTGGATTTGAAGGAGGAATTGGTTTGCTTTCCTTGGGTACAAGGTTGGCATTCCTCATCCATTTCAAAATCCAATTTGGGAAGTCCCATGACCAAGTCTTTTTTGCTCAACTTCTTCTATTGATGCATATTTACATGACCAAGCAGACGATGCCAAAGAGAAATATCATTCAAGTTAACTACAAGGCATCTACCAACAACAAGCTTAATAGAGTCAAGAACAATAACATAAAGATTACCACTTCTAGTTCCCTTACATGTAACTTGGTAGGTGAGGGAATCTAGAATCAAGCATTCAAAGGAAGTAAATAACACAAGGTAACCATTGTCACATAATTGACTAGCACTAAACAAATTGTGATGTAGGGCATCCCAAAAATAATATTGTTGATACACAAGGATTCACCTACACCACCCTCACCTTTGACTTTATCTTTCTTTCTGTCCCCAAAGGTCACTGAACCTCCTTTCTTTTTAGTAAAGTTGTTGAAATGGCTGATATCACCTGTCATATGCTTAGTGTAGCCACTATCAACGATCCATCTTCCTTTTTCCCATAAGAAAGGAAAGTTCCAGTTCTTAACTCAATCTTTGGGATCTGGAGTTAGCTTGGGGACCCACTTCATCTTTGGGTTGGTCCCCTTAGGCTTATAAGGACAATAAGTAGAGTAATGATCATCATACTTTCAATAAGAACAAACCATAGGATTCTTAGTGCCAAAATACTCTTCTACAAAGAAAGAGGTCTCCTTGATCTTTTTCTTACCTTTGGCTTTGCTCTTGCCTTTTGGTGCTCCCCCTATAAATCCCAAACCACTAGTGCCACTTTGTTTGGTAGAATGGTCAAGGATTTCATTTAGGGAGATTTTTCCTTTGAGGAATTTCTATATAGAGGCCCTTAGTATATGATTATCATCATTAATAAATATGATAGTAGAATACATACTAGCAATATCATCTCTAGCATGAACAAGGTTGGCTTCAAGGGCTTTAGTCAATTAAGAGTATTTCTCAAGAGAAATAGAAGCAATATCATTATTAGGAAAGATAGGTCTAGAAGATAGATCATTAACTTGACCAAGCAACATAGAATTTTCAAATTTAAGCACTTGAATTTCTTTAATATAAACATCTCTTTCATCCTTACGAGCATCAACAAGAAGATTAAATTCAACATTTTCAGTTTTAAGAATTTCAAGCTCCTTTAGGCATTTTTGGTTATCTTCCTGAAGAGTTTCAATGTTCTTAAGATAGATACCGTTCTCTACCTCAACTCCATTGTATTGGAGCTCAAGATCAAGATATTGTCCTTGAAGTTATCAATGCTCTCAAGATGAGTTTTCTCATTAAGTCTAAGAATTTCAAGTTTAGCATACAAATCATCAATAATTTTTCCTAATCGTTTTCTTTTATATTTATATTTAGAAAAAGAAGAACAGGTAGAAACAAGTGTGTCAATAATATCTTCCTTAGATAACTCATGTAAGCTTACCTCACTTACCTCACTTGACTCACCAATTTCTTCACTAGTAGAGGCCATGAGTGCAAGGTGGCACTCTCCATATTCTTCAGAGCTTGAGCTACTTGAGGATGAAGCTTCCCAAGGTGCGTGAGCTGTATTCTTGTGTCTCTTTTCCTTCTTGTCCTTCCTCTTGTACTTGCTCTCCTTCTTGTACTCTTACTCCTTTGATTTGCCCTTGTGGTGTGACTTTCTTGACTTGGGACATTCACTCTTGTAGTGCCCCTTTTTTCCACACTTGTAGCATCGATGAGTAGAGGAGGAGGCTTGTTTTCCCTTGAAGTGTTTGCCCTTGATGTAGTTGGCTTCATGCTCACTTGGGCCATCATCTTCACTAGAGGAAGAAGGAGAAGTCTGACATGTAAGTTGTTGTTTAAGGATGGCCGCCTCCACTTGTTCTTTGAAAGCACTATCTTTGATCTTCTTGGCTTCATTATCTTCTTGATTGGCTTCTTCTTCTTACTTGTCAAGCATTGGCTCATGTGCTTGGAGGTTGACAATGAGCTCTTTTGTTGGATGTCCCTAAGGCTCTTCACCTCTTCAATGGAGGTCACCTTTGACTCCCATCTCTTTGGTAGAGTCCTCAAGATCTTGGAGTTGATAACACCTCTATCTAAAGTGTTTCCCAAATTAGCCAGCCCATTGATGATGACATTGAGTCTTGAGTACATCTTCGCAATCCCTACTTTCTTGCCCATATTGAAGTTCTATAGAAGGATGTTCAACATGTATATCTTGGCCTGCTTGACTTATTTTGTACCCTCATAAGTGATGCACAATTTGTCCCAAATCTCATAGGTGGTGTCCCAAGATGAGATCCAGTTGAACTCCGTTGGGGTCAGGGTTGCATAGAGGATTCTTATGGCTTTGAGTTGGGATTCTTTGAGTGTATCTTCACTCCATGTTGCAACAGATCTGGTTGGCTCCTTGTATGGCATGACCATCACCCTCCACATGTTAAGTTCATGCCTTGAATGTAGAATTGCATGCACCTCTTCCCATTGAGGAAGTTGGTGTCGTCAAAGACCGGAGGATGCATGGAGAAGCCTCCCTCTAGGTTGAGAGAACCAAGTAGGTTTTCTCCCATCTTCTCATCTCGTGGGAGATTGTTGTAGAAGATCCTTGACTCTGATACCACTTGTTGGATCTAGGGCTCTAGAGTGGGGGTGATTAGAGCTTCAAAAATTCTCACAAGATAGATTAGACCTTCAAATTATATCAAACAAAACCAATTTCTTAAGTGCAATTTGAAGTCCTAACTAACAAGCATAGCAAGGATGAGAGAAAAGGGAACAATAACTTGAAAAGGTCATTTAGAGTGGTTCCACTCTCCAAACTAGGAGAGAGTTAGTCCACTACCCAGAGTGGTCATGTTATGACCCACTCCGTGATTAATTAGTAAGTACAATGATTAGTGTATAATTAAGTAATTGAGATAAGTTAAGTTCTCATATGGTGGTTAGTGCATCATCAAGTTGATTAAGTTGAATTAAATATATAAGATATAATTGGTGCTTAATTAAGATTATTAAGTAAAGTTAAGTGATCACAGATGTGATTAGAGTTTTGTTTAGCTGAAACAAGCTAAATAGCATAATTTCTTTCTTTGACGGTGTAGAGGATTTCACGTTTGACTTTTTGCAAAAAGAATCACCTCAATCGAGTATCCGAGGTGAAAGTTATAACAATTTCTAAAAACTAGGGTTAGCTTTGCAAAATTTCCAATTTTCTTTTAGCCTTTTTATTTCTTCTTTTCCTTTCACGCTTTTCTCTTCTTCTTTACCCTTACTTCCTGATAGAATAGGGAAACCGCCTAGGGCGGCGCCCGAGCGGAAGAGAGGAAGGGAGATCAGGGGCGATTTCGAGCCCCAAATCTTCGACCAACAACGCCATCTTCTTCTTCTTCCTCTGCCCTTCTTCTTCCTCCACTCTTTCCTTCTCCTTTTCTCCACCCTAGCAGACCCCCAACCTGCAGAAAGGCGCCCCGCCCAACAGCAGCTTGTGTAGCTGCGTGACGCCGGCTAGGGTCTCTTGGGCACATGAAACTTTAAGATAAAGCCAGCCTTGAGTTCGGCCAGCAGTCCGGAGCATGAATTCACAGCTTCCAACTATGTTTTGGTACCCAATCGTGGTGCCCAAGCAGGAAGGGGTGGCGCCCCTAGTAGCAGCGGCCAGCAGCAGCCGCTCAGCAGCTGCAGCGCCGGTCAGGGGCCCTTCAGGTGCGTGCAGCACCACCAGACGGCCGCCTTGACCTCGGCCTTGAGGTCTAAACAAGAACCTACCGTCAATTTTTCCTTGGAACAACACATAGAGAAGGAATCTGCTGTGAGCGTGAAGCTCCTACTGTATCTAGTTCGTGAACAGGAACAGTGAAAAGCAAAATCAAAGGAAGAAGACAATAGAAATCCGCCCGGAATCTGGCCCTAGGTGCATTTCCGGACGAATCCGGACATACCAAACCAATGTGAGTAGGATTTCATTTATTTATCATTAATAAACTCAGGCGTCTGAATATTTTCTGTTTTTTGCGCGAATTACGCTGATAACAGACGTTATCAGGCGTTGGGCAGCGTTTGGCGTCGCCCGACTTTTTATTTCATAAACTGCTTCTAGACGCTGTTATATGATTAAATTTAGCATTTGATCAGTGTGGATTGAATCGGTTGATTTATATGGTTCATTGGAACCTAAATTGCTTATTTGAATGTTGAAATTAGAAATTCATATCTGAAAATGGTATAGTTTGGGTATGAACCCAGACAATAGGGATTTCTGATAAATTATCAGATGTACGATTTCAAAGTTGATATGAATAAATAAAAATATGAAATAAAACCTTAATTGCATATATCTTTTGACGTTAGTATGTGTAAATTGATATTTACATGAAATGGCACATTTCTCTGAATTATTACCAGAAATTCTCAAGTATTGTTATTAAATTGTGTTGTGATAGGTAATTAACTTTTAATTGAGTTAAGTGATGCACAAACCAAGATTAGGGTTAATGTGCACGTTTTTTTTCGAGAATTTTAGAGAATTGACAAATGTTGAGTATGGTTCTCATATGTGAAGTAAATTTCTTTAATTTGTGCAATAAGATGTTCAATTGCGTAAATTCTCTATGTATGTGCCAATTTGAAATAAGTTGGGTTATTTATGCATTTCTAATTTTTCTGAATGCATGGTATGAGAATTTCTCAGAAATTATAATGATTTGAAATATATTGCTCTGTCAGTTTAGAATGACAGTGTATTGTGATCTGATATGAAATCAGTAAATGTGATTTTCCTGTTTAAATGGTTATATGTTAATCAGTTAATAGACTTAGGTGCCCCAACACCGTAAAACCCCATTGCGCGGTCTGTACCTTTGGGGTGAAATGATCGATCTAGCCTTGTGCCTAGATGGTCGGGCTCGTGTTCAACAATAATCCGTGCGTGTGTCACGGTGGCACGAGGGCAGACAGACAGTGTCCAACAACAACACGTGCTTGTGTCACGGTGGCACTGGAGAAAAATGGGGGTTATTCAACATTAATCCGTGCTTGTGTCACGGTGGTAACCCAGACCCTCCGACTGTGCACTACAGGGTGGGAGGAGTCCAGAGCACTCAGAGTTAGTGCAGACAGGCCCTTGTGCGCCTGGGGCCCTTGTGCGCCCGAGAGTCCTGTGCAGACCAGGACAGACATTCAGACTTAGCATTTCCCGGGTGTGTCGCTAAGTCTTGTACGGTGGGATCGTAGTTCGCTACAGATCTTCATATGTAGAGTGCGCTGCATATGTTTGGGGCATAATAAAATAATTATGTAATCATATAGGATCACAGTAAATTAATATATCCGAACTTTTGTGCCAATTCATTATATCTGTTTATTGGTTTAAATTACCTGTTGTTGCATAGAAATGTGATTATTATCTGTATATCGGCTATGTCAATAGTACTGCCCTGCTTGAACTGTATATATGTTTAATTTCAGTTTATAAACCTGACGAGTTGTTTAGTGATAGCGAAGTGAAATGTTATTCACTGAGCGAGTAGGCTCATACCTCTACTCAAAACATTTTCAGGTCAGCATCATCATCAGGAATCGGAAGGATCGTTTCATCCTAACGCCTAGTCTATATAAAGTTTGTAGTTAGTCTAGTTAGAGTTCTCTTAGTCCTTTCCCCTCGGTCCTTGGGACATGGCGTGGGTGAGAGAGAGTGTGTATGACGAATGTGTAAAAGATGTAAATTAACTGTTATGTTTTAATTTCTGTTAAACAATGTTTCATGTTGTAAACTTTATTTATGTTCTCTAGCCAGTTTAATTGAAATGCTTCCGCAATAGTTTATTATGTTTTAGTTTACAGCAATAATCCGGATATCATTATGAGGTTTTAAAAAGAAAAAGTTCTCAGTGATTTGTTTATGTGATAATCCCTCTGTCGCGCCCTAATCTCGTGATTAGTGGTTAGTGTGAGATTGGGGTGTGACAGGTCAACCTCTAGGACTTTACAAGTGCTTTACTCTATATGTTCACCAAAAAGAGTTACAACACAAGACCACCAAAGGACTTACCTATCTAATACAAAGAGTCTTCAACCTTACCAAGGACTTACCCACTTTGCAAGAGTCTTTTGTCTTCTTCCAAGGACTTATCTACACTTGCACAAGTCTTTAGCCTTAAAGGGATTACCCAATCTTCTTGGATCTTTAGCCTTTGCCTTCTCTTTCACCTGGATAAGATATTCACCTCTTGTTCAACCTTGAAGAAGAACAATAACAACTCCACCTTCACTCGAAGTAGCTTGCTTCACCTTTACTTCATGGAGGAAAGGGGTAGGGAAGATGGAATGGAATGAGAGCTTTATAAGCACAAGGAAGTTGCTTTCTTACAACTAGACTCTCTCACTCATAACCACGGAATGAAGTGTAAAATATAGAAAGAAAGTGGATCAAAGAGTTGCAACACACTCAAATATAGCAAGGACATAGAATAGCATGAACGTGCAAACTTAGAAGGAACGCCAAGGGGTTCTATTTATAGTTGGGGGTGTTCCCTTGAGTGTGGGATCACTTAAGGTCAAATTATAGCCATTTTCCAAGTTGCAACAGATCTATTCTCACCCAAAACAAATCACCAATGGTTATAATCACTTTTTCTATGTTTTTTATACAGTTGGTTGAGTTTCAATAAAGGTAACTTGACTGATCCACTAAATGACAAAGCCAATTTTCAAACTACCGGTCAAGTTTGTTCTGGGAAACTCAACCGATGAGCTAAAATCAGTTTTTCTCAGTGAGTCGGTCGGTTGAGTTCTGTGAGTGTGTAGCTCGACCGATGGGTCATCTTTATAAAAGGCATCATTGGATCGGTCGAGTCTCAAACTCAACCGATAAATAGCCTGTGATCAAATTTGTAAATTGACATTTGAGTGATTAAACCTTGGAATTAAGTGTCCCTGATTTTTTCTCATCTTAGTTACAAGTCATATCACCAATACAAGTGATTACATAAATCATCTAAGGTCATTTGGAGTGATTTCCCCAAACACACACTTTCATTGATTTTGACTTGAACTTGAACAAGCTAGGGCTTGCGTAATTTGATCCTTTTCATGTACCTAAAGCCTGAAATCAATCTTGAACAAATATATTAGATACATAGGAATGGAATGGTTATGTCATTATAAAAATATGGGCAATGTATAACTCTCAAATCAACAACTTAAACATGGAGATGAATCTAAGGATTGCATTGCATGTAAGAATAAACAACTCGTCATCACTTACCAATCAGGTACATGAAATTAGGGTTTAGGAGAAAGAGTAATCCATAAGAGAATACTACATAATCAAAAACACTAGAACATAAAAACATCATCTAGAATCTTTAATTCACATTTTAGAGATGAATTCAGTAGCATGAAAATAAGATTATGGTGCAAAAAATAGAAGTGGGAAAGTTATATAACCCCCCTTAGGTTGAAGATCAAGTTCTAAGATCACAAGCTCCAAGAGAGAAGAGAAAACTACAATCAAGAGCTCAAAGAAAGAAATATGAATATGCTCCTAAGGATGATTTTTCAAACAAGAAAAGTGCCCTCTCAAAACACATCTTTGATACAATGTTTAGTGGTGACAAAATTCTCTTTAAATCGGATGTTGATTATTTTGAAGTCACCTCAGGAATAAGAAAACATACCAAGGTCAAAGGCGAGCTCAAGATGGGGAAAAATCAAACACTAGCCAAAAAAGAGAGAAGAAAGAAGAAAGAAGGAAGCTTCTTTTCACATTGGTACCACCATGGTCGAATCATAGTCTCTGACCTTTGTGAAGAGAAGATCCTCAAGATAGCCACCATGGTCAAGCCATAGTCTCATAACAATGAAAAGAGAAGAAGGTAGGGTAGAGAGCAAAAGAAAATGTGACTAAGGAAATATAACAACTTACCAAGAAGGAAGGTCATCAAACATCACCACAAGTAAGATGATTAAGCTCAAGATCACTACATGCAAGGTTGGTCGGCCACCAAAGCTCTAAGATTAGTCCTTTATTGCTCCACAAATCTCATAGGATGAATGCAAGGGAGAAGAGAAAGAGTAACACCAAAAAGGATACTTGCATGTGAAGGATAGGGGTTATATACACAAGGTAGGAGGGAAGTAAGGGGGTTATGAGGTGTCAACACAAGATAGCATCAAAAGGACACTTGTCCTACAAGGAAATAGCCATGGAACCACTTAACACATGCATGCATCGAAGGGTGATATAACCTATGGAGTGTAATGACCACCTAGGTCAGCTACATCCCATGTTGCAGTCGCAACACATTAGAGTAGACCATGTAGCAACTGCATACTAGATCACCCAACTCAACATGGTCAAAACATTCCACTAAAAGACAAACCCTATAGACCAAATCACACCTAGGTCACCATGGTTGAAGCAAATAACACCTAGGATAAGTGTTGTTGTCGCAACACTCATCCAAGAGTGATGTTGTGGTTACAACACACACAAACCCTATAATGGTCAACGCACATCAATAAGGTAAACCCTAGAAACCCTAATCTCACCATGTGATGTCACATCATCAACCATGGTCCAAGCAAGCCACACCTATGCTCATTTATCTCTCTCGATGATGCAAATATATAGAGGGCACAATCTACATGTGGAAAATTGCAAGATAACCCTCACTCATGGGTAAATTGCAACTTGGTTGAAAACAAGCATGCATAGCTCAACCATCATCCCAATAAGACTAAATGGAAAAGATAAACTTGTCACAACATCTCAAAATATCATATTAAGGTTCTATGAATCTTATCAGATAATGCAAGCAAGATAAGCCAGAAAGCTAGGTCAGGGGCCTTACAACCATAAACCACTTACAAGGATTTTACCCCCAAAATCCTACACGAAAAGTATTGGGTACTTCCTACGCATCCCTTCTTCAAGCTCCCCAATGGTATCCTCAACAGCACAGTGATGCCACAGAACCTTCACCAATAATATATCCTTCTTCTTTAACTTTTTAACTCTTCTATCAAGGATCAAAATGGGCCCTTCAACATATAACATATCTTCTTCCAACTCAACCTCCATTGGCTGCAACACTAACTCAGTATATGGGTGGCACTTCTTCAACATGGACAAATGGAATATTCGATGCAACTTTTGCAACTCAGGTGGCAAATCCAAATTTTAAGCCAGCTTCCCAACATGTTCCACCACAAGATAAGGTCTGATAAACCTAGGAGCCAACTTACCCTTCTTCCCAAGCCTCAAAACACCCTTCTAAGGAGAGACCTTGAGATACACCTTGTATCTGATACAACCCCAATTTTTGGGTTCATTTGCTGAGAAATGTAATTTCTCATATTAAAGATATTTGGATAAATAATGATACAATATGTTTTGAATAAATGGATTTCATTAACAATAGCCTTGATCATTGTGTTGTGGGATTTATTGGCTATTAGGCCCAATAACAAGGAAATTCAATTAGTAAATGAATAATTGAGTTTTTGAGAAAAGAAAATTATAGAAACCTCTAGAAGGAAAAAAGAATATCATCCAAAGGTGGATTTCATGCCTCTTGGGTTCCTTGGGTCCCAAGGAGTCCAAATTAGCAAAGAGTATGAAATAAGAAAAGAAACGATCAATTAAGTATTTCTTTATTGAGAAAGAAATTGAAACAATGGTAAAATGTGGAAAATAAGTTGAAAGAGGTATAATTGAGTTATCCTTAGTGGAATTTCGTATCCCAAGGATTCCTAATGTTAAAAGGAATACCAATGAGGAAAATAAAAGAGAAATAAAGAGAAATCCTCAAAAAGAGATATTTTAATAAGAAATAAACAAGATAATGAGAAATAATGTATATAGATGCATCTAGAAGGATAATGAGTATCCATTAAAAAGGATTTCGAAATATTTGAGTTTCTTGGGATCCAAGGAGTCTAAATGAAGAAAATGAAAGAAAAAAATACTAATAATAGAAAATAAGAAGATAATGGGAATACATAATAAATGAATTATGTGGTATTGTTGAAGAAGAGGTATTTTCTACTTAAGGAAAACTTAATTTTGTGATCAATGAATTAGAAAGCAAGTATATAAGAGAATAAGTGAGAGGAATTTCGAATTCCTAATATTTAATGAACAAAGTAAATGAAGAGAGAGAAGGATACTTCTAAAGTAAGGAAAATCCCTTTCCTATAAGGAGAAGCCTTGATTGCTTTGTGGGCAAGCGATCTGGGGTGTGGATGCCCCCTATATAAAGGAGAGACCCTCCAGTTCAAGTCTAGGAGGGATCCTATAATGACCCTGCCCCCGGTAACCCCCAACTAAGGGAGACCGAAAGGTAAGAGCCGTTGACCAATAACCCAGATCAAAGGTTTGACAAATAATCAATAACAATTAATAAACTTTACCAACTAAACTGAAAACTGGTATAAAATAAAACTTTACTTACCTTTTTAAAAATTGGGATTTCTAATCTTCTAGCCACGAAGATACTAAACTAAATAATCCTCTTGTGCACGTTAATTCTCATTTAATTCTGCATATGCCACTTTACTATTTATTCTTTTAATTTGTACCTAAAACGCCGACAAACAAAACATCGGTCAGCAAGAAGCTGGTATATGGGGGAAACAATAATCGTACAACTATGATAACAAAGTAATTAATCAATTATCATTTAACAACTAAGATTACGTTTTAAGCCATACTACTCAATCCTTACCTATCCCTAACTCTGTGTTATCCCTGTAGTGGACTTGTATGCTACCTCTCTTATAGGTAGATTCTTACCCCCATTGTCCTACCTTATAGGTAGCCAATACCTAGGGTAATGCAGTCCCATGACACTACCCAAAAGTAGCCCAATATCTAACTCAATGTGACTTGATGGACCTACCTCATCGGTAGCCATGTACTAGGTCAACCATTAAGCCATAGAGGGGACCAGGATCTAAGCTAGTACGCACATATCTTATGTGATAGTCATAGCCACATTATAGTTTGCATGAATTAAATTCATCCAACAGTTTATTCCAAGTCATCAATGAAAACTTCAGAAAACTTCAGAAAACTAACTCGATATATTCATAAGCGTAACCACATACCTGTCAGGATGATTTTGAGACAGAATAATCCATGCAAGAAAGAAATCCAAGCAAGCAAGCACACATATCAAGATCATGAAATAATAATGCAATTCCCTTTTATTACTCATGTCATCAAGATCTATTAAATCTAGCTCGCTTCCTAGGGTTTCTAGTCCACTTTTGGGGTTTCCATTGCAATTAGGGATTCCCTTCATCTTTTACTATTTTAAACCCAAATTTAACACAATTGATCACAAACCCTAATTATTTCAACATCTAATTCTCAGTTTCGGATTGAAGGCATAATTAACTATTAAATAAGTCCATTAAGACTCTTTTCATTAAAGCTACCATTTTTATCCTCTTTAACCCATGAAAAAGTGATTATACTTGTTTATCATCAATTCATAGTTCATTATGCTCTAATACTCATATGAATATTTATTTATCATTAATTCTACCTTGATTCATTCAAAAACCTTAATTTCTATATTAAGGTTATTTATCCACAAATTAGGAACTTTAATGCTCGAAACAACTTAGAATCATTATATCTCATCTTTATCCACTACTTTGAATCATTAAAGCTATTAAGAGTCAAATTTGCCAACATTAGGGTTTCAAGGCCCATTAAGGTATATTCATGCACATGAAACTCTAAATTAACTAATTTCGTGAAAAATTCATCTTTTTCAATCTTAATGTATCTCTTTATCATTAACAGGTTAATATTAACTTTAACCATCAATTAAATCCTACTAATCACATTAATTATATCAAAATAGGGTTTCTTAACCATTAATACATTAAAGTTAACAACTTCCTTTACTTTTCGAATTGAAAGAAGAATCAAGATCCAACTATATTTTTATTAGATTCCTCTCATTTTTCTGAGCAATTTTAATATTTTATGTGTACTCATCCGGGCTACGGATATTTAGTTATGAATTTTGCATTAAAATCTCACCTAAGCCAATCCTGATCCGCCATGTCACCCTATGCATGCAACACGGCTCGCCTTTGAGTTTATAACTAGATTACGATAATACACTGGTTAAGAGATTGACTTCTATAGAACGTGAAGGGCAGACTCGTCCAAACTTCGAAGGCAGTCTTCAACCTCTGCTCAGCTGCAACGACCGCCGTTTGCAGCCCTTCGTGGGGCTGCCCTCCCCTCCATAGACTCCAAAACTCAACGCCGACCTTCTCCCTTGGTCTGCCGCCCCTCCACGCACATGAAGCACCCTCCACACGCAGCAAACGCAGCCAAACACATGCTCGCAAAGCCTGTGCAGCGCGGCTCCTGTGGCAACCGCTTTGCAGGCCTATGGAAGGCGTTGTGCAAAGACCAAGGCGGTGGTAGCTTAACCCACTAGTCTAGGGTTGTCGTGGAATCCTTTCGCCTCCATCGCGACAACTAAAACCACCCTTCCTTGCTCCGGGAATAGCACTACACCCTTGTTAGGGTTTACGCATAAAGAACAAGAAGAAGAAGAAGAAGCAAGGAGGGTATGTGGAATCCCTCCCCTAGACTCAACCCAGGGCTCCCTCTCCTTTTATAGATGAGGGTAGCAACATCCTATGATGCTTGCTCACGAAGAGATGAGATCCTTCCCTATTAGGAATTTGATTACTTTACAAAAAACAAGCTCTCTCTCTCTCATACCTCTTTAATATCCTTTCTCCTTTTGATGTTAGGATTTCAAAGATTATTTCCTTTATCTTACTTGTACTTGTGTTGGCACGAAATTATATACCTCCTTGAGTAGGAAATACTTCCTTTTAATCAATATTACATAATCCATTAATTATGTATTCACATTATTCTCTTATTTTGCAATTTTTGGTATTTTCTCTTTCCTTCCTATTTATTTCTCTTTTATTTTCCTCATTGGTATTCCTTTTAACATTAGGAATCCTTGGGATACGAAATTCTAATAAGGATTACCCAAATATACCTCTTTTCACTTGTTTCCCATATTTTAACATTGTTTTCAATTTCTTTCTTAATAAAGAATACTTATTTGATCTTTTCTTTTCTTATTGCCTTTTCTTCACAATCTAGGACTCCTTTGCACCCAAGGAACCTAAGAGGCACGAAATCCATCCTTGGAATACATTATTTTGCCTTCTAGAGGTTTCCACATATTTCTTTTCTCAAATTCTCAATTATTCATTAATTAATTGAAATTTCTTTTTATTGGGCCCAATAGCCAATAAAGCCCACAAAGCAACCAATCAAGGCTATTGTGAATGGAATCCATTTATTCAAAACAAATAATATCATTATTTGTTCAATTATGTTTAATATGAGAAATTACATTTCTCACCAATTGAACCCAAAAATTGGGGTTATAACATCCTTCCACTCTTATAGGAATTTTGTCCTCAAAATTCAATCAAACAAAACAAATAATTCAGGATAAGACTTTTCCATGTCCATCAACGGCCCCTATGTGGCTTTACCTTACCCATGGCACTTCCAAAGAACCTTTATCATCACATATTCTTTTCTCTGAGTTCTTTCATCCTGGCATCTATAAACTGCGCAGGCGACTCAGGCCATTTCAGCCTCCCTTGGGGCTCACTAGGTTCATTGTTTAGCTCTTGGTCTGGGTACCTCACATAGTGCTCTAAATTGGACACTTGGAACTCATCACACCTTTCTTTATCCTGAGGGGTAAGGTTATCCATAACCTTCTCCGCCAATCCATATCAAATGGAACCATGTATCGGGGACTCAGCTCTCTTAGCTATAACTTAGAGGGGTCAGATTTTCATGTCACATATTCTCCCACAGTGAACTGCATGTCGGTCTACTTTGCATCTTCTTACTACTCCCGTCGTCTCTAGGCTCCTTTCATCCATTGCACGATCAAAGTGACTTCATCTACACACATTGTGGTCCTTTTCTAACCATCACATGGTCCTTTTCACCAACATCACCTTACTGAAGTTGTGCCCGACACAACCTCCCTTATAGAGCTTCTTTAAAACTCGATATTGGATATGGTGGTTGTCATCACATCTTTCATAGGACAATAACTATCTCTATATATCACCCTGAACAAAGCACGCATGCTCTCATCAGACCCTCTAGTCTGGATCATACTAACCATTAGTAAGGGGTGATAAACTGTACCAACATTGAGTTTTGTATGTTTCTACTTCCCCCTCATGGAAGTGAACCGCTAGATCATACTCAAGAACTTTTTGAACTCATATCATGGTGTAGTTGAACCATCTCTCTCTCTTATGTAGTTCAACATAATATGTCTCTTGACAGTACTCCCTTCTTTTTCATGTTATCTTGGTGAGGCGATCTACCATAACCCATATTGCGTCTTGACCTTCTTGGTCAAAGGGAGACTTACCACAACATCCATAGTGATGAACTCCCATTCCCTCTCAGGGACTCTTTTATCCTCTATATTTATACACTGTGTTACTGGTGTTCGTCCTTCACCTCCTGTTATGCATGGCAACATACCATATGCACTTCACTTTAGACATCCAAAATACTACTGTCACTTACTATCTTTATGGTACCAAGGTATATCATGATCTCCTGCATTGTTATGATTCCTCAAGCTTGATACCTCGGAAACCCTAAACCGTTCTAATCAGGGTTTCATCCCTTCCAGAGAAGTGCATCTAAGGCTCTAAACCCATCCTTTCATTACATCAAGGACTAGACAGGATAACTAAACAATCATTAACTTGTTCAACCTATCTCATTACATCTGAGTGTTAGCCAAAACACATCTTGTTTCCAAACTTAGGGTTAGCCTAACAACCTCTACTAGCCAAACTAGGCAGCTATATCTCCACCAGAGCATCCATTACCACTTCACATCCTTCGATATTAGGTAATGTTGAAGACATACTACCTCCATGTATTCTGCTTAAGTCCCATCTCGAACTCTTCATCAAGAAAACTCTAAGATCATCCTCTTGGTTATCAAACTCAACCTTGTAGCACATGCAGATTCCACATAGCTCATGATAAAACATTCTCACAAGGTGATTATCTTAATACTCTTATCGTTTGTACCTATCCATGTATCATTCATTCCACCAAGGTATGTTATCATCTCTATCCTCATACCTCGTAGCAGCGTTCCAACCCACCTCATCTTTTATCCTTGGTGTATGGCATGTGTACTATCCCATCTCTCCCTCCCATAACAAGAGAAAATAAGCATTTGGCGGCCATCCAAACACAAAGTTCTTCCTATTCCAAGAGTAGAGATGATACATCCCACATTGCCAGTACACTTTCAAATCTAAGTTGAAACGTGCAACTTATGTCTCTACATCACAATCATCTTATTATCAAAGTTACTTCCATGGAAAACTGGTGTCGAACCTTCTTGGGTTTACACACAATCCTTGGTCATCTCCTCTAGGTCTATAGGGTGCCGACACTTTTGGGGTCATCCCTCTTCCCTTATGCATCCAGAGAGTGCCCTACTCATCTGCCCTTTGGGTCCCTTGAGTTCATGAAGGTGATCAATCTCCTAACCCATGGCCCTCAGACAGTGATAGATGTTACCTCCCGACCCTATGGTCATGTGCAACTAGGTAATTATGCAACTCCTAATTCCATCGGTCTTATCCCTACCTGACCCTAGGATAGACTTAGGATTCTCTTATAGTACATGTTCAACTTGGAACCTTACCCAAGCATTCATCATCTCTCTTTCTGCATTCATGGGCTGATTTTCATCCTTTCAAAGGGATCACGGTGACCTGCCTACATTGGTCAGGCCCCATACTAGTTACTTCCATGGTAACACATCCACATGCACATAGAGATGGTTATCGATGGGACTATAGGCTCATTCTCATACCATGTGCTTTTCACTTAGCTTCTCAAGATCCTATGAGACCTCTTTAGGTTACCTAAAACCAACAAAATTGGTATACCCTCTACAAGAGGGTCCCTCTCCCAGGATGGGAGGAAACTACAACTCTTTACAACAAGGTCGCAACCGTCCTTAGGTTTTATATTCACATGAGCATGCCTAACCCAACAACTACTAAGGCACAAGAAGACCACCTATTAAACCATGCTAGGTCATACTTGTTCTCTCTCCTCATCATTAGTTCCACTTAGTTGTGAGGGGTTCATCAAACATACCCTTAACTTAAGTGGTTTCCTTTACCTCTACATATGAGGAGTACCATGCTCGAAACTATAGAGACTCAAATCTCATCATGAGCATCGGGTACACAACTTCCCCTCTTTGGCCTAGGAACCCTAGGTTCACCTTCGGGGGTCGAACTGCATGCTCAATCTCTTAACCACGAATCAAGCAAGTCCAAGATATGTCATGTGCTTCTATGATCCTTTTACTCAAGCAACACTTCGGAGTTGAATCCTCTTCCAGTACCACCAACTAGGTATAAAACCTCACAACTGGTTACTTAAACCTCCACAGGGTCTAAGGCACTCTTTGTCTCATCTCAATAGGTAATACCTATACCATAGGCACATAGGTACCAAAAGCATCATCCTCTCTCTAGGGTTTGGTTATTCTAAAGGCAACCAAGATATCATCAGCCTCCAAGGATCGAGCATGAGGCAACCCTTATCATTCACTTAGGTCGCATCATCCTCAACTCCCCATTGTTCCTTAAGTTTCGAGGTATTAGGCTTCCAACCTTCTTGTCTGAGGTTTGATCTCTCTCCAGAGCTAATCCTACAACCAACCTCTCTATAAGAGGTCCTTTCTTCATGAAGGATCAAGCTCATAAGCATTCCTGTAACATCCCATGATTTGAGACCTCGGATAAAAAGATCTTATAAGGAATGATCAGACTACCCATATCACCAAGGTGCACCTCCTTTTCCGGGAGCCCATCACTAAGAAATCCATAGTTAAGCATTCTCGGCTTGGAGTAGTATTGGGATGGGTGACCTGTCAGGAAGTTGATCCTGGCATGCGTGTGAGTGAGGACAAAGTGCGCAGTTAAGGCTAGTGGTGGTCTGTGGGGAAAGTCATCATTCCTGATACTCTACTAGAGCCTTGGGCAGTGGGCCCATGTGTTACAAATGGTATCAGATCCAATTCCCCTCCACTAGGTGGGGCCCACATGGGCATGGCATGCCAGTCTTGAGCCGTGCAGTCCAGGCATGTAGGAAAGGGATGTCCATGGATGACGTATCCACCCTTACGCTGGTATTCTGTGATCGGGAGCTGGGTGTCCATGGGCCATTGTGGGTCTGCACTAAAATGGGGAATAGATTATGAGGCCTTATAGTTGAGCCTTGACGAGGACGTCAAGAGTCTAAGTGGGGGAGATTGTAACATCCAGGATTTGAGACCTCGGATAAAAATATCTTATAAGGAATGATCAGACTACCCATATCACCAAGGTGCACTTCCTTTTCCGGGAGCCCATCACTAAGAACTCCATAGTTAAGCGTGCTCAGCTTGGAGTAGTACTGGGATGGGTGACCTATCGGGAAGTTGATCCTGGCATGCATGTGAGTGAGGACAAAGTGCACAGTTAAGGCTAGTGGTGGTCTGTGGGGACATTCGTCATTCCTGTAACACTACTAGAGCCTTGGGCAGTGGGCCCATGTGTTACAATGCCCCTACATGAGTGAAGCCTATTCTTGAACTTATGTTTACTCAAGATTATCCATAACCCTTTATTCTTATCTCATAAGCCATCCATTATGATTCCTTTTCTAGGGTTTCATCCTACTATCAGCACTACAGATGTACAATGGGTGCAAGTTATACCCTACTTACCTAAGCTCATAGGGTTTCTATAGGTTATTCTCTATCTTTATCCATGGAGGATCTATCCTTCATTCTAACCTGCTCGACCCTTCCCAGGGTTGGGTTGCCAAAAGGTTCTAGGTCAACCAACCTCTCATGGCTCACATGGCATCCAAAGGCATGTTCATCCAAACACCCAGTCAACCATGACATCTAACTCATCATGTCATCTCTCTCTCTAACCTCCACTTAGGGTTAGGGTTAACATCATCCTTGGAGGATGTTCTAGGTCTCTACATTTAAGACTAACTCTCTCTAATCATCCTTCTGCCAAGGAGGTCTATCCTTAGGTCTCACCTAAGGGCAATGACAACTCGTGTCATACGACCTAAGCATGTATCTATTCATTTACAATTACTCTATTAATCTTATGTCCACGACATCTTATTTACATGCTTTTTATTAATTTGGTGGAGGATTCCTTAATCCTTATCAACCTTACCCATACCTCAAGAGGGTGAGAAAAAGAGAGAAACCCCTAATCCTTAAGGTCCTTAACAGAATTTGAGTTGAGAAAGGACGAACAAGATGAGAGAGTATTAAAGGTATCTTATTTCGATTCATACCCTAAGACTTTGGCCAGGCAGTCACACGGATCTGGGAGTCCTTGTATTCTGACTAGCAGTGCAGATGAAAATATTTCCAGCCCCTGATCGTGATCCTTTTCTAGACACATCTGTCTTTCGGATAATCCTCTAATAACTCCGTTGGGTTCTACAGAATTTGTAAATTTTAGTAATTATTAAAGATTAAATGAGGAACCTATGCTTTGATACCAATTGTAACGACCCCGCCCCCCGGTAACCCCCAATTAAGGGAGACCGAAAGGTCAGTGCCTTTAACCAATAACCCAGATCAAAGGTTTGCCAAATAATCAATAACAATTAATAAACTTTACCAACTAAACTAAAAACTGGTATAAAATAAAACTTTACTTACCTTTTTAAAAATTGGGATTTCTAATCTTCTATCCATGAAGATACTAATCTAACTAATCCTCATGTGCACATTAATTCTCATTTAATTCTGCATATGCCACTTTACTGTTTGTTCTTTTCATTTGTACCTAAAACGCCGACAAACAAAACGTCAGTCAGTAAGAAGTTGGTATATGGGGGAAATAATAATTGTGCAACTATGATAACAAAGTAATCAGTCAATTATCATTTAACAACCAAGATTACGTTTTAATCCATACTACTCAATCCTTACCTATCCCTAACTCTGTGTTATCCCTGCAGTGGACTTGTATGCTACCTCTCTTATAGGTAGATTCTTACCCCCATGGTCCTACCTTACAGGTAGCCAATACCTAGGGTAATAGAGTCTCATGGCACTACCCGAAAGTAGCCCAATATTTAACTCAATGTGACTTGATGGACCTACCTCATTGGTATCCATGTACTAAGTCATCCAATGACCTGATGGACCTACCTCATCGGTAGCCATGTACTAGGTTAACCATTAAGCTACAGAGGGGACCAAGATCTAAGCTAGTACGCACATATCTTATGTGATAGTGATAGACACATTATAGTTTGCATGAATTAAATTCATCCAACAGTTTATTCCAAGTCATCGATGAAAACTTAAGAAAACTTCAGAAAACTAACTCGATATATTCAAAATCGTAACCACATACCTGTCAGGATGATTTTGAGACAAAATAATCCATGCAAGAAAGAAATCCAAGCAAGCAAGCACACATATCAAGATCCTAAAATAATTATGCAATTCCCTTTTATTACTCATGTCATCAAGATCTATTAAATCTAGCTCGCTTCCTAGGGTTTCTAGTCCACTTTTAGGGTTTCCATTAAAATTAGGGATTCCCTTCATCTTTTACTATTTTAAAGCCTAATTTAACACAATTGATCACAAACCCTAATTATTTCAACATCTAATTCTCAGTTTTGGATTGAAGGCATAATTAACCATTAAATAAGTCCATTAAGCCTCTTTTCATTAAAGCTACAATTTTTATCCTCTTTAACCCATGATAAAGTCATTATACTTGTTTATCATCAATTCTTAGTTCATTATGCTCCAATACTCATATGAACATTTATTTATCATTAATTCTACCATGATTCATTCAAAAACCCTAATTTCTATATTAAGGTTATTTATCCACAAATTAGGAACTTTAATACTCAAAACAGCTCAGAATCATTATATCTCATCTTTATCCACTACTTTGAATCATGAAAGCTATTAAGAGTCGAATTTGCCAACATTAGGGCTTCAAGGCCCATTAAGGTATATTCATGCACATGAAACTCTAAATTAACTAATTTCATGCAAAATTCATCTTTTTCGATCTTAATGTATCTCTTTATTATTAACATGTTAATATCAACTTTAATCATCAATTAAACCCTACTAATCACATTAATTATATCAAAATAGGGTTTCTTAACCATTAATACATTAAAGCTAACAACTTCCATTACTTTTTGAATTGAAAGCATAATCAAGATCCAATTATATTTTTATTATATTCCCCTCATTTTTCTGAGCAACTTTCCTATTTTATGCGTACTCATCCGGGCTATGGATATTTAGTTATGAATTTTGCATTAAAACCTCACCGGAGCCAATCCGAATCCGCCACGTCACCCTATGCATGCAACGCGGCTTGCCTTTGAGTTTATAACCAGATTACGATAATATCCCTGGTTAAGAGATTGACTTCTACAGAACGCAACGGGCAGACTCATCCAAACGTCCAAGGTCATCTTCAACCTCTGCTCAGCAACGACCGCCGCCGTTTGTAGCCCTTTGCGGGGCTGACCTCCCCTCCATAGACTCCAAAATTCAACACTGACCTTCTCCCTTGGTCCGCCACCCCTCCGTGCACATGAAGCACCCTCCACACGCAGCCAAACACACGCCCGCAAAGCCTGCACAGTGTGGCTCCTATGGAAACCGCTTTGTAGACCTATGGAAAGCGTTGCGCGAAGACCAAGGTGGTGGTAGCTTAGCCCACTAGTCTAGGGTTGTCGTGGAATCCTTTCGCATCCATCATGATGACCAAAACCACCCTTCCTTGCTCCGGGAATAGCACTACACCCTTGTTAGGGTTTACACGTAAAGAACAACAAGAAGAAGAAGAAGCAAGGAGGGTATGTGGAATCCCTACCCCAGACTCGGCCCAGGGCTCCCTCTCCTTTTATAGATGAGGGTAGAAACATCCTATGATGCTTGCACATGAAGAGATGAGATCCTTTCCTATTAGGAATTTGATTCCTTTACGAAAAACAAGCTCTCTCTCTCATACCTCTTTAATATTCTTTCTCCTTTTGATGTTAGGATTTCGAAGATTATTTCCTTTATCTAACTTGTACTTGTGTTGGCACGAAATTATATACCTCCTTGAGTAGGAAATACTTCCTTTTAATCAATATTCCATAATCCATTAATTGTTTATTCACATTATTCTCATATTTTGCAATTTTTGGTATTTTCTCTTTCCTTCCTATTTATTTCTCTTTTATTTTCCTCATTGGTATTCCTTTTAACATTAGGAATCCTTGGGATACGAAATTCTAATAAGGATTACTCAAATATACCTCTTTGCACTTGTTTCCCATATTTTAACATTGTTTTCAATTTCTTCTTAATAAAGAAATACTTATTTGATCTTTTCTTTTCTTATTGTCTTTTCTTTTCAATCTAGGACTCCTTGGCACCCAAAGAACCTAAGAGGCATGAAATCTGTCCTTGGATTACATTATTTTTCCTTCTAGAGGTTTCCACATATTTCTTTTTTCAAATTCTCAATTATTCATTAATTAATTGAAATTCCTTTTTGTTGGGCCCAATAGCCAATAAAGCCCACAAAGCAACCAATCAAGGCTATTGTGAATGGAATCCATTTATTCAAAACAAATCATATCATTATTTGTTCAATTATCTTTAATACGAGAAATTACATTTCTCACCAATTGAACCCAAAAATTGGGGTTATAACAGATCCCACACACACCTCTCTTCCTTCTTCTTCTTCTTAGTAATTCTTTGCGTACAAACCCTAGTTGAGGGTATTGATCTATACCAGGGACACCAAGGGGCGGTGTCGAGGTCTTGATGGAAGCAGGGTGCTCCCACGATGCTGTAGGGGAGCACAACCATCTTCCCCATGCTATGGAGCTTGTGCAACAACCAACAATGGTTGCAAGGTTGACTGAAGAATGCAAGCCTGACATGACAGAACCGGCCACTTAGGCCGTGATCTGGAGGCACCCTATGTCGACGGTGGTATGGCGGAGATATGGGAGTGGTTGGCAGCGACCTTCTCACCTCAGGAGGGGAGGAGCGACCCTGCAAGGGCTGCACTCAGTGCATGTAGCAACAGCTTAGGGCTGCGCAAGGTAGAAGATAGAAGGAGGGCCAGTTGGTCAGGTTTGCCCCTCCGCGGGCTGAAGACCCACTCAACTTACCAAGGGAAATTCTGACATTTGGTTATGTTTTCCAAACCAGCGAGCACCTTGCATGGGAAAAGGCCTACGTGGAAGCCTCCCATTGGCCCAAAGTAAGTGAATTTTGCAAAATTCATAACTAAATAATCATAGCTCGGTTTGGTACATATAAAATACTAGTTAGTACACATGCTTTGCACGTAAGGGCAGAGCTAAGGGGGCAAGTAGGGTCGATGGTCCCCATGAAAATTGAAACAAAATCTACACATGTACATAAAGATATACACTTACAAGTTTTGAGATTATATATATATATATATATATATATATATATATATATATATATATATATATATATATATATATAATGTCAATGCACACAGAATCACAAGTTGGTTCTGGTACAATGGAACGTGGCTGGTTTTTCTATATTGGCCTACATGAGTTCTAATCTAAATGACCACAATTTTAATTTTCCTTCTCAAAATGTGTATAGTCATATATGTATATATATATTCTTATATCTTAGCATGGATTGTAACAAAGGTGTATTGGCATATGCTTGGTTCCTTGAGTGATTGATCCCCAATTGAAACTGTGTTGTATACATAATAACTTTTTTCTCAATTAAGTTTAACAATTTGATATAAAAATATATCTATAAGACATATTTTTCCCCCACAACATTCAAATCTTGATTCCGCTCCTATTTGCACGTGTCATTCTTATACTTGATATTTTTAAAACTATAGTTATTATTTTATCTCTTATTTTTGTTCACTCCATACCATGTCTTTCCTATCTTGGCAGACAGTTGTGCAAAAAATATACTGCTCCATTTAACTTTTTAGATTTATAATAAATCTCTCTCTATAAGAGAGAAGGTCGCTACTTGGGTGGGAATTTAATGTCTGTTTATGGGATTCTTAGTAATTTTATCATTAATATACCTTCTTTTGAGTTGTTGGATTATTTTTTTAAGGGACTTTTGTGATGTTTTGTAAATTGATAACATCAATCATTGGTCATCAGATTGGCAATTCAAGAAGTCATATTGACTCTACGAGAATTGAGCAATAAGCTAATGCCTAGAATGAATTACAATAGAAAAATGAGAGTAATAACTGATTCCCTTTCAATTCCAGCGTCTGTGCACTTTCTAGTTTGACAAAATTCCTTCTATAACTGTCCAATGGTCGTTCAATATGTTTCAGAATGAAGAATTTGTATGGTACTGTGAGGGAGGATTGTCTCCTGATGGGTCATAATTTCAAATTATGTTACATGTGGTGTGTTCCACATGAAATATTAAATTTAAACATATAGTGAATATAGAAATTTAGTCCTAGATAAGGTAGACAGTCTATATTGTATGGGTGTGCTAGGTATAATCCCATATCATCAAATAGACGTGGTTGATTTAATTGTTAGACTCTATAGCATCTCATGATATAAGTAAAAACTATCTTTTCTAGATGCACTATAAAATAATTTGTAATAATCAATTCACTTGTGTTGGGTTGTATATATTACATATTTATTGAGAATTCTTGTTCCAAATATTATAAGTTGTTTGACATGAAACATCACATACAAAAACTAAAAACCATATTCTATATAATTACATCGTTACTTAATTTGTAGTTGAAATTTGTTATGTTATTCGTGCCATTTTTGTCTTTCAAATAGACATGTTCTTAATTTTTCTAGAATGTATAAGCTTGAGTCAATTGTGATGTATAATATTATTCACCCAAATTCTTTGATTTGATATGAAATTGTATAGTAACAAGATTATGTATGACAAAGCCTGGAACTGGAATTCGTATAAGATTATTAGGGAAACATTTTGTAAAACATGAACCATACCCCATTTAGTTGAGTAATTGGCATGATTGGTTCAAAGAATAGTTCATATTGAATACAAACAATGATTGGTTAGTTTCCAGCGAATAGGTTGATGAATTTTATAAGTGGAGATATCTATGCATTATTTTATAGGAACTATATTCAAATATTTGATCCAATTGAGTTCACAAGATTTTCTAAAAGCTATAGAGAACACATTATTCTCTAAGTGTTTTCAATACAACTTAATATCATCATAAATAATCTTATGTCATTCTTAAATTAATATTCCATCACTATTCTATATGACCTATGAAAATAAATAACTACATATGGATACCATAGTCATTATTGAATAGGTAATTCTAAATCACTTAAGGATAAGAAATACTCATATATTTGTGGTACAATTATTAATACATTCCTCAAAAAGATTTATGTATACACTTGAAGCATATCATAAGAAATAAAATATGTTTTATTGTATCAACTATAGGCAAATTTATTTAGATACAAATGTAATCCACAATATTAGTGCTTTTAATTAAATAAGGATCTTAGACTTCAAATTAAAAATAAATCTTCTAAATTCAAAGTGTGCTTAGAATTTAAATAAACATAAATTTTATTTTCTAACAATGAAAAGATAAATTATTTTTATATACATTTGTGAAACCATTATATTTTCATGAAACTATACTATCATCTGTTTATCAATGCTTTGACTTGTTAGCTACTTAGAAACACTAACATCGCATATGTTCTTATTTTAACTTCTAATATTCTTCCCATATCTACTTTGACCAAATAAAGAGCAATTTTAGATGTTTTTCTTCAAAAACAATTACATATCTTTGTGTGTGATGTTAAGGGAATGCGCATAATTCATATAAAATGGCATAAATAATATATCAATTTCGTTAAGTCATGTTAATATAATAACAGGTAAAATTTGGCAAGTGACTTACGGAATTTGATCCTAATAGATTTTATAATAACCAAAGACGTGCACCTTTTGTTATTTGTATAATTTACAATGACTACAAGGAAGTTTGACATTGGTGTTAGTGAAATCATAACTACTTTTGAGAAATAGGATATTATTACGGTGAAGTATACAACTACATTGCAAATTTTTTTTACATTTGTATCTTTATTTTCAAGTAATTTGATAGAGTATATGTAACAAACTTTTTGTTTGAAACCTACTGGCTTGTATTTGAATTTTCTCAAACATAGCAAATTCAGAAAACATTCTTTGTGCTTCATAGTTTTCTTTTAAATAATAAGAATATCTAATAAATAATGTATTCCTCACTTTCATGCACACCAATATATATATATATATATATATATAATTCAAATATTATTCTACAACTTAAGTTGCATTGTCAACAAACTTGACGATTTTGTAGCTTAAATATGTTTCCATTCATATATAGTTTGAAATGATGAAAGTTGTATGATATTTGTTGGTAAAATACGAACGAAGTATGATCAATATTATTTATTTGTTAAATGTGTTTATGTTTTAAAAAGGAAAATAGTATGTCAAGTATATAGTTTTAAATAAGATTGTAGGGATACTACTCGATTGTTTCTATCAAATTTACCAACTACCTTTAAAATTACTAATCACAAAATTTTGAAGTTAAAATGGTTTATTTCATTATATATAGATTAATTATGTTTCAAAAGGTATTATGAGATTCTTAAATTTTATTTGTTCTGCTGTCATTATTTCCACTAATTTTTAGATTGCATTTGATTGTTTAGCATTTTTGACCGATTCTTAGAATTTTCTATTGTTCTTATATTGTATTTGATTCTAATATCATTTAGGAGTGTATATAGATTACATTTAAATGGCAATTATTCATAGGATCACTCTATTTATTTCCCATATGGATTTCATGTTCACAAAAAGAGCAATCATGTGGGAAATGTTGTCAATTATGATACCAATACATGTATTAATATATATTTAAAAACTATATTTTGTTATAGGGGTATGAGATAGAATTTCCTTAAGCATACAAATAAAATGAACTATTTTTAGAAGTATATGTTTATTTTGTTTATAAAATTATAGGTTTGTATAATAAACCAAGATTTAACACATATTATTAGAAGAAAAATAAATGGAATTGGACCCCTTTTTAACATGACTAACAATATCCATTATATATGATTAATTAGTTTAGGGCCTACACCAATCAATGTACACCCATGTAAGAATGATGAATAGATAACCAAATACTATTTACAAAAAGGAGTGGAAACATAGATGGTAGCTACATTATGAAAATAAGAGTCAATAATGTAAGTTTATCTTGTGGTATTTTTGTATGTTTCTTCCATTGACATTTACAACTAAGATAAATGTAATGATTCTACCCTTTTGTCCAGAGGAAGGGGCGATTTCCCTAGACATCATTCTTTTTGTGCCATTTCAGGATGCTGATTTTATTCTTTTGAATTTTTTTTAAAGAGGAAATACATAAGGAAAATTCGTTACGACATAATAAGCTAATGTTAAGCTTTGCCTATTGGTATATGAATTATATCACATAATATGCCACTCCAAATAGTGAATCGATACACACAATTTTCTTCTAAATTATAAATAAAATACTTGTAAAATTTCCATAATTACATACAAGTAAGAAACAAATATTCTTGTATATGTAAAACATTACAATCCTACTAATACTATTTAAGAAAAAATATAACATAATAAATTAAATATATTTTGGAATAATATAAACATTACATTTATATTATACAAGGCTAAAACATGGACACCAATTCGAAGTAGCTTTGTTAATTAGGGTATTTAAGTTTCTATAGGTTGGAATAATCGAGACATACACTAAACAAATAGACAAATTGCATTATTTGAGATGGGATATTAATCTTTTGTCACTTTTACCATTTACAAAATTAAGTATTGTAAGAATGTTAGACTAATAGAAGTGTTATTCAACCATCCAGTTATTGTCCTTTCAATTGTAAAGTTTTGACATGCCAATGTCTGCCCAAAAAAGTAATGGTTATAAATGTCATAAACATATTGCAATCTATTTTATGGGAGCAAATAGAGCAGAACAAAAAACTAAAGACTGAAATTACACCAGAAAATGACATTGATAATCACGATGGCTTGTAAACTCACATGAAAATGTCAAAAGATATTATTAGTTTGAGCTAATGTATATATAGAGAGTATTTTACCTATGTGTGTATGAGAGCAGCTAGAAATCATAATCCTTGAGGCAGGCAATGGAGTTAAAACCACCAAAAATCCTAGCTATGATTCTTGCCTATATTTGACAGCCAACAACAAAATGGCTAACAGAACCAGCACGACAACATCGGTTTTTTTGTAGAAGTTAGGATGATAGACGTCTTTTCTACTGCCCTTGCTCTCTAATGAGTACCAAACCTTAGATGTTCAAAATAGACCAACCAACACAATGTTATTGGCATCATTAAAGTTAGCCGATACACACTTCAAATGAACTAAGGAGATGCTCAAATATTGGAATGAATGTATCATATGAATGTGTGGTTAGATATACATGTTTTTTGTCAGAAAGCCATTCAACTGACTTCACAAATGAAAAAAAATAAATCAACCACCATGACTATGTGCTGGAGGAAGCAATGACATCAAGAGAGACGACACAAAAAGTTGAAATAATCAAGACAAAAGACAATAGATGCAACCAATTACAAAACTAAATATGATCGGGTGAGAAGGCCCAGTGGAACAAGTAGATCGTAAAAAAAAAAAGGAATGCATAAATCGAAATAGACTTACTATGGTAGAATTATATATGAGCAGATGACAAAGGCAGATCTAATCCAAGACGTTGGGTGCAAAGTGGAGTTGGTATGTTCTTATCCAAGATGCCAAGCGTGAGCAACAGGCTTAGTAGTAAAGAATTGTGAATAGATGTGCAGATAGGAGAACATATTATATGATATCAATAGTCTGATACTTGTGGCGGCAGTTTGCAATGTGGATCATCTTCAATTCTGCACCATCGACGATGATGGGTGGAATAGGCGGACCATACACTTGACTTACTCGGGCAGAATATCTTCAACTGCCGCCAGAATGACATAAATTGTTGTGAGTTCTACCGCTCGTGGATGACAATGTTTAGAATTGTACATGTACGCTTGAACTTTGAAACGCGTCAGATAAACAATATTGGATCCCCTTACGACTTGGCTCTTTACTCACTTGATATGGAGGAAGCCAAAAGCTTTAATGGCACTCGACAATGGACGGCGATACTGTTAGCATCTCTCCACGGATGGGTGGAATTAAGAATAGATGAATGAAGTCGGGTGCGATGATTGCTTTTATCCACCTGCTATGTTTGCTGCAATAGTGGCTCCCCGGATGAGTAAACAAACGGATGAACCGCAGTCCGCGACTGCTTTTCTTCGCCTGAGATATCTTGCCGCAATGATTGCTTATCTCCTTCTTGAAATAATTACAAGGTTCTAAATTAAGCTAGGTTAAAACAAAACATAGTGGTTAAGAGTTTGGCAATTTCACGTATCCAGGGAGGATGGAAACAAGTCCTCGTGCTTAGAATGGTAAACAGTAGATGACAATTGCTTAGAAAAATGAGAAGAATCCAATAAAAATATTTTTAGGAACTGATTCCTCTTGCAATTCTAAAAGTAATGGAAGTTATTAACTTTAATGTAATAATGGTTAAGAAACCCTATTTTGATATGATTAATGTGGTTAGTACGGTTTAATGGATTATTAAAGTTGGTATTAACCTGTTAATGATAAAAGGAACATTAGGAACAAAAATGATGAACTTTGCACGTAATTGGTTTAATTTAAAGTTTCATGTGCATGAATATACTTGAATGGGCCTTGAAACCCTAATATTGGTAATTGTGACTCTTAATGACTTTAATTATTCAAATTCATGAATAAAGCTGAGGTATGATGATTCTAAACTATTTCGAGTATAAAAGTTCCTAATTTTGGTTAAATACCCTTAATGTAGAAATTAGGGTTTCCTAGTGGATAAAAGGTAGAATTAATTATAAATAACATTCATATGTGAATTAGAGCATAATGAACTACGAATTGATGATAAACGAGCATAATGACTTTGTCATAGATTAAAAAGGATAAAAACGGTAGCTTTAATGTAAATACATTAAATACTTAGTAACCTTATTTAAACCTGAGGTAACCCACATTTAACAATATGTTGTCGAGGTGTCTAGAAGGATACTTGTGGAAGGTTCTGGCATAAAATCCACAATCCATCTTCACAGTGGCTAGGGTTACCCACTGGAAGTAATCTACCTAGCTAACACAACTATTGTTAAAATGGGCACCCATTATCCTAGAGAAATCCATCTTCTCATCTTTTCTCAATTAAGGACTACCCTAACCACCTATTTAGTAAATGATAAACACTAGGCTTCTCATCTACTTTCTCTCTCTCGACCATAATCAATGAAGTACTCTCTCTATTATGTGGATAGAGTAGGAGAAATGGGAACAACTAAAAGACATGAAGAATTGAAAAAAAAAAATCTTTATGGTTGATAAAAACTTTATTGTTTGCATTTTGATCTATCTCAAATAATCACTAGATCATATCTAGATATAAAAACTTGTAGATGCCTCCAAAAACTAGAACCAAGAGGAAGAGAACTAATGATGAATCTAGTGATGAATCTAACTCAAACCCAAACAAGACCATAGTTGTAGGAAAATGGGAGGAATAAAAGAAGGTGATGTTGGAACGCATGCATGCACTAGCCCTGAAGGAAACCAATAACACATCATTTTCATCTAGCATCAACCCGGAAACTACCATCAGTAATTTCCTCAATCTCAAACTTGAAGTCGTTCATGGAGAAGATTTAGGTGAAGTCCTAGATAAAGTCGATGCAAGGATCCTATCTGTTGAAAATGCCTTCAGAGCCCTTAAATGTGCCGAGGAAGATAAAGTCACTTTTGCAACCTATTAACTCAGTGGGTCCATGAAGTTGTGGTGGGAAAATTATTACCATAGACGAGAACTTCCAGATGCACCTATGAGTTGGGAGGAGTTTAAGGTGATTTTTACAGCTCGGTTCATGCCCATATCTGCCTGGAAAAGATAAGAGGAAGTAGTTCAATATAAACTCACCCAAGAAACCTTATCTGTTGTGGACAAAGTTAGGGCCTTTAGACTCCTACAACATCATGCTCATCACCTTGATGAAGATGAGAAGATTGAACATTTCATTGATGGCCTTAACCATGAATTGAAAGTTTACATGTGTACATCCAACTACACTACCTTTGAAGTTGCCATCAATAGTGCCCTTACCCAAGAAAGAACCTTAGGGAAGAATAAGAAACCAAGTTTAGGATACTTAGGCTTGACTGATGCATCCATCACTAAGGGAAAAGAGAAGGAGAAGGATAGGAAGAAGCCTCATAGCCATGCCATGGGAAGAGGAGGAGGAAATCACCATAGAGTTCGATCTTATCGAGGGGGGCCAAAAAAAGTAGGTCGGGTTTGAGGTGGACCATACTGGGGATCATCTTCAGACCCCAACCGTTGAAGAAATTGTGCTGGTGTACATGTGGGGAAATGCAAGTTTGAAAAACCAGTGTATTACTACTGCAAGAATGAAGGACATATGAAATTCAATTGCCCAAGTCTGGTTCAAGGGCACCTCAATACCGTCCTACCCCATTAGCATAGCCTAGAGCTCCACCCATTCAACCAGTTGCCCCATTAGCTCAGGCTCAGCCCGTCAGGGCCGAGTCTTCACAATTGATGCAAAGGAAGCTAAGGTTAATGAAAACAATATAAATGAAGGTAATAATGTTAATATAATTTTGTTTCTTATATAAACCACATATAAATCATGATCTCATATGAAAATCATAATGTAGGTATGATATATCTCCAAGATCATCCTATTGTGGCCCTATTTGATTCAGGATCAACACATACATTTGTCTCCAGAAATCTTGCATCTATGATCAAATTGGAGATAAAAGATCTAGGTTATATCTTGGATGTAACGACTCCCAGTGGAAAAATCTATACTTCTCTTTAGAAAACCGAAATCTTGCCTATTTCTTTTGTTGGTCATCAATTTCATTCTGACTTCATTCTCCTTGATATGGAAGATTTTGACCTAATTTTGGGGGATGGATTGGCTTTTTGCCAACTATGCCATGCTTGATTGTCGATCCAAGAAAGTAATCATTCTTGTACCCGATTCTAACCCTTTGATAATATCTGGGAGAAAAGAAAGAAACTAAAACATGGTTATCTCTTCCATTAAAGCTAAAACCTTGATAGCCAAAGGATGTAGAGCCTATGTTGTAGTTGTATCAGTGTGTGATTCTAAAGTGAAACCTTTAGAGAGATTGGATGTGGTGAGAGATTAACTGGATGTATATCCTAAGGAGCTCCCAGGGCTGCCTCCAGTATGTGAGATTGAGTTCTCAATTGAGTTAGAATAGGGCACTACTCCAGTCTTAAAGGCACCTTATAGAATGGTACATGCCGAGCTTGCAGAGCTCAAGAAACAATTAAAAGAACTACTTGATAAGGGCTTATCCATCCTAGTACACCCCCCTGGGGTTCTCCTATCCTTTTTGTTAAAAATAAAGATGGGTTAATGTGAATGTGTATTGATTATCACATGATCAATTAAGCCACAATCAAAAATAAATATCCCCTCCCAAGAACTGATGACTTATTTGACCAACTTCGTACTGCCACTGTGTTCTCCAAGATTGACCTTAGATCAGGCTATCATAAATTACAAATGAAGGATTCTGATATTCCAAATACAACTTTCAGAACTAGATATGGACATTATGAATTCACGGTGATGCCTTTTGGGTTGACCAATGCTCCTGGAGTATTTGTGAATCTGATGAATATTGTCTTCCAGCCTTTTCTAGATAACTTTTTTGTGGTATTCATTGATGACATTCTCATAAATTCAAACTATGTTAATCAACATCATGAGCATCTCTAGAAAGTACTTGACGTGTTGAGAGCCCAGAAATTGTATGCTAAACTATCCAAATGTGAGTTTTGGATTGACCAAGTCATGTTTCTTAGCCATGTCATTTTGGGTGGGATTTTTTTTTAATCCTGCCAAAGTCTTATCCATCCTTGATTGGAAAGATCCTCCCAATGCCTCTAAAATTTGTAGCTTCCTTGTTCTAGCAGGTTATTACCGATGTTTCATCCTTAATTTTAGCAAAATATCCCTACCCATGACCAAACTTACCAGAAAGGATGCCAAATTCATTTGGACTTCTGGATGTGAATCTAGATTCCAAGAATTAAATCTTGTTTGACTTACGCTCCTATCTTGACCTTACCTTCTAGAAATTATGGTTTTGTAATATTTTCTAATGCTTCTAAAATGGGTTTGGGTTGTGTCTTAATGCAAGACGGTAAAGTTGTTGCCTATGCCTCTAGACAATTAAAACCTAATGAGGTCAATTATCCAACTCACGATTTGGAGTTAGTTTCTATTGTTTATGCTCTCAAAATCTGGAGACATTATCTATTTGGTGATACCTTTAATATATTCACGGATCATGAAAGTCTCACTTATCTCTTGACTTAGAAGGATCTAAATCTTAGAAAATGAAGATGGTTGGAATATCTTAAATATTATGATTTCACTATTGCTTATCATCCAGGCAAGGTCAATGTTGTATATGATGCTCTTAGTTGTAAGGGGTCATTATGTGCATCTATCTTTTCTTCTAAACCAATGCGTCTGGAACCTTCAACTTCTAGGTCACCTCAAGAAAAAGATGGCACTATAATTCTGGAAAACATCAATATTATTCTTGGACTTCTTTCTGAACTTCTAACATCCTAGAAGAATAGCCCTATCTTGGAGGAGATGACAACTCTATTAGCTAATCCCTAGACACATCAATCTATTGACGTGGATGGTGGAATAAGGTACAAGCATTTGATGTGGGTACCTGAGGATTCAGAGATTAAGAAGCATATTCTACAAGAGGCACATGGGTCTGAGTATTCGATACATCTTGGATCCACTAAGATGTACATGGATCTGTAGTGACATTTTTGGTGGTGAGGTATGAAGAATGATATAGCAGAGTTCATCTGTAAATGCCTCACATGTAAGAAGATTAAGTCTGAACATCAATGGCCATGTGGGGTATTGCAACCTTTACCAATTGCTGAATGAAAATCAGAAAACATCACCATGGATTTTGTGATGGGATTACCCAGGACCAGGAAGGGACATTATGCTGTATGGGTCATAGTAGATTGTTTGACCAAGTTTGCACATTTCTTACGTATGTGGACTACGTCCAAGGTTCCTGATCTTGCTGAGTTGTATATAAGGGAGATTATATGGTTGCATGGAGTGCCTATTTCTATTGTCTTAGATCAGGATCCAAGGTTCACATCACACCTATGGAAGCAGGTACATAATGAATTGGTACACAGTTGATTTTAAGCACACATATCATCCCCAAACTCATTGAAGTCAGAGTGTACTATCCAAATCCTAGAGGATCTTCTTAGAGCATGTGTTCTAGATTGGGGATGATCTGGGAATTGATACCTTCCATTAGCATAGTTCACATACAATAATAGTTATCAATCAAGTATTAATATGCCACCTTAAGAAGCTCTCTATGGTAGACCATGTAGACCCCCTCTCCATCGGGATGAAGTTGGAGGAAGGATAATGCTAAATTATGAGGAATTATAACTCTATGCTAATAAGGTGTCATTGATCAGGAAAAGGTTGAAACGGGCCCAGGATCATCAGAAATCATATGCAGATGCACACATGTTAGACAAGAAGTTCAAGGCTGGTGATTATGCTTTCATGAAGATCAGAACCATCCATGCTATAGACAAGAACAAATGGAAAATTATCCTAGATATGTGGGTCCCTTTGAGGTTCTGGAGGACATTGGTGAATTTTCCTATCATCATGCTCTCCCTCCACACTATAGCATGATAAAAAATGTTTTCATGTATCCAATCTGAAGCATTATGTGAAGGATGATAGTCATGTGTTGAATCAGAAGCCCCTTGAGTTACAGGACAACCTCTCTTATCCAGAACAACCTACAAAGATTTTTGATTCCAAAGTCAAAGAGCTCAGGAACAAGCGGATTCAGATGGTGAAGGTATAATGGAATCATCATGGTGTAGAAGATTCAACTTGGGAACTACATGCAGATATCGACTAACAATTCCCTCACCTCTTTCAACAAGTTTAATCTTGAGAACAAAATTTCTTTTAAGGTGACTAGGATGTGATAAGGTGAATTTTCTATATTTCTTTTATATCTTTTCTTTTATAATATCTTAACCCTAAACCCTAGTTTCAAAGAATGATAACTTGACCAATCAAAGATTTGAAAGATTTGATTTTCAAACTCAAAGTTTACCAACATCTAGGATATGCTATGATGAAGTTATGCTTCAAATTTCGTGTCAAACTGATATTCCTAGCTCTCTCTACAATTTTTCAAAGACTCATATAAAGTTTCCTCTTTAATCACATTTAATTGATTCATCACTTTAGTATTTGAATGTTGCATTGGTCAATTGACCATGTTACATGGGGATCTGACTCAATGATCCACAAACTACCCCCAGGGTCTCCTTATAACCATCCGATGGTGAAGCCATGGATTCGGGGGGGATCAGATAGCTGACGGGTCATCCTCAACCTCTACCCAGTCCATGAGATCATAGCTATAGGACGGGGCCATGAATACTGACCACCACTCCCCTCTATGACCCTTCTCATGAAAAATCGACTGAGGCACTTCCTCCACCTTGTCTCCATGAACCCGACAACCCATCACACGACTCATAGTGATGACCAAAACCACTCCCTCTACCATCTCTGGCATCTACCCTCTCCAGCGTGACCAATTTGAAATTAGGATTCTCACACTCTACTCTCCTCCTACCTATTTAACACCTCCCACACCTTTGTCTTGACCCCTTTAGTTTGCTTCCACCTTCAATTTTATCAAAGCAAGCTCTAATGGCTCTACCCTCAACCGAGCCCTCTTTGATTAGCTCCTCCTTGGCATAGATCCTGCTTAGCATGCCACCACCTCCATCAATCCAATTCTACCTATCCTTCATCTTCAAGGTGCTTCTAGCAACCTACACGACACCTTAGGAAGTCCTAGATTCACCTACACCACGCTCGCCTCCCTTTCTTCTCTATAAGCAACAACCTACTCTGACCCTCTCAGAGGAACACCTCTCCATAGGGAGCCATGACATGAGAGCTCACCTCCCTACCCCAAAAAACCACCACAAAGTTGACTGCACTGACAAAGTCCAACGAGCCACCCTCTACTAATATCATGAGCTCACCAGAGTTGACGGTCAAGCTAGCAAGTAAATGGGAAAGAGTTGACGGTCAAGCTACAAAACCTGAACGTAAAATATATAGTTCATTATATTGCAGCACTATATCTCTTTGGTAAGAATAGTGCTTGGGAGTGATTTATTTCTTTGATAATCAAGTCACCATGTATAATGATCTATGTCTTTGGTAAGTAAATTCTAAGGCCTTAAAAAATCTATCTCGTTGGTAGGCAGATGCAAGAGTATATAATGGAAAATGAGCTTAAAATATGTGTTCTCTTTTGTTTATAAACAACTTTGTTCAACTACATGCTTTGGTTATATTTCTTTATATTACTGCCAATTATTAATTTTATCTTATGCCAAGTTATAATGAGAGGTATATTTAAAGATATATAGGGGTACTCATAACAATATATTATTATATTGTGCTGGTGTGTCCCAATTTAAAATACTTTTTAGGTACTTTTTCTTATGATGATGATGATGATGATGATGCAACTCAATATGATGCCTCAACAAATCATAGGGATGATAAAGTTAAATTGGAATCCTAATTTAAGCTCTTTTTCTTCTGGAAGTAGTTTTTTCATATATTAAGTTTTCTTCGGTAGTACTCCTATGCCTTCGCCCCCCTATGTAATTAACACTTGGTTTATTTAAGGAAGCTTTGTTATTTGGTGCATGTATATACTTGTGTGTTTGATCCACTCAGGGACGGGCAATTTTAACCACTTTGTACACCATTCCCTTTTGGGTGTAAAGTGTGGATTAGGGTTAGATTGTTAACCCATGACATTGACTCTATTTGAAAAGCAGAAAAGCCATGTAGAGGAAAGATGTATATTGCTTTAGTTTGAGGTTTTGCATGAGGTATATTTGAAAGTGTCACCATGAAAAGGTGTATTAAGGTAAATCGAGGAAAACTAACTCATAGACATATGGGTCCCCATCCAATCATTCAATGGAATGGACCAATAGCATAGAAACTAACTTGAGTTCCCTCTTGATGTAGACAACTTATAGGACGTGTCTCATGTATCTATGGTGAAGAAGTTTCAACCAATTATAGAGTAGATCATAGACATGCAACTTGTACAAATAAGATATGATATATCTAAAGTTTAAGGCCCTACACAAAGTATAGATCATGAAATACAAAACCTTAAAAAGAGAAGAATTACCTCTAGAAAAGGTCCTTTGGATGAATTATGGTGTAGATGAAGCGACATGGGAGTTATAGTCAGAAATGTATAATAAGTAGCCTTTCTTATTCTAGAAATTATGAGAAAAATATTTATTGGAGGGGGGATACTGTTGCAACCCATACCTTGATTTACTTGTTATATACAACATAATTAATTCTTTGCACTATTTATTTTTTGTGAAAATGCTTTGCATTACTAACTGGTTGGTTGAATATTTGTCTACTATTAGACTTTTTCTTTTATAAGTTAAAAATCATGATTTGAGCTTACATATATATTAGAATTTAATTGATATAGTAATAGCTCACATAGACTGTTAAAAGAGATTTAAGAATACTCGAAAATATAAATAACTAAAACACAATCATTTCAGAATTTAATCAACCTTTTTAGAAATTGTACCAAATTATGAATCTAATTCAAATATAACAAACCAAATTGGAGTTTAAATGAGAAATTTAAGCAACTTTAAATTTCAACACACAAATAAATTTGGTTCATAAACCAATGGTTTAGTAGACTCAAGAACTGATGATTTGACAGACTCAACAACTAATGGTTCAACAAACTCATCATCTGATGGTTCATTAAACATAACTACCAATGGTTGGTAGATTCAACATTTAGGAGACTCAACAATGGATGGATTGGCATACTTAAAAACCAATTGTTTGGAAGACTCACAAATCAATGGTTTTGAGTTGTGTCAAAGCCCATCACAACTAATCACAAAAATGGCCATAATTTTTATTATTCAATACATTATCATTGATTCATATTTTGATTTTCCATACAACCAAAGCCCTACACCACACAACAGGTGAATGAAAAGGTAATTTCTAGGAAAGCATTGTGGAATAACTAGAAGGAGAGGAGAAATTTTTGGTTTCACCTAAGATTCAACTTAGTAAGTTGATTTTAGCCATAGATTTTGTATTATTTTCAGTTTCTCTTGCTCAAAATCTTCTTATCCGTGTGTTAAAGGCTTTCCATGCACTTCCTTCATTATATTCTACCTCCAGAAGGTGTTTTTTAGGTATTTTAACCCAATGTCAAGTTGTTTATGACTAGCCTTTGAGGACTGGATCTTGAATCCAAGATCAATAAACTGGAACATGAGTTTATCTAGCTCAAACTCAAGATATGCCAGATAGATTGAGTGCTAGTGAGTGTAAAATCACTTTTAAACGTTGGTTCTTACCAAAATTAAGTGAAAAATCATAAGGGACATGTATTGTCTTCTATCAAAATTATTATTTTTTATTTATAAATCCCATGTATGATGTTTCAATTGAGTTGTTGATTATATTAGTTTACTTATGATACCATTATATATATATACATATATATATATATATATTCATCTCTAGAATTATTTGCTATGAAGTTATAGTGAATTTTTATGGCATAACTAGAGGTATCAAAACCCCAGGTCTGTCCTAAATTTACAACATTGAATCATAGTATTAATCTATGATCTAATCAATGATTATTTTCTATGAGATATCTATTAATTTCAAACAATAGCTCATTTTAGTAAATACAATATACTCATCTGATCAGTTAAAGTATACAACTTTATTCATTATAGTCATTTAGTTCAGTGTTTAGAAAGTGAAATTAGAAGCCTTAAGTGTAGAGTTAATATGAGAATAATATAGTAGTAAGTATATCAATGACACTAAAGAATTAACTAGAGTCTAGTTTCCATGAAAATCATAGAATCCATCAGAAAGGTATGCACTATGAAGGAGGAAATGTGTTTATTGACTAGCCAAGTCTAGATGAGATAGAAAGAGCAAACAATAAAGGTATGGGGGACTATGCCCAATGTAGATGGTTTTGTTAAATTAGATAGGTACCCAACATTCATTGGAGATGTTGGTGGTACCCTATATAGTTGAATTACTTCAGATATTGCTCAATGAGTTACCCCTTGTGTAACCCTTGATGGATAAATTAAAGTCAAGTGTGATGACTCTTTGCAAGTGCATCCAAGGTCAAAGGAGTGGTCCATATTATCCATCTAGCTTTTTATCATCTGAGGCCAAATGTGGCGATGCCTCATTGCATATTGATGAGCTTGTTTAGTAACCCTAGAGTTTCTGGTCTATTTTAAGTTCTATATGGTGAGACCAAAGTTTTATGTGGTACTTCCACATATTTTGGTACACTTCATGTGGGTCCAAGGCATAACAAAAGGAATAAATATTATGCTTGGATATATATATATATATATATATATATATATATATATATATATATGCAGTTACTATTAGAACTATTACCATTTTAGATTATATATTTTTTCTATGTCACATTGTTATATTTTTTGTATTTAATTCTACTAACAATATGCATTTTAATTATCATGGTTTCTTCATGACTTTCCATGCATTTTCTAGGAACATGTTCAACTTAGCAGGGGGGTTAAAATCGATCTTTATACAGGAGTAGATCATCTGAGGTCTTGAGAAGAGTAGATATTTTAATTTTATGGTATAGTGTCCATCCTATGGTCTTGGTAATGAGAGAGTGAGGATTGAGACTAGTTGTGTGAAAAGATGTAACTGATGTATATTAAATCAAGAACTAGTTTCTTTCTATTGATTATGACGTAAGAGTAAAACTCCATTGTGAACATGTGATGCTTATGCTTAAATTAGGTGTTATCTTTTAGGATACATGATGTTTCATTAGTTCTATTAGCTTAAGGAATGAAGAATTTTACTGCAATTTTCAATTATTTATCAAAAGTCAATGGTTAGTCTTATCCCTCTTTAGCAGAAATATACCATGGTTAGTGGGTTTGGGTAGCATCATTTTTTTATTTTTATATAACATCCATATATTCATCTTGCCCTCCTCATGCAATAAAATCTGGCAAACTATTACAAGCACTAATTGAATAATTGACATTAAACATGGTAGCACTACTACCATTAGATCTCTCATTATCTATCAAACTAAAAATTTCACTTGGAGGCCTTATGTAATTGAACACCTGTTTAGGATTCTTCAAATGGAACTTGGCAAGGGAGTCCACAGCCATATTCCTCTCTATTTTTCTGAAAATCACCCTTCTATTGTCAACAACGGAATGTTGGATAGGTGCCAACTAGTAGGCATATTTAGGGAATTCTAGGTAGTCCTTAATGATCATCTCCACTACCACTTTTGATCTCACTCCTCTAGCACATTAGTAAGTCCCCTTCTAGTTGCATATTGAAATGCACGTTCAATGGCCATAAGTTCTACCTTGTTTGGGTCATTAGTGTGACCTAGATCCCCCCAACCTCCAATCCATGTACCCTCATGGTTTCTACCAACCACAACAATGGCAGCTAAATCCTTCCCAACTGTAACGTCTACATTGATTTTGATATAGCCTTCCCCAGGAGCACTCCATCGAATGTCAATAGATTCCTCTTTGTAGAGACTAGGGTTCCATGCCATTATAGTCGCACCAACCTCCCATGTAATGTATTGAACCTAATGCTCAATGGTTGTATTTCTATTATCCATTACATGCCTATTTTTTAATGTCTAAATGTACCAACACCCAACCAGTAGCTGAATGCTAGTATTCCCACCCTTGTTAAGACTATCAGTTAACCACTCAAAGAAGCTTAACCAGCCAAAGAATGTCATATAGTCTATTGTGGGTATAAGTGTCACGGAACCGTTCTTACCCCAATCCCAATCTCACTGCCTAGATAGTGGTAAAAGGATTGAAGCACATGCCCTGAGTGGCCCGATAGGACCTATCACACTGGCATATACAATAAGAAATAATAACTCAAAAACTAGATATTTAAAAGAAAAAACTAACCCAATATGGAGATTTTTCCAATATATGCTTGTCATCAAAGTGTATGAGTGCGGAAGTGATCTTATTCAGTATTTCATTTGTATTGGCTAAAATCAATAAAATCAAGACACAATCATGCAATTGCACGATACACTATCAAAATCAAGTAAAACAGTTTATAAGAAATTAAGTATACTTGGCAGGACTTGTATTTCAAAAGAATAACAAATGATTTCCAAAACCAATATTCGACAAAAGTTTGTTATTCATCAATTGAGTTTTTATTATGAGTTCCCATTATGTTGTAATTCGAGAAGCATGCTTATATATTTTGTGTGACTCTATTACCCCAACGCGATGGGGAAGGTCACTAGGCTCCTTCTCACCATAGGAACATAGGAGACCAATGTACAAGTCCCACTTCCAAATGAGGGGGTTGTTGCACTCAATATCAACATTATCAATATACGGGCAGCCATAATGGGCATGGAATTTATGTTTTCATGTTTTTCAAAATATAGTATAGAAAAACAGAAGACTAATCAGAGGGAACAGTAGCTCATCCAAATAAGTAGCCAAATATACAGTCAAGAGATACATAAAAGTATCTTAAATACAATCAAGGAGGAGTTATATAATAGCGTACCTTTCACCAAAGATTTCGAGTATAGATCAATATCTGAGTCAATAGGTCGACCTTTCGAGTCAGATCTTAAATCAATAAGATTGGATCAAGGGTCAAGATCAAGATATTTTGATATAAAGTTTTAATTTTCGAGATTAGGGTTACACTTTTCCTATGTCAACCATAGGGTTGGGTAATTCACTTATAATCAACCAACATTTCAATGTGTCCAACATTATTTCAAGTGTACAAAATATTCGAGTGTGAATGACTTTCCTAGGTTTTCTAGGATCATATGTGTTAACCCAAACTTTATGATTATTATACAAATCATCATCACCTTTCTAGATCAACATCGTGATAACTAACATAATTGGAGTTCAAGGATCAGATTGATGGGTCAAAAGTACACCAAGGGTTTTGCAAGATTAACATCAATATCAAGATTACTCATTATCCATTATAATCAAGATTGAATAAAATAAATAGATCTAGATAACTAATGATTCATTTTCAAGAGTAGATTATTCAACAAAATTAGATCTAGGTTACAAGATAATCATCATAGTCCAAATATAGGATTTTAAAAGATTAAACATCATTATTGTGCCATTTGATAAACTAAATAAACAAGAGATCAAAAATAGGGATATCAGTGAGCATCGTTTGGAATCGTGTTCCAAAAGTATTTTTAATCGATTCACTGGGTTCTTCTGATCAAGATTGACTATTCATTTCTAATTTTTGGAGCTAGGATGCATTAGATACGATTTTTGCAAGATTGATCCATTTATTTGATTTTTTAGCAGAGAGGAGAAGAGAAATACCGAAAAGCAAGGCCGAGGAAAAACACGAGCCATTGATTTGGAAAGTGACCTTTGAATGCAGTTGTGATCGTGCGGCTAAGAGTGTGTGGCCTCTGAAGCACGTGTGAGGGAGAGGGAGAGGAGGAGGTGAGCGTGATTCATATGGTGTCGTTGGATTTTGGTCAACCCTTGACCATGGGTCTGGATCGAGGGATGACATTTGTCTTCTTGGCCAACAGTTGGGCTTGCAGTGCAGCAGCGTCACGGCGGAGGGTTGCCGGAGAAAAAGGGGAACGAGAGAGCGAGCATGAGAGGGCAAGAGATGGGGTCGGTTGAGTTCTTGGGTGTGGGACGAAGGTGTATGTGGGGGTTTTATAGGGCGACAGGGCTAGGTTTAGGGTTTCAAAGGCCATAGATTCCATGACGGTGGCCGCGAGAGCAAGCTCTCAGTTGCTCTTGAAACTGGCTGATTAGAAGGGGGAAAAGGGCCAGTCGAGTGTGAAATTGGGAGTTGTGCCTTTCCATCTGATTTGATTTTCAAATTAGGATTGCTTTAAGGTCAAACTCCCGCTCGGTCTCACAGCTACCTTCCCCGTTGATTACGGGAGGTAGGAGATGGGTTTTTGATTGTTTGATCTAGCTGGGATCCGTGTGCCTCTGATCCAAGGGCCGAGATTCATCCCCCAAGCGAGCCCTGGATCGTGAGGTCAGTCCTAACCGGCTCACTGAGAAAAGGTGGGGAAGTTCCCTGGTTCAAGGGGCTCCTGTCCAATTAAGCCAGGAGGGCGCCCAAGCAGCTAGATGGGCCGAGCCCAGTATGCCAGAAAAAGAAATAAAGATGGTATTCAGGGCTAAATGGGAAGTAAAACTTAGATAACTCATATAAAATTGTAGGAGTGTCCAAATGACCTCAAATTTGGATCAAACCTTTACAAAAACATGGAGAACCTTTAGAAAAAGTTTGAGAACAAAAAAATGAAGTTTGATTGGTAAATTTACTTTGTTGGACAAACTAACAAATTAATCAAAAATGTGGTGTCACAAAGTGTATAAAATTCACCTTGATCATCGTATTTCGAATTTGAGTATCAATATTGAATATGAAGCCCATAAAAATAATCTTGGACCATGAGTGAGTATAATGGGGTCAAAAAGAGTATATAATTCATAATAATGCTAAATTCCACTTTGTCACATCCTTCCCTCCTTAAAAAGGAATTTTGTTCCCAAAATTCATAACAACCTAAAAAATTGGGACTATTCAACCTAAATCATTTCCTCAAATATTGGGGTATCCTCAAAAATCAAAATCATGTCCTCAAATTTTCAAGTAATCCAATAATCATAATTGAATTTCCATGTTCCATATCATGACCAAAATTTGTATCAATATCATTTATCATCGAGCACTTGAGTATCAAGGTCCTTGCATATATTGTTCACAGTTATCATATGAGTCACAAATATGGAAAGCATCCAAATGCTAGTATTCCCACCCTTGTTAAGATTATTAGTTAACCACTCAGAGAAGCTCAACCAGCCAAAGAATGTCAGATGGTCTATTGTGGGTACAAGCCTCTTCCATACCTATGTAGCATGGATACAATCCCTAAGTGCATTTATCGTTGTCTCAACACCCTAGTTGCACCTACTACAAGTACTATTAGAGAACATGTGTCACAAGACCCTCTTGTTGTAGGGATGTCCAGGCAAAACACTGTATATGAGCTGAAATCTTCATTTTCCATATGGCCATCCAATTTCCCTCAGTATGAATGTCCTTGCCTTCTTTTAGGAGAGTGTAAACAGATTCATTAGAGTACTTACCATCCTTCTTAGGTCCTAGGCCCACACATCCTTTGTAATGTTTTCAATAGGCTTACCCATAGACATGATTACATCAATCACTGACATGGGAAGCCATTCATTTAGAAACTCCTTATCTGAATCCCCACTAAGATTAATCAAACTATTTACTTTAAGATCTAGCAAGTCATCGGGGATAGGTTTGAGAGTGACCTCCTTCAGAACCATCCCTTGTCTAGCCATCAATCATTCCAGACATTGACAGAGTTACCACTCAAAAGGATCATGTGTGTGTTCTCTGTGATGATTCTTTTACCATCTACTACCGTTCATCCCAGTCGGGATGCTTGAATATGCTTTCCTTCAACATGATTGTTGAACTTCCTCGCCATACCACGACACTAGAGAGTATCCCTTTGGGTATGTAGATCCCAGGTATTCTTTAGGACTAGTGCCATATTCGATTCATGCATCATCCTCAACCCAAGGCCCCCACCATCCTTGCTGAATGTTACCTTGTTCCATGCCACTAATGAGAAATAATGGGTTTTGTGGTTTTCACCCCAAATAAATATTCTAACATATTCATCAATTTTATCGCATAAGAAAAGGGGTAGTACCATAGTCTGCATTACATATGAAGGAATAGCATTCAATGTAGCCTTAGCCAAACAAATACAACCAGCAAAGGATAGGGACCTAGTTGCCCCCAAATTAATTCTATTATCCACCTTTAGCACATCAGAATACATGTATTTGTCAACCCTAGAGTGGATGATAGGTATACCCAGGTATCTACCAAGGTTTACAATTTCTTAGAAGTTGCACAGCCGGTTGATTCTTCTTCTAATTCTCCTAGAGGCTACACTTGAGTAGAATATTCTCATTTTTTTCATAGAAATGGTCTGGCCAGAAAAATCTGAGAAATCCCAAAAAATCTGAGAATTTTCTTGATCTGGATCGGAGTAGCATGAGAGAACAATAGTAGGTCGTCGACAAAGCAAACATGATCGATGTATGGGGTGGTGTTAGATAGCCTGATTGGTTTCCACCTCTTCTCCTTAACTTCCTTCTGAATCATTTGGCTAAGGCGTTCAAGACATAGAACAAATAGGTACAGTGATAGTGGGTCACCCTGTCTAAGTCCCCATGAGGCTTGAAAAGATTTTTTTTGCCTAGCATTCCATATAGGGATGAGCATCAGGTCGGGTTATACCGGGTTTCGCCTATTCCAAACCCAAACCCACATTTTAAAGTGGGCCACGAGCTGGGTTCGGGCCCAGATAAAATTGAAAAATGTCATCCCATACCCGGCCCATATAAGAATGTTGGGTTTCGGGCCGAATTCGGGTTTTCCCATATAACATCGAATGAGCATACCAAATTTTGATAGATCTAACTTGCTAACATGAAAACTGAATTACTATGATATGTATTTTGTGATAAACCTTCAAAAGAATGTATATACACTATATTGAAAGAGTAACAAATCATTTTCTAGTACATGTGAATGTATGAGAAGTAAAAAATCAATGGAGTCCACAATGTTGTGCCTTTTTGCCTCCTCATCCTATATGTATATACAATGAAATGGGTTTTGGAAGGGAAAAGATCATTTGTCTCCTACATGTGGGCATATGAATAAAAAGATGAGCATAATCTACTATGCACTGAGCAAAAGATCATTCGTCTCCTATATGTGGAGGACACAATGAAATAAAAATAAAGAAATCAAGTATGTCTATTCATGTCAATGGTGGTTATCTTACTAGTATGAATTCATTAGTCATGTTGATTGATTGCATAGTATCCATGTTGCCATTGGTTAGGTACATACTACATATTGCATCAAGAAATTTGTATGTTTTTCTTTCAAGACAAAGATAGATGTATAGGTATATAATGTACATAAAATATGATCTGGGCATTCGGGTTTTCGGGCCTGGGTTTACCTCTGCCCATACCCGGCCCAAATAAAATATGGGTTTAAATTTTAGGCATGGCCCACCCATATTATAAACCGAGTCCGGGTCTGGATCAGGTTATGCGGGCTGGGTCGCAGGTCGAATCGGGCCGGCCCAACCCGATGCTCATCCCTAATTCCATATAATTGAGGTAGTTCCGCCTGATAACAAGTGCATGATATATCTATGGATATTATTTGGTAGGCCTACATGTTGTATTTTATCTATAATGAAGTCCCACATCATCATATTGTATGCCTTTGAGAGGTCAACTTTAATGGCCATGGTCTTGGCCCCTCTCTTTCTCTTCATCTTATGGATCAATTCATGTAATAGAGTGATGTTATCAGTAATACATCTTTCACCTACATAGCTACTTTATGCCTTCGAGATCCAAATGGGTATGAGCGGTTTCAGTCTCTCCACAAAAATCTTCAACCAAAGTTTCAAGATAATGTTGTTCAGGGAAATTGGTCGTAACTGATCACATCTTTCAGGGTGTGCTACTTTGGGTATTAGTACTATAGTGAACTCACAAGCTTTAGTTGGTAGTCTATGCCCCTCAAAGGCTAATTTCACAAATGAATGAACCGAGTGTCCAACCATACTCTAGTTCTTTTGAATAAACAAGGCTGAAACCCCATCAGGACTGGTCGATTTGGGTGGGTTCATAGACTTTAATAGTTTCCATGTTTCCTCCATCGAGGGAACTACACCAATAGCATAGAGTTGTGCTTGGTTGAACCTCCTAAACATAGATGGACAACACTAGTACATAACTGACCTTTGGTGTCAGTTATTTAAGGCCTTTGGCGGCGGTTAAAAAGCGACATTTATGTGGGCGACGCTAAAAGGTGAACCCTTAGGCGTCGGTTTGAATACCGATGCCAGAACCCTTCGCGACACCCAAAACACGCTAGTAGGGCACTATAGGCATCAGTTATTAGTGGGGAAACTGATGCCAGAACCCTTCGCACCACAAAAAGGGCGCCATCAGGGGCCCTATAGGCGTCGATTATTAGTAGGGAAACTGACACCCAAACCCTTCGCTCCACAAAAAGGGTGCCATCTAGGACACCATAGGTGTTGGTTTCTTAGTAATAACCGACACCATATCACCATGTTGTCTGGCCACATTAGGTGGAAATTTTCTTCTATTAACCGAAGGTGTAATCCTTTGTTGTCGATTTTTGACTAATAATCGACGCCTATGTTTTGATTTTTTTTTCTTATCAGTTTACAGGCCTGTTGTAAGGCTGGTCGCTGGATGCATAAATTACAGTTCAGTTCTGAACTACAGGTTTATATCATCCATTAATATTAGACAACAACATGCCACAAACTTGTAAAATTAACAACATTCATTTTCACACATTTAGCAACCTACAGTTCCATTCAATTTTCACATTCACACATGTAAAAACATTCATGTAGCAACCTGCAATTCTTTTCATTTTCACAATCACACATGCAGAAACATTCAGACACATGTAGAAACATTCATGTAGCAACTTGTAGTTCCATTCATTTTCACATTCACACGTATAAACATTCTTTAGTCATTATCACTACCAACATCCCAATTATATTTTAAAACTCCCACTACTTGTATGGCTTTTGCACATTCTTCTCTTACATCATTTAATTCTTCCATCGTATAGGGAGCATGTACATCTAATAAGACCTTACATGTAGTGGGGTCAGTTTTAAACACATGCAACGAGAATGATGTATATATATAATTAATAATATATAAATAAGATTGATATATTTCATATTATCTAATGAGACTATATATAATACCTCATGTATGGTATCGATGTCCACTGCGGCATGCTTGATAATCATGTGTATAAATTACATCACATATTATGCACATGCCCCACCGTTGTCTTGTATAGCACACTATAAATTGAAACATACAAAATATTAAAAAATACAACTAAGAACAGTTCACATAAATAATATATACTTTGGAGTCGGGAACTTACTTCCACGTTCTCCCAAATTATTGGTTGGTTTTTTTCCTGGGGACCTTTCCTCCAGCCTTTTCGAACTCATGTAAACCCCTACATGTTCATGTAACATAGTAAATTGCATAATTAAATAGTAATGTAATAACATATGTTAACGGATATAAAAATGAAATATTTCTCACCAGAATAATGCCATTTTCATTGCGTGTCCATATGTTGGATTCAATTTAGTCCCCATAGGATCTAGATAATAGATAGTGAACATCCTGGGGACAACAACTAGTAACTCCCAATGCGTACCCCTAGAGGTAAAAATGTTAAAAATTAATAACTCAAAATCCATAGTAAAAATATAATTTTCTTAAGTCTAAATTATAAGCAAACTAAATTTACTCCAAATTGAATGGAGCTATTATCACCGTCTTCTTACTTTGATCAAAATTTGTAAAAGCATCACAACAGTATTGTTGAACTGAGGAAGGGTCTTTAGCTACTAGACTAATCAAAGATGGAATAAACAATCCTACATTTTCAAATGAAAAATCTGCACATATCTTGTCTTAGTAGTTGCAAAACATGTAATACGTATGCATTAATATATAAGAAACCAGATCACCGGATCCTACACTAGGTATATGGATGTATAAACAAGATCTCACCTTATCCATAGATCTATCATAGATGTATTCAGCCAATCATATCCAAACAACTCCAAAATACCTTGTATAAATAGTTTGATTTCGTATGATTGACCTCCAGCATCCACATCTATACAAATAGTTATAGGGCAATTTATATCATGTTCGCCTAACCATACTACCATACCCCTACAATTAGGACCTAACGGGGCAGGTAGGTCTTGTGGAACCCAACTTGGTAATGTAGGAAGTGGAGGTGGAGGCCTAGATGCCCTGGATGTCTTCATTTTAACTTGTATATATAAATTTTAGATCAATTGACCGCATATATACACACTGACAATTTAAAATAATGTAAATTTACCATACAATTTTAGTATAGACGACATCCACTTTTGGCCACAATATGACTCCGCCTTCTGCCTCACCAAGTGTTTCACAATTTGGGTGGGCATATGGCAATAGAAGATCTATCCAATTGGGGAATATATGTAGCGGGCTCAAACAAACCCAACCATATGGTAATGGAGACCCATGAAACATTTCCCCTGTAAGGGATGGGTAAGTCGATGCCTCTGCAACGACATATTCTTTACTTTTTAGATGCCATGGCTTCAACCCCTACAAATTTACATCAAGAATGTTATATACATATATACATATCATCTTAAAAACATATGATCTTGAAAAGACTAGCTACTATGTCATAAAAATACTTAAAGTAGATGTGCTAGGTGGTTGGTCTATAGGATTACTCCCAACCTCTATAGTAGGAGTAGAGTGGGACGCCATAGGTATTGTCTGAGTGGCAGTCAGAGATGCCTACCACTTGCTCATTGCTTCATGGAGTGTCTTATCAACTACTTCCTTGACTCTCTTATCAACTACTTCATCGACTCTCCTATCAACTATCTTATCTACATATACATGGATAAAAGAAATGTTAGCTTTTGATTATTGAATTCCCTTTTACAGTAACATTGTAAAAAAATAATAGGTTACCTCTTCCTGTGAAATTCCCGCTTTTGGGATATGTTCGCATTGGGATGGCCCAAAGAACGCTTTGATGCCCACACCAGCTCCTGCACCCCTAACACATCCAGGATGCTATGGGTTACCCAGAGCAACTGTCAATTCATCCCTTGTACCCTCAGGGATGAACTTGCCTTGTTTCCTCAGCTCATGTAGCTCCCGCTAATCACCATCAACAAAAATTGGTAAGTAAGTAAACACCACAAATAATCAATATTCGAACGATTGCTCTAAGAGTTGTATTTTACCATTTTTGTAGCCACCTCAGCAGTTGTGGGCTTCATTATTTCTCCCTTCTTGTTTTTCCTCCCATCTATCCCGACATCATGGCAAGGCAGAGGTGTGATACCTATAGTAGAGGACTCCTGAGTAACAGTAGACTGAGTAGTATACTCAGCTTGTAGTCTTTGGTGAACACCTGCATAGCCCTTTGGACCCATTGTGTGGTCATGCACATTCAGTGCACGCCTTGCTACTTGCACCTCACTGATAGCCTAGTTAGTATTCACATTGATTTGGATAGAAACACTAAAGGTTAATCTTGAATAAGTGAATACAACATATTTTAATTAAATAGGGAGTAACACCTAATACCTTGAATTCATCATTTTTTCCTGAAGCAACAAACACGTCCCATTCTTCTGGGCCCAGGAAGTTCCACTATTCAATGGTTGACTTCTTCCTCTTCTCACTATCTTTTATGTATTCTCGAGTGAGATTTGTCCTATAGTTCCTTAGGACCCTCCCACAATGTTGCTTCATGCATTTACGATGCAGCTTTTCATCTAACGCAAATATACTCTGTAAAATAGAATTGCTATTAACTAGTATCCAAAAAATTAGTAATCTACAAAATAGAATTACAAATAATAATAACTCATGCATTAATCCTTCCATATTAAGTCTTTCTTCCCCTTAGTAACTTTATGCCAAGAATCTATCTTACAACCACAATGGCTACGAGTAACATACCCAAGATATGAAATAAACAAATTGCGGTTCGCTCCAATTGCATTTCTTGCATTATCAAAATCCACAACTAGTTTGGATCCATTGCCCCTTAGCACTATTAACTTCTTCACCATAGTGATGCCCCTTCTCTTGTCAACTTTTTGGTACTCCTCATCAAGTGCCTCAAGTGCTTCAGAGGGTAAATGTGCATCATCAACCTAAAATTTCACAAAATAAACACACTTACAGGATATAACTATAAATGGACAAATAGATAGAAATATATGATATATTTTGAAAACTTACATTGTGAGGCAGTGCATTAGTATCCTCACCATGCTCATCATGGACATCATGGTCATCATGCCCATGCTTAGCCATCTGAAAATTTCATTAAAAAATCAAACATTTAGCATTTGACATAACTAGAAGATAATGAAACATTGTATAGTTCACATATACAAATGAAACATTGAAAAATGAAATATATAAAAAATATAAACATACACACCTCTAATATTGTGATCGTTTATCAATTAACAATCCTTCATTATGATCTCTGCACACATACAAGTCATCATTAGCTTCAATATTTTGTGGTGTTGGCAACCCAATTGAGAATGGACTGGAGTCATCATACTTATCATAGTACTCTTCTTCATCTATAGGATCTTCAATGAACTATCTTTTACCATGAAGAACAGCCGACCATTTATCATTTGCAGGATCATCGATATAAAATACTTGTTTTGCAGGATCATCGATATAAAATACTTCTCGCCAATCTTTTCAAAGTTCACTAAAGTGAAACCCAATTCATCCACTATAACTCCTTTGGTGTTATCAACTCAATTACATTTGAAGAGAGGAATTCTGAAATCTATGTAGTCAAACTCCCATATGCCTTCAATGACACCATAATATGACATTTTAGCTTCACGTGGACTCTTATCCTTTGCACTTGAAAAAAACGTAGTCAATTCTTGAAGGGTGACCCCACTGTTTTGGATGACACTCTTATCATCTTGGCACTTTGTGTAATATGTGAATCCATTAATGACATACCCTTCATAAGACATAACATTCAATTTTGGTTTAAAGATGACGCATTTGATAGTTTTAATAATATCATCTCGTGTTTGAGATAGTTGATGTAAGACTTTATCTTCAAACCACTTAATAAATGTCTTGTTATGCAATCTAGAAAGCCACATTGAATTCACTCAAGGATATTGTCTCTTGCTCAAATTGGTATGTTCCTCGATATAAACACTCACTATAGTCTTGTTCCTTCGATGACCAAGATATACAGTCTTTACGCCATGTTTTAGTCTTGTTGAATCAGTGTTCTCTTCACATATAGGACACACTTTAGCTCCTTTGACACTATATCCAGACAAATTCCCATATGCTGGAAAGTCATTAATAGTGCAAAACAACATAGCGTGTAAATGAAATGTCTCTCTTCATGAAGCATCATAGGTCATCACACCTTCACCCCAGAATTTCTTTAACTCATCAATCAGAGGTTCAAGATAAAAATCAATATCATTTCCAGGTTGTTTAGGGCCCGATATCAACAATGACAACATAACATACTTATTTTTCATACACAGACAGGGAGGAAAATTGTATATAACAAGCATGATTGGCCAAGTGTTATGTTGGCTGCTCAATGTCCCGTACATATTCATCCCATCTGTACAAAGCCCAAGTCTTAGATTCTTGACTTTTGCACCAAATTTAGTGTACAATAGATCAATCTTCTTCCACTGTGGGGAATCAGATGCATGTCGCAGGATCCCATCATTATTTTTCTTAACATCTGCATGCCACCTCAAATTTTTCGCATCTATCGGATTGGCAAAAAAGCATTGAAACCATGATATTATAGGTAGATACCACATCACCTTGGTAGGAGAACCAATTTTGAAATCCCCCAAAGTCATCAATTTATACTGTGATGCACCACATTTTGGATAATATTTCAAATCCACATAGTCCTTTTGAAATAATACACAATCTTTCGGGCATGCGTGTATCTACTTGGCCTCCATTCCCATTGGGCACAACAATTTCTTTACCAGGTATGTTGAGATTGGCAGCTCGTTTCCTTCAGGAATCATTTCTTTCAACAAATACAACAATGACGTGAAGCTTTTGTCGCTCCATCTATTGTTAGCTTTCATCTTATACAATCTCAACATAGTGCTAAGCTTCATAAACGTAGTACAACCTATGTATAACGATATCTTAGCATCATGCACAATGTTTCTAAACATGGGAAGTGGACCGTTTTTGGTGTGCTCTACCCCACAACTATCTAGCATCGCATCAATGATGTCTACTTGAACTGGTTCATTCACATCTACATCATCGGAGGCAATAACTTCTTCCACACAAGCACTGCTATTGACATCCACTGGTTTCGGGTTTGAAATCTCTCCATTCCAGTGCCATTCTGTATAGCCTGGTACAATCCCGTTGCACATGACATGACTTTTGATTTCATCACCAGTGTTGACTTTCAAGTTGTTACCGCAATGCCTACATGGATAGTAGAACCTATCTCCAGGTTGTTTCCTGTTACAACCCCAATTTTGGGTTCATTTGCTGAGAAATGTAATTTCTCATAGTAAAGATAAATGAACAAATAATGATGTCTTTGATTGAATACATGAATTTCGTTACAATAAGCCTTGATGATTGCTTTGTGGGCTTTATTGGCTATTGGGGCCAAATAATAGGAAAATTCAATTAGTAAATGAATAATTGAATATTTGAGAAAAGAAAAATGTGAAAACCTCTAGAAGGCAAATCCAAACAGGGATTTTGTGCCTCTTGGGTTCCTTGGGTTCCAAGGAGTCCAAAGTTGCATAGAGAATGCAATAAGAAAAGAAAAAGGTCAATTAAGTATTTCTTTATTAAGAAAGAAATTGAAAACATTGATAAATGTGGGAAAGAAGTGAAAAGAGGCATAATTGGGTTATCACTTGGTGGATTTTCATATCCATGAGATTTCTAATATTAAAAGGAATTCCAATAAGGAAAATAAAAGAAAAATAAAGAGAAATCCTCAAAAAGATATATTTTAATGAAGGAATAAAAAGATAAGGAGAATATGTGAAAGAGACATAAATAAAAGGATAAAAGCAAGTAGATATTCCCCAATGATGGAATCTGTGCCTTGAGATTTCTTGAGGTCCAAGGGACCCAAGATAAAAAGATAATGGCAAAGGGAAAAGGATTACTAAATTAATTTGGTTTAATTAATGAGATAACTTGGGAAAGAAGGAAGACTTCTCATCCATTGCAATTTGATTCCCATATTTTGTATATAGTTAGATAATGCCAAGACAAACTATCCCTAAATATTTGAGTTTAAAAGGAGAAAGGGTTTGGGATATATGAATTTCTCAAGATTTTGCCAAAATTGGGAAATTATTCTGAAAAAGGGAAAATAGGTTTTCTTTTGTTAGAACGCGTGCTTTGAGGACCGTTGGATCTCAATCCAATGTTTGTGGGCTATGATCTCCAAACCACGATATAATCACGATTTAAACTTAGCGGAAGCGATTCGATAAACCGCGGAAGACAAAAATCACGGGAAATTAAAACTTTTCAAGACAAGAGCTTGAATCCTTAAAAGCTTCTTTCATAATAAGAGATAAACTGTTTACATCTCATGATAATTACTTCTTGAGTAATTACATACAACGAGATACAAAATCTCAAGAACTCATAACCAAAAGACTCCAAGACCTGAGAGTACAGAGGACACATAGGACTGACTCTAACTACACCACATGGCAGGCTAAATCTCCACCTGAGATTTACTACTGCTCCTGGTGCTGCTGCTGCTGGGACTGGTCACATGTAGACCTGTTCCTCCGTCCTCGACGTCCACCTAAAAAGTTGAATTCTACGGAGTGAGACAATTGTACATAATTGTCCCAGCGAGAGTTATAACTCTCTGCCAGAAGCTTTATAATAATATCAAAGAATAACTTAAACAGTAAAAGCTTTCAAAGTATTCAATAGCAGTTGCAGCTATAAACAAGAGTTCAACATTTATCAAGCATGAAGAACATATGCACTATACAGTGTAACATCAATCAACTAACTCGTAGTTATCTCTAACAGGTATACTACGTTGTAGAGTATGTTTTTCAAACATTAATTTTATGCCCTGTCGAGATGAGGTTTACCACTCATACTCCAACCAATCACTGCTAAGTGCCTCGGTATCATACTAGGTCATCGAAAGAGTCGGATTCTCATGACCTTCACCTTCCTCAGTCAGTAAGAGGATCACTCGTAGGACATCCTGTGTCTCTACTATTATAGCTCACCAGGGTAATCTGGTCCTTTGCTATTTTAGAGTTACAGTGGCGTTCTGTACTCTGTTCGTCATCAGGAGATTTCATGTTTATCTTCCACTGATACAGATGTCTGTGCTTTCTTCGTCATCAGGAGGTTTCATGTTTACCATCCACTGATACGGTATGGGATTATAGTGAAGGATTTATGGATTATACATCTACATCAAATTCCTACACTAGGATGTAAGGTTCTACACATCCATATACCCCACATACTCAACAGTATGTGATCCAGGAATTCTCGTAGGAAAACCTATTTCACCATCATTTGATCTCTGACAATGATGGATCTATGATCAGGGCTCTACATTTCACTTGATTAGTTAGGTACATTCAGTATTCTTTTACATCATACATTGTTCTTCAAACAAAAATAGTAGCATAACATCTATGAAAGTAGAATACTAAATGCAACAAACCTAACTCACATCAATCATCATTTCTCATTATACTCATCACAAGTCATCTCTAAAGCATGACCTTGATGGTATTCATGGCTCTCACAGCCCATTATTATCATAGAATGCACTGACAAGGCATCAAGATACTTTACTTATTCATAAGGCTATCAATATGCCTTTAATGAATATAGTATCATCATCCATACCTAGATATGATCACCTCCATATCAGAACCTGCATGGTTAATTCAACTAATAAAGGTAATTCAAAGCAATGATTATACTTTCCATTCTTGTCATAAGAGCTAAGTTCTTTGATTCTTATCAAATAGAGTTTAATACTCATAAAACATGTCATCACCTTTGAATTAGGGTTTACTATTCACATCACATGTCATTACCCTTGAATTAGGGTTTACTATTCACATCACATATCATTACCCTTGAATTAGGGTTTACTATTCACATCACATGGTGAATTGAACTCATAACATCATCATATATGAGGAACATCATTATTGATGCTCTCAGATTGGCTTAAGATTCATCATATATCATAATTAGGGTTTCCATGATCTCACATAGGTGGATCATACCCTAATCATGCTCATTCATGTGTATTGAAGGTTCTTTACTTTAGTGTCCATCCAAAAAGGGTACTTTCTATCTCTTAAGGTACTTTCTCTCTTAAGATACTTTCTTTCTCCTCATACTAGTAGATGGTGATAACACCACTCTAGATCAGGTTGGGTTAAGTTCTCATGGGCTAACATAAGCCAAAACATCACTATCATGTGATTAGGGTTTGATTTGAACAAGGTATTACTCAATTGAACCCCTCAAGGGTATTTTGGTAATTCACCCCATTTATCACCATCATGGGTTAATTCATTAGTCACTTAGTCCCTTAATATCCTAGGTTATCATTAGGGTTTAGATTAGAGTATCATTGAACCATTTACACCTTCAATTGATTAAGTGAAATCAACCTTTGAAAACCTCCAACGGTTTCAACCTTCAACCTCCAAACGGTTTGAAACCGTTTGGATGAGTTGACCGTTTGCTAGGGTTGACTCCAAGACCGTGTGACCTTCAAGGTCGTTTGCCCAAACCGTGTGAGGGTGTATACCGTTTAACAAGTTTGACTTCAAGACCGAGAGGGCTTATACGGTTTGAGACCGTTTGATGTCTCTCGATCTTGAGATCGTTTGAGTCCAAACGGTCTTGAGACCGTTTGGCCCCAAACAGTCTTGAGACCGTGAGGCCTCACACGGTCTTGAGACCGTGTGACCTCAAACGGTCTTGAGACCATGAGGTCTCAAACGGTCTTGAGACCGTGAGTGACCTCAAACGGTCTTGAGACCGTTTGGTCCACTTGGTCTCAAACCGTTTGGACCTCCAACATGGTTCAATGATTTCAATCGTTTATGATTATCAATGTTGAAGCCTCCAAATGGTCAAAGACATGGTAACCACTTATAGATTGAGTTAATTAGGGTTATGCTTAACCAATTGGTCACTCAATTGACCCTCAATTGCTATCCAATTAGGGTTGAAGTTGGTTCAATTAAGGTTCATCAACGTTCAACCATCAACACTCATCAATATGAATCAACACAAGGTTGAACCCTTCAATTGAGCTCCAATTGGGCCCAAACTTGGCCCAAACGGTCTTGAGATCGAGTGGATGAACTCCACACGGTCTTGAGACCGTTTGCCCAAGATTTCATCAAAATCTAATGTGATTTGATAGGAGTTGAACCTTGATTGAGCCTCAAATCAGAATTTTGATTAATTCAATAACCCATTGCAATTGGACCCTCAATTGATCAAATTACCTTAACCCTAGACCTCCAAACGGTCTTGGGTTGTCACCACACGGTCTTGAGACCGTTTGGATGAGTTCCAAACGGTCTTGAGACCGTTTGCCCATCCAACTTTTGTATTCTAGTGAAAATTCTTCAAGGTTGGATCTATTGAGTTGATTATCATATCAATACTAAATTGCAATGTAATTTGGTATCTTTGTACATTCAATTGGTCAACTATACTTGACCCCAGACCTCCACACGGTCTTGGGTGATTCCCCACACGGTCTTGAGACCGTTTGGTTGATCCCCAAATGGTCTTGAGACCGTTTGGGTCAATCAACCCAAAAACACTAAGTTATTCATTGAGATTTCAGTACTGATTTCAATTAGGGTTTACCCTAGTAATCATACTTCAACTCTGAGCTCGTTTGGAATTAGTCCATGAAATTTGGTGAGTTGTTAATCAACATTATTTTGAACAGTAATCTCATACGGTCAACACTTGGTCAACGTTCTTACACGGTCTTGAGACCGTTTTCCCAAAAAGGGCGATTTCAACAGATTGGAAATCAGGAGTAAATTCAATTAAAGTTGTTGATTAAAAAGGCCATATCCCACGATTCTTTTGGAGTTATCATCTCCAATTTTGTGGATGATTAGCCTACATACTTTTGAACAGAAATCTTATACGGTCCATGCTCGGTCAATGCGGCTAAACGGTCTTGAAGACCGTTTGCCCTTACACGGTCCTGAGACCGTTTGCTCACTACACGGTTTTGCAAACCGAGAGAGCAATTTGTGGAGACCGTTTAGTAAAGTGAAAAGTAGTGGATTAACTTTGGAAATAACGTCTTCATCTCATAGCTCAGGAACAGCAAGGATTTCTCACGGATTTTCTTGCAAGGTAGCAAAGGAAGGTAGAGAAGAAGAAGAACTATCATCTTTAAGCATAAACGAGATGTATATAACAAGGCATAGGTTTAGAGTTATAAAACCTGCCTAAAGCTTGCTCCTTGAGCTCCAAGCTTTCAAGCTCCAAGCTTTTAATGGCGTCCTTGAGCTACCACAGGTCGGCCAAGGTGAAACCTCCAGGTAAAGTCGAGAAGAGATGGCTAGAAAGGTAGAGCTATGTGAGCTAGCCATCAATTTGACCTTGAATCCGAGTTCTAACCATGAACTTAAGCAAAAAGGGAGGATTCAAACCTACATTTCCCTCCTTGGTCGTCCTCCTGAGATCCACAGCTTCTCTTTAGTCGGTTTGGGTGAATAGAATAGTGAAACGAACGAAGGGAGGGTTTCCTTGCTAAGTGAAGTGGAGAGTATATATACTTGGGGTGAGATTTTCAGCATAAGCTCATAAGTTCTCCATATTTTCAACTAATTCCATCCATCCTTCTATGCTCGTCCCTTCATATTAATTCTAAGGACAAACCTTATTCTAAGGTCAAGGAATGAGGGCAAATAAGATCAACCTTTTAGTTAAGCATACACATAAAAGGCTATTGTACATACACCTTGATTATTCAAACACAAAGGTGTTTTTCATTATATGATTATTCAATTGAAGTGACCTTTCATCATTTCTTCTCTCAAATGATGACAAGAGTCTTAAAAGATATTTTAGATGATGTATTTTACAAGTTTCACCCCTCAAATTGGGTAAATTGCACTTTTCTCCAATTTAGGGTTTTCAAGCACCGGGATTGATTCCACAGCTGCACTTTGGTGCCCAAGCTTGGGAAATCCCTCAAACCTTACCATCATCATTCTCATGATGTCTCAACATCAGAGAAACATCTCAACATGTGCAATTTGCAAGTTAACCCTTCTAACTGGGTAATTTGCACATAGGTCCCTGTATTACAAAACAATGCTACAACCTTATATAAAAAGGAGCAAAAACTGAAATATATGTTTCTGAGAAACTTAATTACATGCCCAAAGTTAATCACAAGGATTTAATTACATATTTAGGAAAAACATCTAGGGTTAACTCATAACCCAGGTCAGGGATGTTACAAATTATCCACCCCTTACAAGGATTTCGTCCTCGAAATCAATAAGACATATTAAGAGAAAAGGGCAGGATACTTCCTTCTCATCTCATCCTCTAGTTCCCAAGTGGCTTCTTCAACACCATGGTGATTCCAGAGGACTTTCACAAGACTTATATCTTTTTGCTTTAACCTTTTAATTCTATTATCAAGGATTGACACTGGTCCCTCCTCATAGGATATATCATCATTCAATTCTACCTCCATAGGTTGTAGAACTGACTCGGTGTCTGGGTGACATTTCTTCAGCATAGAAATGTGAAACACAGGATGTAACCTCTGTAACTCTGGTGGCAGCTCTAGTCTATATGCTACCTTTCCAATCCGTTCAATGATTGGATAAGGCCCCATAAATCCAGGAGCTAACTTCTCTTTCCTTCCAAAACGAAGGACCCCTTTCCAAGGCGAGACTTTGAGATACACTCTGTCTCCAACCTGGAATTCTAAGGGTCTACGACGTTTGTCAGCATAAGATTTCTGCCTATCCTATGCAGTCTTAATATGTTGTTGTATTACCTTAATCTTCTCTGTGGTCTGCTGCACAAGATCAGGACCTAACAACTGATGCTCACCAGTCTCATACCAGCATAGAGGCGATCTACATCGTCTACCATACAAGGCTTCATAAGGTGCCATATCAATACTATGTTGATAGCTATTGTTATAGGCAAACTCTATCAAGCTTAGGTGTAGATCCCAACTTCCGGTAAATTGGAGAACACATGCTCTCAAAAGGTCTTCTAAGGTCTGTATGGTCCTTTCTGATTGTCCATCAGTCTGTGGATGAAAGGCCGTACTAAACCTTAGCTTGGTGCCTAAGGCTCTGTGTAACTGTTCCCAAAAATGACTTGTAAACTGAGGACCTCGGTCAGAAACTATCGTGACAGGAACTCCGTGCAAACGCACTATCTCTTGTACATACAACTGTGATAACCTTTCAGTAGAAAAGGTTGTTTTGACAGGTAAGAAGTGCGCTGTCTTTGTCAATCTATCAACAACTACCCAAATGGAATCATGTCCTTTGCTTGTCCTGGGTAGGCCAACAACAAAGTCCATGGTCACATGGTCCCACTTCCACTGTGGTATGGGTAAAGGTTGCATTGTTCCTGTAGGCTTCTGGTGTTCAGCTTTAACTTGCTGACACACAGGACACCTCAGAACAAACTCTGCAACATCCTTCTTCATTCCAGGCCACCAATACGGTTCCTTTAAATTACGATACATCTTGGTGCTCCTTGGATGCATAGCATACATGGAAGAATGAGCTTCTTCCAGGACTGACTTCCTCAAGTTATCCACATCCGGCACTATCATCCTTCCATTATAACAGGCTACATGATCATCCGAGTCATGGAAACCATCTTGCTTCTCATTTCCATACTCTGATCTGATCTGTTGAACTGCATCATCACCTTGCTGTGCTTCCTTAATCTGCTCTCTTAAGGTAGGTTTAATATGCATCTCAGCCAACAACCCGGCTAACAATGACACCTTCAACTGTACATTGTCTTGCCTTAAAGAGATAAACATATCTCTCTTAGAGCACACTAAAGAGTTTAGTTGTGCCCTATCCATGGTTGATGTTGCTGATTTCCTACTCAAGGCATCTGCAACAACATTGGCCTTGCCTGGATGGTAATCAATCGTACAATCGTAGTCCTTGATTAACTCCATCCAACGACGTTGCCTCATGTTAAGCTCGTGATGAGAGAAGATATACTTAAGGTTCTTATGGTCTGTGAAAATCTGGAATGTTTCTCCGTAGAGATAATGCCTCCAGATCTTCAAGGCATGAACCACAGCAGCTAACTCCAGATTGTGTGTCGGATAATTCTCCTCGTGTTTCTTAAGCTGTCGAGAAGCAAAAGAAATCACTTGTTTATCCTGCATCAACACACATCCAAGTCCATTCTTGGAAGCATCACATAAGACTACATATCCTTTTCCTTGTTCAGGTAGCACAAGCACATGTGCACTTGTCAACCTCTCCTTCAACAACTGGAAAGATTGTTGACACTTATCACTCCAAGAAAAAGGAACATCTTTCTGGGTCAACTTGGTCAAAGGTAAGGCTATAGAACTAAAGTTCTTAATGAACCTTTGATAATAGCCAGCTAACCCCAAGAAACTTCGAATCTCTGTCGGTGTCTTCGGTTGTTCCCATTGTAGAACAGATTCTACCTTTGTAGGGTCAACATGAATTCCCAAGGCAGATATCACATGTCCAAGAAAAGATACCTCCGGCAGCCAGAACTCACACTTGCTAAACTTAGCATACAGCTTGTGTTCTCTTAGCAAGGTCAAAGCTTGGCGAAGATGCTGCTCATGCTGCTGAGCATCCTTACTATAGATCAGAATGTCATCTATGAAGACGACAACACACTGATCAAGGAAAGGTCGAAAAACTCTATTCATGAGTTCCATAAATGCAGCTGGTGCATTGGTTAGTCCAAATGACATAACCGTGAACTCATAGTGACCATACCTTGTCCTAAAGGCAGACTTGGATATGTCACTATCCTTAATACGAAGTTGATGATATCCAGACCTCAAGTCTATCTTTGAAAAGACGGTTGCACCACGCAACTGGTCAAAGAGATCATCAATCCTCGGCAGAGGGTACTTATTCTTTATTGTTACTTTATTGAGTTGTCTGTAGTCGATGCACAACCGCATTGACCCATCTTTCTTTTTAACAAACAAGACCGGAGCACCCCAAGGTCAAGTGCTCGGTCAGATAAAACCCTTCTCAAGTAACTCTTGAAGCTGTTTCTTGAGTTCTGCCATCTCGGCAGGTGCCATTCTATACGGAGTCTGGGCTATGGGTTTCGTATTTGGAATCAGATTGATTTCAAAATCAATCTCCCGAGGTGGTGGTATACCAGGAAGTTCTTCAGGAAACACATCCTCGAATTCCCTGACTATGGGAACTTCAGCAGGATTGGAACTTTCCTTGGTAACATCTACCACATGGGCCAAGAATGCATAACATCCTTGCCTCAACAGCTTATCAGCAACCATAGCTGACACAAGACAGGTGGGCAGAATCTTTCTTTCACCTTGAAAGATCCATGTGTTGCTTTCATCAGCAAACACAGCCAACTTGGACTCACAATCCAAGACAACTCTATACCTCTCTAAGGTATCCATCCTGAGGATTATATCAAATCCTTGCATATCAAGCGGTATAAGATCCACTTGTATGCGATGGTCAGAAAAGAAGAGGAAGCAAGGAGAGCATACCTCCTGCAAAACGGTAGACCCACTCAACGGAGTCTCCAACAACAAACTATCTGCCCTATGACTAACAGTCACATTGCAGTTACGAATCACTCTATGAGTGATGAAAGAGTGTGTAGCACCCGGGTCAATCAGAACAGATACAACACAGGATGCAGACATATCAGGATATAAAAGTTTCATCTGACCTTCCACTACCCGTGGATTGACCACTGCATCTGGTGGGTTCATAGCATAGAACCTCGCTGTCGCCTGGTGTTGAGGTGGTGTTGATGATCCAGCTTGAGACGCTTGTCCACGTCCTCGAGCTGCTCCTTGAGATGGCATTCTCTGAGATCCTTGTTGATTCTGTCTCGGAGGCTATGTCACACTGACAGGCCTAGAACGGCAATCCTTCATCAAGTGTCCCACCTTACCACAGTTGTAGCATCTCCTCTCCTATTGTTGTGGTCGGGGTGGTCCAGTAATTGACATCGATGCAGAAATGTGAGTCCCTTGAAGCGGTTGACTCCGTCCTCTACCTCTGCTTGGTGACCATTGAGTTTGAGAACTCGATCTGGGTGGTGGAGGGTTAGGTGCAGAGAATCTAGGTTTCTTGAAATCCCTAGATGAAGAACCCTGGAACTGTGGATATCTTTTCTGGGTTTGCCTCTTCTCAACCACAGATCTCTCTATCCTTCGGACTGACTCAACGAAGGTAGAGAATCTCTCTCGGTTTTCTAAGGCAGACACATGGGTTGACATATCAGCATTCAAACCCTTCTCCAATCTCCTGATTCTTTCCTCATCAGTGGCAGCAATGTGCGGACAGAACCGCAGCAATTCCATGAACTTAGCTTCATACTCGCTAATGTTCATCATACCCTGCCTTAGTCTCTCAAACTGAGAGATCTTCTCATCTAGGAAGGTCTTTGGAAAATATCTATTGATAAATTCCCGACGAAATTCTTCCCATGAGAACTCTATTCCAGGTCTCTTCTGCTCTTCCATGTTCCACCAGTGACCAGCACTGCCTTTGAGAAGATAGACAACATGTCTAACCTTCTCAGCTTCCGGGATAATAAGAATCCTAAAAGCCTTCTCCAACTCTGTCAACCATAGGTCAGCATCTGCGGGGTCGGCAGTCCCAAAGTACTCGGTAGCTCCGACACGACGAAGTCGTTCGAACGTCTTACCGATACCTTGTGCTTCAGGCTGGACAGGTGCCCTAGGTGTAGGCATGGGCATCCTGTCGGTTATGTGTGTCATGGCAGTCATGAACTGCCCGAACATTGTCTGTACAGCTGGGTTACCCATGTCGGCTGGGTCAAACTGGGGTGGCTCTCTTGATGATTCTGGTGCAGGCTGTTCTATTCTTGGAACCCTTGCACCGCCTTGTGGTGCACTAGCACTACTCTCTGCCACATACTCATCATGAGGCTCAACCATCCTGATAGACTCGACATCCTAAGTCCTATGCCTCTGTAGACTCAACAGACCTAGAGCTCTGATACCACTAATTGTGGGCTCTGATCTCCAAACCACGATATAATCACGATTTAAACTTAGCGGAAGCGATTCGATAAACAGCGGAAGACAAAAATCACGGGAAATTAAAACTTTTCGAGACAAGAGCTTGAATCCTTAAAAGCTTCTTTCATAACAAGAGATAAACTGTTTACATCTCATGATAATTACTTCTTGAGTAATTACATACAACGAGATACAAAATCTCAAGAACTCATAACCAAAAGACTCCAAGACCTGAGAGTACAGAGGACACATAGGACTGACTCTAACTACACCACATGGCAGGCTAAATCTCCACCTGAGATTTACAGCTGCTCTTGGTGCTGCTGCTGCTGGGACTGGTCACATGTAGACCTATTCCTCCGTCCTCGACGTCCACCTAAAAATTTGAAGTCTATGGAGTGAGACAATTGTACATAATTGTCCCAGCAAGAGTTATAACTCTCCGCCAGAAGCTTTATAATAATATCAAAGAATAACTTAAATAGTAAAAGCTTTCAAAGTATTCAATAGCAGTTGCAGCTATAAACAAGAGTTCAACATTTATCAAGCATGAAGAACATATGCACTATACAGTGTAACATCAATCAACTAACTCGTAGTTATCTCAAACAGGTATACTACGTTGTAGAGTATGTTTTTCATACATTAATTTTATGCCCTGTCGAGATGAGGTTTACCACTCATACTCCAACCAATCACTGCTAAGTGCCTCGGTATCATACTAGGTCATCGAAAGAGCCGAATTCTCATGACCTTCACCTTCCTCAGTCAGTAAGAGGATCACTCGTAGGACATCTTGTGTCTCTACTATTATAGCTCACCAGGGTAATCTGGTCCTTCGCTATTTTAGAGTTACAGTGGCGTTCTGTACTCTCTTCGTCATCAGGAGATTTCATGTTTATCTTCCACTGATACAGATGTCTGTGCTTTCTTCGTCATCAGGAGGTTTCATGTTTACCATCCACTGATACGGTATGGGATTATAGTGAAGGATTGATGGATTATACATCTACATCAAATTCCTACACTAGGATGTAAGGTTCTACACATCCATATACCCCACATCCTCAACAATATGTGATCCAGGAATTCTCGTAGGAAAACCTGTTTCACCATCATTTGATCTCTGACAATGATGGATCTATGATCAGGGCTCTACATTTCACTTGATTAGTTAGGTACATTCAGTATTCTTTTACATCATACATTGTTCTTCAAACAATAACAGTAGCATAACAGCTATGAAAGTAGAATACTAAATGCAACAAACCTAACTCACATCAATCATCATTTCTCATTATACTCATCACAAGTCATCTCTAATGCATGACCTTGATGGTATTCATGGCTCTCACAACCCATTATTATCATAGAATGCACTGACAAGGCATCAAGATACTTTACTTATTCATAAGGCTATCAATATGCCTTTAATGAATATAGTATCATCATCCATACCTGGATATGATCACCTCCATATCAGAACCTGCATGGTTAATTCAACTAATAAAGGTAATTCAAAGCAATGATTATACTTTCCATTCTTGTCATAAGAGCTAAGTTCTTTGATTCTTATCAAATAGAGTTTAATACTCATAAAACATGTCATCACCTTTGAATTAGGGTTTACTATTCACATCACATGTCATTACCCTTGAATTAGGGTTTACTATTCACATCACATATCATTACCCTTGAATTAGGGTTTACTATTCACATCACATGGTGAATTGAACTCATAACATCATCATATATGAGGAACATCATTATTGATGCTCTCAGATTGGCTTACGATTCATCATATATCATAATTAGGGTTTCCATGATCTCACATAGGTGGATCATACCCTAATCATGCTCATTCATTTGTATTGAAGGTTCTTTACTTCAGTGTCCATCCAAAAAGGGTACTTTCTCTCTCTTAAGGTACTTTCTCTCTCTTAAGATACTTTCTTTCTCCTCATACTAGTAGATGGTGATAACACCACTCTAGATCAGGTTGGGTTAAGTCCTCATGGGCTAACATAAGCCAAAACATCACTATCATGTGATTAGGGTTTGATTTGAACAAGGTATTACTCAATTGAACCCCTCAAGGGTATTTTGGTAATTCACCCCATTGATCACCATCATGGGTTAATTCATTAGTCACTTAGTCCCTTAATATCCTAGGTTATCATTAGGGTTTAGATTAGAGTATCATTGAACCATTTACACCTTCAATTGATTAAGTGAAATCAACCTTTGAAAACCTCAAACGGTTTCAACCTTCAACCTCCAAACGGTTTGAGACCGTTTGGATGAGTTGACCGTTTGCTAGGGTTGACTCCAAGACCGTGTGACCTTCAAGGTCGTTTTCCCAAACCGTGTGAGGGTGTAGACCGTTTAACAAGTTTGACTTCAAGATCGAGAGGGCTTATACGGTTTGAGACCGTTTGATGTCTCTCGATCTTGAGATCGTTTGAGTCCAAACGGTCTTGAGACCGTTTGGCCCCAAACGGTCTTGAGACTGTGAGGCCTCACACGGTCTTGAGACCGTGTGACCTCAAACAGTCTTGAGACCGTGAGGTCTCAAATGGTCTTGATATTGTGTTATCTCAAACGGTCTTGAGACCGTTTGGTCCACTTGGTCTCAAACCGTTTGGACCTCCAACATGGTTCAATGATTTCAATCGTTTATGATTATCAATGTTGAAGCCTCCAAATGGTCAAAGCCATGGTAACCACTTATAGATTGAGTTAATTAGGATTATGCTTAACCAATTGGTCACTCAATTGACCCTCAATTGCTATCCAATTAGGGTTGAAGTTGGTTCAATTAAGGTTCATCAACGTTCAACCATCAACACTCATCAATGTGAATCAACACAAGGTTGAACCCTTCAATTGAGCTCCAATTGGGCCCAAACTTGGCACAAACGGTCTTGAGATCATGTGGATGAACTCCACACGGTCTTGAGACCGTTTGCCCAAGATTGCATCAAAATCTAATGTGATTTGATAGGAGTTGAACCTTGATTGAGCCTCAAATCAGAATTTTGATTAATTCAATAACCCATTGCAATTGGACCCTCAATTGATAAAATTACCTTAACCCTAGACCTCCAAACGGTCTTGGGTTGTCACCACACGGTCTTGAGACCGTTTGGATGAGTTCCAAACGGTCTTGAGACCGTTTTCCCATCCAACTTTTGTATTCTAGTGAAAATTCTTCAAGGTTGGATCTATTGAGTTGATTATCATATCAATACTTAATTGCAATGTAATTTGGTATCTTTGTACTTTCAATTGGTCAACTATACTTGACCCCAGACCTCCACACGGTCTTTGGTGATTCCCCACACGGTCTTGAGACCGTTTGGTTGATCCCCAAACGTTCTTGAGACCGTTTGGGTCAATCAACCGAAAAACACTAAGTTATTCATTGAGATTTCAGTACTGATTTCAATTAGGGTTTTCCCTAGTAATCATCCTTCAACTCTTAGATCGTTTGGAATTAGTCCATAAAATTTGGTGAGTTGTTAATCAACATTATTTTGAACAGTAATATCATATGGTCAATGCTTGATCAACGTTCTTACACGGTCTTGAGACCGTTTTCCCAAAAAGGGCGATTTCAACAGATTGGAAATCAGGAGTAAATTCAATTAAAGTTGTTGATTAAAAAGGCCATATCCCACGATTCTTTTGGAGTTATCATCTCAAATTTTGTGGGTGATTATCCTACATAATTGTGAACAGAAATCTTATACGGTTCACGCTCAGTCAATGCGGCTAAATGGTCTTGAAGACCGTTTGCCCTTACACGGTCCTGAGACCGTTTGCTCACTACACGGTTTTGCAAACCGAGAGAGCAATTTGTGGAGACCGTTTAGTAAAGTGAAAAGTAGTGGATTAACTTTGGAAATAACGTCTTCATCTCCTAGCTCAGGAACAGCAAGGATTTCTCACGGATTTGCTTGCAAGGTAGCAAAGGAAGGTAGAGAAGAAGAAGAACTATCATCTTTAAGCATAAACGAGATGTATATAACAAGGCATAGGTTTAGAGTTATAACACCCGCCTAAAGCTTGCTCCTTGAGCTCCAAGCTTTCGAGCTCCAAGATTTTAATATCGTCCTTGAGCTTCCACAGGTCGGCCAAGGTGAAACCTCCAGGGAAAGTCGAGAAGAGATGGCTAGAAAGGTAGAGCTATGTGAGCTAGCCATCAATTTGACCTTGAATCCGAGTTCTAACCATGAACTTAAGCAAAAAGGGAGGATTCAAACCTACCTTGCCCTCCTTGGTCGTCCTCCTGAGCTCCACAGCTTCCCTTTAGTTGGTTTGGGTGAATAGAACAGTGAAAGGAACGAAGGGAGGGTTTCCTTGCTAAGTGAAGTGGAGAGTATATATACTTGGGGTGAGATTTTCAACATAAGCTCATAAGTTCTCCATATTTTCAACTAAGTCCCTCCATCCTTCTATGCTCGTCCCTTCATATTAATTCTAAGGACAAACCTTCTTCTAAGGTCAAGGAATGAGGGCAAATAAGATCAACCTTTTTAGTTAAGCATACACATAAAAGGCTATTGTACATACACCTTGATTATTCAATCACAAAGGTGTTTTTCATTATATGATTATTCAATTGAAGTGACCTTTCATCATTTCTTCTCTAAATGATGACAAGAGTCTTAAAAGATATTTTAGATGATGTATTTTACAAGTTGCACCCCTCAAATTGGGTAAATTGCACTTTTCTCCAATTTAGGGTTTTCAAGCACCGGGATTGCTTCCACAGCTCCACCTTGGTGCCCAAGCTTGGGAAATCCCTCAAACCTTACCATCATCATTATCATGATATCTCAACATCAGAGGAACATCTCAACATGTGAAATTTGCAAGTTAACCCTTCTAACTGGGTAATTTTCACATAGGTCCATGTATTACAAAACAATGCTACAACCTTATATAAAAAGGAGCAAAAACTGAAATATATGTTTCTGAGAAACTTAATTACATGCCCAAAGTTAATCACAAGGATTTAATTACATATTTAGGCAAAACATCTAGGGTTAACTCATAACCCAGGTCAGGGATGTTATAATGTTGGTCTCTCATCTCCTAAGTCCCACACGGACTGGGAAGTTGCAACTTATAGGGAGGATTTCCCTCTCTGATTTCCTTGTGATCCAGGGTAATTGCGAACCAACAATGTTTTCCATTGAATTCGGGAGACTTTCCCAAGTTGAACAAGCCTGACTTTGTGGGGCTCATGTGCTGGAAGGGAGTTTTCCCCAAACCTCGATCGCATGCCAACCCTACCTATATAAGGAGGGGGCTACCCATGACACACACAAGTACACAGACCATTCGTGCAAGTGTGAGGGATGACAATGTGTGGTCTAGCACATTCTATTGGTAGAAACACCTCAACCTTCACCTCCAACCTGGAGCCGCTTCCAGTCGGAGAGGGGGGCTTCTTCATTCCGTCAACTGAAGCCGGAACTAGTGAATCCAAGGGCACCCTCGAGTTCGGTGGGGCTTGGCGGTGGTGCAGTGGTCTCCAATGGTGGTTGGGGGAGCAAGTTGCCCAGAGTCAACCCTGAGGTTGACCGAGGCAAGCCTGGATCGTGAACCACGGGAAACATGAGCTTGAAGATGATAAGCAATGCTTTTTCTAAACTACCCTTGTGGCGTCTTCAGTAAGGTAAGGACAGGCTTGTCCTTTGGCTCCCTTTTAATCATAAGATAAGGTGCATACATTCCTGGCCGTTGGATCCTGAGTAGACCAGTGGGCCACGGATCTAATGATCCTGTTTTTTTTCTGTAAATTGCTAATAATCAATAGAAAGGGATTTTCTTATAAAAAAATCATATCTTGAGCTAGAAAACTCGGATGAGAAAAGTTTATACATGAAATTGATTAGAAAAATACGAGGAATAAGTTAAAAATGGTTTTAAAACCCGAATTTGTCTCCTTTAAAATAAGTTTAGTATTTTGATGAAAAAGGTGTTAATTTGTGGTTAGAAACCCTAATTGTTAATCAAGGATAGATTCAATATTGCAATTGGGTTAATTCAAGCATGGTTAACTTGTTTAATGATAAATATAGATTTTAACTTGTTTTGTAGATGAAATTGCAAAGTTTAGGGTTTAAACCTAATATGATGATTAATATGCTTAGAAACCCTAAGTAAGAGAAAAAGAAAAAGAAAAGTGCTTATAATCCAAAATTAGGGTTTCATGTTGATGACCTTAGGATCTTAATGAAAAATAGGACTAGATAATTAGGGTTTGATGGATATTTTGATAAAAGTAAATTAAAAATGCTAAAAAGAAAGTGAAACAGTAGTTATGTTCAAAACCCTTAAAAGGGCTCATAACCCTAGGGCTCGATTAGGCCTATTAGATTTGAATACCATGATCCATGATAGAAAAATATTTGATGTATATTTCAGGACTGAATTGTGTGCTTGCTTACTTGATTCTGGATTTCTTGCTTGATTGGATTATTGCTGCACCTGAGTCTGCCTGACATGTATGTGGTTAATTATGAATAACTGCCTTAGTTTAATGACGATTTTCCAGATGGTTAAATCGCATTGAATGCAAATTATCAGTTTGGATGTTCATACTTGCAAATCATAAAGTCACTATAATTATCTCATTAATAATAGAAGTATGTATTCTCGCACCTACATGCCACCCTGATGGATGATGCCAAAGGTCATGCCTAGATGGGTAGACCAATGGGCACCAAGCTCAGGAATGAGAAGGTGGCCTATGATATTGAATGACTAACATGCACTATGAAGGGTGAACCTAGGCACCAAGCTCGGGATTGAGAAGATGGCCTTAAGTCATTGGCAAAAGAAACCCTAATGTGGGTATGCCAGGGTTAGGGCAAAAGTTGTGGAGAATGTTATACTAAAAAGTGTAAATTGGCTTGTTAATTAACTTCATTGTGATAATTAGATTGTTATCCATATGTGCAAACTTTTGCTTGTCCCCACATACCGGCATATTCTGATATGCTGACCTACGTTTTGTTTGTCGACGTTTTAGGTACAAGCTTGAAAAGGACAAATAGTAAAGGGGCATATATGAAATTAATTAAGAGTTAAAGTACAAAGGAGGATTAGTTAGAGTAGACTCCTGATGGGGATAGATGTAGATATCCCAGTTTTGAAAAAGGTATGCAAAGTTTTATTTTGTACTAGTTTTCAATTTCGTTGGTAAAATTTGATAATCGTTATAGATTAATTGTCGAACCTTTGATCCTGTTAATTGGGATAACGACACCGACCTTTTGGTCTCCCTTAATTGGGGGTTACCGAGAGGCAGGGTCGTTACAATTGGTATCAGAGCGAGGTTCCTCACTTAGTCTTTAATAATTATTAAATTTTACAAACTCTTTAGAACCCAAGGGAGTTATTAGAGGATTGCCTAAAAAACTGAGGTGTCTACAAAAGGATCATGTCCGGGGGCTGGCAATATTTTCCTCTGCACTGCTTGTCATAATATGAGGACTCCAAGATTGTGTGACTGTCTGGCCGATGTCTTGAGGATATGACTCAAAATAAGATACCTTTAGGACCCTCTCATCTTGTTCATCCCTTCTCAACTCAAATTCTATTAAGGACCTTAAGGACTAGGGTTTCCTCTCTTCTCCTCACCCTCTTGAGGTGTGAGTAAGGTTGATAAGGATTAAGGAATCCTCCACCAAATTAATAAAAAGCATGTAAATAAGATGTCATGGACATAAGTTTAATAGAGTAAGCATAAAATAATAGATACATGCTTAGGTCGTATGACATAAGTTGTCATTTTCCTTCGGAGAGACCTGAGGCTAGACCTTCTTGTTAGGAGGATGAGTAGAGAAAGTTAGTCTTGGAGGTAGAGATCTCCATTAAAAGTAGAGACCTAGCACATCCTCTAAGGATGATGTTAACCCTAACCCTAAGTGGAGGTTAGAAAGAGAGATGACATGATGAGTTAGATGTCATGGTTGACTAGGTGTTTGGAGGGGCATGCCTTTGGATTTCCATATGAGCCATGAGAAGTTGATGACCGAGTACCTTTGGAAACCCAACCCTGGGAAGGGTCGTGCATGTTTGAGAGAAAGATAGCTCCTTCGTGGATGAGGTTAGAGAAGAACCTATAGAAACCTTATGGGCTATTGCAAGTAGGATATAGCTTACACCCAGAATACATCAGTAGTATGAACAATAAGTTAAACCGAGGCCAGAAGGACAGGATAGATGTATTATTAGATAAGCATAAGGGTCTATGGATAAACATGAGCAAACATAAGTTTGAGCATAAGTTTCACCTACGTAGAGGTATGCTTGTGAGCTTGAGCCTTCATGAATAAAGGACCTCTAGTAGGAAGGATGGATGTGGAGTTAGTTCTGGAGAGAGAAAGTAGGACCCAAGCAAAAAGGTTGGAAGCTTTGATTCCAAGACATGAGTAACAATGGGGAATTGAGGATGATGCGACCTAAGTGGATGATAGGGGTTGCCTCATGCTTGATCCTTGGAGGCTGATGATATCTTAGTTGCCTTTAGAGGAACCAAACCACATAGAGAGGATGATGTTTTTGGTACCTATGTGCCTATGGTATAAGTGTTTACCTACTGAGATGACACAAAGAGTGCCTTAGAGGAGGTTTAGGTAACCCGTTGTGAGGCTTTGTACCTAGTTGGTTGTCTTTTTGGAGGACCCAACTCTGAGTTGTTACTCATATAAAAGGATCATGCGAGTACATGACATACCTTGGACATGCTTGATTAGTAGATTAAGAGATTGAGCATGCAGTTGGACACCCAAAGGTGGACCTAGGGTTCCTAGGCCTAAGAGGGGAAGTAGTGTATTTGATGCTCATGATGAGATTTGAGTCTCTATAGTTTCGAGCATGGCACTCCTCATGTGTAGAGGTAAAGCAAACCCCTTAAGTTAAGGGAATGTTTGATGAACCCCTCACAACTAAGTTGATCTAATGTTGAGGAGAGAGAACAAGCATGACCTAGCATGGTTTAATAGGTGGTCAGCTTGTGCCTTAGTAGCTGTTGGGTTAGGCATGCTCATGGGAATGAAAACCCTAAGGAAACTTGTGACCTTTTTTATCAAGGTGTAGTTTCCTTCCATCCTGGGAGAGGGACCCTTTTGTAGGGTGTATACCAATTTTGTTGTTTTTGAGGTAACCTAAAGAGGTTTCATAGGATCTTGAGAAGCTAAGTGAAAAGTACATGGCATGAGAATGAACCTGTAGACCCATAGATTACCGTCTCTACATGCATGTGGATGTGTTACATGAAGGTAACCGGTATGGGGCCTGACCAAGGTAGGTAGCTCTCCATGATCCCTATGAAAGGATGAAAGATAGCCCAAGAATGCAGAGAGAGATGATGAAGGCTTGGGTAAGGTTCTATGTTGGACATGTACTAATAGAATCCTAAGTCTATCCTAGGGTCAGGTAGGAATAAGACTGATGGAAGAAGGAGTTGTTGGGTTTTAGGGGAGGGAGAGAAGGAAGTGGAAACAAAAATTTTCTCCTCCCCAAACCCAAAACAAGGAAACGCATCAACATCTATACAATAGGAAAGGATGGTTTGTGGAATCATACCTTGTCCCGAGGCTTTCTCGGAGACAATACCTCGCGGCTTGCGCGGTCTTCACCTCTGGTCTTGGACGGTGTCTGTGCAGCTCCTGGTCGCACCGGGACTGACGACTCCTAGTCTCACTAGGACTGTCAGGATTGACAGTTGTCCTCCGAGCGGCAGAAATCTCCCGCCTCTAAAGTAGTCCACACGGACCACCTGGAACTCCAATCTCCTTGTCTCACAAGGAATTGGAAGTTGTCACACCCTCATGTCAGCATACTAGTCACTGACACACTCTCCTGTCACTAGTTGCTTTCTGTAGTTGTCTTTCCCTTGCTGTACCTCCCTTATCAGGTAGCACTTGCTCGGGCTCTCTCGGTTACCAAAACCAAAGAGAACGACAACTTTACAGAGCAACTGGTTGCATTGTGTTGTTCTCTAAGAAGCCCCCAATACCCCTATATATATAGGAGGGTCATGGGATAGGGTTCTCTATCTCGGGCAATGCAGGACTAAAGTAGGAGTAGAAGGGTTCAAGATTTTCCAAAAAAACAACCAACTGTGCAACCTGAACCGATCGTTTCATTTCTGAAACGGTTGGTTGGGGACATGAGCCTGTCAGTTGACACCTCAATTGATCAGTTGGGACCCATGAAATGGTCGGTTCACTTCTGAACCAGTCGGTTCGTGGTCCTGGTAAGTTCTAGATTGACTTTTCTTCTTTTGTTTCTAATTGGTACCTATTACCAATCCTTGTTCCAATCAAATTGGGCAAGTGAAATGAAAAGAAATTTCTCACCAATCCTACTTTCACAAATTGCTCGGTTGGACCAGTTGAACCGATCGTTTCAACACTTGAAGCAATCATTTCACCCTGTCCATGAGTCGATCGACTCACCACCTAAGACGATCGGTTCACCAAGCTCAGCTGATCGGTTCATCACATGAGCCGATCAGTTGGGAGTGTAGATTGTGCAGAATTAGTCAATTGCAGTTTCAATCAATCTGATACTCCAATCAATGTGTCCAACACCTTGAACATTATGACATTGAGCTATTAACTAATAGAGTGTTTAATTGAACTACTAAACTCCTTTAGAAATCAATCTAAACATTGTTTGTGGACAAAACTCCTCTTCTAGGTTAAATCCTATGTGTGTGACCCTGCAGGTCCATTTCACATTGGCAGTGAAAATCCATAACATTTATGACTTCACAAGCAAAGAGCGGTGCCTAGTCACACATCAGTGCTACCCAAGTGAAATAGAAAGTTGGAGAACAACTTTCAATCGTACAATCTGTGAATGTTGTTATAGTGAATGTATAATTCCTTTGTCACTGATATCCTAAATGAAATCGAGGCATGGAACGGTCATCCTGTCAACGTTCATTCACTTTCTTGATCTCAGAGTAGATTGTAAGAGATATGTATGACATCAATATCACATACTGATTCACACAAGCATGCACGCCTTTCTCAATCCTACTCATCAAGTGGCCATGGATATAAAAATCCCTCAGGAGGGACAAATCCCATATCTATCACTCACCCCTCAAAAGCCGCATGTGTCAAAGCCACCCAATCATCACCTTTATAACAACCCATGTTTCAGGACTGTGTTTGATGATGTCAAAGTGTGCCCAACGACATGTGTTGAGTGTAGTGATTTTAGTTCAAAGAATCACAGTCACCACCATCACTGTGAGTACTGACTGTGACTACCATGTCATGGTCCCATGTGTCAAACTCACGGTGGGTCTGTCCGGTACACTTTTTCTCTAACAAGTACCTATGTGTTTGGTTTGATATCTCTATATCATGACTAATGAGATTTTTTCATCAACCAACACCACAATCTAGCCTTGTGTGTCATTGTTGTCTATCTACCTTCCACAATGACATCCGACTAGGGACATAACAAGAATGTACAAACTCTTAGCATCTGTATGATCTCATCATCCAGGTCCTCAACCTGAAAGCATACGTCATTGAGTATTGTCATTCTCTAGACATTCAATCTGTTCTATCACTATCTCATATGATTGAACCAGAAAAAATTGGAAGCTTGCCTTTGATGTTTATCAAATCAATCTTAATGTATCCCACCAATCATCCCATGATTGGCTCTCAGGGCATACATACCAATAGGAGTTGCCTAATTCTCTAGTTGCACATGACCATAGGGTCGGGAGGTAACAACTATCATTGTTTGAGGGCCATGGGTTAGGAGATTGATCACCTTCATGAACTCATGGGACCCAAAGGGCATATGAGTAGGGCACTCTGTGGATGCATAAGGGAAAAGAGATGAGCCCAAAAGTGTTGACACCCTATAGACCTAGAGGAGATGATATATCAAGGATTGTGTGGTGACCCAAGTAAATTCCAGATCAGTTTTCCATGGAGGTAAATTTTGATATCGTGATGTTTGTAGAGACATAAGTGGCACATTTCAACTTAGATTTGAAAGTGTACTGGCAAGGTGGGCTGTAGCATCTCTACTCTTGGAACATGAAGAACTATGTATTTGGACTGTAGCCAAATGCTTATTTCCTCTTGTTATGGGAGTGAGATATAGGACAGTACGCATGCCATACCCCAAGGATAAAGATGATGTGAGTTGAAACATTGTCACAAGGTCTAAGGATAGAGATGATAACATACCTTTGTGGAGTGAATGATACATGGATGGTTTACAAACACTAAGAGTATTAAGGAAATCATCTTGTGAGGATGTTTTATCTTGAACTAGGTGGATTTTTTTGTAAGTGTTACTAGGAACCACAAGGTGGAGTTTGATAATTAAGAGGATGAGCTCAGAGTGTCCCTGATGAAGATAGACTTAAGAGTTTGAGATGATATGGTAAGTATAATACATGGAGGTATATGTCCTCAACAATACCTAACACCTAAGGATAAGAAGTGGTAATCAATGCTCTGGTTGAGATATAGCTTCCTAGTTTAGCTGGAAGCTAGAAGAAGTTGAGGTTGCTAGGCTAACCTTAAGTTGTGAAAAGGGGATAAGTTTGGCTAGCACCCAGATGTATCAATAGTTGTTAATCAAGTAAATGATTGTTTGGTTGCCAGTCTAGTCTGCGATATAATGAAAGGATGGTTGTTGAACCTCAGATGTACTTCTTTGGAAAGGAAAGTGATGAAACCCTGATGAGAGTGGTTTAGGGTTTCCGAAGTATCGATCTTGAGGAGTCATGACACACCAGAAATCATTGTTTTAAGATCACCAAACACTGTGATACTACAAAGATAGTAAGTGATAGTAGCACTTTAGCTGCTTAATGTGAAGTCGCATGTATCATGCAAGCCAGGAGGTGAAGTACGAACACCAATAACCCTATGCATGGATATAAAGTATAAAGAGTTCCTAAGAGGGAATGGGAGTTCATCACTGTAGATGTTTTGAGTCTCCCCTAGACCAAGGAAGGTCAATATGCAAAATGGGTTATGGTAGATCACCTTACCTATATGACATGAGAAAGAAAGAGTACTATTAAGGGACAGATCCAGTTGAACTACATATGAGAGCCAGATGGTTCAACTACAACATGATGCGAGTTCAAAAGTTCTTGAGTAGGACCTAAAGGTTCACTTCCATAAGGTGGAAGCAGATGCGTGAAGAACTCGATGTTAGTACAGTTTATCACCCCTTACTAATGGTTAGTATGATCCAGACTAGAGGGTCTGATGAGAGCATGTGTGATCATTCAGGGTGATACAAAGAGACAGTTCTTAAGATGTGATGATAACCAACATAGCCTTTATCGGGATGCAAGAAGTTCTAGAAGGAGGTTGTGTCGGTCACCACTTCATTAAGATGATGTTAGAGAAGGAGGCCTCACGAAGGTCAGAAAAGAACCAAAGTGGGAGTAGATGAAGTCACTTTGATTATGCAATGGCTGAGAGAGAGAGCCCAGAGATGACATGAGTCATGAGCTGATGCAAAGCAGACTGACATGCAGTTCACTATAGGAAAGTATGTGATGTGAAAATCCGACCCCTCTAAGCTACGGCTAAGAAAGCTGAGTCCCCGATATATGGGTCCATTAGAGATGGATTGGTGGAGATGGTTAGGTTTAACCTTACCCCTCAAAATAACATGATGTATAATGTGTTCCATGAGTCTGATCTAGAGCACTATGTGAGGTACCCAAGCCATGTGTTGAGCCCTAAACCTATTCAACTTTATGAGAGGTTGAAATGTCTTGCGGCACCTATGAGGGTATGATATACCAAGGTAAGAAAGAACTCATATGGAAGAATATGAGATGATGAAGGTTCTTGGGAAGCACCATGGAAAGGGTAAAGCCACATGGGAGCCCTGATGGACATAAGAAAGGATTATCCTATTTGTTTGCTTGCTTGATGGAATTTTGAGGACAAAATTCTTATAAGAGGGGAAGGATGTTACAACCCCAATTTTGGGTTCATTTGCTGAGAAATGTAATTTCTCATATTAAAGATAAATGAACAAATAATGATGTCTTTGATTGAATACATGAATTTCGTTACAATAAGCCTTGATGATTGCTTTGTGGGCTTTATTGGCTATTGGGCCCAAATAATAAGAAAATTCAATTAGTAAATGAATAATTAAATATTTGAGAAAAGAAAAATGTTGAAACCTATAGAAGGAAAATCCAAAGAGGGATTTCGTTCCTCTTGGGTTCCAAGGAGTCCAAAGTTGCATAGAGAATGCAATAAGAAAAGTAAAAGGTCAATTAAGTATTTCTTTATTAAGAAAGAAATTGAAAATAGTGATAAATGTGGGAAAGAAGTGAAAAGAGGCATAATTGGGTTACCACTTGGTGGATTTTCATATCCATTAGATTTCTAATATTAAAAAGAATTCCAATAAGGAAAATAAAAGAAAAATAAAGAGAAATCCTCAAAAAGAGATATTTAAATGAAGGAATAAAAAGATATGGAGAATATGTGAAAGAGACATAAATAAAAGGATAAAAGCAAGTAGATATTCCCCAATGAGGGAATCCATGCCTTGAGGATTTGTTGAGGTCCAAGGGACCCAAGATAAAAATATAATGGCAAAGGGAAAAGGATTAGTAAATTAATTTGGTTTAATTAATGAGATAACTTGGGAGAGAAGGAAGACTTCTCATCCCGTGCAATTTGATTGCCAAATTTTTTATATAGTTAGATAATACCAAGGCAAACCTTACCTTAAAATTTGAGTTAAAAATGAGCAAGGGTTTGGGAGATACGAATTTCTTAACATTTTGCCAAAATTAGTAAATTATTCTGAAATAGGGAAAATAGGTTTCCTTTTGTTAGAATGCGTGCTTTGAGGACCGTTGAATCTCAATCCAACGTTCGTCGCTCATCTCCTAAGTCCCACATGGACTGGGAAGTTGCAAGTTACAGGGAGGATTTCCCTCTCCGATTTCCTTGTGATCCAGGGTAACTGCGAGCCAACAATGTTTTCCATTGAATTCGGGAGACTTTCCCAAGTTGAACAAGCCTGACTTTGTGGGGCTCATGCGCTGGAAGGGAGTTTTCCCCAAACCTAGATCGCACACCAACCCTACCTATATAAGGAGGGGGCTACCCATGACACCCACAAGTACACAGACCATCTATGCAAGTGCGAGGGATGACAATGTGTGGTCTAGCACGTTCTATTGGTAGAAACACCTCAACCTTCACCTTCAACCTGGTGTCGCTTCCCGTCGGAGAGGGGGGCTTCTTTGACCCGTCAACTGAAGTCGACACTGGTGAATCCAAGGGCACCCTCTAGTTCAGTGGGTCTTGGCGGTGGTGCGGTGGTCTCCAATGGTGGTTGGGGGAGTAACTTGCCCAGAGTCAACCCTGAGGTTGACCGCGGTAAGCCTGGATCGCGAACTAGGGGAAACGCGAGCTTGAAGATGATAAGCGGCGCTTTTTCTAAACTACCCCTGTGGCGTCTTCAGTAAGGTAAGGGAAGGCTTGTCCTTTGGCTCCCTTTTAATCGCAAGATAAGGTGCGTACATCCCTAGCCGTTGGATCCTGAGTGGACCAGTGGGCCACAAATCTAATGATCCTATTTTTTTTTCTGTAAATTGCTAATAATGAATAGAAAGGGATTTTCTTACAAAAAAATCATATCTTGAGCTAGAAAACTCGGATGAGAAAAGTTTATACATGAAAATTGATCAGAAAAATATGAGGAATAAGTTAAAAATGGTTTTAAAGCCTAAGTCTATCTCCTTTAACATAAATGTAGTATTTTGATAAAAAAGGTGTTAATTTGTGGTTAGAAACCCTAATTGTTAATCAAGGATAGTTTCAATATTGCAATTGGGTTAATTCAAGCATGGTTAACTTGTTGAATGATAAATATAGACCTTAACCTATTTTGAAGATGAAATTGCAAAGTTTAGGGTTTAAACCTAATATGATGATTAATATGCTTAGAAACCCTAAGTAAGAGAAAAAGAAAAAGAAAAGTGATTATAATCCAAAATTAGGGTTTCATGTTGATGATCTTCGGATCTTAATGAAAAATAGGACGAGATAATTAGGTTTTTATGTATATTTTGATAAAATTAAAGTAAAAATGGTAAAAAGAAAGTGAAACCGTAATTATGGTCAAAACCCTAAAAAGGGCTAGTAACCCTAGGGCTCGATTAGGCCTATTAGATTTGAATACCATGATCCATGATAGAAAAATATTGGATGTATATTTCAGGACTAAATTGTGTGCTTTCTTACTTGATTCTGGATTACTTGCTTGATTGGATTATTCATGCACCTGAGTCTTCCTGACAGGTATGTGGTTAATTATGAATAACTACCTTAGTTTCCTGAGGATTTTATGGATGGTTAAATCGCATTGAATGCAAATTATCAGTTTGGATGTTCATACTTGCAAATCATAAAGTTACTATGATTATCACATTAATAATAGAAGTATGTATTCTCGCACCTACATGCCACCTTGATGGATGATGCCAAAAGTCAGGCCCAGATGGATAGACCAATGGGCACCATGAGTGGTGACCCCAAGCACCAAGCTCGGGAATGAGAAGGTGGCCTATGATATTGAATGACTAACGGGCACTATGAAGGGTGACCCCAGGCACCAAGCTCGGGATTGAGAAGGTGACCTTAAGTCATTGGCAAAAGAAACCCTAAGGTGGGTATGCCCGGGTTAGGGCAAAAGCGGTGGATAATGTTATACTAAAAAGTGTAAATTGGCTTGTTAATTAACTTGATTGTGATAATTAGATTGTTATCCATATATGCAAACTTATGGTTGTCCCCACATATCGACATATTTTGATATGTTGTCCGACCTTTTGTTTGTCGGCATTTTAGGTACAAGCTTGAGAAGGACAAACAGTTAAGTGGCATATGTGAAATTAATTAAGAGTTAAACTACATTGGAGGATTAGTTAGAGTAGACTCCTGATGCAGATAGATATAGATATCCTAGTTTTGAAAAAGGTATGCAAACTTTTATTTTGTACCAGTTTTCAGTTTAGTTGGTAAAATTTGATAATTGTTATTGATTAATTGTCGAACATTTGATCTTGTTAATTGCGATAACTACACCGACATTTTGGTCTCCCTTAATTGGGAGTTATCGGGAGGTAGGGTCGTTACATTTCCTATGTTCCTCAGCAAATCTAATAAACTGATCAAGACCAGAAATAAACTCTGGGGTGCAGCGATTGTGAATGGACACCCCTGATCTATCCATTCTATGATTAAAGAGAAAACAAGTGTATATTACAACAAGATTAGGGTCTAGGGTTAACAGATTAGAGTTTAAGCATGGTTAAAACTTTAGGGTTTAAGGTCTTAGATATAATTAATGGTTAAAACATCCTAAGTGAGATTAGGTGTTCAAGAATAGTCCCAAACTGGGGACTATCCAAGATTTACTCCTATTGAGTAAATCTTGGACGGGTTTCTAGGCCAAAAAATACATGTGCTGTCATTCTTATATATAATAAATGTGTACCACCTATCCCATTCTTGAACACCTAATCTCACTAGTAAGTGTATAATGTGTATTGAGTTTTCAAGAAAATTTTGGCAGCATTTCCCTGTTGTTCTCCAAGCACATATGTACTTAGAGAACAAATGGGGAAATGCTACTGAAATTTTCTTGAAACCCAATACACATTATACACTTACATCCTAAGTGAGATTAGGTGTTCAAGAACAGTCCCAAACCGGGGACTATCTAAGATTTACTCATATTGACTAAATCTTGGATGGGTTTCTAGGCCAACAAATACATGTGTTGTCATTCTTATATATAATAAATGTGTACCACCTATCCCATTCTTGAACACCTAATCTCACTAGTTAGTGTATGATGTGTATTGGGTTTTCAAGAAAATTTTGGTAGCATTTCCCTGCTGTTCTCCAAGTACATTTGTACTTAGAGAACAAATAGGGAAATGCTACTGAAATTTTCTTGAAACCCAATACACATTATACACTTACATCCTAAGTGATATTAGGTGTTCAAGAACAGTCCCAAACTGGGGACTATTCAATATTTACTCCTAATGAGTATATCTTGGATGGGTTTCTAGGCCAACAAATACATGTATGTTGTCATTCTAATAACTACAATCCTAGTTTCATCATTCATATTCTAGGTTTCATGTAACATCATTTAATCTAGGTATCATATTCTATAACATTGATTTTGACATTTTTAGTGTCCATGCATGTTCATTATCAAGATAAATATTGCACAAAAATTAGTATAACCTAGGGATGGAGAGATTCATAATTTATTTCAAAATTTCAAACTTGCTCAATCATTATCATCAATCTACATCATACAATAGGGATTCATGTAGATGTTAGGGCGACACATCACTACAAAATAAGAGATTTAACATTAGGATTTTAATATATCTGATAGATTGATCACAAGATTTCAGCAATATAGTTAACAGAAGATTATGGTGAAATGTGTATTAGGGTTTTAACATTTGGGTTTGAATATCTTATTTCAACATGCATCAAAATTTATAGAATTAGGTCAAGCATTAGTATTCAATTGCAAATGTATCTTATTCTTCCTTCTCCCTCCTTACCAAATGGATAAAAGCAAGGCCACGACCGTGTGGGCTGGCCACGACCATGGCTGTGCTGGTCGACCACGGTCGTGCTGGCCAACAGGGATTTGGCCATTTATCAGTTGCAACTGGTTAACCTATTGTGAATGTTGGAGTCTGTGCTCCCAGGATGTTCTGTGAGTAATGATATAAAGTGGTTCACCACCATGCTCCTAAGTTCATTCTCATCCATTATATAGTTGCCTTCACTGTTTTGGAATGATACAATGGTATTTTTCCTTCTTCTTTGATTCACATAGGCATGGTAAAACATAGAGTTTGAGTCCCCATTCCTGATCCAATTGATATGTGCCTTTTGTTTTAGGACCTCTTCTTCCAACCTTAAAATGGTGTTTATCTCCTCCTGCATGTCTAGGCACATATTGTCCGTGACGGGATCATATTGCTCTGCCAAGCTCATTTGTAACATATTGATGTTTCTCATCAGTCTTTCCTTATGATAGTGCCTTCTCTATTGTTCATCTTTATCCTAGTTCATAAGTTGTCATTTGGCTACGTCTATGACTTCAACGAATGGTCAATTGGGTGACCAATAGTTCTTTAGGTCATTTTCGAACCCCTTCTATTTGTTCCATGAGGTTTTTATGGTGAATCTTCCCACTTGATGGTTCTTTTTAACAATTCTAACGAATAGCAGGCAATGGTCTGAACAGAGCCTCAACAGATGTTCAATTACAACATTGGGTAATTAAGGGGGAATTTGATATTAGTAGTAGCTCTATCCAATCGTTCTTGAAGGTAGCCATGTTTATATGTAAATTTCATACCAGACAATCCAAGATCAGAAAGACATGCTTCTAATAGCATGTTACTAAACACCTACACTTCCTTGTAGTCATAGTGAATGCTTCCACTCTTTTCTCTAGGATCCAAAGTTGTATTAAAATCACCCAGCACTAACCAGGGTTCAGCATACCTTTTCCCCATATCCACAATGTGTTTCCCAATGAATCTGCAAACCATGATGTGAGGATTAGCATAAATGAGCATAACAAGAACTTGATTATTCACCCTGCAAGTTATGAACTGGCGATGGCAATTCATCATGTGTACCTCACAGTCCCTGTGTCTCCAGCACACCCAAATACCTCTAGAAAAGCCCCTAGCCTCCACTCAGAAAGACTTTTTGATACCAATCTTCTTAATAGTATTGAGAGCTCTAACCCCGCTAATCTTGGACTCAACAATGGCCTCAAATTTTGGTTTCCTGGTCATAACAATCACCTTTAAAGTTCTGTATGTATCATCCTTACCCATTCCACGAACATTCTAATATAGGACGTCAACCATAGGAAAAATGGAGGAGATGTTGCACAGCCTGTTAGGCTGTTTTGGCCACCTTGGTTGCCTAATTTCCATCCAGTTCTACAATATGTTCTACCATTAACCTAGGGCTCGTCCTCTTCAGTGCAGTTCTTGGGGTGGTCCCATGTTTTTTTCATTCTCGATCTGCTCCCTTTTATCTTTGTACTACAGCTGCTGGATCCAGATGCATCCGTTGTTTTTGACTTATTGTTCTTCCTGCATCCACCATGAAGATCAATGTCTTATGATGACTCAATGGGTGATGTACAACCTTCATTTATTTCTCCTGTAGGCATAACACATGCACTCTATGTATTATTAGTTACAACCTTGCTATAGTCCCCCATATCATCGTTGGTATCAACATGATCTATTTCCACTACTTTGTCCATGTCTAGTTTAGCCACCCTATGGTCCTCATTGCCCTTCTCAGCATTGTCACTTTTAGTCTCTGACTGTTTCCCATTTAGTACAATAGGAATCTGCCAAGGTTTTCAGTTTCTTGGAAGTTACACAACTAGTTGATTCTCCTTCGCATTCTCCTAGTGACAACACTCAAGTAGAAGATTATCATTTTTTTCCACAGAAATGGTCTAGACATAGACATCTTTGAAATCCCAAAAATAGCTAAGAATTGTCTTGATCTAGATCAGAGTAGCATGAGAGAACAACAACAGGGCGTCGGTAAAGCAAACATGATCGATAGTCAGAGCTGTTTTGGGTAGCCTGAATGGTTTCCACCTCTTCTCCTTAACTTCCATCTAAATCATCTAGCTAAAGCATTTAAGACATAGAACAAATAGGTATGGCGATAGCAGGTCATCTTGTCTTAGTCCCCACAAGGCTTGAAATGATTTCGTCTGCCTACCATTCCATATAATGGAGGTAGTTCTGCTTGATTATGAGTGCATGATATATCTCTAGATATTAGGTGGTAGGCCTACATGTTTTATTGTATCTACAATGAATAACACTTCAACATATTGTATACCTTTGAGAGGTCAACTTTAATGGCCATGGTCTTGGCCCCTCTCTTTCTCTTCATCTTATGGATTAGTTCATGTACTAGAGTGATGTTATCAGTAATACGTCTTTTGCCTATGAAGCTACTTTGTGCCTTTGAGATCCAACTAGGTATGTGCAGTTTCAGTCTCTCTAGAATAATATCCAAACAAAGTTTCAAGATGATATTCTTCATGGAAATCGGCTGTAACTTATCACATCTTTCAGGGTGTGCTACTTTGGGTATTAGTAGTATAGTGGACTCACAAGCTTTTACTGGTAGTCTATGCCCCTCAAAGGTTGATTTCACAAATTCATGAACCGACTGTCCAACTATACTCCAGTTCTTTTAAATAAACAAGTCTAAATCGCCATCATGACTAGACGCTTTGGATGGGTTTATAGACTTAAATACTTCCCATGTTTCCTCCATCGAGGGAACTGCACTGATAGCATTGAGTTGTGCTTGGTTGAGCCTCCTGAACATAGAAGGACAACTGGTTAACCTATTTAAAATGGGGGAGTCTATGCCACCAGGAAGTTCTGTGAGTAATGATTTAAAGTGGTTCACCACCATGATCCTCAGTTCATTCTCATCCGTTATATAGTTTCCTTCACTATTTCTGAGTGAGACAATGGTAATTTGTCTTCTTCTGTGATTTACATAGGTATGGTAAAACTTAGAATTCGAGTCCCCATTCTTGATCCAATTGATGTGTGCCTTTTGTTTTAGGTCCTCTTTTTCCAACCTTAAAATAGTGTTTATCTCCTCCTACATGTCTACGCACATATTGTCCGTGACGGGGTCATACTACTCCGTCAGGCTCATTTGTAGAATATTGATGTTTCTCATCAATATTTCCTTGTGATAGCACCTTCTCTTCTGTTCATCTTTATCCCAGTGCATAATCTATCATATGGTTGTGTCTAAGGCTTCAAAGAACGGTCGTTTGGGTGACCAGCAGTTCTTTAGGACATTGTCGAACCCCTTTTGTTTGTTCCATGAGGCTTTTGTGGTGAGTCTTCCCATCTAGAAGTTCATTTTAACAAATTTGAGGAATAGTGGGCAGTGGTCTAAATAGAGCCTCGGTAGATGTTTGATTACAGCATTGGGGTAATTAAGGATGAATTTGATATTAGTTTTAGCTCTATCCAGACACTCTTAAAGGTAGCAATGTTTATATGTAAATTTCATACCAGATAATCCATGGTCAAAAAGACCTGCTTCTAATAGTGTATTGCTAAACACCTCTACCTCCTTGTAGTCATAGTGAGTGCTTCTACTCTTTTGGCTAGGATCTAGATTTGTATTATAATCACCCTGCACTAACTAGGGTTAATCATACCATTTCCCCATATCCACAATGTGTTTCCAAATGAATTCGTGAAGCATTATGTGAGGATTAGTGTAAATGAATGTAATAAGAACTTGATTATTCAGCCTACAGGTTATGAACTGGAGATGGCAGTTCATCATGTGTACCTCATAGTCCATGTGTCTCCAGCACACCCAAATACCTCCAGAAAATTCCCTAATCTCCACCCAGAAAGACCTGTCGAAACCAATCTTCTTGATAGTATTAAGAGCTCTAACCCCACTAATCTGGGGCTCAGCAATGGCCACAATTTTTATTTTCCTGGTCATAACAATCTCCTTCAAAGTTCTGCATGTATCGTCATTACCCATTCCACAAACATTCCAATATAGGATGTTAACCACAGGAAAAAAAGGAGATGTTCCACAGTCTGTTAGACCGTTTCGGCCACCTTGGTTACCATATTTCCATCTAGTTCTGCAATCTATTCTACTAGTAACCTCAGGCTCGTCCAGATCAGTGCGATTCTTGGGGTAGTCCCATGTTTTTTTCATTCTGGCCCTGCTCCCTATTATCTTTCTGCTGCAGTTGATGGATCCAGATGCATATGTTGTTTTTGACTTATTGTTCTTCTTGTGTCCACCATGAAGATTACTGTCTTGTGATGACTCAATGGGTGATTTATAACCTTCCTTTGTTTCTCCTGTAGGCATAGCGCACACGCTTTGTGTATTATCAGTTACAACCTCACTATAGTCCTCCATATCATCCCTAGTCTCAACATGATCTATTTCCTCTACTTCATCTATGTCTTGGTGAGCCACCCTATGGTCCTCACTACCCTTCTCAACATTGTTGCTTTTAGTCTCTGATGAACACCTGAGTTCTAGGTCGCGTCATTTTTCCTTCACATAGTTGATTCACTTTTAAAAATTATCTCATTTTTCACATTTAGCCTAAAATTATTATTTATTCTAAGTGATATATAATTATTTGCAATCATATTACGTCTATCAGGTCATGCAATACTTTTGTTGAAACTTTCTTATTATATTGAATGATTATATCTTTATCATCAAAGAGGTGTATATCATTATAGGGGCTTCCTTTGTACCCTACTTTTTGTTAATGGTTTAGGGGGAGAAATTTGATACATTGAATTAGGAAACCATTTTTATTTAAAGTTATTACTATGTCTTAATGTATCTATAATTCTCAATATAAAATTTGAAGCAAAAATTTCCTACCTACAATCGAGATGCATTCTCTAACTATAAACTGGTTGTATTACTTAAGAAATAGATGTTATGTTCTATACAAGTAAAATAAAAGTGTTATGTTCTCAAGAGCAGAAAATGTAGTGGAAACAAAGACAATTCCTGAGAATCTTTTTAGTAGTTTCCATTTAATGCAAAAATAACACATTATGGTTACAAGTTTCTATCTTATCATGAATAAGATCCAACAATTAAATTGAATCAATCGATATGGGTCTGACCTTCTAGTCTAGTTTGTTTTGGAATCTATATTGAATACAATAAGAACTCTTTTTTTGAGATCCAACACTTTGTGGCTCACCTCAGGATGCTTACAGAAGAACCTTATTTTCTATGGAAGATTGCAGGATTCATCCATAGAATGTCTATGGAGGAATGTCAAATTCTATTGTAGATGGGTATGGATCCTAAGGTCATGAAGGTAGGTATATTGACCCTAGGTGTCACCCCAGATTCACTTCTAGAAGCATGCATTATCCCACAGTATGGGTCATGCTCAAGAACGTGAGTTTTCATGGTGTTGACAAGTTGCATAGCATGTCCTTCTACAATGTAGATATTCTCCTCAATTTGTGTGCCACTAAGGAAGTTTCTCTTTTGAGTTAAATTCATTGTGTGAACTTTTCACCATGGTATCTATGTGAGCACTTGAACATGAGTGTCTCAAGTCACTACTATCCTATGCATCTCTCTCTTTCTTTCTTAGTTGCTCTTAAGGGTTTTTTGGAAGCAACAATGAGAAAATAATTTGTTCTATCTAGAGATCCTCCTTTCATATCATAGATATAAAGGAGTGGTGAGGGTAGGTTTTCCAAACCCTCATATAACCAGGCTACGGAATCCCTAACAAAATGAGGGATTTCATCATGCATCAGGTCCCTTGGAATTTATCACTCCATGATGCTGAATCTAAATTGAATAAAACCTTGTTTTGATGATGAGTAAACCATTCCAATTCTCTGTGTCTAATGCTTCTACTTGAGTCATTTCATATTAGGTATAGACACACTCCAAATGCCCTAACTTGCACATCTCAACTTGGAGAAAAGACAAGTCAAAGTCAATACAAATGCACATTTTTGGAATATGATGTAAATCAATGAGAATCATGTTGTAAGTCACTTGTAATGATTGTATGACTTTTAGTTAAGCTTAGAAAAAATTAGGAGAACTTAGATCAAATATTTAAACACTCAAATGCCATTTTCCAAAATTCACATCAAGTTGTTCATTGGTCGAGTTGTAAACTCGATCGATCCTTATTGGACTTTGAAAATGACTTTTGATCAGTCGAGTTTCCATTTCACAGAAATCGACTGATCCCTCAGCAAACCAAAATTGATTAAGTAGATTAGTTGAGTTACCCTAGGACAAACTCAACCAATGGCTGAAATTGGTCTTGTCGCATAGTGGGATCAATCGAGTTACCTTTATAGAAACTCGACCAATAGCACTGTATGAAAAAGTGTAGAAAAGTGTTTCTAGCCATTGTGGAATAGTAACAATTGAAAATATATCTTTTGCAAGACACAAAATGGCTAGTTTTCATTCTTAAGTGTTCCCAAAGGCTAAGAGCCATCCCCAACTATAAATAGGATCCCTTGAGCTTCATTCCATGGTTGAGCATTCAATGTAAAACTCTATATGAGGTTCCTAGTCTATATATGAGTGCATCCTACATCCTCCTATGTCTCTCTCTAAGCTTAATAGCTTGCATCGTCCATTTGAGTGAGTAGGATTGTAAGAGGGGTAGTCCTACATGTATGTCTTGTAAGGTTCTCACTTCCTCCACCTCCCAATCTCTCATTTCAACCATGAAGATGAAGATTGTGTCTCTTAGCTAAGAGAGGTGAAGAAGAGCAAGGGAAGGCATCCCTTGGTGAAGAGATTCAAGGATGAAGACTTAGATCAAGAGTGGGTAAGCCCTTGGTGAAGGAAGAAGACTCCTTTCTCAAGTATGTAAGTCCTTGGTGAATGCTTCTCTAAGTGATGGTGAAGTCAAAGGCTGAAGATCCAAGAAGAGTGGGTAATTCCTAGAAGGCTAAGGACTTGTGCAAGAGTGGGTAAGTCCTTGGAGAAGGCCAACAACTCATTGCAAAGTGGGTAAGTCCTTGGTAAGGTTGAAGACTCTTTGTATTGGATAGGTAAGTCCTTTGGAAGGTCATGTATTGTAAGTCTTATGAATGAATATAAGAGTGTAATGGTGAAGAAATCCTAGAGGATGGCCTCTAAAGTTAGTGGATTGACGTACTCCTAGTTTGGTGTGTGGAACCACTCTACATAGCTTGTCACTTGGTGCTTTTTTAATCTCTCTCTCCCTAGCTATGTATATTTTAGTTGCACTCAAATTTCCTATATAGAAACCTTATCTTGTGATATAGCTTGAAGGTCTAATGAATTTTGTTTAAGTGCATTCAGCTTTATTCACCTCCCTTTAGAGCATCCAATCTAGGATCCAACACATGAGTCCTTGTGTGATATTGAATTTCCTCTTTCCTTGAGCGAAAGGGATGGTCCCTAAATATTGGAAACCAATTTCCAAAGTTTAGATCCATATTTTATTCCAAGAACTAAATCCTTACTTTCAGGCCCCCAGATTTGTAACAATTGTAATTAATTCCAAATCACACTTTCTTTGAGATACTCTCAATGTGTGACCTTGTAGGCACCATATTGCCTAGAAATGGATTCAATATTCCATATTAAGATTATGTGTAATGAGTGGTGTCTAGGTACATGTCATTGCTACCCAGTTATTAGGATTAGTTGGATAAAACTAAATCGTCAATGACCAATTTTATTAAGTAAAAATGGTCCTTTTATCATAGATAACAGTATCACACATGAGGCATGGACATGTCATCATCATCACATTCTATCAAACTCATTTATAGATAAATATGAGATTTGTACACTACTATAGAAACAACATTCAGTGTCGCTTTTTTGGGCGTCAGTTATTTATGAAAACTGACGCCAATAATATTAGACGTCGGTTATTTATGCAAACCGACATCTATATTCGAAGACTAGCCAGACACGGGTATCGCTTTGTATTCAGCGTCGGCTGGTTATAACAGACCTACACCTACAATTTCCCGCGAAATCCAATTTTTGAGCGAAAACATTTTAGGTCACCTACAGCGTCAGTTTTTTAACTATTCACCGACGCCTATTTAAAATGAAAATTTGCAAGAAAAGTCCCACTTTCAATGTCAGTTATCCATCGATAACCGACGCTGATAATGGTTCCCGCCAAATAATTTAGGGTTAAGGTTGTCTAATTGGGCGTCGGTGTTTTACTATCAACCGACACTAAATCATAATAGGCGTCAGTTTTCTAGATAACCGACGCTGTTGACCAACTTAATAAACCTGATCACCCGGCTCTTCCCCTTTTATTCCTATTTCATCATGATATTGTTGTGCGGCTGCTCGTCGCCGCTCTCCTGAAATTGCCCGACGACCCCGCTGCTGCTCACCGCCGCTACTGCTGGTGCTTCTCCGCTCACCGCTGCCACCACTGCTGGTGCGCCGCTGCTGCTGGTGCACCTCTACTCACTGTCGCCACTGCTACTGGTGTGCTGCGTGCTGCTCTTCTCATTCCCAATGCCACTACTATTCGCCGCCCGCCGCTTTCCTCTCTCTTCTTCTTCCGCCACTACTGCTACCGCTCGCCGTCGCACTTTCCACGCTAGCTCTAGGTAGCCCTACCTCTTTGCTTGCTTCTCCCTAGCTATTTACCAACAGCAAGCACGACCATGGCTGTGTTGGCCTACCACGGCCGTGTTGGACAGCATGGCCGTGGTAGGGCAACACAGCCACAGTCGTGGTAGGCCAACACAGCCACGGTCATGCTTGCTGTTGGTAAGGATATGAACAAATTTTTATGTAATGCTTTATGTAAATCCTAGGATATGAACAAATTTTTTGCTTGCATATATTTGTGCTTCTAATCCTAATGTTTGACTTAATTCAGTAAATTTTGATGCATGTTGAAATAAGATTTAAACTTATCAATTCTAGCATCCTAATTTGATTTGATTAAACCTAACATTGATGAAACCCTAACATCAATTGTGATGAAACCCTAACATTAATTGTGATGAAACCCTAACATGTACATATCTATTATTGTGTTTGTTGGCCTAGAAACCCGTCCAAGATTTACTCATTAGGAGTAAATCTTGGATAGTCCCCGGTTTGGGACTATTCTTGAACACCTAATCTCACTTAGGATGTAAGTGTATAATGTGTATTGGGTTTTCAAGAAAATTTCAGTAGCATTTCCCTGTTTGTTCTCTAAGTACATTTGTACTTAGAGAACAGCGGGGAAATGTTGCCGAAATTTTCTTGAAAACCCAATACACATTATATACTTACTAGTGAGATTAGGTGTTCAAGGATGGGATAGGTGGTACACATTTATTATATATATGAATGACATCACATGTGTTTGTTGGCCTAGAAACCCATCCAAGATTTACTCATTAGGAGTAAATCTTGGATAGTCCCCAGTTTGGGACTGTTCTTGAAAACCTAATCTCACTTAGGATGTAAGTGTATATTGTGTATTGGGTTTTCAAGAAAATTTCGGTAGCATTTCCTCGTTTGTACATTGGTATAAATTAGAATGAACAATCACTAAATTATATATTGTTTGTATGGAGTCCGGCTTCATTGTAGATAATAGGAGTAAATCTTGGATAGGATGTAAGTGTATACCCTAATCTTGTCCTAATATATACTTGTTTTCTCTTTGATCATAGAATGGATAGATCATGGATGTCCATTCGCAATCGCTGCACCCCAGAGTTTATATCTGGTCTTGATCAGTTTGTTAGATTTGCTGAGGAATATAGGAAAAAACATACAGATAGGTTCTACTGTCCATGTAGGCATTGCGGTAACAACTTGAAAGTCAACACTGGTGAGGAAATCAAAAGTCATGCCATGTGCAACGGGATTGTACAAGGCTATACAGAATGGCACTGGCATGGAGAGATTTCAAACTCAAAACCAGTAGATGTCGATAGTAGTGCTTGGGTGGAAGAAGAAATTGCATCCGATGATGTAGATGTGAACGAACTAGTTCCAGTAGACATCATTGTTGTGATGCTGGATAGTTGTAGGGTAGAGCACACTGATCCACCTCCAATCTTTAGAAACATTGTGCATGATGTTGAGATACCGTTATATACAGGTTGTGCTAATTTTACGAATCTTAGCATTGTGTTGAGATTGTATAAGTTGAAAGCTAACAATAGATGGAGCAACAAAAGCTTCACTTCATTGTTGACTTTGTTGAAAGAAATGCTTCCTGAAGGAAACGAGCTGCCAATATCAACATACCGGGTAAAGAAAATGTTGTGCCCAATGGGAATGGAGGCCAAGAAGATACACGCATGCCTGAATGATTGTGTATTATTTCAAAAGGACTATGTAGATTTGAAAGATTGTCCAAAATGTGGTGCGTCACGGTATAAATTGACGACTTCAGGGGAGTCCAAAACTGGTTCTCCTGCCAAGGTGTTGTGTCTACCTATAATATCACAGTTTCAACGCTTGTTTGCAAATTCAAAAGATGTGAAGAATTTGAGGTGGCATGCAGATGTTAAGAAAAATAATGATGGGATCCTACGATATGCGTCTGATTCCCCACAGTGGAAGAAGATTGATCTATTGTACCCCAAATTTGGTGAAGAAGATAGGAATATAAGACTTGGGCTTTGTATAGATGGGATGAATCCGTACGGGACATTGAGCAGCCAACATAGCACTTGGCCAGTCATGCTTGTTATATAAAATCTTCCTCCCTGGCTGTGTATGAAAAATAAGTACATTATGTTGTCGTTGTTGATATCGGGCCCTAAACAACCCAAAAATGATATTGATGTTTATCTTGAACCTCTGATTGATGACTTAAAGAAACTTTGGGCTGAAGGTGTGATGACCTATGATGCTTCAGGAAGAGAGACATTTTGTTTGCATGCTATGTTGTTTTGCACTATTAATGACTTTTCAGCATATGGGAATTTGTCTGGATATAGTGTCAAAGGAGCTAAAGTGTGTCCTATATGGGAAGAAAACACTGATTCAATAAGACTAAAACATGGCGGCAAGACTGTATATCTTGGTCATCGAAGGTTTCTTTCAAAATTCCATCCGTATCGTAGGAAGCGCAAAGCATTCAATGGATGGAATGATGAACGGAGTGCACCTAAACCTATACCGGGGGATGTTGTTTATGAAAGAGTAAAAGACATTGTCAATGAATTTGGTAAGAAATTACAATGTAGTATGGCCACACGGAGTGACAATTCTTCATTCAAGAAGAAGTCAATATTTTGGGATCTTCCTTATTGGAGTTCTTTGACAATCAGGCATTGTATCGATGTAATGCACGTTGAGAAAAATGTTTGTGATAGCATCATTAGTACTCTGTTAAATATACCAGGTAAGACTAAAGATGGGATAAAATTCAGACTGGACCTACGTGAAATGGGAATAAGGTCAGAATTAACACAATTACGTGAAATGGGTAATAAAAGAACATACTTACCTCCCGCTTGTTACACATTGTCTAGAAAGGAGAAGAAAGCTTTTTGTGAATGCTTGGTAAATGTTAAGGTGCCACATGGTTACTCATCCAACATCCGTAGATTGGTATCAATGAAAGATCTGAAGTTGATAGGTCTTAAATCTCATGATTGTCACACTCTAATGCAACAAATATTGCCCGTGGCAATTCGATCTATATTGCCGAAGCATGTAAGGTTTGCAATCACCAGACTTTGTTTCTTTTTCAACAGTCAATGCAGCAAAGTTATTGACCATGATACTCTCGATAATTTGTAAAGAGAAGTGGTTGTTACCCTATGTCAGCTTGAGATGTATTTCCCTCCTTCGTTCTTTGATATCATGGTACATCTTGTTGTCCACTTGATTAGGGAAGTGAAAATGTTGGGACTAGTTTTCTTGCATTGGATGTATCCCTTTGAACGATACATAAGCGTTTTTAAAGGTGATGTTCGAAACCGTTATCGGCCTGAAGGGAGTATTATTGAAGGTTATGTGGCGAGAGAGGTTATGAATTTTTGCAATGACTTTCTAAGTGTAATAACACTCCTGTTAATGACAAGAATATCGAGGAAGGCAAAGGAATTTTGGGATCACGGGTGAAAGTAATCAGCCGTGAGTAGTTGGAATAAGCTCACTTGTATATTTTACACAACATGGATGAAGTTAGTGTTTATACCGAGGAACATACCAATTTCATCAAGAGACAACATCCTCGAGAAAGTTCAATGTGGCTTGCTAGAGAGCATAATAAGACTTTTAATAAGTGGTTTGAAGATAAAGTCTTACATCAACTATCTCAAACACCAAATGATATTACAGAAACTATCAAATGCCTCGCCTTTAAACCAAAACCAAATGTTATGTCTTATGAAGGGTTTGACATTAATGGGTTCACATATTACACAAAGCGCCAAGATGATAAGAGTGTCATCCAAAACAGTGGGGTCACTCTTCAAGCGTCGACTATGTATTTTGCAAGTGCAAATTATAAGAGTCCACGTGAAGCTAAAATGTCATATTACGATGTCATTGAAGACATATGGGAGTTTGACTACATAGATTTCAGAATTCCGCTCTTTAAATGTAATTGGGTTGATAACACCAAAGGAGTTATAGTGGATGAATTGGGTTTCACTTTGGTGAACTTTGAAAAGATTGGCGAGAAGGGTGAACCATTCATATTGGCATCACAGGCGAAACAAATATTCTATATCGATGATCCTACAAATGATAAATGGTCGGTTGTTCTTCATGGTAAAAGATAGTTCATTGAAGATCCTATAGATGAAGAAGAGTACTATGATAAGTATGATGACTCCAGTCCATTCTCAGTTGGGTTGCCAACTCCACAAAATATTGAAGCTAATGATGACTTATATGTGCACGGAGATCACAATGAAGGATTGTTAATTGATAAAAGATCACAATTTTAGAGGCATGTATGTTTATAACAGATCACATTATCTTCTAGTTAATACAAATGCTAAATGTTTGCCTTTTTCTAGTTAATAAAAATGCTAAATGTTTGCCTTTTTCTAGTTAATACAAATGCTAAATGTTTGCCTTTTTCTAGTTAATACAAATGTTAAATGTTTGCCTTTTTAATGACATTTTCAGATGGCTGACCATGATGAGCATGATGTCCATGATGAGCATGAAGTCCATGATGAGCATGTTGTCCATGAGAAGCATGGTGAGGATACCAATGTAAGTTCTAAAAACATATCCTATATTTCTATAAAATTCATTATCTTCTAGTTATGTCATATATCCCATATTTCTATATTGCACTAATTCAGTGGGTTTATTTTTGTTAAATTTTAGGTTGATGATGCACATGTACCCACTGAAGCACTGGAGCAACTTGATGCGCAACACCAAACACTTAACAAGAAAAGGGGCATCACTCTATTGAAGAAGTTAATAGCGCTAAGTGGTAGTGGATCCAAATTGGTTGTGGAGTTTGATAATGGAGGAAATGCAATTGGAGTGAACCACAATAATTTTGTAAACTATCTTGGGTGTGTCACTCAAAGCCATTCTGGTGTTAAGTATGATTATTGGCATAAAGTTCCTCAGGGGAAGAAAGACTTGAAATGGAAGGATTTAGGCGTGAGTTATTATTATTTGCAATTATATTTTGTAGATTACAAATTATATTATTTGCAATTCTATTTTTGGATACTAGCTAATAAGAATTCTATTTTACAGAATCTGTTTGCATTGGATGAGAAGCTGCATCGTAAAAGTGTGATGCAACGCGTTGGAAAGATGCTTAGGAACTATAGGACAAATCTCAACAGAGAATACATAAAAGATGGTGATAAGAAGAAGTCAACCCTTGAACAGTGGAACTTCTTGGACAAAGAAGATTGGGACAATTTTGATGCTTCAAGAAAATCTGAAGAATTCAAGGTATTAGGTGTCAATCCCAATTTAATTAATATACGTTGTATTCACCTATTCAAGATTAACATTTAGTGCTACTAACCAAATCATTAATTAGCATACTAACTAGGCCCTCAGTGATGCGCAAAAACCAAGACGTGCACTGAATGTGCATGACCACACTATGGGTCCAAAGGGCTATGCAAGCCTTCGCCAAAGACTACAGGCAGAGTCTACGGCTACTCAGGAGTCTGCTACTACTCAGGAGTCCACCACACCCATGCCTCGCCATGATATCTAGATAGCTGGGAGGCAAAACAAGAAGGGTGAAATAAAGAAGCCCGTTACTACTGAGGCGGCTGCGAAAATGTTAAAATATAATTCTTAGAGCAATCGTTTGAATATTGATTATTTGTGGTGTTAACTTACCAATTTCTGTTGATGGTGATTAGCGGGAGCTGCACGAGCAGAGAAAACAAGGCAAGTCATCCCTCAGGGCACAAGGGATGAATTGACAGTTTCTCTGGGTAACCCAGAGCATCCTGGACGTGTTAGGGGTGCAGGCGCTGGTGTGGGCATCAAACCATTCTTTGGGCCATCCCAACGCAAACCTAGAGTGGGACTTTCACAAGAAGAGGTAACCTATTCTTTTTTTAGATTGTTACTGCAAAAGGGAATTCATTAATAAGAAGCTAATGTTTCTTCTATCCATGTATAGGAGAATAAGAGAGTTGAGGCTATAGTTGCTAAGAAGGTCAATGATATAGTTGCTGAGAAGGTCAAGGAAGAAATAGTGTGGTGGCAGGCATCTCAGGCTTCCAATCAGCCTATGGAGACCCACTCTTCTCCTGATGCACAGACTGCGAGTAATCCTGGAGACGCATCGCCTAACATGTCTGCTGTAAGTATTGTTTATGACATTGTAGCTAGTCTTTTCAAGATGATATGTATATATGTATAACATTCTTTACGTATATTTGTAGGCATTGAAGCCATGCCGCTTAAGAATGCAACACTATGTTGTTGCAGAGGCGCAGGATTACCAGTCCCTTCCTGGGGCAATGTTTCAAGGGACTCCAATGCCGCAGGGCTACGTTCGTGTGAGCCTGATATGTGTATTACCCGATTGGAGGGAAGCTGCATTGCCATATGCTCACCCAGATATTGATACACTTGGTGAGGCAGTAGGCGGGGTGATATTATGGCCCAAAGCAGATGTCATCTACACTACTGAAATTGTAAGATAAATTTACATTACTTTAGATTGTTAATGTGTATATATGAGGTCAACTGATCTGAAATTATATATACAGGTTAAAAAGAAGACACCTGGAGCACCTAGGCCTCCACCTCCACTTCCTACATTACCAAGTTGGGTTCCAACTGACCTAAAATACCCGTTAGGTCCTACTTGTAGGGGAATGGCATGTTGGCTACGGGCACATAATATACATTGCCCTATAATTGTTTCTTTAGAAGCAGATTATGCAGGTCAATCATACGATAGCTCTTTATTTATACAAGATATTATTGAGCTGTTTATGTATGATTGGCTGAATACATCAATGATAGAGACATGGATAAGGTGAGATCTTGTTTATACATCCATATACCTTGTGTAAGATCCGGTGATCTGGTTTCTTATATATTAATGCATACGTAATACATGTTTTACAGCTACTTAGTCGGAGATCTATGCAAACAATTTGCATTTGATCATGTGGGTTTTTTTATTCCATCATTGATTAGTATGGTAGCTAAAGACCCTGATAGTGTTCAACAATACTGTATAGATGCTTTTACAATTTTTGATCAGCAAAAGAAGACGATAATAATAGCTCCATTCAATGTCAAGTAAGTTTACTTTATTTATAATTTGGACTTAAGAAAATTCCATTTTGATTGTGCATTTTAAGTTATTAATTTTTAACTTTTTTATCTCTAGAGGTAGACATTGGGAGTTACTAGTTATTGTCCCAGGGACGTTCACTATTTGTTATCTAGATCCTATGGGAAGTACATTGAACACTAAAATTGGACACATATTGAGAATGCCATTATTCTGGTGAGAAATACTTCATTTTTATATCCGTTAACATATGTCATTACATTACTATTTAATTATGCAATTTACTATGTTACATTAACATGTAGGGGTTTAGATGCATTCAAAAATGCTGGAGGAAATGTCCCAAGGAGAAAGAACCAACCAATAATTTGGGAGAACGTAAAAGTAAGTTTCCGACTCCAATGTATATATTATTTATCTGAATTGTGCTTAGTTGTATTTTTTTATATTTTGTATGTTTCAATTTATAGTGCGCTACACAAGACAACGGCTGGGCATGCGCATACTATGTGATGCGATTTATGCAGATGATTATCGGACATGCCGCATTGGATATTAATACCATACATGAGGTATTATATATAGTATCATTAGTTAGTATGAAATATATCAATCTTATTTTTATATTATTACTTATATATATACATCATTCTCTTTGCAGGTGTTTAAAACTAACCACACTATAGGTAAACGCTTAAAAAATATACATGCTCCATATACGATGGAAGCATTAAATGAAGTAAGAGAAGAATGGGCAAAAGCCATACAAGCAGTGGCGATTGTAAGATATAATTGAGATGCTGATAGCGATGTTGAATGATATTTTATAAATGAATATTTCTGAATGTTTATACATGTCTGAATGTTTCTACATGTATTTGAATGTTTCTACATGTGTGAATGTGAGAATTGAATTGATGTTTGAATGTATCTACTTGTGTTAAAAAAATATTTGTTGATTTTGCAGGTTTGTGGCCTGTTTGTAGGCTGATATCAATGGATGTCATAAACCTGCACTTCAGAAAACTGAACTGCAGGTTCTCATCCTGCTGACCAGCCACAGTATGCCTACAAACTAATTATAAAAAAATATTAAAGTATAGGCATCGGTTATTTATAGAACACCGTCATCAAAGGCCTACAACGTCGGTTATTAGATAAAAATTGATGCCTAATATGACAAACAACCTGACCGTCCAGGAAAGCACGGCCGTTGTGGAAAAGGCGTCGCTTATTCGTGTAAAACTGACGCCTATAGTACTAAACACGGTCGTGCAACGAAGCACGGCCGTTCCATCTGGGAGTATGGCATCGGTTGTTCAGTTGTTAACCGACACAAAAAGTGTCCTAGGTGGTTCCCTTTTTTGTGGCGTGAACCCTATAGACGTCGGCTAACTATATATAACCGATGCCTATAGATCATATAGGCGTCGGTTAGAAAACCGACGCTAAAGAGTTCGACCTTTAGTGGTGCCCACATAGGCGTCGCTTGAAAACCGTCGCCAAAGGGGGTTAAACAACCGATGCCAAAGGTGTATTATGTAGTAGTGGTATCATACATTGTCTCACATGAGATGACCATGCTTTTCTCTAATATCACTTATCAAGAAGCCTTGGATATCGATCATGTTATATAGGAGGGGAAATTTTGTTCTGTATCTTTTATAAGGTGTTGCATGGTTCTCATCACACCCAATCTATACTTTTGTGGTAACCTTCTTCAAAATCATGTTAGGCAGTGTCAAAGCATGAAGATCATCATGTCACCATTGTAGTGATTTTAGGTTAAAGGACAAAAACACATACATCTTATTTGAGAGATGACTATGACTATCATATAATAGTAAATGAATTGCTCCAAGGATTGTTTAGTCTAGTACATATGTGTCTGACTTGGTATCCAAATCTATGACCTGTGAAACATATTTGGCAATCATCACACCTACTAGTCTTGCATTATTGTTGTCTAATCTAAAATAATAGTAGAACAAGAAGTTTAAGAGTATTTTTCTTAACAGAGATTAGGATCTAATGTTCATGTCACATACCTTAAGTCTCAAGGCTTTGAACGAATATGTCTAAGTAAATCTATGATTTATATTAATATCTAACTAACTAAATGTGCATCGATAAATGTAATATTTTGTTAATCAAATCAAGAGTATGAAAAATACGTACAGAAAAAATATGGTGATTGACTTTGTAGGGAATATACACCATTGTTCATAACAACAAAATATACAATAATGTTATCATAATTTTTCAAATAAATTTTAATGACATATCTATCATCTCAAAAGCAAACCATTGTTTGCTTAGTTATACACCTAAGGTAGTTTTTATTTTATAGATACAAATATTTCCCATATATGTTACTAACTTTAATGTTACATTTTTCAGGTGATCAACAAACCTCAAAAAGAATCGAAGAAAATATTTGAGCTATAAAACAATTTTTTTAACATATTGATTAATGTAATAATAATGTGTACTTACTTTGATGTTTGTACATGTGTAGTTGTACAACTTGATAGAAATCACATGAGAATAAGTGACAGACACACCAAACCATATTTCACCTCATTTTACAAAATCTTACATAGGTATAACATATACAAAAATTTATTTGATATGGTTTGAAAATTTTGTCATTTAGTCTGAGAGAGTAATTTTTGTTCAAATTATACAGAATTAAAGTTGTGCTTATACAAACTTAACGTCAATTGATATACAACGATTACACAATTTTGATGTAGGTTGTGTCTCATTAAAAGAATATCTTGTTATAGAACCCTTCCATTCCCATTATATATTTATCCAGATGCATTCTATTTGATCTATATTCTCAGTTGAATTCCTTACTATAGTGTTTTACTAAGTGTATTTGACATTTTTATTCAATATCATATATATAATGAATAAGTGAGAACATGACTAGTCTTAAGATCCCCAATCATATTTAAGTGATACCTAATTGTATTACATAAATTAGTAAACCATAAAAAACTCTAAGTGTTGTTGAAAAAATATCAAGTATATACTATCACCCTAATCTTAGAACTAAGATTTTAAATACCTACACACTTAACTAAGCCCTACTCTACCATACTGAGACCTTGTGTAGACCTCATGGGGTTATGTTTCATCCCTTTTTTTCATTAAGAGACATGTATTGTGATCTATGTGTGTAGCAATTTCTTTCTTCCATTCTTATCATTTGCTCATATGTGTTCTTTTAGCTAATTTTCACAAGAAATAATATCCTTATAAAGGATACAAATATTGTTTTGGGGAAATCTAATGTAACATACTGAATTTTGAGTACTTGGTCTATTTTGAATTATAATTCATCATTTTTTTCTCACTTGAATTCATTCTTTCTTTCCAATAATTTGTCTAATTATTTTGTTCAATTTTTCTTAATCCTTGATACTAATCTCTCTCCAATTGAATTCCTTATGTCATAATGAGTTCATTTCTTTGTTCTTGAATAATATGTACAAATGTGTCACTCAATTTGGTTTCATTAACTGTTTTGATGTCAATTTGAATTATTGATTCAGTGATGTCTTTGTTTAGCCTCACATACATCGAATACTCTTGATTTGCATATTAATGGCTTGGAATTTTTTAAGAAGATACTACAAAAAAATATGAAAACAACTTTGGGGTAATCAACGTAATATATAAATAAGATAAACTATAGATCTAATATAATAAAATGTTGTTTTTAGAAATTTATTGATGGGATGAGAAACATGTGGATGAAACTTCAAGTAAAAATGTTTGTATAACATTAGATATATAAAAAGAATAAATAAATAATTAATATGCAAAGATATGACTTACGTTATCCATTAGTAAGAGACTTAATGTATGAAAAGAAGAATTGGTTGCATCCATCCTGAAACAACAGTAACCTCAATTATAGAGGAGGAAAATAGTGGCCATCTCTCCTTCCTCACATTTGGGTAAATCCCGAATTAATCCCCCCCAAACCTTTGGTTTCTGTTACCCATTATCATGACCCCATAGACCATTAGCAAGCCCATATGTGTCATCCCCACACATCTCGATAGTCTGACAGAGCCACCACAACTAAAACCTCCAAATCCCCTTAGTTACATCAACTCCTCTCCCCTCTAGTCACATAAATTCCTAGAAACCCAAAATACCCTTTCTCATCAGTTATATATACAACTATACCTCAAACATGGAAGGGAAACACCTAGACATGTAAGACCAAACTCTCACCCAACACTACCTCTCCCACTCCTGACCAACCTTTTATCCCCGCTCTTCCTCGCACAAATGTTGTTTTCCTCCCCAAGAACTAAACTCAACGACCTACCCATGTTGTAGCTATCCAAACCGTAAGAAATCATTGTTGCACTCTTTCACGTGTAGTACAAGGTCTTCTTAGGGAACCTACAGGTGCCAACACTCTACTCTGTAGTATTTGACTCTTGTAGTCATTATGCGTCTCCAACCACCATTCCTCACAAGTCTTGCCCTTGGAACCCAATAATGAGGGTATTGCAACTTCATCTAACACTAGAATAATGATCAGACTCCTTCCGTGTCTACCTGACCACCTAGCTACATGGTTGCAATCCTGAAGCTTTTCTATCTCCCCAGACCAATCTATGGATCCTTCGACAAACCTCCTTAATTTTACTTCGAATTCTTTTCCCCTTCCCATCCTGATCAGGTCTGAAGACACCCTTAACCTTGATACTTCAGTTCGACCCTTGAAGGAAACATGTGAAATTAGTGTCTAAGACACATTTACAGTTGGAGTTTGAACTCCTAAAGATCAGTAGACCTACACCAGTAAGGAAAACTTCATAATCATGAAGTCCACCCCATTGGAAACTCCATCCTGGTGATGAACCATCATAGAATAGGACTTTGAGCAGATGATCTCTAGGTATGTTTTTGGGCCCTATAGTTCAAATCCCGTAATTCAATTTATCATACACGAATAGAAAGTAACTCACTAGGTAAGTAAAAGAAAAGAAGGATTTCAGTTAACATATGGTCTATGTATTACAATCACTATTATTGTATTGTTATATATAATAAAATTATAATATTAGTGTACATTACTAGTAACCTAATGATTTAGTAACCTAAAATCCCAGTAAAGTGATCCTTAATAATTATATTAATAGATTAATATATAAATGTGGTCATAACCACACTTAATCAATCTACCCACTTATCATATGTCAATTGTACTTCTATATATACAAGTGTGGAGTGAATAAGTGATTATGTGATGAGTAATAACTCGATAGTTGTTCATCAAAATAATAAGTATACTATTCTAATCCTTTTCTTTCATTCAAATCCCTAGATGTCCATCGATGTATTTGATAGCGTAATCATATTCATACCTATATAAATAAGAAACATGAATGTATTTGACTACCAGACTGAATCTGGGATAGGTGAAAATATAAATTCCTACACATACATGTAAATTGGAAGCACATGCTTCTATTTTGATAAAGAAGGTTTGAGAGCAAATATTGAATCTATAAAATGTCTTGAATGGATATATGATCTTTGATAATATGAGATATAAGTATATGATAATGTAAATTATATTTATATGATTAATGTTTTGGTTATATGCACTTAGATGTAAGATCTATTACATACATAAAGCAATTATAAATGATATGAGAAAAAACTTAATGATTTGGGATAGGACATTGTATCAAATAAAGATGAATTAGTCAACATTATACTCACTAAGGGGAAAATGGTAATTTCACCTAATATGAAACTAGAAAGTGATTTACAAACCATGAAACATAAAAAACCCTAGTACGTTCCTCTTTTTAGATTCATGAGACTTTGGCATCCTTGAATCCTTATGGACATCTTCATTGGAACTTCTCAATTATTACAGGTTCTAAACTCTCGATTCTATTGCTGATCTTTTTATCTCCCTCTTGCATTTAATTCATATAATTTTGCAAAAGTGGTGAACCAAATTGTTGTTAGCCATTATGTCTTGTTGATGGTCACCATGAATAGATTGAGTGGTGAACATTGTGGAATAATTAAAATATTTATTGATTGTGATATTGGCACAAAAATTCAAAATATTGATAAGAGCTTTGGCTCACTCGATTCGGGTCATAACCCCCCCCCCACCTAACACAATGGACAATGGACAATTAGAGGTCCCCCAGTACTAACCCCATAGGAAAAGGTGTTGTTCATTGACAAGAACACTAGGCACCTAGACATTGGCGAAGATAAAATATTAGGTTTATTGTGCCAATGGATAAATCTTGTCATTTTGGATAATTTGTTATCTTGATATTTGTTTTGAGAAAAATCATTTCATTTTGTAATCTTGATATTAGTTTTGAGAATCTCTTTATTGTTTTCTAGTTACCACTTTAATTATCGTACCTTTTTTAAGCATGCACGGTAATTAGACCATATTTTTTTATTCCCATAGTCCACCAAGAAATTTTACCAAGATTTAAACTCATAACTCTTTATTTTAAAAATAGCTCAATAATTGGATTTAGTGCCAGCATGACCTATGTTTTTATTCTTGGGGTCCATGTGTGGTTTAGTTCCTTTGGGAACTCATGGACAGATGATAAAAGTAGGACTAGAAGAGACATGTAGGAGTTGTCCCCTATTTAAGACTATATAGGGATCAATTCTTATTCTTAATCTTGTAATCTTATGATTAAAGCTTTTTCAAATTTGATGTAAAATCATGATTTGAACAAACATTGTTTATAATTTTGATACATTTTCTAAATATTTGATCGTGAAGATCGAGTATTTACAACTTGGTATCAGACCCATGAACATTCAGTACTCAAGCATGTCTTGTGGAAGATAGGGTTAGATACCTAGAACTTAGGAAAGTTGATTTGAACCTATCCTAGTCTTTCTAGCCTTATGTATTTAAATAGAAATATAAACTTAAGTGGAATACATTTCCAAAAAAATTGTCTGACTCACTAACTAGTGAAGATGAAACATCACAATATTAGTAGAGAGTAGTTGAGGTGTTAAGAAAATAGGAACAACTTAATAGTTGGAAGGTGAATAGAGAAACCAGAAGGCCCAAGTTTAAATTTATGAAACCCACTTTTCTAGATATCAATATCCTTCATCCCTATCATAAGTGAAGTTATTCTAGTGAACCTTAGGTTAAATGTAAATTTTCTTTTTACTTTGGATTTAGGTTGCTGGTATGGTGATTGTTGGCAAGAAGTGATTGTGACTTAGTCATCGTATTGATTTTGGCCATTTTGGTTTTGCATCAAAATGATTTCTAATCGATAAATTATTTTTCTTATAATACCATGTCTACAAAAAAATAAGTTTATCGGAGATTTTTGATGATTTATTGAGCTAAATCACAATCAAGGAGGTATGATAAAAACCCTAGAGGAGAAACCTAAAGTTGGTGAAGGATATATCATTGTAGTCAGCATTTCTATTTGGACCCTTTTAAGGGGTGGAGTATTTTACCTAATAACACTAGTGATACACTGATTTTGAGGACAAATCCACTTTAGGGGGTGGAGAGTTGTTACATACTAAATTTTGGGTACCAAATCTATTTCAAACTGTGATTCTTCATTTTTCCTCACTTGAATTCATTCTATCATTCCATGACTCATTTGACTATTTTTTTCAGTTTTTCTTGATCCTTGACACTAATTTCTAACAAATTGAATTCCATATGTAACAATGACTTCATTGCTTCTTTCTTGAGTAATACTTCCAAATGTGTCCCTCAATTTGTCTTCATTAATCATTTTAATGCCCATTTGAATTACTGATTTTGTGATCTCTTGATGCTAATTTCTTGCAAATTGAATTCCATATGTAACGATGACTTCATTGCTTCTTGCTTGAGTAATACTTCCAAATGTGTCCCTCAATTTGGCTTCACTAATCATTTTAATGTTAGTTTGAATTATTGATTCTGTGATGTCTTGATTTTTCCTCACATTCATGGAGTACTCTTTATTCGCATACTAATGTCTTGGAATTATTTAAGAAGATACTATTAAAAAATATGAAAAACAACTTTGGGATAATCGACACTATTTATAAATGGGATAAGCTATATCTCTAATATAGGAAGATGAAAATTTTTGGAAACTAGATGTTGGGAATAGAAACATGTGGAAGATATTTCACGTAAAAATGATTGTATACCATTAAAAATAAAAAATAAAATAATAATATTAATAATAAATATGCATAATATGACTTAGGTTACCCATTAGTAAGTGACTTAATGTATGAAATGAAAAATTGGTCATGTCCTTCTACCAACAACGGTAACCTCAGGTACAAAGAAGGAAAACAATCACCATCTCTTATTCCTCACATTAGGGTAGATTTTGAATTAATTCCCCCCAAACCTTTAGTTTAGGTTACCCATCCTTACGGCCCCTTAGACCATTGGCAAGCCCATAGGTAATGGCCCTCCACATCTTGACAGTCTGACAGAGTCCTCATGACTGAAACCTCTGAAACCTCCAAAATTTGTCAGTTACCTCAACTCCTCTCCCCTCTAGTGATACAGATTCCTTGAAACCTAAAATGCTCTCCCTCATCAGTTATATATACGACTATATCTCAAACATGGAAGGGCAACACCCAAACATATAACACCAAAGTATTTCCCAACATCACCTCTTCCTCGCACAGACTTTGATCCCCTTGACAACAACTAAACTCAACCTCCTACCTAGTCTACAGCCAGCCTAAACACAACAACTCACCATCACCCTCTATCACTTGCAACAGAAGGTGTTTTTAGGAAACCTACAAGAACCAACACCCTACCCCTCCCCAGCAAGTAGTAGTATTTGACTCTTGTAGTCACAGTGGGACTCTATCAACCATCCCTCACAAACTTTTCTCTTGGAACCCAATGATAAGGTACTATGGACTCATCTAACCCTAGTGCCATGATTGTCCTACCTACTAGCTTCCTGACCACGTAGCCACATGGTTGCAGGCTTGAAGCTTCTCTATCTCACCATACCAGACTATGGCTCCTCCGCCTAGCCTTCTCAATTCTACTTTGACATCTTCTCTGGTTCAAAACTTGATCAGGTCTGAAGACACTCCTCACCCCAATACTTTAGATCAACCCTTATAGGAAACATGTGAAATCAGTGACTAACACATAGTTGTAGTTGGAGTTATAACTATTGAAGATCAACAAACCTACACCAGTAAGGATGATTTCAGATCCATGGATTCCATGCAATTAGAAGATCTAGCCTGGTGGTGACCCATCACTGAAAAGGACTTCAAGAAAATGATCTCTACATATGTTTCTGAGCCCTATAGTTTAGATCTTACAATCCAATTTATCATACATGTATCGAGAACTCATTAGGTAATGAAAATAAAAGAAGGAGTTTAATTAACATATTTTCTATGTATTATAATTAGTATTATTGTGATAGTATATACAATACAATTAGATATATAAGTGTAGTATGACTAGTAAGCTAAATATTAGGTAATCTAAAATCCTAGTCTAGTGCACCCTAAATAGAGATATCAATACATTAATATATAAATAGATTATAGCCTCACTTAATCAATCTACCCACTTATCATATGTCAAATAGTACTACTATACATACATGTGTGCTAGTTAATAAGTAATTATGTAATGAGTAATAACTCGATATTTATTCATCAAAATAATAAGTATACTATTCAATCATTTTCTCAAATTCAAATCCCCAAATGCCCATCGAAATATTTGATAATATAATCAGATTCATACATGTCTAAATAAGTAACATGAATATATTTGACTATAGGACTAAATTTGAGATAGGTGAAAATATAAATTCCTACACATACATGTAAAATAGATGCACATGGGTCTATTTTGAAAAACATGGTTTCAGAGAAAATATTGAATCAATGAAAACTCTAGAATGGAAAAACAATTTGTGATAGTATGAGATATAAGCATATGATAATGTGAGCACTATTTATATGATTAGTATAATGGTTAAATACACTAAGATGTACGATCGATTATAAACATAAAGAAATTAGAAACATAAGAGATGATGACAACAAAAACAAACTTAATGATTTGGGATGAAACATTATAAAAATTAAAGAGGAATTAGTCAACATTACAGTCACTAAGAGGAAAATGGTAATGTAACCTAATAATAAACTAGAAAGTGATTTCCAAACCAAGAAACACCAAATAACCCTAGTACATTCTCACTTTCTAGATTCATAGAACCTTGGCATCCTTGAACCCTTGTAGACATCTTGATTGGAATTTCTCAATTATAACATGAACTAAATTCTCGATTCTATTATTGAATTTTTTATCTCCTTCTTGAATTTTATTCATATGATTTTGCGGAAGGGGTGAAGCAAATTGTTATTAGACTTTCCTCTTGTTGAAGGTCACCACAACTACATTGAATGGTGAATATTGTGGAATTATTGAAACATTGGTTGATTCTTCTATTGGCACAAAATTTCAAAATATTTGGTAAGATCTTTGGCTCACTAGATCCAGTAGGTCATATCCCCCAAACATGCACAATCGATAATGGAGAATTAGAGGTCCCCAGTACTGGTTACCCCTACAGGAGAAAGTGTTGTTCTCTTACAGAGGGGAGGATACTAGGAACCTAGACACTGGCGAAGACAAAATATTAGATTAATTGTGTAAATGGATAAATCTTGTGATTTTGAATATTTCAATATATTGACATTAGTTTTGAGAAAAATCATTTCATTATGTAATCTTGACCTTAGTTTTGAGAATCTCTTTATTGTTTTCTAGTTACCACTTTAAACTATCATACCTCTTTGAAACTAACATGGTAACTAGAGTATCTTTTTGATATTCTCATAGTCCACAAAGAAACCTTACCTAGATTTGATCTCATAACTCTTTATTTTTAAAATTGCTAAATAATTGGATTTAGTACCAGCATAGATGACCTATATTTTCTTCCTTATTGGGGTCCATGTTTGGTTTGTTCCTCCGAAAAGTCATGGACAGGTGATACAAAGATGGACTAGGAGAGATGTGTAGGAGTTTTCCCCTATCAAAGACTAGATAGAAATCAATTCTTATTCTTAATCTTATAATATTACGGTTGAATCTTCTGCGACTCTAATGTAAAAACATGACTTTAATAAATATTTTTTATACTTTTGATACCTTTTGTAAATATTTAATCATAAATATTGGGTCTTTACATCTATACGGATGTTTTATTCAACTTTTCCTCCTCTTGTAGGAAAATTGTTCAAGCTAATTAGAGTACTAGCAGCAAAATGAAACTTGGTAGAACTTCTACCAATACAAAATGGAAAAGGAAGAGTATAACCCACAAGGTCAAGAGGAGGGTCTCTATATAAGACCTTTTGTGGATGTTTGTAGGTGGTTCTTCGCCATAGAACTAGCAAGACCATTCAAATTTCAATTCACTTGCATGATGTTCACTGCTTCTTTATTTGTAAGGTCTGGTTTTATCATCCATTTCCAAGGTAGTAGATTAGGGTAGATGACTATTCTATCCTCTATGGACTCAATTGCAATGCTAGTATCTATTTCAACAATAGACTTTGTACGTTGTCATTCCTTCATCATCTACGAATTTAGTCCAATGGCTCTGAGCTCGTCTTCATATATAGAACTAACTCTAATCCTTCTAGATGCTCATATATAGGAATTTCTTATTCCTCATATATAGTGTGATATGCCCATATATACACTAAATAAACCAGTCACTAAGATCTATAGTGCTTAACTATCTTTGGTGGTCTTCTTTACCCAAAAAGAAAATGGAGATCTCCTTTGGTTGAAAAGGAGATTCCATATTTTACTTAAAAAATAATATCAATGATCGATCCATTGATTTTGCGTCACTTTTCACATTCTATTTTTTTTTCTTCTTACGCATTGCTATTCTCATTTAGATATGCTTTTTCTTAGATTTCTACTTACTAGCTTGTGAATCACTTATGCATCACTTAAACCAATTCTATAAAAATGCAAGCATTTATTATTGTTTGCTCAAATGTATATTGTTGTTCCTCTTATTATAGGAAGGAGTACTTATTCATCATCTAGGTGTCAACGACAACCCTATCGATGGTGTTGACAACCTATGCTAAAGAGCACAACAAGGAGGAAAAATTGGTGCTACTGAGATGTGAATTTGTGCTACCGACCATCAACTTGACGCCACTGAGACACAAACTCGATGGTATCATTTTTGGGTCTAGAGAGCATTAGCATTGCAGTTTGATTATGTGGATACTACCAACAAAACTAGTAGTTTCACTGACTTCAGCATCCAGCAATGCATGAGTAACAACTTGATGTTCCCTATAGGATTGTCGATAGTACCGACATAGTGATAGAAAGTAAAAAAGTCTCGTTGACTTGGTGCCATTGACACCCGGTCCTAGTACTGAGCCCACATGGTTAATGCAAATCTGAAAATAAGGATCATCATGTCATTTTGGACGTAGAGCCTAAAAGAGTGGAGACAAGGGAGGTTTTCACCAATTGGAAAACCTAAACACTTCTATAGGAAAAATTATCTGAAAAGCTATCGATCATGGTGTTCATCACAAGCAATCTTTGAGATGACTTTTCCAAGATTTTCCATCCATTTTTTATGTTTTCCTTCTTTTTATCTTTTTGTTAGGATCTGATGACGAAAACCTGTGGCTAAACCCCTCTTTTACCAAGGACACAGGATTAGCCTCGCACATTGTTGTATTGGATTAAATGATTTTATAATATTATTTCTATTATTATGAACTTTGCAAGAAGCTACCATTGAAAAGAGGAAGATTGCTAGGTTAGATATTTTGGATGAAAAATCTTTGTTGGGACAAAATTCTAGAGTGCTTCAACTCAAGTAGAGAGATTCTAATACTAAAATCTTTCATTCCTATTTTCATACTACAATACATTGCAATCATATAAAAAATTTGACTATTGGTGATTCTTTGACTTAGGATACTAATGAGATTAATGATCATATTATTGGCTTTTATTTTAGTCTTTTCAATAGTTCTGATTCAAGGAGTGCTTGGTCTATGGAGAGGGGTGGTCCTATTCTTAATGATGGTAAAAGAGATGGCTTCATGGACAAAGTGACATAGATGGTAATCAACAATGTTTTATTTAATCTTAAAGATGATAAAACACTAGGTTTAGACGATTTTAGTGGCCATTTCTTTAAAAAAGCTTGGTCAGTGATTGGTGAAGATGTTAGTCAAAAAATTAAGGATTCCTTCTCAAATGGTAAAATTTTTAGAGAGGCTAATCACTCCTTCATTTCCTGATTACCAAGAGTGATGACACTTCCAAATATTAAAAATTGGTGGTTGATAGCCCTATGCAATGACTTATACAAGATTATTTTTGAGCTTATGGAAAATCATCTTCAACTTCTTTTTCCTTAACTAATATATATGAATCAGTATGTCTTTGTTAAAGTTAGATGTATTATGGATGTGGTCCTATAGAAAAATGAAATTTTGAGTAATTTTAACAAATCTAGAAAAAATATTGCATTCAAGTTGACATCTTGAAGGCTTATTACTTGGTGCGTTGGAAATATATTTTCTCTATTCTTTACTGAATGGTTTTCCCATTAGATGGATTAGCTGGACTGAGGAAATATTTAACACCTCTTCAAATTAAATTATGATTAATAGAGAAACTTCTATTACCTATTCTCCTTCAAATGAAATTCAATAGGATGATCTAGTAGCACCCTATTTCTTTGTCATTTCTATGTAGGGGTTATCTGAGCTTATGAACAAGGTTGTGCTTTTGGACAAGATTTCTCCTTTAGCTACATCCAAAGACATTCACATTTCTCATCTAATATTTGCTAATTTAATGATTTTTTCCAAGGTTGATACTCATATTATGGGTCACATCAGGAAACTCTTGGATCATTTTAGTGATATGTCAGGTCTTTGTATCAATAATATGAAGAGTTCTATTTTTATTAGCAAGCTTACAATTAAAGATAGTATTATCCAATCTTTAGGTATTGTTGAAGGATCCCTTCCATCTAAATATTTGGGCATTCCTTTTTTATAGGGAAGTCAATATTACTTTCATGGACGCTATAATTGAATTTATTAAGTCTACTCTTTCTAATTTGCATCTCTATTGGTTATTCTCATTTCTCTTACCTTGCTATGTTTTTGATTAAATTGACAAAATCTATAGGGATTTTCTATAGAGTTCATCTGAGTTGATAAACAATCTCCATCCTATTAAGTGGGAAATTGTTTTTTTTTTAAAGAAAGAGGGTGGCCTTCATATAAGGAAGAGTGGAGATGTTACAAAGGCTTACCTTATCATTAAGGGATGTGACATTACAAAGAACAAGGACTCCTTGTGGGTCAAATGGATCAGTGAAAGGTATTTGGGAGAAGTTTCCTTTTGGTCTATTGAGGCCCCAAATAAGTTTTCTTGGTTTTTTTATAATATTCTTAGACCAAGCGATGATTTCATTAGTTTCAGTAGATTAATTATTAGTAATGAAATTAAATTCAAACTCTATCTTGATCCCTATATAGATGGTAAATGACTCATAGACTTCTTTGCTGAATCCTTTTTTATCAAGTTTGGGCTTCCTCTGGATTGCAGTCTAAGCTATTACATTTCTAGAAATTCTTGGAATACAAAAATCTTAAGGAGTCTTGAGACTTTACATGATTTTCTATATTCCTTAAATCTGAAGTTTCTTGAATATGATTCTATCTTGATTAAAGGGAAATATAATATTAACGTGAAGATGGTATGGAATGAGATTAGGGATAAGGTCGTTGTGTCCCACATATTTGAGTAGACGTTGTTGGAAAGGCCCAAGGAAATTGGTGATTTATTCGTGGAAGGATGCTCATAACAAGTTACCTACCTTTGATTATGCAGGAAGAAGAGGAACACAACTTGCTTCTACTTTCTTCCTATACAGAAATGGTTATGAGAATGCTTCTCATATTATTTTTTATTGTTCCTTTTCTTCTGAATTATGGTGTTGTGTTTCTAATCTAAATATTAACTTTCCAGGTCCTACGATTGGCATGAGGTTATCTGTATTATTGATGGAAAAGTAAAGTGTCCATGCATACTTATTTTCTATCATTGTTGTATGTAAAGGAGCATTAGGGTACATGGGACTTATTTTAAAAATGATGTTGATAGTTGGAGATTTGTCAAGGATGATATGGAAATTTTTTACCCTAGCTAAATGGTCTTTTGTTTAGATTAATGGTTCATATGCTTCCTATTTTTTGAGATGGCCATGAGATGGTTTTATGAGTATTGATGCTTCTTATGTAGTATTTTTCTATTTCGGGTGTTGTTGTGGTTGTCTTAAGATGATAAGAGGTTTCTTCTATGGAGTCTGTCTTAGTTTTCAGATATTTTTCAGACGATTCTTTAAGCTTGCTTCTACTGCAGTGAAGACTACGTGGATGTTTTTCTGTTGGAGATCATCATTTTTGAAGAAGCTTCTTCTAAAGTTTGACTAATGCCTCGAGAATATACTTATTTTCATTTAAATACTTGCATATGATTCTTTGGTAGTTGTATTGTGGTGGAAAGGTTTTTCTCTTTGATGTATGAATAGTTTTTCATATTCCAACCCTCTATGAATCCACCCCAAAATTTTGTAACTTATTTTTCAAAAATACAAAAAAGTGAGTTTTGGCAACCAGAAAAAAACTTGGAATTATGATCTTGTTATTAATCTTTTAGTTCCTGACCAACATAATCAAGGTGTTAGACTTCTAGTTTCTTCTAGATAGGGATTAGCTATTATAAAAGTCATAATTTCACATAGGTAATAATGTGATTCAGGAGAAGGTGAATGGCTATGAGAGAATAACCCAGAGGGAATTTTTATTCATCTAGATGAGGTTCTTGAATAGCTAGGAGAGTGGGGTTTGTCTTAATAGAGGTAGTTCTTTATGTTGACAGAGTGTGTAATGCTAGAAACAGGTCTCTTATTCAGATTAATGGTGATTCATTATAGATGAGAGAATTCATATGTAGTATGCATAGTGGACCACTGACTATAGAGACTTAACTCCACCCTGTATAGTTTGAAAGGATATCATGCACAAAGCACGTGAATTTCAACCTTCATCTGAGAAGGTATCCAAACTTCTCTACCACTGCCAAAACCAGATAAGGTAACCTATATGTTGAAAAATGGGGGTTATCAGTTGGAGGACTTGTAATATTTTGACGAGGAACATACTATCTGGGAGAGAATTAAAGAATCTTCAGTGACAACTCAACTTGAACCAATCAAATGTCAAGACGTGAATGTAGGAAGCTGCAAAATTGATGTAGGGCTTATGACATTGATAATAGTGTAGGCTTTTAATGGTCACAACAACAAGGATCCAATGTTGCATAAAAAAAACTTTGTGAAGAGATGTGATGTGTTGAATCTTTAGAGGGTTCCATATACAGTTATCTACCTGACGTTGTTCTCATACTCTTTATAAGACAAAGCAAAAGCACAGTTCCTAGTCTAGCTCTTGAGTCGGTTGATACATAGGACAAAATGATAGATGCCTTCTTTGAGAGGTATTTTCCACCATAGTAGACTAACAAGTTATTTGGAAAGATCTACAATTTCAATCAATAAGCTGAAGAATCCTACTCTACGACATGAGAAAGGTTCCATAACATGCTAAGGGAAGTGCCCCATAATGGGATAGACTTATTTGATTAGGAAAAGATGTTTTACTATGGAATACATAAAGGGTAGAGAACTATTCTTTACAATACTGGAGAAGGATTATTCCTCAACAACAATGCAATAAGATTTCATGAAATTATAAAGAACATGGCCATGAACCAATCTTGGGGGAGGAATGTCAACTACCAACATTAGCAAGAAGTGCAATTAAGTCATAGGAATTTATAGAACTTAAATGTAAAGACCTCAGTTTTCAGCATTTTCCAATTAAGGAATGACCAAAAAAGTTGAGAGCCATTCCCAAGGATCCAGATTTTACCAAATAAGAAATAATAGCAATAATTTCATTAAACTCAAATATTGATTACAAGATGCTTCTTTAAAGAGTTACATGAACTTCTTAGATAAGAATTGTACATATGAGAATAAGTAATTGTCTAATCCTCCTCCACTTATCTTTAATGCCTTCAGATAGATTCCAACTAATTCATCATCTTTTTAACTCTTCATGTATAGCATGTACCTAAAACTCCATAAAACAAAATTGTGGCTCAGTATATTGCCAAACTATGTATGTGGGGTGCATGCAAAAGTGTGCAGTGTCCTAGTGTAAGTACATAACAACATATATTCAATCAATTACTTGCAAATAATAACTTGCATTTTCTTCACATAGTTTTTCTTTATGTGATACTCATAATGACATTATAATTGAGAAGAATGTAAATTAACACTCAGTAGTTTATTTCAACAATCCTCGACAAATCCTCAGAAAACACCAACAAACTATATTGCAGGCAGTCATAAGCATAACCGCGTACCTCAATGTAGAACCATACATATTATCATGTAGTGTTTACTTCAAGTATGTCCAAGGAATATAATCAACAAGTCCAAGCATTTCAACATTTAATTTGCATGTTTGGAATCCTAAAGTGTCACCATCACATTAATTAAATTAAGCCCTACTTGTTCATATTCTAGGGTTTGTAGTTGTTCCAAGTTTAAGATATGGAATAAGGGTACAAACCCTAGTTCGGTTGCATATTAAACATTAGGTAAAACCCTAATCATTATATCCATCTTATCCTTTTATTATGACCACATAGATTTAATTATGTTCATTAATGACATATCAAGTTATGGCCTTTAACTCTAATTCTTCATACACATGGCTATTCACATTAGAAACACTAATTATGATCATGAACATGTTAAATAAGCATTATATTCCACAAGGAAACATATTTAACATGATTACGAACCTATTCATCAAAAACTAGGGTTTATGTGCATTAATAACCCTTTCAAAAAATATTTGAATTACTTTTAGAATTGGGAATAACATTTTATTCAGATTCCTCTCATTTTTTGATGAAATTTCATATATCATTTGTCTCAATCTAATAACCCTAGTAATTACTAAAGTTTTTGCAATATTAACATTATTGGGGCCATCAAAAAATGACATGATAGAAAAGATAAAGTAATTATTTGTCCATGTGGGTCTGGCCTAGATAGTGGCTCGATGCCACCTCAGTCAAGCGCTCCATGCAGTAAAGTCTTTAAAACATGTAAAAAGATGTTGGCACCCTTATGTTTGCGTGTACTTATTAAGGGCAATTGCGTCTTTATCCTTCTTAACATCTCCTTCCTCACAGAAGGGTTAGTACAAAACAATGGAGGATCAACTGAGAGTACAACTCCCCTCCCTAGGACATGAATTGATGATAAGGGGGCCCAATTATCTCTGCCTATCCTTCACAGATTCAAGGACAATCTTAGCTCTATCGGTGGACACATGGGTGAAGGGAGATACCATGGATTTCTCTGGAGGACATGTGGATTGGAAATACAAAGTAGATGAACCCAATGTTGTATCCGGTCATCATAGTAGGGTTGGTGGGGTGCCTCAAAACTTAGATGACTCTCCTGGACATCCATAGACATTAATAGATACATGTCGGAGTTAGGGCTCTGTCTAAGACTAACTGGTGTTATTCGATGCCACCATCGTCACGTCAGAATGGTCTCATGTGAAACCAACACTAGGGATGCGGATCTCCCTCTAATATGACTAGGGTGCCACCATGAAGATGAGGCTCCTGGGTTCTACGTACTTATACAAACTACAAGGGATCTTAGGGTTTCTACAAAGAGATAAAGGGTGGGGGAAAGAACCTAATTGGCTTGTGTGTGATTCCTTTGTGTGCCCAACTATGCATATATACATACCCCTATTATAACCTTGTTTCCCTCCTTCCCTCTAGTCTTGCTTATTTGGTTTCTCTTCCTTTTCTAAACCATAAACACTTGCCAATTCTTTCTCTTTCCCATATGGTAATGATGAGAACACTTCATTGCAAGGAGGAAAACGTTTAATAGGTTTCCCTCTTGGAAATATGCACACACACACACAGATATATATATATATATATATATATATATATATATATATATATATATATATATATATATGGTTGTTCATTCGTTACCCGCGCGGGTAGCCAGATTTTTACTACCCGCTAGAGTAATTCGGGATTAAAAGAGTAACTATATGGTACACTGGAGTAACTCTTCTGAATCAAAAGAGTAACTGTATTGACATATAGAGTAACTCTGAGAGCAAAAGAGTAACTGTGCAGAAAATATACCGTCAGTAAATATATGGACGCATTTTTTTATTTGGGGGGGGGGGCAAATGATATTATTTTTGGATCAAATTTTTTGGGAAGCTAGATAAAATTCTCCTCTACAATTGCAAAAAAAAATATCACGAAGTGTGCACGGGTAGCTACCCGCGCAGGTATTAAAGATGATTCCATATATATATATATATATATATATATATATATATATATATATATATATATATATATATATATATATATATATATATATATATATATATATATATATATATATATATTACCACATGATCTTCTAGTATTTTCTTAAACAATATTACCAACATGTTAATTGACACTCAAATGCCATAAAGGAATGCATATAAATACATGAAATGTTATTAGCTAATTTGGTTATGAATTCTGAATAAACTTTCTTCCTATATCTTTGATATATTACTCCAAATTAATAATCCTTATTTCAAAGAAACTCCCTAATACCTTTCTTTTTTTAGGGAAGTCGGGCGATTATTTTATTCATCTCGCTCACCCCGTGCAAGCATATTCAAAGACAAATTACAGATATGAGTTATTTGCATAGAATTAAATATGGTAGTACTACTACCATTACAAGTAATGATTTGTCCAGTATCAATGACATCCTTGGGAGGGACATCATAATACTTGATTCTGCAGGTTTTTTGTAGATGTGCCTTAGCCAACGCATCAGCAGATCCATTTTACTTCCTCTCCACATGTTGAATAGTCGCATTGTCTCCCAGAACTAGTTGGATTCCCCTTATAATACTCGCATATCTAGGATGCTTGTAATAATCATCATGTAACATCTTCACGGCCGTCAAACAATCAGTGATCACGGCAGTGCCTTGCAAATTGACGGATTTGATAATTTTTGCAGCAAGGGCAATGGCCATATGTTCAGCCTGTAGTGGGTTTTCCGCTGAGATCAGTTGGCCTACCCCACCTTTCCACTGATTATTACAATCCTGAATAGTCACAGCAATGGCGCCTTTGCCCTTCTTCCAGGCGGTGACCACATGCATCAACAGTTGTCCACTCCCGTTGTGATTTTGATGCACCATTGTAGTTGGATTCTCGTCGGCTTCTTTCCTATTCCAAGCTGCGGCTGTTCTTTTGTATTCCAAAAGAATCCTGTTCACCTGTTGTAACGCAGGGGTATCTTTAGCTTCAAAGACCTCCAAGTTGCGTTGCTTCCAAATGACCCAGCATGCTATAAGAAAGATATTCTGGTGACCTCGCTAGATCGGAGCCCCCTGCTAATCCATTGCTCAAAATTTGATGAACTCCAGAAATCCGGTGCAATAGGCGCGACATTCCCAGGCGTTACTCTAGCTAGTAAGCATAGCCACACTGGTTTCACCTTCTCACAGTCTCTCAAGGCATGGAGACTAGTTTCATCTTCTTTATTGCAGCGACTGCAAACAACATTGGTGGTCATCCGCCGTCTTCACCATTTCCTATTAGTAAGGAGGGCTCCATTAGCAGTGATCCACATGAAAATCTTCACCTTCGCCGCCACCTGGGCTTTCCATATAACAGGCCACTGTCCAGGTCTTTTAACTTCAGAGTCCGCCCTCAAGTCCGTATAGGCCGACTTGGCCGTGTAACTGCCCCCATTGTTGAGCTTCCATACGTATATATCTTCAGCCTCAGTCTCAATAGGTGGTTGAATATTAAGGATCTCCTTGACTACACCTGCAGGAAGCCATAGATTGAGAAACTCACAGTCCCATTGACCTTCCAGGTTCACTAAGATACTCACCTGCAAGTCACGCATCTCATCAGGGACATCTCGACTAACATGGTCCTTCAAATAGATACCACTTGGGAGCCAACAGTCATGCCACACATTGATGTGGTTCCCACTCATAGGGCAGAGGAAAGTATTAGCATGCATAAAGGAGTTCATTTGCAGAACAGTTCTCGCCAGGCGAGATAGATTAGAATTAGTTCTTGGATTGCTTTTCATCAGCTTGTCACGCATTGCCATGCACCAAAGAGTATTTCTTCCACACTAGATATCCCAGTTATGGCGGAGAAGAAGTGCCTGGTTCCAGTCCCGCATAGATTTAAGTCCCAGACCACCATGGATCTTCTTGTTCGTTAGCCTTTCCCAAGACACAAGATGCATCCCTCTCCTTTTCCGTCCACCACTCCAAACGAAACGTCGGATTTCACCATCTATTCTGTCACATAATTGTAGTGGGAGCTTAGATGTTTGCATGATGTAAGTTGGAATGGTGGCGAGAGTACTTTTAGCAAGGCATATGCGCCCCACTAAGGATAAGGTTTTAGCAGCCCAGGAGTTAACTCTGCTTGTGAACTTTTCTAGAACTTCGCTGTAAGTCTTCTTGTTCACCCGTGTGTGGACGATCGAGACTCCTAGATATCTCCCCAAATCCTGAGTGCGTTGCAGCCCGCTTCGATTACAGATTTGGATAGCTTCCTGGTGGGTTACACTCTTGGAATAGAAAATCCTCGTCTTCTCAATCGAGATCGCTTGACCTGAAGCCAACTCAAACTCCTTGAAACAGTGCAATATAGTATCAATGTTGGTTATATTGGCTTTGGCAAACAGAAGGATGTCGTCGGATAAACAGAGGTGAGCAATCCGCAGGCCCTTCCTGCCCAATTGTATAGGGTGCCATCTTTTAGAATTGACACACTCCTCAATCATCTGACTTAAGCGTTCAATACAAAGCACAAAGATGTAAGGACTTAAACGATCGCCTTGTCTAAGACCCCTTCTCGGTCTAAAGCTGGTCGAACTCCAACCATTCCAAGCAATGGTAGAGCTGCCGCTGGTGATAGAACTTATGATGTAATGAATCATACTATTAGGAAGGTTCACTTTTTTCAGCGTATCCTCAATGAAATTCCAAGCCAGTCTATCATATTCTTTCGTGAGGTCAATTTTAATGGCCATAGTCTTCTTCGAATTCTTCCTTTTCATAGAGTGTATGATTTCCTGAGCTGCAGAGATGTTATCAGAAATCTTCCTGCCCGGGACAAAGGCACTTTGCGCTGGGTTAATCCAAATTGGTAGCCATTTTTTCAATCTTTCAACAACGACTTTAGAACAGAGCTTAAGGATGGTGTTATTAAGAGAAATAGGGCGAAACTGACTTGCAAGTTCTGGTTTAGGAACTTTGGGTATAAGGACCACGGTAGCATTGCACATTTGTTCATTCAGAATGCCATCACTTAGAGCCTCCTTAACAGTCGTACATATAGAATCTTGAAGCACATGCCAGTTGGATAATAAAAAGTGAGCATAAGTACCGTCTGGGCCAGCACCTTTGTAAGGGTCCATGGACTTAAGAACAGCAAAAATCTCATCCTTCTGAACTTGTTTGGTCAGCCGGCTATATTCCTCGCCGATTACCGGAGCAAACCGTGCGAGAATAGTATCAATTTGTTGCTGGAAGGTATTGCTATTAGAAGTAAACAGCTCGATGAAGTAATCTGTGACCAGTTGGAATATGTCATCTTCATTTGTGATCCAGTCCCCCGACCGGTTTTTGATAATTTGACATTTATTGGACCTCCTCCTCTGGTTCACATAGGCTTGGTAGAAGTGGGTATTGGAGTCACCCTCCCGAATCCAGTTGACGTGGCTTTTTTGTTTCCAATCCTCTTCTTCCTGCTTAAGGAGCATTTTGAGCTCATCCTCCATTTTGGTGCAAAGATTGTCAGAAATAACATCATAGTGAACAGCCATGTTTGTCTCAAGGGTATTTATATTGCGCAAGAGCCTGTCTTTAATTTCTTTTCTCTGCTTGTTTCGCGCAGAATCCCACGCATTGATGTGATGCCTTACGTGCTCAAGAGCCTCATGGAAAGGAAGGTTTCTACTCCAGTGTCGATCAAGGAAAAGATTGAACGAGGGGTCCTGAGCCCATGAAGCTTTGGTAACAAATTTGTGCTTACTATGCAAAGACGACTGTGTTTGAATCAGAATGGGGCAGTGATCTATTCAACCTTGGGAAGATGAGTCACCGCAACCTCTGTAAAGGCAGAGAGGAAGTCAGAATTAGCCAAGCCTCGGTCGAGCCTGCTTTGTTTCACACCATGCCTGTAGGTAAACTTTTGTCCAGAAAAGCCAAGATCAGTGAGACCTACTTCGAGTAGGGTAGCTGAGAAGAGCTGGGCCTCATGATGGTTGTAAGTTTGATATCCAACAGTTTCAGATGGAGAGATGGTAGTGTTGAAATCGTCAGCGACTATCCACGGTTCAGTGAAGTTATTGCCCATGTCTTTCAAGTGCTTCCACAGAAGGTTGCGGACCTGAAAGTGGGGGTTAGCATATATGAAAGTAGCAATATAAGACTTATTCACCTGACAGGTTATGAATTGACGGTGTGTCTTGAGAATCTGCACGTCGCACACAACATCATCCCAGCAGATCCAAATCCCACCCGAATAGCCCCGAGCTTCAGAACGATGCGAATTCGGAAACCCAAGCTTTTTAATGGTTTGAGTAGCTTTGTCCGCGCTGATGCGAGGTTCTAGCACAGCAGTAACAGCCGGTTTGTGTTTGAAGACAAGTTCTTTGAGCACTCTGCATGTGTCGTCATTTCCTATACCTCTCACATTCCAACACAACAACTTCGACATCCCACAAGGATTGTAACTCAGAATTCTTCTAAAGAGGGAATTAAGAATGGTTGTCATTGGTCTCCCTATTCTCTTCGCAACTATTTTCTGCTCCTTCTAGCATGTCCACGCTATTTTCTGTGTCTGCACTTCCTCTCAGCCTGGGACTTCTATGGACGCCTTCCACAGCCGCTTTAGCAACGCCTGCTCTCTTCATCTATGTCCCACTTCCCTTGAAGATCTTTCCTGCCGAAGATTTCCTTGGAGTAGCATATGTGGACGCTGCATTATCGTTGTCCCGTTTTTTAATTCTACTGCATGTGGTATGCGTGGTAGCAGCCCGGGTCACAGGTACCACATCCTCAGGGATGATTTCAATAACCTCGTCAATCGCCGGGTTCACAACTATATGTTCAGGGGTTTTGTTGGTATGCTCGCCCTGCGCAAAGCCTTCTTTAGCTTGTTGAGTTTGGTTTGTGATGTCCCTTAGGAATTTCCTTTTTTGATCAGCCGTTTCAATTTGCTCTGGTGTCTTCTTCTTCCTCCAGATTTTAGGGTTCTTGTGTGCCACAGGCGTTTCAGCCGGCTTCTTTCCTTCTTGACTAGTGTTCGTGACTTCTTCAGTCGCTTCATCTTCTGCTATCAAGTCATCAAATTGATTCCTTGTTAGGGTAACAAAGCTCATAGGTGCTTTGTTGGGCTGCTGTTTCCCCTGGTATCCCCGCCGGTTCTTCTGTGTTCTCGACTGGTTTTCAGATTCTGTAGCAGGTACTTCCGGTGGGCCGGTGTTATTGCGTTGCACTTCCTGTGGTGTTGTTCCTGCTCGGCAGTGCACAGAAGTGTGGTCGTCTTCTCCGCAATTAGCACACTGAAAAGGGAATCCCTCGTACTCAACTTCAAAATCCAGTCCATTGATTACAATACTAGCCGCCAACTCGGACGTGGTGTCAAGCTCGACGGCAAGGCGTGCGAACTTGCTTCTTGTACGTTTGATGGTGTGTTCATCAACTTTCACCAGTCTGTCGAGAGCCTTTCCTATACAACTGAAGATGGTTTGAACGTAAAGATGTAACGGAAGGTTCAGGATCCTGACCCAACAAACAATCTTTTGTGGTAAATCAGTAGAGGGAATAAAAGAAGGATGCCAATCCCAGACAATTAGGTTGCATTCGAATATCTTCCATGGGCCACCCGTCGTTGCCATGTCGTAGTCCTGGAGACATGAGAGTTGGATAAAAAAGTGATTCATATCCAGTTCATATATGTTATACTTACCAACTAGGCTCCACATGGCTCGGAGTCGATCTTTAAGGGTCATATACCCTAGTTGTGTTCCCATTGCCTTCACTACTACCGCATATTGCCACGGTTGAACAAGAAATTCTTCATACATGGGATCTATTGTTATTTCCGGTTGTCCATCAGACATGTACAGATTGACCGCCTCCGGATCAAGGTGTTCTTTGAACAGTTTATTAAGAAAGATATATGTAGATCTGTGTGTCGCCGCTGCAGTCGAATCTTTAGATTTGTTCTGTCCCCATGCACTTGCAGGTTGGGTTATCAGGGGGCTCTGCATCTCCTGGTAGCTTCCTACGAGCGGTGGGAAAAACCCTAGGGGGTGTGTTCCTCCTGCAACATCTGGGATTCGCTCTCCGCCTCCTCCCTTTAGGTCCATCCCGGCTTGGATCCCCTCCTGGGGTGGTCCCCGCATGCCTCCATACTGAAACTCAATGCCGGTATTAGGGATGCAAATTTTGTTCGCGTTCATGGCAGTCATGTCTTGGTTTATGCCAGTGCCGCCACTTCTCGCCTTTTCTGGACTCCTAGGTTGTCTAGCGTTGCTCTATTCATGATTTGGATCGCAACTTGTCTTGCACCCCTCTTCCAAAGACTCCCTGGCCTCCGTAGAGGCCGTGCCAGCAGCTTCTCCTGGATCGCCCTCCGCCGCCGCCCCCCACTCCGCTTCCATCTTCTTTCTTCCCCCTAATACCTTTCTAAAAGTATATTTAATGTGTGGGATCTGATGGATATCTTTCACATACAAAATTTGTTCCTTTTAAACATTATATAAAACAATACCATTGTCTCATGGTATATCCTTTTCCTCCCAATTTCTAGAATTCTCTTTCGTTCCTTATTGTATTCAAGTATACTAAAATTTAGATCCAAATAATACTAATTGATGTCTCAAAACATGTGTTGCCAACCTGGCTAGATAATTACTCTTTTAATTATCTAAAACTTCACACATCATATTTACTTGTGAAAACTTTCTTATTATCCCATATTTCTATTATTCAATAATTCATAAGGTCATTGCTATTTATTTATGCAGAAAATCTCTTATTTATACATCTTGTGTTCCAAGGACCTATTTGCAAAGAAAATGGTCTCATGGACCTTCCATGGGACATGGGTTTCACCCATGCCTTAAAGTGGTTAACATTATTATCAATTCAAAATTTCACTTATTAATCCAATCCTTGAATTTAAATAATTCAATTTTACCCAAAATTGAGTATATTACATTCGCCCCTCCTGAAAAGGAATTGTGTCCCCAAATTTACACCCGGTAAGGTTAAGGTGAATGATACATTAACTTAATTTCACAACTTAGGGTTAGTAACCCTTCTTGGATTATGATTAATAACTTTATTGACGTGTGAATTCCCTTCATTATTACTAAGATCGATACCTGAATTCAATTCAAGATAATCCTCAATATCTACATAATACCATCTATCGTTGATTATATTTTCGTTTGTGACTGTAATTTTAACTTGGTGACTACCTTTCACCTAGGTTTCCAACATGTTATTAATTTATTTTCTCATAAGGGTGTGGTAACATCTCAAACCCTAGATTATGTCATTAACCTTACTCGGGGTATTTAGTTTCACAGATCAACTATAAGCATAACATGTGTCTACCCAATCTCTCTCACTAAAAATAAGATGCAATAAGTGTTTGACTGCAATCCAAATACAAAGTTCATCACATTCCAATAGCAGTGATGGTGTACCCACACTTTATTTCAAAAATTCATATTTTTTTAATCATTCTCAAACATGACTCCCAACCATAAATACTTTTTAGTTCCACCATATTCTTACATAGCATGAGTCAAATTCTTTTCTCACTCTTAAGTTTGTTCACAACTTCCTTTATGATTATTACATAACTTCTTAAATCTTTTACATTAGTCTTATTCATTTTCTCAAGGTCTCTTTGGGTATATGTACTTTTGGAGTGATCTCATCCTTATGCATTTAGGAGTGCCTCTCACATTCACCCCTTGGGCCTCATGAAATTATGAAGGTGGCCAATCTCCTAATTCATGGGCCTTGGGAAAACATGGTTGTTACCTCCTGACGCTATGGTTTATGCATTCAAGGCACAATCACCTCCTAATTTCAGCGATCTTATGTACATATATCCTCCTTACTTGACTTAGAATTGACTTAGGGCTCTACCCTTCCCAAGGGTTTATTAATATATCACAACTTTACATTTTTTAGCACATTATTTTCTCGTGCAATTTTTTAACCCAAATTTCCTACATCTCTTGGGGTACACATTATTCACTTTTTATCCCTTCATTAGGCTCATGGAGACCTCCCATTCCGGGCTTGGTCTTTCACAGTGGTCTACCTTTCCTGGATTGACATATTAGTGACCTTCCTCTCCTGACTTGGCCACTAGACATTGCAATGACTTCATCTAATATTTTCCTTGCTTTCCTGGCTTGTCCTATTGGTGACCTTCCTATCCCGGATTGAACACTAGTCATTGTAATGTCTCCCTCTTACATTGCCCTTCCTTTCACTACTTATCCTATTGGTTATCTTCCTATCCCAACTTGATCACCAGTCATTGTAATGACTTTCTCTCATATTGGCCTTCCTATCCTGGCTTGGCCTAATGGTGATATTCATATTTCGGCATGATCATTAGTCATTACAATGACTTTCCTCTTTATATGGGCCTTCCTATTTCATCTTCCATTATTAGTGACCATCCTATCCTAGCTTTGTCACATACTTTCAACTACTTCCTTAGTGATTTTCCTTGTGTACCCCATAGATGGTACACTTATGTTTAAAGAAAGTATGTTCTTTCATATTTTGTATGCTTAATCCTTCATACTTTAGGTGACACATATGTTACCTCGATTCTTAAACCAATTGGTCAACAATCCCTTCTAGAGAAGTTCCTAACCTAGGGTGCCCTCTTGGCTCATGGTAGTACGCTAAGATCTCTTGCCACAACCTGACCCGACGGAATTTGGGTTTTGCCTCCTCCCCGTAGATCCTTTTCCCACTCTTGGGTTGACAACCCCAAGTCAGGACAACAATTCTAGAAGTTTAATTTTAATCTAACCATTGATTTCTTATGTTTATTAAAACGATTTACATTAAATCCTTGCTCCACATACATGCATGTATGGGATAGTGGGTCACCTAAACTCATTTTCATATTTTATATTCCTTTTCACCCTAATTAGGGTTTATAGGGGTAGGGTTACTCTATCACCCACACTACTCCCATTTCATAAGATTAGGGTTTAATATTTGAGTTAGGGACTACACCCTTCCCCTTAGTATTTCCATGTCCCTAGGTCCACTAGGGTTTTCCTAAACCAACCCTAGCTCCCTCTAGGATTCAGCCTTGCAAGGAAAAACCCATAAAGCATTCTTCCCTTGCAAGGAAGAACCCATCAAACATTCTTTTTTATCATTATTTCCACATTACATTACACTAAGTGGAGGAGGATTCCATAATCCTACTTCTTCTAAAAAAAATTAACTTTAGAAGAGAAGGGAAGTACCTTTAAGGGTTTACTAAGCAAGAGGATGAGAATTGAATGATAGTATATATGAGATGACTTAGAGGAAACCTTATTTCATGAAAACCCAAGGTTTTGTTTAGGCAGGTATCACTATGGCTAAGGGAGTCCTCATAAACCAACTTAATTGTGTGGAAGAAAATTTCACCAACTTAATGGTGTGGAGGAAATAGTTTCCATTCCCCAAGGCCATGACACCGTCTAGACACCATTACCATCAGGTCATGCCATAATAAGTTTCCTTACATTTCTACATATTACTCAAAATTATACACTATTAAATATATTCTAAAATAGATGGGGCTCTGATACCAAATGTAACAACGTCACCTTTCAACATTCCCCGATCTAGGAAAGACCCAAAAAGTTGAGCAAGGATCTAGATTCTACCATAGATGAAATAACAGCAAATAATTTCATTAAACTCAAATGTTGTGTACAAGATGCTTATCTAAAGAGTTACATTAATTTCTTACATAAGAATTGTACATATGAGAAGAAGTATTTAGCTAATCCTCCTTTACTTAATGCCTTCAAGTAGATTCCATCAGATACATCATCTTGTGAACTCTTCATGTATAGCATGTTCCTAAAACACCGTAAACAAAAATGCAGCTTAGTATATTGCTATATTGTGTACATTGGGTGCATGAAAATGGTTGCAATTATATATCAACATATATTCTATCAATTACTTGCAAATAATAATCGGTGTTTTCCTCACATAGTTTTTCTTTAGGTGATACTCACAGTGGCATTATAATTGAGCAGAATGTAAATAAACACTCAACAATTTATTTCAACAATCCTTGAGAAATCCAAAAAAAAACATAGGCAAATTATATTGTGGGTAGTCATAAGTGTAACCACGTACCTCAATGTAGAGCCATGTAGATTAGCATGTAGTATATACTTCAAGTATTTTCAAGCAATCCCTTCAAAGGGTCCAAGCAATTCAACATTTAATTTGCATGTGTGTAAATCCTAGTGTCAGCCTCACATTAATTAAATTAAACCCTACTTGGTCCTATTCTAGGGTTTAGAATTGTCCCACGTTTTATTGTAAGATTAATATTATTGGGCCAATAGCAACTGCCACGTAAAAAAAGATATTCATTGATTTTTTCATGAGGGTTTAGCGCGTACAATGGCCTAAAGCCACCTCGGGTAGGCTCTCCACGCGGGTGACTCTTTAAAACATGTAAAAAGACATCAACACCCTTAAGTTTATGTGTACCTATTAAGGGCAATCACGTCATTAGCCTTGTTACTATCTCCTTCCTTGTGGAAGGATTTGTATGAAACCCTAGAGGATCAACTGAGAGACCAACTCCACTCCGTAGGACACAACACGACTACAAAGGGGTTCAGTTAAGTCCGCCTATCCTTCAAGGATTCAAGGATGGTCTTAGATCTGACAGAGGATGCATGGGTGATGGGAGATACCAGTGATTGCTTTGTAGGGCACATGAAATGGAAATACAAAATAGATGAGTCCAACATCATACTTGGTCATCACAGTAGGGTCGGTGGGTGCCTCAAAACTCTGGCAACTCTCCTCACCGTCCATACACCTTCATTGCTACCTACCAGAGTTAGGGACCCACCAAATACTAGCTAGTATTACTCGACACCGCCATCATCATGACGGCAGGGTCACTTGGGCAACCAACATTGGGGATCCGTGCCTCCCTTTGATCCGACCAGGGTGCCACCATGGAGACAACGCTCATGGGGTTTGTGTATTTATACAACCTAGGAGGGATATTAGGGTTTCGAAGAAGTGAGAAAGGGAGGGGAAGGAAGACTGGTTGGCTTGTGCATAATTCCTTCATGTGCACATGTACATATATATATGTACCCCTCTCATAACTGTGTTTCCCTCCTTCCCTGTGATCTAGATTCTTTGGTTTCTCTTCCTTTTCTAAACCATAAACTCTTGCCAATTCTTTCTCTTAACCTTATTATTATGATGAGAATGCATCATTGCAAGGAGGAAAACATTTAATGATTTTCCCTCTTGGAGACACACACACACACAGATATATATATATATATATATATATATATATGTGTGTGTGTGTGTGTGTGTGTGTGTGTGTGTGTGTGTGAGTATGTATGTATGTATGTATGTGTATATATATATATAGATATATATATATATATATATGTATATATATATATTTATGTATATATATATATATATATATTCACCAAATGTTCTTCTAGTATTTTCTTTAATAATATTATCAGCAATACTTAATCGACACACAAAAGCCATAAAGGAAATCATATAAACACATGGCACTTTATTGGCTAATTTGGTCATGAATTCTAGATTATTCTTCTACCTCTCTCTTTGATATATTCCTACTAAGTAATTGTCCTTATTTCAAGGAAACTCCCCAATACATATCTAAAAGTATATTCTATGCATGGGATCCAATGGTATATCTTTACCATGCAAAAGGTGTTCCTATTAAACATTATTTAATACAATACCATTGTCTCATGGTATATCATTCTCCTCCCAATTTCTAGAATTCTCTTTCCTTCCTTATTAATTTCAAGTATACCAAAAGTTAGATCAAAACAATACTAATTGACATCACAAAATATGTGTTGCCAAACTAGCCAGATAATTACTCATTTAATAATCTAAAACATCACACATCTTACTTTCTTGTGAAAACTTGCTCATTATCCCATTCTATTATTCAACAATTCATAAGTATGCACAAAATCTCTTATTTATGTATCTTGTGCGCCAAGGACGTATTTGCAAAGAAAATAGTCTGACGGGTCTTCCTTGGGCAATGGGTTGCACCCATGCCTAAATGTTGTTAACATTATTATCAATCAGGAATTCACTTATTAATTCAAGTCTTGTATTTACATGATTCAATTTTACCCAAAATTGAGGATATTACATTAAATGTCACATGGAACAACTCACTAAAAATGTAGACCAGAAGATCGACACCTCATCTGGAGGTGAGGAAGAGGAGTGTATTCATTTTCCACATTCAAACATTAGGGGCAACAATGAATAATCAGGGATGAGGGATCCTAAATTCTCATGGAAGGACCCTAACAAATTTAGCAAGATCCATCACACGTACAAAAATATCCACCTCAGTAGGATAATATTCCATAACAAAATTAGCAAGCAAGAAGCCCTAGAAGGATATAAAAGTTATAAGATATGTTTGGAAAATTCATGACCAAAAGCCAAGCATTCATGACCAATAATTAAGCGTACTTGAACTGACCAAAGAGAGATCAACATAATCAAGGAGCCGAAATCTACAATCTAGAAAATCAAATTATGTAGATAGTAGTAAGTGTGCTAGCAATTAATAATCCTACTCAACAAGGGCTTAAAGGGAACACTGATATCCCACACATTAACCTCCACGAGAAAGTAGTCATTCTTCATAGTGGTAACGTGTTGGAGAAAGAGCAGGAAGTAAATCTAGAGTCAAACACACCACCAGCTAAGACAATTATTCGATAGAAAAGGCATCTTCTAGGAACCTTATAGACATAACACCACATGATTAAACAAATGAAGAGGATGGCATGGGGAAGCCAAAACCTGAAAGAAACCACACATTCCTCCATAAGAATGCAACAATGTGATCCTCCTTTCCTTTCCCAATAGCTTGAAGGACAAAATGGTTGACAAGGATTTCAAGAAGTACATTGACATTTTTAGAGAACTCCATATTAACCTACCACTGGTGGATGCCACTGAGAAACTTTCTTCTTACAACAAGATATTGTAAGACATGTTCTGCAAGAAGAGAAGTATATCCAAGTTAGATGTTGTAGTACTTCATGAAGAGGTCACTACTTTGATCCAGAGGAAACTTCCACAAAAATGACACATGTTTCATTAAAAGTATCAAGTTTGAGGAATCTCTATGAAATTTAGGAGCAAGCATAAACTTGATGTCGTTGACCACATTAAAGAACCTTGGGCTCAAAGAATCAAATAAATATAATAGGTCAATTCAGTTGATTGATAATTTAGATTGTGATACCAATATGAATATGTAAGGATGTCCTAGTGAAGGTAGAAAAATTCAATAAATTTTTTAGTCATGGAAATTCAGAATGACTACAGCAATGAGTGTTTGCCAGGCATGTCATTCCATGCCATAACTAATGTTATCTTAGAAATGGAAAGTAGTGGATTGACTCTAGAATTCAGAATGATCATTTTGAATAAAGTTGTCTGAATAACAATAGAAAATCAATAAGAAAGCATAGTGTCATTTCATTTAGCATAGTGAGTGTGAGTTGTGTATTAATTTAGTGATACCATTTCTAGACATGATAGACATCATGAGATAGTTAGATCGGGGAACCTTGGATGTGGACACAATGGGACATTCCAAGCAATATCATTAACAAAGGTTGTAAAACATCATGAAGAATCGGAGGATGACTTTCACTCAACAACACCCACTGATGTGGTTTCTTCTACCATCACTCATGCCTATTCTCAATAATCTTTGGAATCTAATCTCATGAATTTAGTGGATGACTACATCTGCAACCATCTTTTGACAATTGTTCTAAGGGTGTTGTCGTGATTTTATACAAAACATTTTAAGGATTTAGGCCCACTGCCACTAACATTGGTATCACCTTTGTAGTATAATCCTAAGCCAAAATTCAATCCTCTTTTCTCGCATTTGAAGTATACATTCTATGCAGTAGATTACAAGCATCAAATAATAATTTTTTCATCTTTGATGCTATAAGAGGAGGAACAATTTCTTGTAGTTTTGAAGAACCATGAAGCGGATTTGGGTGGTCTATTGTTGATATAAAGGTCATCTCTCTTAGATTATTCCAACACAAGGTTCGCTTCAAAGGGGTGAAGTTAGTAGCATAGCCTCAAAGGAAACTAAATCATATCATGATCAAGGTGGTAAAGAAATAGGTTGTAAAACTTCTTTTGGTAGGTATAGTTTTTGTTATTTCAAATTCTAAATGGGTTATTCCAACTCAAGTAGTTCCAAATAATGGGGGCATAACTATCACTACTAATTTTGAAAATGAACTAGTTTCTACTAGGTTAGTGATAAGATCATGTGTTTACATTGATTGTCATCATTTGAACATCATCACGCTTAAAGACCATTTTCCCCTACCATTATTGACTTGATTCTTGAGAGGTTTGTTGACCACTCACTTTTTTTACACGGTTGTTTGAGGTACAACCAAATTTCAATAGTGACACAAGATTAAGAGAAGTCAACCTTCACTTGACCATATGGAATTTTCTCTTACCGCTACATACCTTTTAATCTTTGTAATGCCCCTGAGACCTTTCAGTGGTGTATGCTTGGCATTTTCTCCTACATAGTTGAATGTTGTATCAAAATTATCATGGATGTTTTTTTGGCATATGAAAAGTCTTTTGACAAATGGCTTTCCAGTCTTGATAACATTTTAAAGAGATGTGAGAACCCTAATTTGGTTTTGAAATGGGAGAAGTGTCACATGATGGTGAGTGAATGGACAACATTCAGACACAAATTGTCTAACAAGTGGATGGAGGTTTATGTAGTGAAAATTGAGGTAATCTCCAACCTTCCTCTACCATCTTTATTAAAGGCAGTGATGTGTTTTATTGGGCATGCATGTTTTTATCGTCGATTCATGAACAATTTTTTCAGAATTTCTAAACCCCTTTTTGAGTTATTGGAAAGGGATGTTGAATTTAACTTTAATGGTTGTTTTTATCAAGTATTTAAGGTTTTGAAGAATAAGTTGATTTTCAACCCTGTGGTGGTGGCTCCAGATGAGAACCATCCTTTTGAGCTCATGTGTGATGCATGAGATTATGCACTCGGGGTTGTTCTGAGACTTTATCAGTTTATTAGATTCTATTATGAAATGTGTACCCTACACGATGATCATCTCAACTACACCAGCACTGAGAAAGAATTGTTTTGGTATTGTCTTTGCTTTTAAGATATTTAGGAAATATTTGATAGGATCTAAGGTGATAGTATGGATTGATCATGGGGCCATGAAGTGACTATTACAGAAAAAGGATGTGAAACCAAGACCAATTTATTTCAACCTACTAGTATAAGAATTTGACATAGAGGTGAGAGATAAATCTAAAGAAAAAAATGCCATAGAAGATCACCTGTTTTGTCTAGAGAGGGTGAATGAATATAGGTTAGAGTAGTGATCATAGAGGATCTTCTAAATGAGAACTTTTTTGTGGTTGGCAATGAGGAGAAGCATAGGGTATGTGTTGGTATGTATGCATAGAGAGTCAATCATATGATGATTATAATGTCATATCATGTAAATGATTTGATTAATAATAATGGAAATCTTCCATTTATTCTCTTTTATTCAGTTATGAGATAATGGTGCAACATAATAAATGTCTAAAGAATGATGTTACTTAATAACGTATGTATTCAGGTTGAGGAATGAACAATGGGACCATACGAAAGTTAAGAATATTTACATTCTTGTTACGTCCCTAGTCAGATGTTATTGTGGAAGTTGATAGATATTAATATCACATAAGACTAAAGTATGTGTTAGTTGATGAAAAAATCACATTAGTCATGATATTTGATAACAAACCAAACACATAGAATAGGTTAGAGAATAGTGTATTGGACAGACTCACCTTGAGAGTTATGTATGAAAAAATTGAATGGTAGTCAGAATCATCTCTCATAGTGATGGTGGTGATTTTGGTTCTTAGACCTAAAAACACTACACTTATCACATGTTGTTCGATGTACTTTGAAATCATCCAACATGACTTTGAATAAGGGATACCATAAAGGTTATGTTCAAATACATTATGACACATGGAATATAATTGTGAGTAATGTAGATAACTTTTTTCCTCCTTCATGAGTTTGATATCCTGGCCACTTGATCAATGATATTGATAACTATATGGCCATGTGCATGTGAGTCAATATATGATATTGAGTTCACATATATCTCTAACAGTCTGCTCTAGTTCAAGGAACATGGATTGAATGTTGAATAGGATGATGATTCCATGCCTCGAGTTCTGTCTGGATATTAGTGACAAAGGAACTATATGATCAATAGAAAACTAATCATATATTGTAGGTTGTAGTTGTTCTCCAACATTCCAATTACTTGGGTAGAAATGATGTCTTTTTAGATACAACTCATTGCTTGTGATGTCATAAATCAGTTATGGACATTCACTGTCAATGTAAGTTGGGACCTATAGGGTCATACACATAGGATACAAATGGAATAGGAGTTTACTCATGAATATGGTTTAAAGTTGATTACTAAAGTGTTAGGTATTCAATTTAAATAAGATTGCAATCAAAACTCTATAATGACTAGTTCAGTAAGTGAATTGATCAGCTCAGATCTATGAACAACTGGTTCATGGTGTGAACTGACTGTTTGGTTGATCAATATGATCGAGTGAAGGATTGATGCTGGTGATATGTTGTGTATTAAATGAATATTTAATTCCAATGCAATTTTTAATATTAAAACATAGTGAAATGACCAATTCAAGGATTGAACCAATCGTCTCATATGTGAACTGACCGGTTCATGGTTCGTAGAGTCTAGAAAATTCATGAAATTTCATCCTTTTGACTCCCTCTCAGTGTAGAACTCCTAACCCTAACTCTCCTATAAATAGAGGGACATTTGAGGCATTCTAGAGACACAAAAACAAGATCTGACAATTTTTGTCTTCTCACAGTTGTGGTAACGTCATAACTCGAGCAAGTTCTACCCATAAAAGGAAGGAATAACAAGGGAGAGACCATTAAGAGAGTAGGTGGATGATAGCACGCTGACTAGAAGGGACAACTCCTTCATGTCTGTTCATCTAGCATGATAGAAATTCCTAGTGGTATGCATGGACTACTATAGAGGTGAGGATGCCTTTGCCACCCTCTAGGAGGATGCAGTCAACCGCCATCCATGGTGATCAACAATGAGGCCATTTCTAACAGACATCTAGATGCAGCTTGCAGAAAGAAGCATGTTGCAACATAGGATTGTTGTTGGACTTGCTCCAGGACTAGGTATATGCCTTGCAACCCTCTCTTCCATTACACAGTTGTTGACATGATCATTATTTAATGAAAATGTGGTATCAAAATTTTTATTTCTATTGTTATATCTGATGCCATATTTCCCTACAGTGGTATCATAGACATGTCAATTTACTATCCCTTTAGATTTAATTGAAATGATCTTGTTTCTTTTTTATCATTTATTTTATTGCATATGATGCAAATATTTAAAATGATTCTTGTGCATATCCAATTAAATACCAAAAATGATCCCAACTATATATATATATATATATATATATATATATATATAGATATAGACATATATAGATATATATATATATATATATATATGATATGATATATATATATATATGCAATTTACATGTGTCACCCTAAATGTTTGTTTTGATGGTGGATGTAAGAATGGTTATGGCCAATAAACCTCTTGACCTTTGTGATTGGTTGGATGGTTGTTATTCTTGTTTATATCTTGATTCGCATATTGAGCCTCTCTCTTGTTTACCATATTTATAAGTATTACTTATTTCCTTCCTATGCTCTCCTCAAGAGGTTTCCCTATTACAATGTAATATGTTAAATAGTATTATTATAGTTTTAATTCCTGTTATGGAGAAGAAAACATTCTGCACCAGACAAATCGACCTTTTCAGAAGATAAACTGGTCGATTGGAGGATCAAGGAGGTCAGACACCAGGAGGAGCCAAACCAATCGACTGGTGGCCCAACCAATCAAGTAGAGGTGTCTATAAGTCGCTTGGATAGGTGACCAGATGACCAATCTGACAAACCAACCAACCAACCAGGAGGCAAACTGATGGGTTCAAGAGTTGAACTAATTGGCCCAAACATGATTCAACATAGATCTTCATCAACAATAGATTGCTACATATGATGTAGACCTTAAGTGGTAGTAATTCATTATGGCTCCAAGGAATTGCATTAGTATGGACATAACCATCGCTTGTGTTTTACAATTTCATGTTTTGGGTTGTGGTTGTAGCATGTATATGATACACACTATAAGTATGTGGTGATTGGATGTGTATATGCATTTATATAAATATAAAATCCCTCAATCAAGCATATTAAGTCTTAGATGCTTTTCTTGTTTGACTAAGTGTGGGCACGCCAAGAGTGGTGTATTATCCATCACGTGGAAGTCGTATGTTAGTCATGTGGGCCTTCCAAGTAGGGTGAATTACTATTGTGTTGGCTTTTGGTTCAAACTCAACTAGGTAATTAAGTGCCTAGAAGCATGAAGATGACTATGGAAAAATGTTGTGCATACCAACTATCCAAGATCTGCATGAGATTCAATTAGAAAAAGCTTCCTCCCTTAATAATCAGTCATGGACGTTGGCGTTGGTTGGGTAATAATTCAATTGTTTTCGATCTTGGCTCATTAGAAGGTTGTACACTACAATCATCTGAATTGATATGTGTGGGCTATCATTTTGAACAAAATAGTGTGAGCGATAATTAATTAAAGTCATAATTAAACATTGTCACATTTTTTTAATGAATTCATATCAAAGAGGTGTTTCTAAAAAAGTACAAATTATTCTTGTAGAAATAGATGGAAACCAATAACATGTTTTCCTTGCGAATAGTCCTTGAAATAGACAAGTTGAATAGAAACAATTTCCATGACTGGTTTGGGACGTTGAGAATCATTCTCACACAAGAGGGCAAGCTCTATGTCCTGGAGACACCAAAGCTAGATGAACCTACTCGCACTGCACCTATGGATTACAGGGATGCTTACAAGACGCACTCTGATGATGTTGTATATGTCAAGTGCTTGTTGCTATGCTCAATGAACTATGAGTTGTAGAAATAGCATGATAACATAGATGTTATTATGATGGTAACAAATCTTAAGAACATGTACCAAGATCAGGCATAATAAGAGAGATATGACGTCTCCATGGAGTTGTTCAAATTTAACATGGAAGAAGGAGATCTACTAGGTCCCCATCCACTCAAGCTTGTTGGGTATGTGGAAAACCTTGCTAGACTAGGATTTCCCTTGGGTCAAAAGTTGGCCACAGATGTGATTATGCATTCACTACCAGAATCATACAACCAATTTGTCATGAAGTACAACATGAATAATTTTGACAAGCAGTGGTCAAAATTACTTGGCATGTTGACAACATCTCAAGCATAAATGAAGAAAGACAAGCCCAATTCAATGATGATGATTAGCAAAGGAAAAGGGAAGTTCAAGGGCAAAGGAAAATCTAAGAAGAGTTTTATAGCTAGACAAAAAGCCCAAGTCTTCTACACTCAAAGTAAAGGTAGGGGTGCATGGACACTGGAAGAGAGAATTGCCCTCTCTACCTGAAGGAACTTAGGAAGAATAATAAGGGGATAGAGATCTCCACTTCAGGTATATATTCTATTGAGATAAATTTGTCTACTTATTCATCTTGGGTACTAGATACCAGATGTATATCTCACATATGTTGGAATATGCAAGATTTGAAAAGAAGTAAGACTTTACAAAAGGGAGAGGTCCAACTGTGCATTGTGAATGGAGCAAGAGTTGCTACCAGTGTAGTCAGAACCTCAAATTAGCTCTAACCATGGGGCTTGCAATAGAGTTAAAGAAATTTCGTGGTGTACCTTCCACAAATAGAAACATTATTTATGTATCTTGTATGGACAAGGATGGATATGAATTTCATATAAATAATGGTTAATGTTCTATTCCAAAATATGAGATCTTTTATGGCAGTGACCCAATGTCTCATGGCCTTTAACTATTATATATAAAGACAAATGTTTGAACTGTAAATATCAAATTATTAAAACTCGATAACTCAAACAAAACATATCTTTAGCATAATTTTCCAGGGAACATAAATGAGAAAATGCATTTCTAGACTCCATAAAGATGGTTAACTAGACTCCTTTGATTTCAAATCAATAGAGACATGTGAGTCTTGTATTTTAGGAAAGATGACAAATACTCCTTTCACTAGTAATAGTGAAAGGGAAAGTGATCTATTAGGATCATACACACTGATGTATGTGGACCTTTTAGAACAAATTCCAAAGGTGGATATCAGTATTTCATTACCTTCATTGATGATTTCAGTAGGTATGGTTATGTTTACTTAATGAATCATAAGTAAAAGACTCTTAAAAAGTTTAAGGATATCATTAATTAAGTACAGAACCAACCTAGTAAAAGTATTAAGGAACATCATTCTTATAGAGGTGGAGAATACTCAAGCCAAGAGTTTTAGGACCTTTTACGTGACTTTCGTATTGTATCACAATGGACTCCACCTTAAACACCACAACATAATGGTGTATCAATAAGAAGGAATCGTGCATTGCTAGATATGGTGCGATTAATGATGAGTTTTGTTGATCTTCTGACTTCCTTCTAGGGTTATTCTCTAGAAGCCACAACGTTACACTAAACCATGTACCATCTAAATTGGTTCAAAAGACACTATATGAAATATGGTATGAGAAGCGTCCCAATGCGTCTTTATGAAGATTTGGGTATGTGAAGCTTATGTGGGAAAGCAATTTTCCAAAAAGCTTGGACCCAAATCATATACATGTAATTTTGTTGGATATCTTAAGGAAACCAAAGGATACTACTTATATACTCCATCTTACAACAAAGTTTTTGTTGCTAGGGATTTTGTATTCTGAGAAAAGTAATTCTTTTACAAAGGAATCAGTGGGAGTAAAGTTGAACTTGAAGAGGTTTGAGACTGACAAGAGAACATTGAACCTATAGAGGTACAAGAGGAATATAGAGAGTCAGAAACTGTTATGGAATCTCAAATTCCTCAAGTAACAAAGGAGCCTCACAGATTTAGTAGGATACTCCTTGATCCAGATAGATTTAGTCATCTTGTGACTCAAGAAGGCAATGAGTTGGTCATTGATGATGAGCCAATGACTTACCTATAAGCGATTATGGATCCAGAATATGAGAAATTGCTTGAGGCCATGAGATCTAAGATGGATTGCATGTACACCAATAAGGTATGGACCTTGGTTGGTCCACCTGAAGGAGTAAAACCCATAGGTTGCAAGTGGGACTTCAAGAACTAGACTGGCATGGATGGTAATGTACAAACTTACAAAGGTGGATTGGTTGCAGAGGGCTTCAGACAAGTTCAAAGTGTTAATTGTGAAGAAACATTTTCTTTGATTTCCATGGTTAAGTCCATCAACATCATGCTTGCCATTACATCTTATCATGACTATGAGATTTGGCATATGGATGTTAAAACCACATTCCTTAAAGACAATCTTCTTGAGGATGTGTACGTGACACAACTTGAGGGATTTATAAATCCAAAGGATGCAAATAAAGTCTATAAAGTACAGAGGTCAATCTATGGATTGAAGCAAGCACCTTTGAGCTAGAATCTCTATTTGACAAAACAATCAAAGAACTAGGCTTTAGTCAAAATGGGGATGAAACATGTGTTTCAAAGTAAGTTAGTGGGAGCATGATTGTATTCCTCATATTGTATGTGGATGCCATACTAATAATGGGGAATGGCATCCCTACTTTATATATGGTAAGCACATGGATAGGAAATACATTCTCTATGAAGGAATTAGGTGAAGAATCCTACATCTTAGGAATCAAGATCTGTTGAGATATATCTAGAAGGCTTCTTAGGCAAAGTCTAAGACTTGACATTGACAAAGTGTTGAAGAGATTCGACATGGAGAGTTCAAAGAGAGGAAAAATGCCCATGTCTCATGGTGTTACTATCTCTAGAGATCAATTTCCCAATTTTTGTGAGGGAGCGGAGTTCATGAGTAAGACTCCATGTGCATATGCAATTGGATCTATCATGTACATAATGTTATGTACCCATCCATATGTCTCGTATGCTTTGATAATGATGAGTAGATATTAGTTAGATCTGGGTGTTGTGAAGAGCATCTTTAAGTACTCGAGAATAACTAAGGACATTTTCTTATCTATTGTGGTGGGGAAGAGTTGGTGGTAAAGGGTTACACCGATGCAAGCTTCCAAACTAACAAAGATGGTTATGGATTGTAGTTTGGATTTGTGTTTTGCCTCAAAAATGGAGTTGTAAGCTGGAAGAGATCCAAGAAAGAGACTATTGTTGATTCTACAATAGAGGATGAGTATATTTCTACATTCACTGCAACAAAGGAGGTTGTTTAGATCAAGAAGTTCATCATTGAACTTGTGATGGTTCAAAGAATATGCGATGAAATTGATTTGTATTATGATAACAATGGAGATATTGTGCAAGCTAAGGAACCCAGATAGCATCGAAATTCCAAGCACATACAAAGGTGGTTCGATTTCATACAAGAGATCATATAGTGAGTATATGTGAATATTTTTAGAGTACCAACTAAAAGCAATGTGGCTAATCCCTTGACAAAAGCACTTCCGTAGTAGAAGCATGAAGTTCATGTTAGATCACTTGGGATTAAGTTCATGGGTGATTGGGTGTAAATGCAAGTGGGTGTATGTTGGAATGTATGCCCAGAGATCCAATCATGTGATGATGATAATGGCATATCTTATAAAGATTTGATTAAAAATAAAGTCAATATTCCATTAATTCTATCTTATTCAATTATGAGATAATAGCACAACATAATAAATATCTAAAGAATGATCTTACTCAATGGTGTTTGTCTTCATGTTAAGGATGTAAATAATTAGATCATATGGATGTTAAGAGTATATACATTCTTGTTATGTCCCTAGTCAGATGTTATTGTGGAAGTTGATAGACAGCAATAACACATAAGACTAGAGTGCATGTTTTTTGATGATAGAATCTCAATATTCATGCTATGTGATATCAAACCAAACACATAGGTACTTGTTATAGAACAATGTATCAAACAAACCTACCTTGAGAGTGATGCATGGAAACCATTGAATGGTAGTCAAAATCATAATCTCATAGTAATGGTGGTATTTTGGCTCTTAGACCTAGAAACACTACTATAATCACATGTTGTTCAATGTACTTTGACATCATCCACTATGACCTTGAATAAGGGTTACCATAAAGGTGATGCTCGAATACATTGCGACACATGGGGTATGAATGTGAGTGAGGTAGATGGGATTTTTCCCTCCTATAGGAGTTTGATATCCTGGTCACTTGATAAGCTAGACTGATAACTACATGTCTATGCTCGTGTGAGTCAATATATGATATTGAGTTCACATATATCTTAGATAGTCTGCTCTAGTTCAAAGAACATGGATTAAATGTTGAAGAGGATGACAACTCCATGCCTTGAGTTCAATCTAGATATCAATGACAAAGGAACTACATGATCACTATAACACTAATCACAGATTGTAGGTTGAAGTTTTTCCTTAACTTTCCAATTACTTGGGAAGCAATGATATCTTTCTAGATACCACTCATTTCTTATGATGTCATAAATAAGTTATGGACACTCACTGCCAACATAAATTGGGACTTGCAGGGTCACTCGCATAGGATACACCTAGAATAGGAGTTTACTCATGAATATGGTTTAATCTTGATTACAAAAGTGTTGGGTATTCATTCTAAACAAGATTGGCAATCAAAACATGGAAATGATTGGTTCAGTAAGAGAACTGATCAGCTTAGACCTGTGAATTGACTGGTTCAGGTTGTGAATCGATTGTTTCGTTGATCCATATGAATGGATCAAGGATTGATGTTGATGTCATGTTGTGTAGTAATTGAATATTAAATGCTAATGCAGTTGCAAATAGGAAACAATTGTGAAATAACTAGTTCAAGGGTTGAACTGATGGTTAACAGGTGAATTGGTCAGATCATGGTTTGTAAATTCCAAAAAATTCATGAAGTTTTTTTCATTTCGACTTCCTCTCAGTCTAGAACTCCTGACACTAACCCTCCTATAAATAGAAGGGCAGTTGAGGATTTCTAGAGACACAACAATAAGCTCTAAAAATTATTTTCTTCTCATAGTTGTAGTAACATGAGAACCCATGTAAGTTCTACATATAAAAGGGAGGAATAACAAGGGAGAGACAATTGGGAGAGCAAGTCAATGCTAGCATGTTGACTAGATGGGACAACTACATCTTTTCTGTTCATCCAGAATGATAGGAGTTATTGGTGATCCACTTAGACTACTACATAGGCAAGGAGGTCTTTGCCATCCCCTAGGTAGATACAGCCAACCGCCGTTCATGGTGATCAATTAGGAGGCTGTAGTCGGTCACTACCCAGGTGCAATTTCAAGAAAGAACTATGTTGCAGCAAGGGATTGTCACTGGACTTACTCTACACTACTACAAAAATGTCTTATAATGTCACTTTTAATGGTGTCGGTTGTATAAATACATCGACACCTAAAACCTAGAGCGTCAATTAAAAAAAACAACTGACATCTATCTGTGAAGGGTGACAAGACACAGGTATCACTTTTTATTTCACGCCGGATCCTAAATTAGAAACTGACGCTAAACATTGACCGCCAAATCCAATTTTTTGAGCGAAAAAAATACCTCCAAAATTTAACATACATCGTCGGTTATTAACAAAGAAACCTACGACTAAAGGTTTTCTGCAAAATAGAAATTTGCCCAATTTTTGTCGTCAGTTCTGTTACAGTAACCGATGTCGATGTGTTTCCGCACTCTTTACCGCAAAAATTTTCACCACCATATAGTGTTGGGTTTTACATGGAAACCAATGAGTATGGTCTTAATTTGAGAACATTTATTTTTTGTTGGCATATATATATTGTCGTCGGTTTTTCTTGTTCAAACTGACGACTATAAGAGAAAAAAAGTGTCGGTTTTGTGTTGGTAACCGACGCCTATAGTTTTAAGCATCATTTGTATTTAAGAATCGACACCTATGGTTAATTTAACAGCACCTGTGTGAGCCAGACTCTTCCCCTTTCTATGTTTCATTCAATCTCACGCAACTCAGGGTTTGGTACGGTGATTTTCTGCTCACCGCCATCGCCGCTTGCTCCGGCCGCCTGCTCCCACCTCTGCCGCTACTTGCTCCAGTCGTTGCTCCGGCTCCGGCGGCTTGCTCTACTATTGTCCTGCTCCAGCTCTGGCACCGCCTGCTCTCTGCTCTAGCTCCAGCGGCCTGCTCTCCTACTCCAGCTCTGGCACTGCCTGCTCTGCTGATCCAGCATCGCCTACTCTCCTGCTCCATCACGGTTCACCACTACTGCCTTCTTTTGCTTGTTGCTCCAGCCACCCACCCGCCTGCTCGCTGCCGTCTCCGCCCTCTGACCCGCTCGCTGCTCCTGGTACCTTCTTCCTCCTCTTATCCACCATGCATGGTACATCTTCTTGTGAAATCACAGGTTGGCACGACCATGCTGGGCAGCACGACCATGTTGGTAGCACGGCCGTGCTGCGTAGCATGGTCGTGGTGGCTGATTTTGTGCTATATTACTCAATTATATGTGTAATGATTATCTTGATGATTTTGTGCTATATTGCTCAATAGGATACCTAAATATGTGTGTAATGACTATCTTGATGATGTAAACTTAGGATATTTATTGTTTATTATTTACTTACAAGCATGATTAAATGATGTAAACTTAGGATATGAATGATGAAACTAGGATTATAGGTATAAGAATGACAGCACATGTATTTGTTGGCCTAGAAACCCGTCCAAGATTTACTCATTAGGAGTAAATGTTGGATAGTCCCCGGTTTGGGACTGTTCTTGAACACCTAATCTCACTTAGGATGTAAGTGTATAATGTGTATTGGGTTTTTGAGAAAATTTCAGTAGCATTTCCCCATTTGTTCTCTAAGTACATATGTACTTAGAGAATAGTGGGGAAATGCTGTCGAAATTTTCTTGAAAACCCAATACACATTATACACTTACTAGTGAGATTAGGTGTTCAAGGATGGGATAGGTGGTACACATTTATTATATATAAGAATGACATCACATGTATTTGATGGCCTAGAAACCGTCCAAGATTTACTAATTAGGAGTAAATCTTGGATAGTCCCTGGTTTGGGACTATTCTTGAACACCTAATCTCACTTAGGATGTAAGTGTATAATGTGTATTGGATTTTCGAGAAAATTTCGGTAGCATTTCCCCATTTGTTCTCTAAGTACATATGTACTTAGAGAACATCAGGGAAATGTTGTCGAAATTTTCTTGAAAACCCAATACAAATTATACACTTACTAGTGAGATTAGATGTTCAAGGATGGGATAGGTGGTACACATTTATTATATATATGAATGACATCAAATGTATTTGTTAACCCTAGACCCTAATCTTGTTGTAATATATACTTGTTTTCTCTTTGATCATAGAATGGATAGATCATGGATGTCCATTCACAATCACTGCACCCCAGAGTTTATATCTAGTCTTGACCACTTTATTAGATTTGTCGAGGAACATAGGAAACAACCTGAAGATAGGTTCTACTGTCCATGTAGGCATTGTAGTAACAACTTGAAAGTCAGCACTGGTGAAGAAATCAAAAGTCATGTCAAGTGAAACAGGATTATACAAGGCTATACAGAATGGCATTGGCATGGAGATATTTCAAACTCGAAACCAGTGGATGTCGATAGTAGTGCTTGTGTGGAAGAAGAAATTGCCTCTGATGACGTAGATGTGAATGAACCAGTTCCAGTAGACATCGTTGATGTGATGCTGGATAGTTGTGGGGTAGAGCACACCGATCCACCTCCCATTTTTAGAAACATTGTGCATGATGCTCAGATATCGTTATACACATGTTGTACTAAGTTTACGAAGCTTAGCGCTGTGTTGAGATTGTATAAGATGAAAGCTAACAATAGATGGAGCGACAAAAGCTTCACGTCATTGTTGTCTTTGTTGAAAGAAATGCTTCCTGAAGGAAATGAGCTGCCAATCTCAACATACCAGGTAAAGAAATTGTTGTGCCTAATGGGAATGGATGCTAAGAAGATACACACATCCTCGAATGATTGTGTATTATTTCAAAAGGACTATGGGGATTTGAAAGATTGTCCAAAATGTGGTGTGTCACGATATAATTTGACGACTTCGGGGGAGTCCAAAACTAGTTCTCCTGCCAAGGTGATGTGGTATCTACCTATAATATCACAGTTTCAACGCTTGTTTGCCAATCTGATAGATGTGAAGAATTTGAGGTGGAATGCAGCTGTTAAGAAAAATAATGATGGGATCCTACAACATGCGTCAGATTCCCCACAATGGAAGAAGATTGATCTATTGTACCCTGAATTTGGTGAAGAAGTCAGGAATCTAAGACTTGGGCTTTGTACAGATGGGATGAATCTTACGGGACATTGAGCAGCCAACATAGCACTTGGTCTGTCATGCTTGTTATATACAATCTTCCTCCCTGGCTGTGTATGAAAAATAAGTATGTAATGTTGTCGTTGTTGATACCGGGCCCTAAACAACCTGGAAATAATATTAATGTTTATCTTGAACCTCTGATTGATGAATTAAAGAAACTCTGGGGTGAAGGTGTGATGACCTATGATGCTTCACAAAGAGAGACATTTCGTTTGCATGCTATATTGGTTTGCACTATTAATGACTTTCCAGCATATGGGAATTTGTCTGGATATAGTGTCAAAGGAGCTAAAGCGTGTCATATATGTGAAGAGAACATTTATTAAACAAGACTAAAACATGGCGGTAAGACTGTATATCTCAGTCATCGAAGGTTTCTTATAAAATTCCATCTGTATCGTAGGAAGCGCAAAGCATTCAATGGATTGAATGAGGAACGGAGTGCACCTAAACCTATACCAGGGGAGGTTGTTTATGAAAGAGTAAAAGACTTTGTCAATGAATTTGGTAAGAGATCACAATGTACTATGGCCACACGGAGTGACAAATCTTTATTCAAGAAGAAGTCAATATTTTGGGATCTTCCTTATTGGAGTTCTTTGACAGTCAGACATTGTATCCATGTCATGCACGTTGAGAAAAATGTATGTGATAGTGTCATTGGTACTTTGTTGAATATACTAGGTAAGACTAAAGATGGGATAAAATCCAGACTGGACCTACGTGAAATGGGAATAAGGTCAGAATTAACAGAATTATGTAAAATGGGAAATTGGAGAACATACTTACCTCCCACTTGTTACACATTGTCTAGAAAGGAGAAGAATCTTTTTTTGAATGTTTGGTAAATGTCAAGGTGCCACAGGGTTACTCATCCAACATCCGTAGATTGGTATCAATGAAAGAACTGAAGTTGATAGGTCTTAAATCTCATGATTGTCACACTCTAATGCAACAAATATTGCCTATGGCAATTCGATCTATATTGTTGAAGCATGTAAGGTTTGCAATCACCAGACTTTGTTTTCTTTTTCAACAGTCTATGCAGCAAAGTTATTGAACCTGATACTCTCGATAATTTGCAAAGAGAAGTGGTTGTTACCCTATGTCAGCTTGAGATGTATTTTCCTCCGTCTTTCTTTGATATCATGGTATATCTTGTTGTCCACTTGACTAGGGAAGTGAAAATGTGGGGACCAATTTTCTTGCATTGGATGTATCCCTTTGAATGATACATGATCATTTTTAAAAATGATGTTTGAAACCGTTATCGGCCTGAAGAAAGTATTATTGAGGGTTATGTGGTGAGAGAGGTTATGGATTTTTCCAATGACTTTCTCAGTGGTAATGACACTCCTGGTAATGACAAGAATATTGAGGAGCAATTTGGCAGAGGAATTTTTGGATCACATGTGAAAGTAATCAGCCGTGAGTAGTTGGAACAAGGTCACTTGTATATTTTACACAACATGGACGAAGTGAGTGTTTATATCGAGGAACATACTAATTTCATCAAGAGACAATATCCTTGAGCCAATACAATGTGGCTTGCTAGAGAGCATAACAAGACATTTATTAAGTGGTTTGAAGATAAAGTCTTACATCAACTATCTCAAACACCAGATGATATTACTGAAACTATCAAATGTCTCACCTTTAAACCAAAATTGAATGTTATGTCTTATGAAGGGTATGACATTAATGGATTCACATATTACACAAAGTGCCAAGATGATTAGAGTGTCGTCCAAAATAGTGGGGTCACCCTTCAAGCGTCGACTATGTTTTTCGTAAGTGCAAAGGATAAGAGTCCACGTGAAGCTAAAATGTCATATTATGGTGTCATTGAAGACATATGGGAGTTTGACTACATAGATTTCAGAATTTTGCTCTTCAAATGTAATTGGGTTGATAACACCAAAGGAGTTATGGTGGATGAATTTGGTTTCACTTTAGTGACTTTGAAAAGATTGGTGAGAAGGGTGAACCATTCATATTGGCATCATAGGTGAAACAAGTATTTTATATCGATGATCCTACAAATGATAAATGGTCAGTTGTTCTTCATGGTAAAAGACATTTCATTGAAGATCCTATAGATGAAGAAGAGTACTATGATAAGTATGATGACTCCATTCCATTCTTAGTTGGGTTGCCAACACCAGCAAATATTGAAGCTAATGATGACTTGTATGTGTGCGGAGATCACAATGAAGGATTGTTAATTGATAAAAAAATCGCAATATTAGAGGCATGTTTATATTTTTTATATGTTTTATTTTTCTGATTGTGAACTTTACAATGTGAATTACTTTAAAATGTGAATGTGAACTTTACAATGTGACTTTTACAATGCGAATTACTTTACAATGTGAATTACTTTACAATGTGAATGTGAACTTTCAATGTGAGCTTTACAATGTGAATTACTTTACAATGTGAACTTTACAATGTGAATGTGAATGTAAACTTTCAGATGGTTGAGCATTCTCCTGATGACTGTGCTGATGATTATTGTGAGGGTGAGGAAATCAACGCACCGCCTCACAATGTAAGTTTTAAAAATATATCATATATTTATATCTACTTGTCCATTTGTATTTATATCATGTAAGTGTGTTTACTTTGTCAAATTTTAGGTTGATGATGCACAAGTACCCTCTGAAGCACTTGATACACTTGATGAGCAGCACCAAAAAGTTGACAAGAGAAGGGGCATCACTATGATGAAGAAGTTAATAGCGCAAAGGGGCAATGGACCCAAACTTGTCGTGGATTTTGATAATGCAGGAAATGCAATTGGAGTGAATCGCAATTCGTTTGTTTCATATCTTGGGTATGTTACTCGTAGCCATTGCAATTGTAAGATAGATTCTTGGCATAAAGTTCCTAAGGGGAAGAAAGACGTAATATGGAAGGATTTATGCCTGAGTTATTATTAATTTGCAATTATATTTTGTAGATTACTAATTTTTTGGATACTAGTTAATAGCAATTCTATTTTGCAGAGTATATTTGAATTGGATGAAAAGCTACATCGTAAATGCATGATGCAATGCTATGGGAGAGTCCTAAGGAACTATAGGACAAATCTCACCCGAGAATACATAAAAGAAGGTAATAAGAGGAAGAAGACAGCCACTGAACAATGGAACTTCCAGGACCAAGAAGAATGGGACGCGTTTGTTGCTTCAAGAAAAACTAATGAATTCAAGGTATTAGGCGTCACTCCCAATTTAATTAATATATGTTGTATTCACCTATTCAAGATTAAAATTTAGTGTTACTAACCAAATCATTAATATGCATACCAACTAGACCCTCAGTGAGGTGCAAAGAGCAAGGTGTGCACTGAATGTGCATGACCACACAATGCTTCCAAAGGGGTATGCAGGCATTTGCCAAAGACTACAGGCTAAGTCTACTGCTCAGTCTTCTGCTACTCAGGAGTCCTCTACTATAGGTACCACACCTCTGCCTCGCCATGATGTTTGGATAGCTGGCAGGAAAAATAAGAAGGGAGAAATAAGGAAGCCCGCAACTGCTGAGGCGGCTGCAAAAATGGTAAAATACAATTCTTAGAGCAATCGTTTGAATATTGATTATTTGTGGTGTTTACTTAATTACAAATTTTTGTTTTGGCGATTAGCGGGAGCTGCACGAGCTAAGGAAACAAGGCAAGTTCAACCCTGAGGGCACAAGGGATGAATTGACAGTTGATCTGGGTAACCCAAAGCATCCTGGATGTGTTAGGGTTGTAGGCGCTGGTGTGGGCATCAAAGCGTTCTTTGGGCCATCCTAGTGTAAACATGTCCCAAAAGCGGGAATTTCACAAGAAGAGGTAACCTATTCTTTCTTTATAATGTTATTGTAAAACAGAATTCAATAATCAAAATCTAACGTTTCTTTTATCCATGTATAGATAGATAAGATAGTTGATAGGAAAATTGAAGAAGCAATGAGAAAGTGGCAGGCATCTCTGAATTCCACTCATCAGACAGTACATATGGCGTCCCACTCTACTCCTACTGCAGAGGTTGGGAGTAATCGTATAGACCCAACACCTAGCACATCCGTTGTAAGTATTTTTATGACATAGTAACTAGTCTTTTAAAGATGATATGTTTTCAATATGATATGTATATATTAATATAACATTCTTTACATAAAAATTTGTAGGGGTTGAAGCCATGCCATCTAAAAAGTAAAGAATTTTTCGTTGCAGAGGCGTCGGCTTACCCATCCCTACCAGGGGAAATGTTTCATGGGTCTCCATTACCAGCTGGTTGGGTTTGTGTGAGCCCGGTACATATATTCCCCAATTGGATAGATCTTCCATTGCCATATGCCCACCCAGATTGTGAAACGCTTGGTGAGGCAGAAGGCGCAGTGATATTGTGGCCAAAAGTGGATGTCCTATATACTAAAACTGTATGGTAAATTTACATTACGTTAAATTGTTAGTGTGTGTATATGATGTTAATTGATCAGAAATTTATATATATATATATTTATTTATTTATTTATATATATATATATATATATATATATATATATATATATCTGTGTGTGTGTGTTAAAAAGAAGACACCCAGAGCATCTAGGCCTCCACCTCCACCTCCTACATTACCAAGTTGGGTTCCACAGGACCTACCTATCCCATTAGGTCCTAATTGTAGGGGTATGGCAATATGGTTAGGCAAACATGATATAAATTTCCTTATAATTGTTTCTATAGATGCAAATGATGCAGGTCAATCATACGAAAGCAAACTATTTATGAAAGATATTTTGGAGTTGTTTCGATATGATTGGCTGAATACATATGTGATAGAGCTATAGATAAGGTGAGATCTTATTTATACATCCATATACCTTGTGTAGGATCTGGTGATCTGGTTTCTTATATATTAATGCATATGTAATACATGTTTTGCAGCTAGTTAGACAAGATATGTGCAGATTTTTCATTTGAACATGTAGGATTTTTTATTCCATCTTTGATTAGTCTAGTAGCTAAAGACCCTTCGTCAGTTCAATAATATTTTTGTGATGCTTTTACAAAGTTTGCTCAAAATAAGAAGACGGAGATGATAGCTCCATTCAATGTGGAGTAAGTTTACTTTGCTTATAATTTGGACTTAAGAAAATAACATTTTTATTGTAGATTTTAAGTTATTAAATTTTAACTTTTTTACCTCTAGTGGTATGCATTGGGAGTTACTAGTTATTGTCCCCGAGACGTTCACTGAGTATTATCTAGATCCTAAGGGGACTAAATTGAATTCAAAATATGGACACACAATGAAAATGGCATTATTCCGGTGAGAAATATTTCATTTTTATATTCGTTAACATATGTTATTACATTACTATTTAATTATGCAATGTAATGTGTTACATTAACATGTAGGGGTTTAGATGAGTTCAAAAAAGCTGGAGCAAAGGTCCCCAGGAAAAAGAACCAGCCAATAATTTGGAAGAACGTGGAAGTAAGTTCCCGACTGCAATGTATATATTATTTATGTGAACAATGCTTAATTAGTTGTATTTTTTAATATTTTGTATGTTTCAATTTATAGTGTGCTACACAAGACAACGGATGGGCATGTGCATACTATGTGATGTGATTTATACACATGATTATCAAATATGCCGCAGTGGACATCGATACCATTCTTGAGGTATTATATATAGTCTCATTAGATAATATGAAATATATTAATCTTAACTATATATTATTAATTATATATATACATCATTCTCTTTATAGGTGTTTAAAACTGACCACACTACAGGAAAGGCCTTACCAGATGTACATGCTCCCTATACGACAGAAGATTAAATGATGTAAGAGAAGAATGGGCAACAGTCATACAAGTAGTGGGGGTTTTAACATATAATTGGGATGTTGATAGCGAATAATGACTAAAGAATGATATTTGGTAAATGAATTTCTGAATTATAATATGAGTGAATGTTTCTACATGTATGAATGTTTCTACATGTGTATGAATGTTTATACATGTGTGAATGTGAAAATGAATGAAACTGTTGGTTGTTATATGAATGTTTCTACATGTGTGAATATGAAAATGAATGGAACTACAAATTGCTACATGAATGTTTCTACAAGTGTGAAAATCGAATGGAACTATAGGTTGCTAAATGTGTGAAAATTAATGTTGTTAATTTTGTAGGTTTGTGGCCTGTTGTTGGCTAAGATCAATGGATGTCGTAAAACCTACAGTTCATAACTAAACTACCGGTTTCTCATCTTGCGACCAGCCATAGCAACCCTGCAGACTGATAAGAAAAAAAACATGAAATAGGCATTGATTATTTGTTTAAAACTGATGACAAATGATTATAGTGTCAGATAAATAATTATAACCGACGCCTAATGCATGTGATGTGGCGTCAGTTATCAATAATAAATCGACACTTATGGTTTATGGCGTCGGTTTCCCGACTAGTAACTGACGTCGATTTCCCTAATGAGGCCAGGCACCACGGCCGTGCTGGCCAGCATGGTCGTGGCATTGGGCCAGACACCACGGCTGTGCTGGCCAGCACGGCTGTGGTAGTGGGCCATACAACATGGTCGTGATGGCCAGCACGACCGTGGCAGCGGGTGAGATGGTGTTGGTTACCACTAATACACCGATGTTGATAGTGCCCCAGATGGAGCCCTTTCTGTGGCATGAAGGTTTATGGCATCGGTTTCAAAACTAATAACCGACGCCTATACCCCCATGCTGGCGCATTTTTGGTGGCGCACGAAGGGTTGTGGCGTCGGTTTGGAAACCGACGGCTAACGATATGCCTTTTAGCAGTGCGCACATACGTGTCGCATTAAAACCGACGCTAAAGGCCTTAAATAACTAACACTAAAGGCTGGTTATGTACTAGTGCTAGGACTAGGTATATGTATTGCAAACTCTTTTCCATATAGTTTTTGATATGTTCTACTATTTAAGGGAATATGGTAGTAAAAAAAATTCCCACTACCATATTTCCCTACAATATGCACTCCATATCATCCTCAAACCCAAGTCCAGGTAGAGGTTTCAAATAGGGAAATTAAGGTGATTCTAGAAAAGATGGTTTCCACTATTAGAACCAATTGGAGCATGTTATTGATTGATGCCATATGGGCATATAGTACGCATTTCAAAACCCCTATTGGAACAACCCCTTACTAGTTAGCTTATGTCTCAGCATATCACTTGACCATAGAAATAGAACATAGGGCTAAATGGGCCTTAAAGGAAATCAATACTGATTGATAAAATGTAGGGGATAAGGGTTAATGAGCTAGATGAGGTTAGGCTTGATGCTTATGAAAATTTGCAGATATATAAGGATAGAACCAAGAAGGTCCATGATCATCACATTCTACAAAGGAGATCATTACTTGTGCAGGGAAATTACTTTTGAATTCTAGGTTGAAGCTACACCCCAGGAAGTTGAGGAAGAGATGGAGTGGGCCATTTGTGGTGATTAAGGAATCCCCCCACATGGCAGTAGAAATAAGTGACGGTTTAAAGCTTTTAAGATAAATGGACAACATTTGAAGCATGCTTTTTCTGGGGAGGTGGTTTATGAGAAAGAAGACATGAAGCTCCTAGAATCACCTTGAGTTTATGTTCTTAGTCAAGCCTCACTTTAAAGAAGGACACTCAAGGGAGGCAACGTATATTTGATATTAGATAATCATTTAATATCTAGATAGTTTCTCTATGTTCTTTCTTTTATTTAGGTTGTTCAATTCAAATTTTAAGAAAGGGAAAAAGGTTCCATGGTAGGTGTATTAGTTGTGTAGGAACAAGTAATATTGATACTAATGATGCAATAGTTGGTAGCACTAATAATTGATATGGAGAGGGATAGGAGTTTCAACCAAAAATCTTGGTACCACCGACAGGTATGTTGATGGAACCAAACCCTTATCAGTAAAGTACTCAAGGAGTGGTCTAAGTATATACCACCAAAAATGGTGTTGGTAACAATGATGAATTTTGAGGATTTCCAACAGAGCTACAAGAAAATTTTGTTGGTAGCACCCAACCTTGTATTGGTAGTATCAATTCACATAGCTCAAAGCCATGAATTTACATCTAAGCTTGGTGCCACTAAAACCCTTTCCGATGATACTGACACTTTTGTAAAAATTTACTAAAGCTACAATAGTAGCATCTCAATGCCACTTAGAGGACTTTCATTGGCACCAAAGGTGGCCTTGGTAGCATTGACATACATGGTAGGTAGCGCCAAACATCATGTCAGAGGCCCCAAATATTCAACTTGGTACTATCGACAAGCCTTTGAGTAGCATTGACTATACAAAGTCGAAATATGTGGCCCTACATTTCATTTCCATATGTGTAAGAATTTAATAAATGGGGGGAGACAATCTGGGTGGCTCCCTAGGCGTGTTGGTACCATAGACAGATGTGAGTATCATTGACATGGGGGGCGGTCCATGGGTAAGTGCATTGACGGTACACATGTGTTAGTATCAACATATACCACTGAACAACACTTGGATTGCCAACCCTCTTAGTACCACCAACACCAAATTGGGGGTACCAACAGTGTGTAGCCGGAGTGTCCCTCAACTATGAAAGAAAGTGTGGGTGATCTCAGATCATGCCCAAGAACTTCTCCTTCACTCAAACAAGCATGTCACTTCTGTGAGAAGAAAAAGCATCATTTTTATAGGAAGAAATTGTCACTAGGCATCGACTTCAAGCTCCCCTCTCCTTTCCCTTTTTTCCCCTCAAGTTTGAAGATATGGCAGCCCGACGTTCATCTGCCCCCTCAGTCCTCATTCTATACTACTTGATTTTGAAATCAATGAGGGTGGCATTCCCTACTGAAACACTGAAGAAGCACTATGTAGTGCTACAGAAGAGGGAAGTCATGGTGACTTGGTATGGTTATTGAGCTTTTCTTGTTGACATTGCATTCACTGAGAACCTCAAGGACATCTACACCAAGTAGGGCATGGTGGCTGATAACTCTTTCATTAATAATTGGAAAACCTAACCTAAGATCGTCCTTGAGTTCCTTGCCACACTAGATGTTTGTTGCATCCATGGATATGGGGAAGGATGGGACATTGACTGGATCAAATTCTAGCTTCTCAGCATTCATCAAAATCTCATACTAAGTGATTACAATGCCATCTATAGATAGCCCATGTATGGATGTCCCATGGTTGGTGAGAGGTTTGACCCCAATGACCTTGACTACAATAGGTATGGAAGAAAATGACATCACTTGCATAAAGCTTCTATATCAATGGCATCTATGCTCTATGGAGGATATTACTCACTCATTTTCCAACATTTTACATCACTACATAATGAATACTATATTTTTCCAGGTCCATCCAAGGGCAAGAGAAGGTATAGAAGGTTGACCAATGCATGATCTAATCCCACTTGACCATTTGAAAGGAGCATGTTAGCTTCGGCACATTCTTTCTTTTCCACATGGTGGCTATCGCAAAGATAGTCAATAGTGGCTTCCCATTCATTTGAGGGGATTTCTTACACCCATTGCCATCCACCACTGCCTTGACATGTCAAAGAACACTTCCCTCCCCATGTATTCGAATCTCACCATCAAGCATTTCAAGAGGGATCACCTCATCTTCAAAAATGAAGGGAGGGTTTAGGCATGTTGCACGCATGACGTAAAGGTCTAAGAGAGGGTTCTTCTAGATCCCATCTTCTACTTTTGAGGTGTCTTCCATCATCGCTAGCCAACTGAGTTAGATGAAGAAATATCCACCAGATACAAAGATAGATATCCTGAAGAAGAAGAATAAGAAGTGGAGGATGAGCAAGAAGAGGCCTCTGGTTTTGTACCACATGGACTTATCCACCACATCCCTTAACAACAAGTCGATTCAAGTCCATCTACACCAAAACCTCCCCTACTAGGAGACTCCTTCTCCGTGAAGGGTATGTATGGGATGTTCCAATCCACATGGAGTGTTATGATCAGTGGTACACTACCTTGTTTCTAGTTGAGGAAGTTTAGGAATAGTGTCTTCATCAGCAATAAGTGATCTTTGAAAATGAACTCCTTCTCTTGATGAACCAAGAGAACATTCACACTTGTCTATGAAATATAAAACATTGCTAGCAGTCACTCTTTGATCACTATTGGATCCATGGAAATGTTTCTAGCTATCAACAACCACATGATATACCATCTAATCCTATATAGTTCATCAACAACTACTACTCACCATATGGATAGATTTTTTTCCGGAATTTTCCCTCCAACACACTACTGGCCACGTGGCAACCCCATTCCACCTCTTTGTTTGATTCTTGACAATGAGGACATAGTTTATTTCAAGCTTAAAGGGGGTAATGGAGTGAGTTTCTCTTGCATCACTTGTATCTATCTTAGATGTGCATACTTCATCTATTTTTACCTTTTATCATGTTAGTAGCATCCAAATCTGTATAGTGTAATAGTGGAGTTTAATCAAGCATGGAATATGCCCAGTAAAAAGATTTATGTTAAATGTTTCTAAAGTAAGTTCAAAATTTTTTGAATCTGAATCTGACTTGATGCCTTGTCCTTTAAGATAAAAGTCTATGTCTAAGATGGAGTTCACTGGAGGAATTTTATGGATTAGTCAACTTGAAGACATATCAAATGAATGAAAAACCTAACTTAACCCTAAGGCTTGTATCACGATGATGATGTTTAAGTCTAAACCAACCAAACAATATCATTATCTTTAATTTGAATTTTAGAAATAAACTCTAAGGTTACTATGTTACACAAGTTAATAGGAGAGAGACACATCACGATTGTGAAAAACATTGCTTCTTAGTATTATGATGTCATCCCCCACCATTCATTTTCATTCTCCATTATAGCATGATCAAGGTTATTCGAGATGTTTTTTTCTTTCTTATTGCATTGCATGACTGTAACGTCCTAGGATTTGAGGCCTTAGATTTAATGATCACCAAGGTGCACCTCCTTTTTCGGGAACCCATCACTAAAGAACTCCATAGTTAAGCATGCTCAGCTTGGAGTAGTACTAGGATGGGTGCCCAGTCGGGAAGTTGATCTTGGCTTGCGCGTGAGTGGACAAAGCGCACAGTTAAGGCTAGTGGTGGTTTGTGGGGCCAGTCATCATTCCTGAAACTCTACTAAAGCCTAGGGCAGTGGGCCTTAAAGTTACAAATGGTATCAAAACCTAACCCCTCTAGTAGGTGGGGCCCAGATGGGCATGGCATGCCAGTCTTTGAGCCGTGTGGTCCAGGCAAGTTGGAAAGGGTTGTCCATGGTGATGTAGCCACCCTTGTGCTGGTATTCTGTGATCGGAAGTTGGGTGTCCATGGGCCATGTTGGGTCTACACTGAAATGGGGATATGTTATGAGGCCACATAGTTGAGCCTTGACGAGGACATCAAAAGTCTAAGTGGGGGAGATTGTAACGTCCGCTAGTGGTAGTCTGTGGGGCCAGTCGTCATTCTTGAAACTCTACTAGTGCCTAGGGCAGTGGGCCCAAACGTTAAAATGGCATGATGGTAAGCATATACTTAGTTAATTTTATATTTGTATTAAAAAAAGAAATTCATATCATATCATTTAAACTCTTGAAGTTTGTAAAACAAATTTCATATAAATTACATTCATAATTGCATTTTTTCTCATAAGGTGTGTTTGCATTTTCCTATTTTCTCATGAAGAAAGAGATAAGAAAATTTATATTCTTACCCCATCTCTAAAGAAAAGGAAAAACTAGCGAAAATCTCATGATTGAACTATTTCTCATGCTAAAATAAGGGGAAGAAAAAAAGAGTATTGAAAAAGGAAAATTGAAAAAAGCAGAAAAGGATTTCAAAGTTCAAATAGTCATATTCTCTCTTTGTAATAATTGATAACAAGTGGGAATGTTATTCATGTAGACACTTTTTCTCTTATTTATATTTAGACAAGCCATTGTAATATCCTCAATTTTGGTGAAATTGAATTACAAGAATCAATTTCATAAGTGAATTCCCCACTGGTATTACAAAATCAACTTTGTTGCATGGGTGCAACCCATGTCCCATATAAGGGCCCATTAGACTATTTGCTTTGCAAATAGGTCCTTTGGGCACAAGTGAAAGAAATACGAGATTTCATGCATAAATAAATAGTAATGTATTTGTGAATTGTTGAATAATACAAATATGGCATAATGTGCAAGTAACTAAAAGAAAATAAAATATTTGGTGTTTTACATAATTAAAAGAGTAAAGTATCTAGCCATTATTGAATCACTATGGTTGAGGCAATAAATAGTGCTATCTCAGTCTAACCTTTAGGGTACATGGAAATAATAATGAATAGAAGAGGATTCTATAACTTGTGATAAAAAGGACTCTATGTGTATTAGGTAACTAAATTAAGAATTTACCAAAGAAACAAGTTTTGTGCATAAATGTTATTCCTATAAATCCCACAAAATTGATTAAGTTTAGGGAATACTTAAATGAGTTTCCCTCCAAGATTCATAGAAAAATGATATTTCTAGTGGCCTAGAGAAATTTATAAAGATAAAGGGATCTACTTGAAATAAATGAAAATTATTTTTGAAGAGATAGAGAAAAGTGGTATCTAGAAATATCTTTTTGATACCCAATATTTTCCAATCTGACATTAAGTCATCATAAGTTTTCCTTTAAAATTTGGAGTCAATTGGAGGAGAGAGAAGAGAATTATGGGATTTTACAAAATTCCCTAAAGTGAATGGTTAAGGAATCAAACAATATAATATGTCACATTTAATGTGATAAGGGAACATAGGTGTTGCCCTTTTTATGTTGCATGCACTGGTGGCTGTTGGATCATTGATCAATGACTCAGAATTTGTCTGCTACCTCCTGCCTTCTATGGCAACTCGAGTACAATATTTCCTTTCCTTCTTTGGGCTCTCTCTCTCACTCTGAGATCTATGATTGAATTAGGAACTTTTCTCATTGGTTTTGTGAGATTAAATCAAATGCAATCATCCCTTACTTCCTGTATTTATGCAAGGGATTAGGTTTCTGCTTAATCACAGTTGGAGTTCTGACTCCATGACCAACTGGAACTTCCTCCTATACATAAAGATGTGACCATTTTACCCTTGGCTCAGAAGTCAGGGAATCATACCTTGTGAATGAGAGATTGGGTAGGAATCATGCACCTTCTCCATCACTCCTAATATCTCTTCTATGATTCCCCTTCTTCAATTATCTATATGTTGATAGGTGGGGGCAACTATCCTAGTTCCAGTTCTTTTCGGCCAGATCTGCGGCCACCTCAGGGCTTGTTGAGGCACAGAGGAAGGATCTTCACCATTGTCCAACTCTTAGGAGCACTGGAGCCAGGAGTTAATAGTAGAGTTGAACGCTCCATGGGGCAGCACGAAGTCTGCAAGAAGGAAGAAGAAACTCTGAGAAAATGTAGTTTTAGCCCGGGTACAATGCTAGCAGGTGAGGGTTAATTTGTCTTTTTGACCCCTGACTCACCCTGGACACATGGGTGTACATTGCCACTGTGTCCTGAGCCTATTGTGTCAAGGCCATTCCCACAGATGACTTGGCTCATCCATATAATATGATATTATGGTGATGTGTCAGCGTAGTATTAGCCAGTTTATGTTTATCTTGGAAAAATTGTACCAATTGCTTGGATGCTTGGATGAGGACATGTTGTATATGAAACTAGATTATAAAATTAATTTGAACAAGAATAAAATATAATTAAGATGTGATAAAATGCTAACTTTTTCCAATGTGCATGATGATACAATCTTTAATGTAAATGCATAGAAACCCTAGTTTCATGATTTTAATGGCTATCACTTATTTAAATGATATTAACAGATAAAGTCTAACCTTTTTGGATAAAAAGAGCATCTTGAACTTAATTTAGGTTAAAAGTTCATATGTTGCTAAAAATTAGGTTCTCTAAAGTGGATAATCAGTAATATGTGTTAAAGTGGTGTTTAAAGAAAAAAAAATCCCTAGTTTCTAATGAATAGGTTGTTAATCACATTAAATATGTTTCCTTGATATTTAAATTGATAATATAGGATATAATGGTGATTTAACATGATTAAGATCATAATGGTGATAATTAGGATTTCTAAGGCAAAATAGCCATGCATATGAAGAACCAGGGTTTTGAAACTGAAGATGCTAACTTGTGATAATCTTAATAGACATGAATTAGTCTCAGTGATCGTAATGAAAAGCGAAGAAGGATATAATAATTAGCGTTTCACCTAATGATTAATATGTGACGGAACTAGGGTTTTCACCCTTATTCCTTAACCAAACCCTAAACTCTAGGTTAGGACATGAGTAGGGTTTTATCTGAATAGTGTGATGGTGACACTTTAGGATTTACATTTATGCAGATTAAAAATTTGATTTCTTGATTTTCTTGTTGATTGGATAATATGCTTGAATTATATATCGCATGATCTACATGGTTCACCACTGAGGTATGTGGTTGTGCTTATGACTTCCTGTAACATAGTTTGCCACTGTTTTCCATGGATTTCCCATGGATTGAACAACTAAACTGTTGGAGGATTATTTAAATTTTGTTCAGTTATAATGTCACTATGAGTATCACATAAAGATGAGAATATGTGAAGAAAATATCATTTCTTAATATGTGACTTCCTACAAGTATTGATTGATCATATGTTGTTATAATACTTGCAAACTTTTGCATGCACCCCACGTACATATTACAACAATATACTTATTCTTGCTTTTAGTTTCACGTTGTTTTAGGTACATGCTAAATATGAAGATATCAATATATGATGGACATATGAAATTACTTGAAGAGATGAAAGCTAACTAATAAGGGGGATTAGATAGTTACTTCTTCCCATATGTACAGTTTTGATGATAGAAATTCATGTAACTCTTCAAAGGAGCATTTTGTAAAAAAAATTGAATTAATGGAAATTATTTTCTATTATTTGTTGTTTGGTAAAATTTGGATCCTTGTGGAATTTAGGTAATGGATCTCAACTTTTCATATCTTCCTTAATTGGGGAATGCTAAAATGTGAGGTCGTTACATTTGGTATTAGAGCCCCAGACTTTCCAAAGAATAGTTAATAGTTTACAATTTTAAGTAATCTATAGAAATATAAGTGAACTTATTAAGGCAGGACTTGATAATAATGGTCTCTAGAATGATCATGGTATTGGGGGCTGGCAATATTCCATTGATTTGGTATATGAGGACTCCCTTAAACAATGTGGTTCTGGCCTAGACAGAACTTAGCATATCCTGAAGTAATGTTTCCTTTAAGTCTTCTCATCTCTTTCATCCACTTCTCATTCTCTTTCTTAATAAACCTTAAAATGATATATGTCTCTCATCTCAAGTTAGGATTTTTAGAAAAATTAGGAGTAAGTCATCCTCCTCCAATTATTATACATGTAATGTGGAAATAATAATGTGCATGTAAAGTGGAAATAATGATAAAGAAAAGAGAAAATGTTTTATGGGTTTGTCTTTTTAAGGATAACCAGGATGGAACTAGGGTTGGTTTGGGAAAACCCTAGTGGGTCAAGGGATATAGAAACCCTAGGATGTAGGGTGTATTTTTGTAACCTTAACCTAAAACTCTAATCCTGAGATATGGGAGTATTGTGGGTAATAGAGTAACTCTACCCATATGAACCCTAATTAGGGTGAAAAAGGAATAAGAAATTAAAAATGAGTTAGGTGACTCAGTCTCCCATGCATGTTTTCATGTAAAATAAGGAATTAATGATAAATGTTTCAAGAAACATAAGCAACTTATGAGTAGATCTTTTTATGGATATAACTTGATAGAACCTAAATGAAATACCTCTGGTGAGTTAAAGAGAAAGTGGTGAATGACAGTCATTATGGGAATGATGGGTGATCAAGCCTAGAAAGGAAGATCACCTCAGGACAAGCCCGGAAAGGAAGGCATATGAAAAAAACCAATCTTGAATGAGGAAAGGTAATCAACGTCCACTATAGGGACTAAAAGGATTCTAAAGTTAAAATAGTCATATTTTATCTTTGTACTAAATGATGACAAGTGGGAATGTTATGCATGTAGACACCTTCTCTTATTTATAATTAGAGTAAACCATTGTAATATCCTCAATTTTGGTTAAATTGAATTATAGGAACAATTTGATAATTGAATTCCCACTGTATTATAAAATTAACTTTGTGGCATGGGTGCAACCCATGGCCCATATAAGGGCCCATGAAACTATTTTCTTTGCAAATAGGTCCTTGAGCCACAAGTTATAAAAATAAGAGATTTCATGCATAAATAAATAGTAATGGCTTTATGAATTGTTGAATAATAGAAATATGAGATAATGTGCAAGTTTTCGAAAGAAAATAATATATACGGTGTTTTACATTATTCAAAGAGTAAGTATCTAGACATTTATGGAAACACAATGTTTGAGGCAACAAATAGTGTTATCACAGTCTGACCTTTAGCATACATGGAAATAATAATGAAGGAAAGAGAATTATAGAATTTGAGAGAAAAAGGATCTCCATGTGGAGTAGGTAACTAAATTAAGAATTTACTAAATAAGCAAGTTTCATGTATAAATGTCATTCGAACAAAGCCCACAAAATTGATTCAAGTTAGGAAAGACTTCAATGAGTTTCCCTCCAAGATTCATAGAAAAAGTATATATCTAGTAGCCTACAGAAATTTGTAAAGATAGATGGATCTACTTGAAATACATGAATTATATTCCTTTATGAAGAGAGAGAGAAAAATACATCTAGAAATATCTTTTAGATATCCAATTTTCCCCATTCAAGATTAAGTCATCATAAGGTTTGCTTTAAAATTTGGAGTCAATTGGAGGAGAGAGTTATGGGTTTTAAAAAATTTCATATGGTGAATGGTTAAGGAACAAATCAATATAATCTATCACATTTAATGTCAGCAAGAAACATAGGTGCTACCCTTAAATGTGTCACACACATTGGTGGATGTTGGATCATTGATCAAAGTCTCTAGAGATGTCTCCTACCTCTGATCTTCTATAACAACTCAGCTACAATATTTCCTTTCCTTCTTTGGTCTCTCTCTCTCTCTCTTTGATCTATGATTGAAACCAAAACATTTCCCATTGGTTTCGATAGACTAAATTGAATCCAACCATCCCTTACTTCCCCTATTTTCATGAGGGATTAGGTTCCCCTAAATCACAGTTATAGTCCTGACTCCGTGACCGACTAGAACACCCTCTTATATATACAGATTTGACCCTAGATCGTTGGCTCCGAAGTCAGGCAATCATCTCATCTGAATGTGCAATAGGGAAAGAATCGCACACCTTTTCCCTCGCTCCTATTCTCTCTTCTTTGGTTCCCCATCTTAAGTTCTCTATATGCCACTAGGCGGGGTGGCTATCCTAGTTCAGTCCTTTTTGGCCAGATCTGCGGCCACCTCAGGGTTCGTTGGGGCATGGAGAGGGATCTACAGCTTTGCCTAGATCTCAAGAATACTAGAGCCAAGATTCAATAGAGAATTTGGCTGCTCCATGGCGTATCCTAGACTATATGCAAGAAGAAAGATGGAACTTTGAGAAAAGAAAGTTCTACCTCGGGTGCAACGCTAGCGAGGGTCAATTAGCCTTTTCAACCCCTAACTCGCCCTAGCCATGTGGGATCGGGTTACCATCATGTACTGAGCCTATTGACTAAAGCCTGGCACAACAGATGACTGGGCTCATTCAGATAATATGATATAAAGGTGACATGTCAGTGTAGTACTAGCCCATTTATGTCTATCTTACAAAAATAGTAGAAATTGCTAAGATGCTTGGATGAGGAATTGTCATATATGAAAGTGGAACAAAAAAACATGACGAACACAAATACAATATAATTAAGACTTGGTAATTCTTCCTTGACTAAAAGTGCATAAATATGCAATCTTTAATGTAGTAAATGCATAGAAACCCTAATTTCATGATTTTAATGAGTACCACATGTTTACATGATATTAACAGAAAAAGTCTAAACTTTCTGGATAGCATGATATTAATAGATAAAGTCTAACCTTTCTAGATAAAAATAGCATCGTGACCTAATTTATCTTAAAAGTTCATGTTTCAAAAAATTAGGTTTTCTGAAGTGGATCATTAATAATATGTGTTAAAGTGGTGTTTAAAGCATAAAAACCCTAATTTCTAATGAATAGGTTGTTAATCATATTAAATATGTTTTCTTGAGATGTAAATTGATAATATGGGATATAATGGTGATTTAACATGAATAAGATCATAATAGTGATAGTTAGGATTTTGACGAAGTATAAACAAGGTTTTGAAGTTGTAGATGCAAACTTATTATAATCTTAATGAACATCAATTAATATCAGTGATAATAATGAAAGGATAAAATGGATATAATAATTAGGTTTCACCTAATGATTAATATGTGACGTAACTAGGGTTTGCACCCTTATTCTTGGTTTCTCACCCTTATTCCTTAACCAAACCCTAAACGTCAAATTAGGACTTGAGTAGGGTTTTATCTAAATAATGTGATGTTGACACTTTAGGATTTACATTTATGCAAATGAAAAAGTTGATTTCTAGGTTTGCTTGTTGATTGGATAATATGATTGAAGTATATACTAAATGATCTACAATATAGTTTGCATGTGTTTTTTTGAAGATTTTTTCAGGAATGAACAACTAAATTGTTGGATGTTTATTTATATTTTGTTCAATTATAATGCCACTATGAGTATCACATAAAGTTGAGGATATGTGAAAAAATACCAGTTCTTATTTAAAGTATTAATTGATCATAAATTGCTATAATACTTACAAACTTTTGCAAGCACCCCACATACAGAGTAAAACAATATACTGATTTGTTGTTTTCGTTTCACCGCATTTTAGGTACATTCTAAATATGAAGATATCAAGATATGATGGACAAATTAAATTACATGGAAGAGACAAAAGCTAACTTGTAAAGAGGATTAGATATTTACTTCTTCCCATATGTACAGTTTTGATATTATAAATTCATCTTAGACGATCATTTGTAAATAATATTTGAATTAATGGAAATTATTTGGGATTATTTGTTATTTTGTAAATTTTGGATCCTTAAGAAATTTAGGTAATGCCTCTCAACTTTTTTGGTCTTCCTTAATTGGCTTATCCTTTCCACCCCCTTTCACACCTTGGACGTGTCCACACCCCCATGACCATACCATGCAACCCCCACCATGGCTATGGTGACCAACTAACCCCACCATTTTCTACTCTACTTTTCCTATTCTACCCCTACTTACCCTAGTGCTTCCCCACCACCTATATATACATAGGTGGCAGTTGGGGCATGAAGGTTAGACCTCCTAGCTGCCATTACTCCCCTCTAATCACTCCTTGATCATTCATTGCACTTTCCTTGCATTTATGCTCTCCACCTACCATTTCCACCTCATTTCCACCTTGGAACCCTAGATTTCTAGGTTTTCTTCCATAATCCCCTACTAAAAAGTGAGGTCGATATACATCACTATGCCCTCTATAGTAGATATTAGAAGGCACACATGTGTATATTATCCATCTTATAGGTGCAACATATTTTCATTCATGCATAAATAGTTTGAATTATTCTTTTGAATCTTATTTCCATAGCCACCCATTTTTTCCACCCATTTCTCTACCATATTATTCCTATCATTCATTCTTATATGGAAAACTTCCTTCTATCGAGATTATTTTTGCAAATCAGAGCAATGTAGATAAGAAGATAACATGGTGCACCAAGCACGTGTCTTATTGACCATGATGTTAACTACTTCATATCGTAATTTTTTTCATTCATCATGTTGTAGACATATTTACAAGCATTATTGATCACTTTAGAATAGTAGCTCATTCAGTGGTTGGCGAGGGCCGGTTTGGGATTGACATTCCAGGGTGGTTAGGAAAAATAATTGGATGGGTAATTGTCCTCTTGGTGAATTCTTCAAAAAAATCCAAGAGTAATGTTGCTCAAGGATGAACAATATTCAAGCCTAGGAGATTTTGATGCATTGATTTTATGTCACTTTTCCATGCTATTTTTGGCTTTTTAAGCACTAACATTCTCATCTAGATATGTTTTTTCTTCAATTTCTACTTACTGCCTTGGGAATCACTTAGGCATTAAATTATCACCTATTTCTACTTAAATGCATGATTTTTTTTTGTTATTTTCTCAGACTTATGTTTATGTTCCTCTTATTTTAGGTAGAAGGAGTAATTATTGATCAACTCAGGTTGTCGGTGGTACCGACATCCTCTGCCAAAGAGTAGAATAAAGAGGCAAAGTAGGTGCTACTGAGATACCACTTGGTGATACTGACCATCAATTCTCGATGCCATAACACAGACTTGTTCGTAGTGACTTAAGGTCCATAGAGCATCATGGTTGTTTTTTAATTATGTAGATGCTACTAATAGCGACATACTACACCAAAGAGTAGAACAAAGAGGAAAATCAGTGCTATTGAGATACCACTTTGAGATACTAAACATCAACTTGATGCCACATCACAGACTCGTTGGTAGTGATTTAAGGTCCAGAGAGCATCATGGTTGTATTTTAATTACATAGATGCTACCAATAGCATTGGTAGTGCCACCAATTTCAACAACTAGATGCCCACAAGAAACAAATTCGTGCTACCTACGGGACTTTCAGTAGAACCGATAAGTTTTAAGAAAGTAATAGAGGTCTGCTAACTTATATCTAGTACCAGCCACCACAATTAATGAAGATATGAAATTAACTTAGATCTAAATCTATGAATTAAGTGAGGATCGTACCTCACTTATGACCTAAGGAGGTGTCTTGAAAGGGATCATCACATATGTTTTAGACAGGGAGCTTGGGAGAGTGGACATGAGGTATATACTACAAACTAGATTATTTAGGCACTTCTAGATGACAGATTTACCACTGATAAGTTGTTGATCAAGTTGTTCATAAAAAGGGATCTTCTTGATGAGTTCTTGAGGGGGTTTACATTGGTTTTCTAACGCTTTCCTTCTCTTTCTATTTTTATTGTTAAGTGATGATGAACATGTAGGAGTAAGCCCCTCCTTTCCTTAGGATCTGAGATTAGCCTGACATATTTTCGTAATAGATTTAATGATTCTATAATATAATTTCTATTACTCTAAACTTGGAATTATGATCTTTTTATTGTTTTGTTTATCCCTGATCAACATAATCAAAGTGTTAGACTTCGAATTGCTTCGGGGGAGGGATTAGAGGTTAGAAAAGTCATAATTTCACATACCTAATAATGTGAGCTAGGAGAGGGTTAACAACTTTGTGAGAATAACCTATAGCAAATTACTATTTGTATAGATTATGTTCCAAACTACTATAGGAGTAAGGTTTGGTTGAATCTAGGTAGTGCATTATGTTGTAGGAACAATTAGCATTGGCTGCATGTCTCTATAATAGATTAATGATGTTTGATTATAGATAAAAAATATTCATATGTAGTATGTGTCTAGGTGAAATAGAAAGTTCTAAGGATTCTTTAAATTTTGATTACAACCAGTCATAATTACATTTCTCAATTTGTGTTAGATTAATAACTACAAATCAACTCTGTCATGTGGCTTAGCTGATTGGTTCCAATTAGTACTAGTATTTGGTTTATGATTCCCTCAGTTTGAAAACTCGAGCCTATGGGGCTATATTACATGACACATGCATTTGTGTTTTACATGCACACTCCAAACGTGTCAATGTTGTGGTCTGTATTGAATAAAAATCAATAACATACTAGTTGAGATATTCAAATAGGAAATTATTTCTATGGATGGAAGGTTTTCGTGCCAGAATAATTCTAGACTATGTAGCCTAGTGTTTTTTTCATTCACTTGCTTAATAAATTCAAGTTGCATATTATATTACTTAATCAAACTGCAATTATCATCCTTGTGTTTTATATTGAAAAAAACTAGATGAGCCATATTCACCCTCTCACTCTATGCTTTAACCCAACAAAAAAAAGCAAAATCTTTTCAAATTAAGCATGTGAGCTACCAATTTCAATTGAGCAATGTGGGGTTTTCGAACACATTCATTAGTCATAACAATATTTTCTTACCCACTCTTTGATTCCTTTCTTATCTATTTGTCTTGGGTGGACACACAATTAGGATTCTCTATCTCTTGCAATTTTAATGCAATATTTAAAGTTTTCAATTGGTTTTTTTTGATAATATGAGCTAGAAAAACCTATATTATCAGATCAAGTGATTTTTCATATGTTACCTATGGGATCTACATAATAGTTTGCATATGTAAAACATGTCACATGATGAGTTTTGGCATTGTTTCCATGGAGGTGGAAATACATAGGTTTTTTAGTCATTTTCTACTTTTTGTGATTTTTTACTTCTTTCATATCGAGTTTCTAGTGCTTCTAGTTAGTTACATTTTTTTCTAAGAATACTCTACCTATATTTCAGTTTGTATTTTGTATCATTTTATATCTAGATTATATATTTATTAATATTCTTATTTGATAGCCTTCATTTTTTAGTTTGATTTTGATAGCCCTTTTCAAAATTAGTTGTATTGCTATTTTGGTTTCTCTTCCTCTTGGTTCTTCTACATCACCAAATTTTGTTTGTTTTCTCTTTTGTGTTCCATTTACTTTCTAACATATAATTTGTTTTTTCTTCTTGATGTTTAGTGCTAGTTTCTTTTCTCATTTTATTATGTGTTTGAGTTCTTACTAGTTGTGCTTGACAAATGTTCATTTGTTTACTTATAGAACATTATCATTATGTATTCTTGGTTTTTTTATCATCATGTTGGTTTTAGTAGTTGTGTCTTACTAGATAATGCATAGGAGGGATCTCTATGTACTTCCCTTGAACACCTTCTATTAGATTATGATCACTGCTAAAATGTGACACCTTAACTTTTGGTTGATACACATGTAATAGTTTTTAGCTTTAGTTGTAGTAACTAACAAAATATGACTACTAGAGGCCACGTTAGACAGCCAAAGCCAACTTGTTATAAGATTATTTTGGTGAGGTTCCACCTCACTAGTTTCCTAATTACTCTATCTCCCATGCACATGTCTCATGCTATTGGAATGAGGTTTCACCAATACACAATATTTTAAGACCAAGCCACCATTAATTCAAAGAAACCTTCCTTTCTTGTCCTTTATAAGACAATGCTTTTAACCCTATTGATTCATTTGTTAAAGTGTTTGATAATTACAATATATAGGGCATTGCTTATAGTTCTGTTGGAGTTCTTCTTTCACTGTTACAAAATAGATATTGTGACTAATGGAACTTATAAGAAGATATAAATATTGGAGATGTGATGCAAGGCGAGATAATAATAAAAAATATATCATTTTGTTTATTTGACATCTATTTTTATAAACAAATTTCTACATTCTTTCATCTTGGATACAAATAATGTCATAATGGATAGGAGAGAATTCATGAGCTTCTACGAGATAACCTACCATTATGTCTCAAAATGGTAATTGGGAAAATTGATTTTAATTGTTGATGGATGAGAGAAACATGCATATGGCTTATTATTGTATACAAAAGATTTTCAAGCATAAGACTTTGGTTCTGGCTTGGGATATTTATGATAAATTGAATGAAAACTCCTTACCCCATGCCATTTCTTCTTATGTTTACCCATGTCTACTTGTTTTGAAAACTCTGCCTTCAAATCTCTTCTTCCACTACTGAGTAAGAAACAAGTTAAGGCATGGACTACAAAGATAATTGTATGCCCTTTTCTTATGTAGTTAATATTTGTGTGGCATACATCCTGATCAGTCCCTTCTAAGTTCCCTAATCTACTTCTAAATTTCCTAAGTTGTTTTGATAAACTATACATGTCATACATAGTCAAGTTTTCTCTTCTTCATCCAACATGTACAACTTTGATTTGTGAAACCATACTAATTAATCATCAACGCATCATGGGAAAGGAGAAAAAGACCAACAATCCTTCCATGTTTTACATGCCAAAAGAACCTAAATTTGAAAAAGGAAATCATTAAAATATGTTGCAAAGAGGAGACACACAATTGTGGGATAAATATCTTAAAAATATGTTCTCAAATATGTTAGACCACGAAATGAAGTTAACCGGTATAAGACATGTTTATATAAACTCCAATATGATAACTCATGTTTAGGCATATGATTCACACACATACATAGAATTCTACCAATATTCATGTGGATGATATTAGGTTAACCTACATGTGTTCCGAAAAAAATAACCATTAGGTACTAAGACTACCTATATAAATACATGTAACAATAAAATAGCATAATATATCTTTTACAATAGTAATAGTAATAATGTAACTATTAAGAAGTACAAAGTTTTTTCAATGTGTGTTGGAAGTATTCCATAAAGACATACATTCTAATAGGATGGGTAGTCTTCGTGGAGGCTATAGAACACATACTTGTATATGGGGTAAGGTGGCCTTATTTGATATCTTAGAAAAAATTTAGATCAAAACTGAAACGAAGATAATTTAGTAGAAAAAATGTTGATTTGATGCATATTTCTCTAGAATAGATCCCACACGGACCTCCCCTATGTTCTCTATAAGAGATTGACAATGGTTGGCGTACAAGAAGACACCTACTATACTAATTGCAATTGATGTGCACTGACACATTGGTTTGTGAGTAGATCATGTTTTCAAGTGGAAGAAAAAAATGCTCAAATGAGTGGCATTTTAGTAAAGGGCATGTAAATCTAGGTGAGTATACCTCAATTGGGAATAAATGATCAGAGGGGGTTTCTATCACATAATGGAAGACCATAGACTTCAAAAGCATTTTTATATCGAAATATGTCTTCTAAATGAATTTATAGGCAAGTTAATACATGTTGATCAATTATTTTGGAGTAAATGGAATGATCTAGTAGGTCAATTATTTGTGTCTTGTGATCGTCAATTATGTGTTGCAATGGTAGGCGGGATGTGGTGATTGTTTTCTTATCCAAGCGTGTATATTGGTTCCAAATAATGATGCATTCAGAGCTAGAAACCTTGGGTTGTGGTTAAATTTTCTCATTCGAACAAGATTCATATGCATATATAATTCGTCACAAGTATATTTCCTGTGGTGTGTTACTACTTTTAAGTTTGTAAAACCCAACAAACTCAAAATTAATTATTATTGATTTTAATTCTTAATCGGAATATGCGTTAAAAGGAATACTGATATCTTGACCCGATATCGATTCAACACAATCTGAATGTCGGCTATACGTAGGGGTGAAAAGTAGAACAGGCATACACCAATGATCCATAGAACTTTTACGTCGTGGAACAAATGTGATTGGTTCTATTTCATTAATTTTCAAGGAACTTTAAGCCCCTCTTTGGTTCGGGATTGAGATTCCGTAGTCTGGACTGGACTGGGCGGGGTTAGTCAATAGATCTAGATTGGTGTAGTCTGGATCTATTCTGATTCTGTTTGGTAACCCAGTCTGATTCTGGTCAGCTGATCTGGTTTGAGTCTGATTTCAGTCTAATTCTGTTTGGTTATCAGTCTGGATGCAGTCTGATTTTATTTGGCAACCTAGTCAGGATATGTGTATTCTGTCCTCTTCTAACAGAATGGCTTAACAGTTACACAACATGTGAAGATGTGATGGCACAACAATACAAGTAAAAATTTTGAAAAAAAGATTGTCCGTTGTTTAGTAGTATGGATATAAGATGACTATGCTCTTTTTATATGTTTATTTTAAATAAATAATATACAATTGTCTTGTGTGGCATCTTGTATTTATGTATATAGTTGTGTATTCGATCCAATAATTTGTAATTGACAAGATAATTAAAATTGTCATGATAGAACATAAAATTACACACATGTAGCATAACCGTTTTAATATAAACATGTCCATACCACAGTTACACATAATTCTTCCATAATAAAATAAATGACAAAGTGAAAAAGTTTTCATTTGAACTTAAATAACGCCCAAAATAAGAGATAATAGCATATTTTGGTCCTGGACAAATACATCATGAACAAAGGAAGAGTGGAAAAAATATGAGCGGCATTGCCTAGGCCTACATCTACACATCCATACAGACATGCTAAGATGGCGGTGTGAACGATGATTTATGTTGATCCTAGGTAGGACCATCCAAGTTGGCCCACTTCAGGGCCTCATCATATTCATCCCATGAAATGGGACATTCTTCCGACACAGGCTGAATGGGTTGTTGTTTGACGTCATCTTTTGGCCAGTCAAACAACAATGGCAGATGACAAACAGGGTGATTGACCCCTTCCTTTCCTTGTTCCTGTCTCCCAGATTTTCCCTCATTAAGTGAAGTCTCACAACATTTTTTTTGCATACAAGGTTTTCTTTAACATATTCTTTTATCTTTGATGGAGACATCAATATCTTTTTGTACTTTGCCGGTGACTTTGATCTCGATGGCGGCATCTATATTTAATAAAAAAATTAAAAATATGAGCACACAATGACACTATAAAAGTAATACTTACACTAATGTATAGAAATATAAGTTGTCAAGCAAACATAGACACATGCAAGTTTTAACGTGATGTAAGTCTTGTAATCAAAAGCATAAAGTAGATGTTTTATCAAATGATGGAAAAAATGGATTGTTCCCATAAGTTGTACAACATAAAGAAATAGAAATTGGAGACAACCAAACATAAACAAATACAAATTTGAGCTACTATGTTACAACATGCGTTATTGTTGTTTTCGTCATTCGTAAGGTACTCAACAAGTGATGGTGGATTGGTGCGATGAGCAGTAACAAAATTGCGTTGAACGCCGTGTTGCACGGTCAATGGCGGGGGAGACACTAAGTCTCCTAAAATGAAAAGATTATCTGTTATGAACTCTCTCATGATGTGCTTCCACCGCAGTTGCAACTCGCTCAAAGAAATGTAAGACCCCCCCTATTATGTGCAAAAAGTGATGCCACACCTCCCTCCAAGCCTGAGTAGTATATACTTCATTCGTACATCTCCCCATGTGATATTGGGTTCTCATCAAACCTCTGAGAACCATATCAAGCTTTGTACACCATATAACATACGTCATAGTTTGTTGTGCAGCCATATTACAAAATTTTGTATGTATATAATATTGCAATTAACATCCATAAGAATTGAACAGAATTAAGAAAATAAAATAATTGCAGATATAATTCGAATGTTAGGATTTCATGATCAAATAACATATGGCATAAAATGTGATACATCCATAAGAATCGAACAGAATTAAGAAAAATACAAAGTTTGTGATGTAAGTGTAACAACAACTTTATGGAGTCAACGAGGGTGAAGGAGTATCCAAAAGCAGAGTACAACTATCCTCCAACCTCCGAATGGAGGCTTGTAAAACTTCATACTCATACTGTTTAGAGGTGTAAATATGTTGGAAGTCATGATGGATTTCAACAAAGTCCTTCATGTTCATCGTCTGGCCCCATACTAACTTGCACTTGTAAGTTAGTAACATAATTTCAGCCTTCAACGAATCAGTTGTTGGGGGGAGATCGACTGCCCAATGAAAGTATTTGCATTGGTCTTTTCCCTAAAAATATTTCTCAAATTCGAGTTAATAACAAAAAATACACCATTTACTTAGCTAGTGCAACTGAGTATTTGTGGTTGTACTAGCGCACCTCTCTAGAAGGACATATATAATACATTTCTTTCAGCCTTTGACTCAGAATGCCAAAATCATATAACCCCGCATCCTCTATGTTAACTCACAATGCTGCAACCAGACTACAATCACACCTCAGAACTTCAGATAGATTCTTCAACATCTAAAACACGATTAATGATTAGTAACATAAACTTGGCTTCAAAACATATGTATCTATGAAACTTAGGTTTAAATGTAGTTTGTTAGTCGCAGTTGAATGTTGTAACATGTAGTGAAGCCACACCTCATTACATACAATTATATTACATCTATGATGTATTGTATCCCTCTTCCTCCATTGAAGAGCCATTATCACTCGGGAGGTGGAGTCGTTCGCGTATATATAGATGCCTCCCCCGCAACACTTCAATTTCTGCTCTTAGCCGGTTTGTGTCTTCTCTAGTGGAACATACAAAGTCACATTGTTCTGACCATGTCTTGTGTTCATTACGTGCATATGCAAGTTGTGTAACCAGTGCATCCATAATTGCAGTTAGCATGGCAAGTGTATGTTGTACGCGGTGTGCGGGTAACATCATGTGACATTTGTTTGGAACAACTCCCCTACCACATGTAAAATATAGCCTGTGGGGTTTGTTGTCTTCAAACCGGCCAATTGCCACATTTGTGGCATCCATGTACACTCATACGGTGCACTGGAGCCCACATGTACATTGTGGCATTCCATTCTCCATTTCAAGACTGACAACCTAATCAAACAAAATGTGATATTTTTTATTATGGGGCATATAAAATGTTGAGGGGCTAGAATAATTAGAGAACACATGTGAAACATGCATCAGTTGTCAAACGCTAACATTGTTATTAAACAAAGAGGGGCACAACACATGTCAACTTGTACATGAGTTTTCATATTATATAGAAATGAGGATAACTTCAAAGTCAGTTCAACGAGTATCCCAAATAAAAGTGGAAATAGTTTCACGTTGTACATCACCCTCCCTTGCATCTGTCGCATTTGTTCGGTGTAGTGAACTTAGATCGACGCCATTGGGTGGGACGGAATATGTTGTACTGTTGTCTGGTATTTCTTCCATAATAGCATTATCATCATTTTGGCGACGTATGAAATTGTGGAGGATACAACAAGCCATTACGAGGCAACACTGTGAATTAATAGGATATATCACCTCCTTTTTAAGGTAGGAAAATCACCTCTTAAGCAATTTGAATACTCTTTCTATGACATTACACAACTGAGCGTGGTGGTGGTTGAACATTTCCTTCTTGTTGTTGTAGGAATGTCTGTTACCCCGATACTTAGATATATGGTAAGTTGTGTTGCGATACGGTGCAAAAAATTGTTGAGTGTTTGCGTATCCTACATCCACTAGGTAATACTTTCCTGGAGGGACTTTAAAACTGCATGTAGTCATTGCTGCTTGTAGGACCCTTTAGTCATCTGCTGAGCCCTCCCAACTAGTGAGTACATATGTAAACTCCATTGAGAAGTCTACAACAGCCATGACATTCAGGGAGACATTACATTTTCTATCTCAGTAACGATTTTGCTTGTCACGTGTTACCAAGACTGGGATGTGTGTCCCGTAAATAGCACTGCTGGCATTCTACAATACCATAATCGAGTTTCAAACAAAAAATAGAACAATAATAAATTCTACAGGGGATGATTGTTACTACCTAAAAGTAAGGGTAGAACCTTGGGTTCTCCGATATACGACGATGTGTATTTGTGTTTGTGGTTTGCATGACAATATAGTCATTGCACAATGTGCACACCGTGTCCAATACTTTGTTGAACTTTCTGCTGATGGTTTCCCCGGAGTGGATGTAGTCCTCTACCAAATAACGATTGGTATGGCCATGGCCAACCATCTGAAGGAAGTAGCATACAGCCTCAACTAATGAGACTCGTCTACTACTCTTTAACAATCCACGATCCTCAAGCATGTCTACAAGGGCATTTATAGTTTGTGGATGCATTCAGAATAGGTCATAATCCCTCTTTTCATGATCGATCATTATTTCTAGCACCTTTTGGTGCCCAATCCTAGTACTAACTGATCTAGGTATTGAAGGAGGTACGTCATCATCATCAGAAATATCATCCATGACGGAGTTAGCTATTGACTCATCTATTGCATCATCAACGTGATTTGTTGTACTAGTCACAATATCTATAATCTGTGGTAGGAGGTCTATTGGTTCTGTATGCCCACTACCAGACATGATGCCTACAACCAAAATGATTTCAAACTTTTCATGATTCGTACATTAAAAAGAGTAGCAACATGATCATAATATGATATATGTGAATGAAACTGAACAACATCAACATTAAATACGAATAAAATTGACATGCTACAATTGTACTGATGCATCATATGTATTACAACAAAGAATTAGTTTTCCTATTCGTAAACAAATAAAACATCATCACAAACTAAAATCCTGAAGTTCATTGATAAACGATACTGGAAAGAAAACCACAACCCGAACCCTCCTCTAAGTTGTGATGTTGAAGGACCTGTGTTATTCCCACTAGTGCCACCAGCATTCCTTCAAGTATACCACATAGATGGTATACTTGTCATGCCAATGAAGTTTGATGATGGTGAATGCGAAGCATATCCCTGCTAAGATGGCGCATAATCAGATGCCATTGAAGGTCGGGAATGTGCACTACCTATGTGGGACCTTTCCCAAAGATCATGCAACCATAAAGTTAGTTTCTATGGGGTTTGGGTGAGGCTGAGGTAGATCGTACGGTTTGTCGAATCCTTGATGGCGTTCACAAGTGTTGTAAACACTTTTGTAGGGGCTTCGGGAAAATTGTCATTGAAATATTGTAAAATAGTTGCAAACTCCTCTTTTTCAATGGCTCTACTGGTGAAACCTGTGCCCAACTCGTGTACCTTTGTGTACACTTGTGTGGATTCAGATAACACTTTATTAGAAAGGATGCATTGTTCATGTGGCAAGGATGTCTGCTTCCTACGCATGTGGCTATGAGGAGTCTTTCCCCCAACACCTTGGGAATATGTGACACATCCCCTGGTGTCGGCCTCACTCTACATCCTGGGTGCGCCTAAGTCCGGTTCCGCAATGGGCGTTTCTGAGGGCATTGGTGTATTAGATGAATCTAGGACGGCAGCAACTTCTTCCTCGGAGGCGATGTCGGACGGTATTTGTCTATCTGTAGAAGACATTGCATGATGTCCTCTAGCAATGTTCCTCCCCGCCATCATCTCGATGTCGTAGTAGTGGCGAAAGGGCCGATTAATCAACTTAGCAAGATCTTTGTTTACCTAAATTTGAAAAAAAATGTTTATTATGATACCAATATTTAAATGTGGAAAGGACTAGTTTTGGGTCAATGTAAGGTTATTATACGTACCGCAAGACTCTCCTTCCACTCAAGGGTGTCAGGCAGCCTTGGCTTGTTCCTAACTTCATCTCATCCAACGCCACTCTTACTGGTTACAAGCTTAAGTTTGGCATCACTAGTACATAACCGACCTTTAGTGTCAGTTATTTAAGGCCTTTAGTGTCGGTTTCTAAGCGACACCTATGTGGGCGATGCTAAAAGCGTAGCCGTTACGTGTCGGTTCAAAAACCGACGCCAAAACCCTTTGTGCGCCAATGAAAACGCACCAACAGGGCACTATAGGCGTTGGTTATTACCTAAGAAACCGACGCCATATACCTTCGTGCCATAGAGGGGCACCAACTTGGGCACTATAGGCATCGGTTATTGGCTAATAACCGACGCCATATAAGTCCCAACACGGCCGTGCTAGATAGCACAACCGTGGTGTCTGGTCCGCTGCCACGGCCGTGCTGGCCAGCACGGCCGTGGTGTCTGGTCCGCTGCCACGGCCGTGCTGTCCAGCACGGCCGTGGTGTCTGGTCCGCTGCCACGGCCGTGCTGGCCAGCACGGCCGTGGTGTTAAGGAAATAGACGTTGGTTTCTGTTACAAACTGACACTGTAACTATTTGGCGTCGGTTTTATACAAATAACTGACATCTATTTTTTGTTTTTTTTCTGTCAGTTTGCAGACCTGCTGTATGGCTGGTCGCAAGATGAGAAACCTGTAGTTCAGTTATGAACTGCAGGTTTTACGACATCCATTGATATCAGCCAACAATAGGCCACAAACCTACAAAATTAACAACAAAAATATTCACACATTTAGCAATGCAACCTGCAGTTCCATTTGATTTTCACATTTAGAATCATTCATGTAGATAGCAATCTGTAGTTCCATTCATTTTCACATTCACACATATAGAAACATTCATATAGCAACCAACAGTTTCATTCATTTTCACTCAGACACATGTCGAAACATCCAGACATGTAGAAACATTCACACATATATTATAATTCAGAAATTCATTTACAAAATATCATTCTTTAGTCATTATTCGCTATCAACATCCCAATTATATCTTAAATCCCCCACTACTTGTATGGTTGTTGCCCATTCTTCTCTTACTTCATTTAATTCTCCCTTCGTATAGGGAGCATGTACATCTGGTAAGGTTGTTCTTGTCGTGTGTTCAGTTTTAAACACCTGTAAAGAGAATAATGTATATATATAATTAATGAGCTATAAATAAGATTGATATATTTCATATTATCTAATGATACTATATAATACCTCAGCAATACAATCGATGTCCAATGTGGCATATTTGATAATCATGTGCATAAATCGCATCACATAGTATCCACATGCCCATCCGTTGTCTTGTGTAGGACACTATAAATTCAAACATACAAAATATTAAAAAATACAACTAATTAAGCATTGTTCACATAAATAATATATACATATATTGCAGTCGGGAACTTACTTTCACGTTCTTCCAAATAATTGGCTGGTTCTTTTTCGTGGGGACCTTTCCTCCAGCCTTTTTGAACTCATCAAAACCCCTACATGTTAATGTAACACAGTACATTGCATAATTAAATAGTAATGTAATAATATATGTTAACAGATATGAAAATGAAATATTTCTCACCGGAATAATGCCATTTTCATTATGTGTCCATATTTTGTATTCAATATTCTCCCCTTAAGATCTAGATAATAGACAGTGAATGTCTCGGGGACAATAACCAGTAACTCCCAATGCATACCACTAGAGGTAAAAAAGTTAAAAATTAATAACTCAAAATCCACAATAAAAATGTAATTTTCTTAAGTCCAAATTATAATAAGCAAAGTAAACTTACTCTACATTGAATGGAGCCATTATCATCGTCTTCTTTTTTTGAGCAAAAATTGAAAAAGCCTCACAGCAGTATTGTTGAACTGACGGAGGGTCTTTAGCTACTAGACTAATCATGGATGGAATCAAAAATCCTACATGTTCGAATGCAAAATCTGCACATATCTTGTCTAAGTAGCTGCAAAATATGTATTAATTACGCATGCATTAATAAATAAGAAACCAGATCACCAGAATAACCAAAGGTATATGGATGTATAAAGAAGATCTCACCTTATCCATAGCTCTATCACAGATGTATTTAGCCAATCATATTGAAACAACTCCAAAATATCTTTTATAAATAGTTTGCTATCGTATGATTGACCTACAGCATCGGAATCTATAGAAACAGTTATAGGGCAATTTATATCATGTTCGCCTAACCATATTGCCATACCCCTACAGTTAGGACCAAACGGGACAGTTAGGTCCTGTGGAACCCAACTGGGTAATGTTGTTGATCAAGGGCCTCAAGTGCTTCAGATGGTACATGTGCATCATCAACCTAAAATTTGACAAAATAAACACATTTACAAGATATAACTATAAATGGACATATAGATATAAATATATGATATATTTTTAAAACTTACAATGTGAGGCGGCGCATTGATGTCGTCACCCTCACGGTAATCATCAGCACGGTCATCAGGAGAATGCTCAGCCATCTGAAAATTCACATTCACATTGTAAAGTTTACATTGTAAAGTAATTCAAATTGTAAAGCTCACATTGTAAAGTTCACATTCACATTGTAAAGTAATTCACATTGTAAAGTTCACATTATAAAGTAATTCACATTGTAAAATTCACATTGTAAAGTTCACATTTACATTGTAAAGTTCACATTATAAAGTAATTCACATTGTAAAATTCACATTGTAAAGTTCACATTCACATTGTAAAGTTTACATTCACATTGTAAAGTTCACATTCAGAAAAATAAAACATATAAAAAAACATTGTATAAACATGCCTCTAATATTGCGATTTTTTATCAATTAACAATCCTTCATTGTGATCTCCGCGCACATACAAGTCATCATTAGCTTCAATATTTGCTGGTGTTGGCAACCCAACTGAGAATGGACTGGAGTCATCATACTTATCATAGTATTGTTCTTCATCTATAGGATCTTCAATGAACTGACTTTTACCATGAAGAACAACCGACCATTTATCATTTGCAGGATCATCGATATAAAATACTTGTTTCGCATGTGATGCCAATATGAATGGTTCATCCTTCTCGCCAATCTTTTCAAAGTTCACTAAAGTGAAACCCAATTCATCCACTATAACTCCTTTGGTGTTATCAACCCAATTACATTTGAAGAGCGGAATTTTGAAATCTATGTAGTCAAACTCCCATATGTCTTCAATGACACCGTAATATGACATTTTAGCTTCACGTGGACTCTTATCCTTTGCACTTGCAAAAAACATAGTCGATGCTTGAAGGGTGACCCCACTATTTTTGACGACACTCTTATCATCTTGGCGCTTAGTGTAATATGTGAATCCATTAATGTCATACCCTTCATAAGACATAGCAGTCAATTTTGGTTTAAAGGCGAGGCATTTGATGGTTTCAGTAATATCATCTGGTGTTTGAGATAGTTGATGTAAGACTTTATTTTCAAACCACTTAATAAATGTCTTGTTATGCTCTCTAGCAAGCCACATTGTATTGGCTTGAGGATATTGTCTCTTGATGAAATTGGTATGTTCCTCGATATAAACGTTCACTTCGTCCATGTTGTGTAAAATATACAAGTGACCTTGTTCCAACTGCTCACGGTTGATTACTTTCACACGTGATCCCAAAATTCCTTTGCCAAATTGCTCGTCAATATTCTTGTCATTATCAGGAGTGTCATTACCACTGAGAAAGTCATTGCAAAAATCCATAACCTCTCTCGCCACATAACCCTCGATAATACTCCCTTCAGGCCGATAATGGTTTCGAACATCACTTTTAAAAATGCTCATGTATCGTTCAAAGGGATACATCCAATGCAAGAAAATTGGTCCCAACATTTTCACTTCCCTAGTCAAGTGGACAACAAGATGTACCATGATATCAAAGAATGACAGAGGAAAATACATCTCAAGCTGACATAGGGTAACAACCACTTCTCTTTGCAATTTATCGAGAGTATCAGGGTCAATAACTTTGCTGCACAGACTGTTGAAAAAGAAACAAAGTCTGGTGATTGCAAACCTTACATGCTTCAGCAATATAGATCTAATTGCCACAGGCAATATTTGTTGCATTAGAGTGTGACAATCATGATATTTAAGACCTATCAACTTCAGATCTTTCATTGATGCCAATCTATGGATGTTGGATTAGTAACCCTGTGGCACCTTAACATTTACCAAACATTCACAAAAAGCTTTCTTCTCCTTTCTAGACAATGTGTAACAAGCGGGAGGTAAGTATGTTCTCCGATTTCCCATTTCACGAAATTCTGTTAATTCTGAACTTATTCCCATTTCACGTAGGTCCATTCTGGATTTTATCCCATCTTTAGTCTTACCTGGTATATTCAACAAAGTACCGATGACACTATCACAGACATTTTTCTCAACGTGCATGACATCGATACAATGCCTGACTGTCAAAGAACTCCAATAAGGAAGATCCCAAAATATTGACTTCTTCTTGAGTAAAGATTTGTCACTCCGTGTGGCCATAGTACATTGTGATCTCTTACCAAATTCATTGAAAAAGTCTTTTACTCTTTTATAAACAACCTCCCCTGGTATAGGTTTAGGTGCACTCCGTTCCTCATTCAATCCATTGAATGCTTTGCGCTTCCTACGATACGGATGGAATTTTGGAAGAAACCTTCGATGACCGAGATATACAGTCTTACCGCCATGTTTTAGTCTTGTTGAATCAGTGTTCTCTTCACATATAGGACACGCTTTAGCTCCTTTGACACTATATCCAGACAAATTCACATATGTTGGAAAGTCATTAATAGTGAAAAACAACATAGCATGCAAACGAAATGTCTCTCTTCGTGAAGCATCATAGGTCATCACACCTTCACCCCAGAGTTTCTTTAAGTCATAAATCAGAGGTTCAAGATAAACATCGATGTCATTTCCAGGTTTTTTAGGGCCCGATATCAACAACGACAGCATTACGTACTTATTTTTCATACACAGCCAGGGAGGAAGATTGTATATAACAAGCATGACTGGCCAAGTGCTATGTTGGCTGCTCAATGTCCCGTACGAATTCATCCCATCTGTACAAAGCCCAAGTCTTAGATTCCTGACTTCTTCACCAAATTCAGGGTACAATAGATCAATCTTCTTCCACTGTGGGGAATCAGACGCATGTCGTAGGATCCCATCACTATTTTTCTTAACATCTGCATGCCACCTCAAATTCTTCCAATCTATCAGATTGGCAAACAAGCATTGAAACCGTGATATTATAGGTAGATACCACATCACCTTGGTAGGAGAACCAGTTTTGGACTCCCCCGAAGTCGTCAATTTATACTGTGACGCACCACATTTTGGACAATCTTTCAAATCTGCATAGTCCTTTTGAAATAATACACAATCATTCGGGCATGCGTGTATCTTCTTGGCATCCATTCCCATTGGGCACAACAATTTCTTTACCTGGTATGTTGAGATTGGTAGCTCGTTTCCTTCAAGAAGCATTTCTTTCAACAAAGACAACAATGACGTGAAGCTTTAGTCGCTCCATCTATTGTTAGCTTTCAGCTTATACAATCTCAACACAGTGCTAAGCTTCGGAAACTTAGTACAACCTGTGTATAACGACATCTCAGCATCATGACACATGCATTTGTATTTTACATGCACACTCCAAACGTGTCAATGTTGTGGTCTCTATTGAATAAAAATCAATAACATACTAGTTGAGATATTCAAATAGGAAATTATTTCTATGGATGGAAGGTTTTCATGCCAGAATAATTCTAGACTATGTAGCCTAGTGTTTTTTTCATTCACTTGCTTAATAAATTCAAGTTGCATATTATATTACTTAATCAAACTGCAATTATCATCCTTGTGTTTTATATTGAAAAAAACTAGATGAGCCATATTCACCCTCTCACTCTATGCTTTAACCCAACAAAAAAAGCAAAATCTTTTCAAATTAAGCATGTGGGCTACCAATTTCAATTGAGCGATGTGGGGTTTTCTAACACATTCATTAGTCATAACAATATTTTCTTACCCACTCTTTGATTCCTTTCTTATCTATTTGTCTTGGGTGGACACACAATTAGGATTCTCTATCTCTTGCAATTTTAATGCAATATTTAAAGTTTTCAATTGGTTTTTCTTGATAATATGAGCTAGAAAAACCTATATTATCAGATCAAGTGATTTTTCATATGTTACCTATGGGATCTACATAATAGTTTGCATATGTAAAACATGTCACATGATGAGTTTTGGCATTGTTTCCATGGAGGTGGAAATACATAGGTTTTTTAGTCATTTTCTACTTTTTGTGATTTTTTACTTCTTTCATATCGAGTTTCTAGTGCTTCCAGTTAGTTACATTTTTTTCTAAGAATACTCTACCTATATTTCAGTTTGTATTTTGTATCATTTTATATCTAGATTATATATTTATTAATGTTCTTATTTGATAGCCTTCATTTTTTAGTTTGATTTTGATAGCCCTTTTCAAAATTAGTTTGATTGCTATTTTGATTTCTCTTCCTCTTGGTTCTTCTACATCACCAAATTTTTTTTGTTTTCTCTTGTGTGTTCCATTTACTTTCTAACATATAATTTGTTTTTTCTTCTTGATGTTTAGTGCTAGTTTCTTTTGTCATTTTATTATGTGTTTGAGTTCTTACTAGTGGTGCTTGACATATGTTCATTTGTTTACTTATAGAACATTATCATTATGTATTCTTGGTTTTTTTATCATCATGTTGGTTTTAGTAGTTGTGTCTTACTAGATAATGCATAGGAGGGATCTCTATGTACTTCCCTTGAACACCTTCTATTAGATTATGATCACTGCTAAAATGTGACACCTTAACTTTTGGTTGATACACATGTAATAGTTTTTAGCTTTAGTTGTAGTAACTAACAAAATATGACTACTAGAGGCCACGTTAGATAGCCAAAGCCAACTTGTTATAAGATTATTTTGGTGAGGTTCCACCTCACTAGTTTCCTGATTACTCTATCTCCCATGCACATGTCTCATGCTATTGGAATGAGGTTTCACCAATACACAATATTTTAAGACCAAGCCACCACTAATTCAAAGAAACCTTCCTTTCTTGTCCTTTATAAGACAATGCATTTAACCCTATTGATTCATTTGTTAAAGTGTTTGATAATTACAATATATAGGGCATTGCTTATAGTTCTGTTGGAGTTCTTCTTTCACTGTTACAAAATAGATACTATGACAAATGGAACTTATAAGAAGATATAAATATTGGAGATGTGATGCAAGGCGAGATAATAATAAAAAATATATCATTTTTTTTATTTGACATCTATTTTTATAAACAAATTTCTACATTCTTTCATCTTGGATACAAATAATGTCATAATGGATAGGAGAGAATTCGTGAGCTTCTACGAGATAACCTACCATTATGTCTCAAAATGGTAATTGGGAAAATTGATTTTAATTGTTGATGGATGAGAGAAACATGCATATGGCTTATTATTGTATACAAAAGATTTTCAAGCATAAGACTTTGGTTCTAGCTTGGGATATGTATGATAAATTGAATGAAAACTCCTTACCCCATGCCATTTCTTCTTATGTTTACCCATGTTTACTTGTTTTGAAAACTCTGCCTTCAAATCTCTTCTTCCACTACTGACTAAGAAACAAGTTAAGGCATGGACTACAAAGATAATTGTATGCCCTTTTCTTATGTAGTTAATATTTGTGTGGCATACATCCTGATCAGTCCCTTCTAAGTTCCCTAATCTACTTCTAAATTTCCTAAGTTGTTTTGATAAACTATACATGTCATACAAAGTCAAGTTTTCTCTTCTTCATCCAACATGTACAACTTTGATTTGTGAAACCATCCTAATTAATCATCAACGCATCATGGGAAAGGAGAAAAAGACCAACAATCCTTCCATGTTTTACATGCCAAAAGAACCTAAATTTGAAAAAGGAAATCATTAAAATATGTTGCAAAGAGGAGACACACAATTGTGGGATAAATATCTTAAAAATATGTTCTCAAATATGTTAGACCACGAAATGAAGTTAACCGGTATAAGACATGTTTATATAAACTCCAATATGATAGCTCATGTTTAGGCATATGATTCACACACATACATAGAATTCTACCAATATTCATGTGGATGATATTAGGTTAACCTACATGTGTTCCGAAAAAAATAACCATTAGGTACTAAGACTACCTATAAAAATACATGTAACAATAAAATAGCATAATATATCTTTTACAATAGTAATAGTAATAATGTAACTATTAAGAAGTACAAAGTTTTTTCAATGTGTGTTGGAAGTATTCCATAAAGACATACATTCTAATAGGATGGGTAGTCTTCGTGCAGGATATAGAACACATACTTGTATATGGGGTAAGGTGGCCTTATTTGATATCTTAGAAAAAATTTAGATCAAAACTGAAACGAAGATAATTTAGTAGAAAAAATGTTGAGTTGATGCATATTTCTCTAGAATAGATCCCACACGGACCTCCCCTATGTTCTCTACAAGAGATAGACAATGGTTGGCGTACAAGAAGACACCTACTATACTAATTGCAATTGATGTGCACTGACGCCTCATGTTTTCAAGTGGAAGAAAAAAATGCTCAAATGAGTGGCATTTTAGTAAAGGGCATGTAAATCTAGGTGAGTATACCTCAATTGTGAATAAATGATCAGAGGGGGTTTCTATCACATAATGGAAGACCATAGACTTCAAAAGCATTTTTATATCGAAATATGTCTTCTTAATGAATTTATAGGCAAGTTAATACATGTTGATCAATTGTTTTGGAGTAAATGGAATGATCTAGTAGGTCAATTATTTGTGTCTTGTGATCGTCAATTATGTGTTGCAATGGTAGGCGGGATGTGGTGATTGTTTTCTTATCCAAGCGTGTATATTGGTTCCAAATAATGATGCATTCGTAGCTAGAAACCTTGGGCTGTGGTTAAATTTTCTCATTCGAACAAGATTCATATGCATATATAATTCGTCACAAGTATATTTCCTTTGGTGTGTTACTACTTTTAAGTTTGTAAAACCCAACAAACTCAAAATTAATTAGTATTGTTTTGAATTCTTAATCGGAATATGCGTTAAAAGGAATACTGATATCTGGACCCGATATCGATTGAACACAATCTGAATGCCGGCTTTACGTAGGGGTGAAAAGTAGAACAGGCATACACCAATGAGCCATAGAACTTTTACGTCGTGGAACAAATGCGATTGGTTCTATTTCATTAATTTTCAAGGAACTTTAAGCCCCTCTTTGGTTCGGGACTGAGATTCCGTAGTCTGGACTGGACTAGGCGGGGTTAGTCAATAGATCTGGATTGGTGTAGTCTGGATCCAGTCTGATTCTGTTTGGTAACCCAGTCTGATTCTGGTCAGCTGATCTGGTTTGAGTCTGATTTCAGTCTAATTCTGTTTGGTTATCAGTCTGGATGCAGTCTGATTTTATTTGGCAACCTAGTCAATATCTGTGTATTCTGTCCTCTTCTAACAGAATGGCTTAACAGTTACACAACATGTGAAGATGTGATGGCACTACAATACAAGTAAAAATTTTGAAAAAAAGATTGTCCGTTGTTTAGTAGTATGGATATAAGATGAGTATGCTCTTTTTATATGTTTATTTTAAATAAATAATATACAATTGTCTTGTGTGGCATATTGTATTTATGTATATTGTTGTGTATTCGATCCAATAATTTGTAATTGACAAGATAATTAAAATTGTCATGATAGAACATAAAATTACACACATGTAGCATAACCGTTTGAATATAAACATGTCCATACCACAGTTACACATAATTCTTCCATAATAAAATAAATGACAAAATGAAAAAGTTTTTATTTGAACTTAAATAACGCCCAAAATAAAAGATAATAGCATATTTTGGTCCTGGACAAATACATCATGAACAAAGGAAGAGTGGAAAAAACATGAGCGGCATTGCCTAGGCGTACATCTACACATTTATACAGACATGCTAAGATGGCGGTGTGAACGATGATTTATGTTGATCCCAGGTAGGACCATCCAAGTAGGCCCTTCAGGGCCTCATCATATTCGTCCCATGAAACGGGACATTCTTCCGACACAGGCTGAATGGGTTGTTGTTTGACGTCGTCTTTTGGCCAGTCAAACAATAATGGCAGATGACAAACAGGGTGATTGACCCCTTCCTTTCCTTATTCCTGTCTCCTAGATTTTCCCTCATTAAGTGAAGTCTCGCAACATTTTTTTTGCATACAAGGTTTTCTTTAACATATTTTTTTATCTTTGATGGAGACATCAATATCTTTTTGTACTTTGCCGGTGACTTTGATCTCGATGGCGGCATCTATATTTAATAAAAAAATTAAAAATATGAGCACACAATGACACTATAAAAGTAATACTTACACTAATGTATAGAAATATAAGTTGTCAAGCAAACATAGACACATGCAAGTTTTAACGCGATGTAAGTCTTGTAATCAAAAGCATAAAGTAGATGTTTTATCAAATGATGGAAAAAAATGGATTGTTCCCATAAGTTGTACAACATAAGGAAATAGAAATTGGAGACAACCAAACATAAACAAATACAAATTTGAGCTACTATGTTACAACATGCGTTATTGTTGTTTTCGTCATTCGTAAGGTACTCAGCAAGTGATGGTGGATTGGTGCGACGAGCAGTCACAAAGTTGCGTTGAACGCCGTGTTGCACGGCCAATATCGTGGGAGACACTAAATCTCCTAAAATGAAAATATTATCTGTTATGAACTCTCTCATGATGTGCTTCCACCGCAGTTGCAGCTCGCTCAAAGAAATGTAAGACCCCCCCTGTTATGTGCAGAAAGTGATGCCACACCTCCCTCCAAGCCTGAGCAGTATATACTTCATTCGTACATCTCCCCATGTGATATTGGGTTCTCATCAAACCTCTGAGAACCATATCAAGCTCTGTACACCATATAACATACGCCGTAGTTTGTTGTGCAGCCATATTACAAAATTTTGTATGTATATAATATTGCAATTAACATCCATAAGAATTGAACAGAATTAAGAAAATAAAATAATTGCAGATATAATTCGAATGTTAGGATTTCATGATCAAATAACATATGGCATAAAATGTGATACATCCATAAGAATCGAACAGAATTAAGAAAAATACAAAGTTTGTGATGTAAGTGTAACAACAACTTTATGGAGTCATCGAGGGTGAAGGAGTATCCAAAAGCAGAGTACAACTATCCTCCAACCTCCGAATGGAGGCTTGTAAAACTTCATACTCGTACTGTTTAGAGGTGTAAATATGTTGGAAGTTATGATGAATTTCAACAAAGTCCTTCATTTTCATCGTCTGGCCCCATACTAACTTGCACTTGTAAGTTAGTAACATAATTTCAGCCTTCAACGAATCAGTTGTTGGGGGGAGATCGACTGCCCAATGAAAGTATTTGCATTGGTCTTTTCCCTAAAACTATTTCTCAAATTCGAGTTAATAACAAAAAATACACCATTTACTTAGCTAGTGCAACTGAGTATTTGTGGTTGTACTAGCGCACCTCTCTAGAAGGACATATATAATACATTTCTTTCGGCCTTTGACTTAGAATGCCAAAATCGTATAACCCCGCATCCTCTGTGTTAACTCACAATGCTGCAACCAGACTACAATCACACCTCATAACTTCAGATAGATTCATCGACATCTAAAACATGATTAATGATTAGTAACATAAACTTGGCTTCAAAACATATGTATCTATGAAACTTAGGTTTAAAAGTAGTTTGTTAGTCGCAGTTGAATGTTGTAACATGTAGTGAAGCCACACTTCATTACATATAATTATATTACATCTATGATGTATTGTATCCCTCTTCCTCCATTGAAGAGTCATTATCACTCGGGAGGTGGAGTCGTTCGCGTATATATAGACGCCTCCCCAGCAACACTTCAATTTCTGCTCTTAGCCGGTTTGTGTCTTCTCTAGTGGAACATACAAAGTCACATTGTTCTGACCATGTCTTGTGTTCATTACGTGCATATGCAAGTTGTGTAACCAGTGCATCACTAACTGCAGTTAGCATGGCAAGTGTATGTTGTACGCGGTGCGCGGGTAACATCATGTGACATCTGTTTGGAACAACTCCCCTACCACATGTAAAATATAGCCTGTGGGGTTTGTTGTCTTCAAACCGTCCAATTGCCACATCTGTGGCATCCATGTACACTCATACGGTACACTGGAGCCCACATGTACATTGCGACATTCCATTCTCCATTTCAAGACTGACAACCTAATCAAACAAAATGTGATATTTTTTATTATGGGGCATATAAAATGTTGAGGGGCTAGAATAATTAGAGAACACATGTGAAACATACATCAGTTGTCAAACGCTAACATTGTTATTAAACAAAGAGGGGCACAACACATGTCAACTTGTATATGAGTTTTCATATTATATAGAAATGAGGATAACTACAAAGTCAGTTCAACGAGTATCCCAAATAAAAGTGGAAATAGTTTCACGTTGTACATCACCCTCCATTGCATCTATCGCATTTGTTCAGTGTAGTGAACTTAGATCGACGCCATTGGGTGGAACGGAATATGTTGTACTGTTGTCTGGTATTTCTTCCATAATAGCATTACCATCATTTTGGCAACGTATGAAATTGTGTAGGATACAACAAGCCATTACGAGGCGACACTGTGAATTAATAGGATATATCGCCTCCTTTTTAAGGTAGGAAAACTGCCTCTTAAGCAATCTGAATGCTCTTTATATGACGTTACACAACTGAGTGTGGCGGTGGTTGAACATTTCTTTCTTGTTGTTGTAGGAATGTCTGTTACCCCGATACTTAGATATATGGTAAGTTGTGTTGCGATACGGTGCAAAACATTGTTGAGTGTTTGCGTATCCTGCATCCACTAGGTAATACTTTCCTGGAGGGACTTTAAAACTGCCTGTAGTCATTGCTGCTTGTAGGACCCTTTAGTCAGCTGCCGAGCCCTTCCAACCAGTGACTACATATGTAAACTCCATTGAGAAGTCTACAACAGCCATGACTTTCAGGGAGACATTCCATTTTCTATCTCGGTAACGATTTTGCTTGTCATGTGTTACCAAGACTGGGATGTGTGTCCCGTCAATAGCACCGCTGGCATTCTACAATACCATAATCGAGTTTCAAACAAAAAATAGAACAATAATAAATTCTACAGGGGATGACTGTTACTACCTTGAAGTAAGGGTAGAACCTTGGGTTCTCCGATATATGACGATGTGTGTTTGTGTTTGTGGTTTGCATGACAATATAGTCATTGCACAATGTGCACACCGTGTCCAATACTTCGTTGAACTTTCTACTGATGGTTTCTCCAGAGTGGATGTAGTCCTCTGCCAAAGAACGATTGGTATGGCCATGGCCAACCATCTGAAGGAAGTAGCATAGAGCCTCAACTAATGACACTCATCTACTACTCTTTAACAATCCACGATCCTCAAGCTTGTCTACAAGGGCATTTATAGTTTGTGGATGCATTCAGAATAGGTCATAAGCCCTCTTTTCATGATCGATCATTATTTCTAGCACCTTTTGGTGCCCAATCCTAGTACTAACTGATCTAGGTATTGAAGGAGGTACGTCATCATCATCAGAAATATCATCCATGACGGAGTTAGCTATTGACTCATATATTGCATCATCAACGTGATTTGTTGTACTAGTCACAATATCTATAATCTGTGGTAGGAGGTCTATTGGTTCTGTATGCCCACTACCAGACATGATGCCTACAACCAAAATGATTTCAAACTTTTCATGATTCGTACATTAAAAAGAGTAGCAACATGATCATAATATGATATATGTGAATGAAACTGAACAACATCAACATTAAATACAAATAAAATTGACATGCTACAAATGTACTGATGCATCATATTTATTACAACAACGAATTAGTTTTCCTATTCGTAAACAAATAAAACATCATCACAAATTAAAATCCTGAAGTTCATTGATAAACGATACTGGAAAGCAAACCACAACCCGAACCCTCCTCTAAGTTATGATGTTGAAGGACCTGTGTTATTCCCACTAGTGCCACCAGCATTCCCTCAAGTATACCACATAGATGGTATACTTGTCATGCCAATGAAGTTTGATGATGGTGAATGCGAAGCATATCCCTGCTAAGATGGCACATAATCGGATGCCATTGAAGGTCAGGTCTGTGCACTACCTATGTGGGACCTTTCCCAAAGATCATGCAACCATAAAGTTAGTTTCTATGGGGTTTGGGTGAGGCTGAGGTAGATCGTACGGTTTGTCGAATCCTTGATGGCATTCACAAGAGTTGTAAACACTTTTGTAGGGGCTTCGGGAAAATTGTCATTGAAATATTGTAAAATTGTTGCAAACTCCTCTTTTTCAATGGCTCTACTGGCGACACCTGTGCCCAACTCGTGTACCTTTGTGTACACTTGTGTGAATTCAGATAACACTTCATTAGAAAGGATGCATTGTTCATGTGGCAAGGATGTCCGCTTCCTACGCATGTGGCTATGAGGAGTCTTTCCCCCAACACCTTGGGAATCTGTGACACCTCCCCCGGTGTCGGCCTCACTCTACATCCTGGGTGCGCCTAAGTCCGGTTCCGCAATGGGCATTTCTGAGGGCATTGGTGTATTAGATGAATCTAGGACGGCAACAACTTCTTCCTCGGAGGCGATGTCAGACGGTATTTGTCTATCCGTATAAGACATTGCATGATGTCCTCTAGCAATGTTCCTCCCCGCCATCAGCTCGATGTCGTAGTAGTGGGGAAAGGGCCGATTAATCAACCTAGCAAGATCTTTGTTTACCTAAATTTGAAAAAAAAAATGTTTATTATGATACCAATATTTAAATGTGGAAAGGACTAGTTTTGGGTCAATGTAAGGTTATTATACGTACCGCAAGACTCTCCTTCCACTCAAGGGTGTCAGGCAGCCTTGGCTTGTTCCTAACTTCATCCCATCCAACACCACTCTTACTGGTTACAAGCTTAAGTTTGGCATAGTCCCTCTTGAGGTTCTTCCACCCAGTTTTCACCTAGTCCATCGTTAAGTTCGGCCTCGAAAACCTATTTTGCATCTCACAGACCGTCTCCCTCCATGCATCCCCAGTAAACTATCCATCGATACACCTACCCATATCATATTGTCTCATAAGTGTTGAAACTAAAGTGTCGTCACTATCTCTCGACCATATAAAATGCAACTTGGGGTTAGTTGAAGACATACTCCCGCATGTGCTGCAATATATAAATAATGTGAGCGGTGTTTATAGCATGTATAAATATATAATGAGTACATGGGATGAGTTACGAAATCTGACATCTAATAGGTTGTTGTTATAGTTATACATAAATTTGTGTCCCCATGTTACTTGCAATGAACCCTTTCATGTAATGTATTCCATTTTATTTAAGCAGGATTTTCTACCATCAATGTTAACTTATATGTTTACCTATTTACATTTCATCAATTATGTCCGGACATTCTGTAAATGGAATAAAATGTCTGAAATTCAAGTTTCAGACTTGAGGAATGAGTCCAAATTATGTAATTTTTGTCAACCTATTTACAAATAATGTCCAAATTGCAACAAGACAGACCTATGCAAGTATAGCTTCATTACATTATAGGCTTAATTAAGATGCATTTTATATAGCATGCATCCTACTATGAAAAAAATCTGACAGCCCACATACAGATTACAAAGCATACATGTACCACATTCTGATCACTGAATTGAGTTAGCATTTATTAGCATCATCTACCTTATCATTTTAGTGTTACAGTTAGGTTCTTATATTCATCTACTCATTCTCACCTTTTCCCTAATCATAGAATGTAACCACCTCATATTAATCCTTATGTATATATCATTCTCAATTTCAAAAAGATTGAACAATACATATGTCTAACTCATTATACAATTCAAATATTATACTACACATGTCAATTCAATTCCCAAGCTTACTAAATAGCTAATTAAACTATTTCAGTTGTATATTATCTTACTTAGCTATAAGGCACGAGACCAGATTCTTTTAATATATTGTGACTATTGATTATATATTAACAATCGACAAGCATTGGAGGGAGTCAAGTGATAATTCAATCGAGTTTTTAGCAAGTTGCATGTAAATTTTGTAGTACTTCTACTTATACATACACATCAACAAATACATGTCTAGAATAAGAAACATATGTAATTTGAATAATCATGTGCTACAAGTCTGAAGAAGTTAATTGAGTTGACTCTTTAATAAGTTTTGTTGTTATTATTGTGAGTACGAACTATATGTTAGCAGTTAATAAGCAAGAACATGTAATATTAATAATCACATGCTATAATTATATAATGGTGTCATTGTTATTGGGAATGGATTGATATATAATGGTTTGATATATAATGGTGTCATTGTTTCAACACATCAAACATATGTAATTATTATTGTGAGTATGAACTATAGGGAATGGATCATGTTTACCCCAAATTATTATACAAATCATTTGCAATTTTTCCTTTCCTTGATTTCTCATGTTTACCCCAAATTATTATACAAATCGACAAGTGATAACAATCCCAACGGAATCAAGACTCAAGTACCCAAATTAAACCCTAGTTTTCTCCCACCACAAAAAATAGTCACTCTTGTTCTTCCTTAGAACACATAGCAGACATGGATCATAAGGCCCTCTCAAGGACAAGTAACGGCCCTTGTAGACTTTAGTCTTTGTCGAAAATGATGATGATATCATTTAAGAATCTCCAATATAGTTTGCACATTTGATTATCTAGTAAGCTTCTTCTACACTTCTTCTCTCTTTCCCATGTGTTTTTTATTCATGCTTTTTATCCCATAATGGTCCCTGTAACATACTGACCTTGAGTACTTTTCTAAGTATATGATATGGGTATTGGTGACCTATGAAACATACATTGCTGAAATGTTGAATGTGTTTATGTTCATTATGTTATGATGAGATTTTGGGTCGATTTTTAAGAAATTTAGTGTAGTTTTGGTATTCAATATAGAAAAAGACATAATGATGAAGATAATGGGACTCATAATGAACATATATATATTTGTGATGTTTGGAGGTGTGCAGAGGAGTTATGTAAATGTCTTTTGTTGAAATAGAACTAGAGGAGATAGTGCATATTTGTATAAAAACAAAATTAATAAGGCATGCATGAATACTATTGTGAGTAGTAATTATATATTCACATTCAATGAGCTCATATTCAAATAGGGGAACACACATAAATTTTTGGACTACATATCAATGACAGCCGGCTGATACATACACCGAAACAGTTATCCAAGAAATATGATAAAGCAAAAAATGAATAGATGTCAACTGAATGCCCAAGCTAGGAAGATATTGTTTTGACTCAAACATGGTGTTCCTTTGTATTTGCATCCCAATCTAGTTACATTTACATTTTACAGGGAATTCATTTCAGATAAATACTATTGCACGGATCCAAAATAGTATATATGATTAAATAGAAACCAATGGATAATCAAATTATCAAGGTTGAATTGTATTTCAGTTTGAACAAAGCACACAACAATGAAAAAAGTACCGTTCAAACTAAGGTGGAATGGGCTAGGATCAAAAAGAGAAGAAGGAAGGGATGTTGTGCCCCTCAAACGGACCTCTGAAACTCACTACATATATTTTTAATGACAATAACTGGCAATGATCATGGTGTGAGAGGGTCAGAGAGCATACCTGAACATCGGAAGCGTTGTCTCCGTCCACACACACCACAGCAGCAAAAAAATAGAAACACAAACCAAACACACTAGTTAGTATCTACTAATAATTAGAACAACAAGAAATATAGACACAACTACAAATGAATAACAGCGGAAGAACAACGGAATAACACAATGCACTTACCGTGGAAGGACTGGTGTTGGATCCGAGCAGGTTGTCGAGCAGCTACAAAAATCGCCGGAACCGAAGACATCTGCGAGGAGGTTGACGACACTCACAAGGTGAAATAGGAGGAGTTGGACGACCACTACCCCAAATTTATAGCAGATCTGCCTTTTCCTCGATTGGGGCTGCTCCACGATGGTCAATGTCCTGCAAAATTGATGAGCGTCATGACAGTAGTAGGGGGAAGAAGAGATTGGACAACACAATGCCCTTACCTGCTTTCAATTCGCCGACTGCTACGCCCTCCTGTTCACCCCGTGAACCGCCTCCCAGCTGCAACACTGCCATGCCGACACCCTACTACCGGTTGCATTCTCAAAACACCTGCTACCACCACACGCCGGCTTTGGGACAGAGCCGAGTGGACGGGGAACAGGTAAAGCTGACCTACACCTACTCCTGGACCCATTTATCGTCTTCCTCGAGCAGCTATGCTCAGACGGAGTAAACGGGGGTATCGGGTGGCGTGGGGGTGGGGGAGAGGAGAGGAGGGGAGAGGAGAGGAGAGTGTCGGGATGGAAAAGTCGGGAGCGGGGGAGATTGAAACTGGGTTACAAATAAAATTCCGCTCAGACCGGGACTGAGTTGGTCCGGGTTTGGGATTACGGAACCCCGAAATGGGACTGTTCTGGGATGTTGAACCAAACGCCCAAATGCGCCGATCCGGATCCAAAAACGCTGATGTGTCGACAGCCGCCGATCCGGTTTCAGTCCGGAACCAAACAGGGGCTAAGACCCTTAGCTAGTTCTTAGGTTCAAACTGGTGGGGTTGGTAAATCCATTGATAGGACATCTGAATCTGGATCTCGCATGTGTAGCTTACATGGGTGTGACCATGTCATCTTCTCTTGTCCACTTGCCCTCACCTTTTGGGACCATTTCTTTGACCTGAAAGAGGCTCCTGTCACCTGTTTACTTAATCGAAAACGACCCATCCCATTGCAACTTATACAACCACCCAACCATATAACAAAATAACCCCCAGAGTATAACAGGTGAATCCTTCTCACGTATGCTATATTCTCTAGCCTGAGTACTAGGGTGGGGTTTCCGGGAGAAGATCTATATCAGACAATCAACCGGTAGTATCTATCTCACTCAATAATCTTCTAGTAAAGAACATTATCCCATAGACAGAGAAGCATCCAGACACACAAGGGGGGGGAAGCACCTAGTCGAGCCCTCAGTATGCAACTCTAGGAGACTCAACCAGTGACCTTACTCTTGCATGTGCACGAGAAGGCACCACTTACGAGAACGATGTGTTTCCATGATTAGCGTCGTGGTCCAAATCTGTAGTGGGGATGAACATGTGACGTGCTGTTTGGTCCTTGATTTCATTTTGTATTCAGCGTATCTTTTTAGTTCATTCTTGGATTCTTTTGTTCCAGTACGAACTCCCTCTCATATGTTAAGTTGGTTTAAGTTTGGACCCTCGCAATGTGCCACTTTACCTCTGTGGGGCAATCTGTAACTAGTGTACCTTTATCCTATGATCTAATTATTGTGTGACATATATACTCTTAAAATTGAAGTGAAAAGGGAGAAAAAAAGGTTGGGACCAACCTCACCTTCCCCCACACCCATACCCTCGTTTTGCCAGCAAAGACTAGATATTTGTATGTACGTTGACAAGCAAAAAAGCAATTAAACCAACTTACACTACAAGTTGAGCGATCTGAGGTCAAAGACACAACATTAAGATAAAGCGCACAAGAACATGTATATGTAACTAAAGCTTCTTTCCTGTGTGTTTTTTTCCCGGTTTAGGGTAACCACAGCCAGCACGCGCCGCGACTTGCAAACATGCATTGAAGCACGCCCAACAATTAGACATCTAGTTAGGCACAAAGTAACCAAAAACGTCCTTGGATCCGGCCAAGTTAGGGGAAATCCAGAAAAGAGTGTGCCTTTGATCGAGGTACGCCGCAGACAGGGTGGAGCTGCGTCTGTGGACTATGGTGGTGGTTTCAACTTTCAACTCCACACGCAGTTGCTTTGGCCGGCGGATGCCGAGCGTTACGTACATTTGCATATCTGTATAATCAACAATGTCTTGGCTATCCATCGATCGATGATACATGCATGTCTGGCATGCCAGACGACGCCGCTTCCAAACTGCACGCGCAGTCAAAAAAGCGGATCATTGCGCTTGCTCCTGAAAGCCTATGTAGCTAATTAGCCGTAGCTTAACTGGCACCTAAAACCGCGTTTGTTGACCAAACATCACGCTTGGTACTTGAAGGATATAGTAGATTAAGGTAAGCTAAGTGGCTGTGTGTGCCTGTGCTTATTCAACAGAGAAGCAACCGAGAGTCGTGCCGGTCGCTGACGCGGAGCTCCCTTTGTCGGTCCTTCCTTTTCCTACCTGTTTGACTCCCACACCGCCGCGCCGGCGCCGGCACCGGCAAGGCACCGTTCAATGGTCAATGGGCTTTATACATGTTAATTACATATAATAGGGCAACATTTTGATGCCCTAACTCCGCGTGAGCGTCGGTGACCGACGTGCTCTCCAGCAAGCAAAAGCTGCCACGCAGAGTAATGATTTTAAAAAACTATTAATGCAGACGGACAAGATTACGACAGGAAATCCCAACAGTATCTCGAAACCGATCTGTCACGTTTGGTTTGACTTGCCATGAATCGGTTCCTGCGCTACCGTCCGTTGCGAAGGTCCCAAACGACTGGAGGAGCTTGGTTCCCGACTCGACATGGATTCGAAGTTCACGGGAGGCCTGTTTTGGAGTTGGAGCTCACATCACATGCCCTTTTTCTTTTGTTTTCAGGTGGATGAACCTACTACATCAACGTGTCAATGCAATGTCCCAGTGTAAATAGACGACCAAGGTCTGCGTGCACCGTGGTTCTTGATTTAAGAATGAAATGAGTTGCACGACTTCTAGAACAGAGCATTATAAAAAGAGTAGCCGCACGGCATCGTCTTTGGAGGGTGCTCCGCCGTGATCCAAAGATGATATATGCTACTTTGGGTATGCATTCTATTCGGCGTCCTAGTCGAGGGTAGAACATGGGATGTAGTCTTATCGTTTCCGAATTCAACTCCCTCGTTGTCCCATGACGAGGTGTTATATTAGATCACATAGGTAGTCATTCTCCTTTAAGAATTTCCACAACTTCCATTTTCATCCATCTTCCTAATGCCAAACGTTGACTACAACTTCTACCTCAAGAAGACAAACAAGTAGAAGCTTGGAGCCTCTACTTCTCTTTGTATGTATGCCTAGAATGTCGTTAATTATCTTTTCATGAGTGCTCAACTAAGCCATACTGGATGAGGAATCTAGATTTATAATGTGAGGCTCATGGATCATATGATGTAACTCTGCTTATATCAATACCTTTGCAGATGCCATGTATTCAATAATCATGTTTGTCAATGTTTTTCATACCAAATCTCATCATGTTGTGGGTGAAACTATCCCTTATGTCATATGTTAGTACCCTGGGAAATAGATTTTAACATGCCAGACCTACAATTGGCTTCTCTCATGTCTTGTTTGCATCAGTGTCTAGGTCTACCTATGATCAAATATTGAGACCTTGACTATCTAAGCATTGCATGTGTGCACTCTAAGCCTACACTCGAGCTATCAACAAGGATCCTTTCTTTTCAAAATTGTACACGGTAGTTACTAGAATAATATGCTATCATCCCATTATCTAACAAGGGTTGATAAACAATATTGATACTAATTCTGGCACTAGAGGAGAACACTTGTGGGTGCTATTATCAAATTATGTCTATTGTAACAACCCAATTCTATATTTAGCCTAAACATAGATTAGCTTGGATGGTACCTAAACATAGATTAGCTTAGATGGTTGTCTTGTGATCTTTTCCATACCAAATCTCATCATATTGTGGGAAAAACTAACCCTCCTCTTATATGTTAGTACCCTGGGAAATAGATTTTAACATGCCAGACCCTACAATTATCCCAGCGACTTCTCTCATGTCTTGTTTGCATCGATATCTAGGTCTACCTATGATCAAATATTGAGACCTTAATGATATAAGCATTGCATATGTGCACTCTAAGCCTACACTTGAGCTATTAGTAAGGAGCCTTTCCTTTCAAAATTGTACATGATAGTTACTAGAATAATATGCTATCACCCCATTATCTAACAAGGGTTGATAAACAATATTGATACCAATTTCTAGCACTAGAGGAGAACACTCGAGGGTGTTATTATCAAATTATATCTATTGTAACAACCCAGTTTTAGATTTAACATAACCATAGATTAGCTTCGATGGTTGTCTTATGAGATTTTTCATACAAAATCTCATCCTATTGTGGGTGAAAGTAACCCTCATCTCATATGATAGTACCCTGGGAAATAGTTTTTAACATGCAAGACCTACAATTATCCCAGTGGCTTCTCTCATGTCTTGTTTGCATCAGTATCTAGGTCTACCTATGATCAAATAGTGAGACATGGACTATCTAAGCATTGCATATGCGCACTCTAAGCCTACACTCGTGTTATCAGTAAGGAGCCTTTCCTTTTAAATTTTTACATGATAGTTACTAGAATAATATGCTATCATCCCATTATCTAAGAAGGGTTGATAAACAATATTGATACTAATTTTTGGCACTAGAGGAGAACACTCGTGGATGCTATTATCAAATTATATCTATTGTAACAACCCATTTCTAGATTTAACCTAACCATAGATTAGCTTCAATGATTGTCTTATGATCTTTTTCATACCAAATCTCATCCTATTGTGGGTGAAGCTAACCCTCCTCTCATATGTTAGTACCCAAAGAAATAGATTTTAACATGCCAAACCCTACAATTATCCCAATGTCTTCTTTCCTATCTTGTTTGCATCGGTATCTAGGTCTACCTATGATCAAATATTTAGACCTTGACTATCTAAGTGTTGCATATGTGCACTCTAAGCCTACACTCGAGCTATCGTAAGGAGCCTTTCCTTTGAAAATTGTACATGATAGTTACTAGAATAATATGCTATCATCACATTATCTAACAATGGTTGATTAACAATATTGATACTAATTTCTGGCACTAGAGGCGAACACTCATGGGTTCTATTATCAAATTATATCTATTGTAATAACCCAATTCTAGATTTAACCTAACCATAGATTAGCTTCGATGGTTGTCTTATGATCTTTTTCATACCAAATCTCATCCTATTGTGGGTGAAACTAACCCTCCTCTCATATGTTAGTACCCTGGGAAATAGATGTTAACATGTCGGGCCCTACAATTATCCCAGTGGCTGCTTTCTTATCTTGTTTGCATAGGTATCTAGGTCTACCTATGATCAAATATTGAGACCTTGACTATCTAATAGTTGCATATTTGCACTCTAAGCCTACACTCGAACTATCAGTAAGGAGCCTTTCCTTTCAAATTGTACATGATAGTTACTAGAATAATATGCTATCATCCCATTATCTAACAAGGGTTGATAAACAATATTGATACTAATTTTTGGCACTAGAGGAGAACACTTGGGGATGCTATTTTCAAATTATATCTACCGTAACAACCCAATTCTAGATTTAACCTAACCATAGATTATCTTCGATGGTTGTCTTATGATCTCTTTCATACCAAATCCTATCATATCGTGGGTGAAACTAACCCTCCTCTCATATGTTAGTACCCTGGGAAATCGATTTTAACATGCCAGACCAACAATTATCCCAGTGGCTTCTTTCATATCTTATTTGCATCGGTATCTAGGTCTACCTATGATCAAATATTGAGACCTTGACTATCTAAGCATTGCATATGTTCACTCTAAGCCTACACTCGAGCTATCAGTAAGGAACCTTTCCTTTCACAATTGTACACAAGTTACTAGAATAATATGATATCATCACATTATCTAACAAGGGTTGATAAACAACATTGATACTAATTTTTGGCACTAGAGGAGAACAGTCGTGGGTGCTATTATCAAATTATATCTATTGTAACAACCCTATTCTAGATTTAACCTAACCATATATTAGCTTTTGCTCTTATGATCTTTTTATTGTCTATACTAATATGAAACCCCTAATTTGTGTAGCGGAACATATGTGAGTGAATTAAGTTATATATAGTACTACTTGTGTGAAAATTATTCCAATAAACAATAATGAGTGATATAACCTAGAATGTATTTCTCTTGTGTTTCATATGACATACATGTTGACAGAATACCTAATAATGAACTGAATTGACTATTTTATTTTTAGTTTGAATGTATAGTGCAAATTAACAACTTTCAATTCCAATTATAGTTAAAGACAGGAAAGCATGAGAATAACTCATTAATCCAATTTTTTAACTAAGTGGTTGAGAGAATATTGTTATATTTGTATTATAGAGTGGCCTTGCCTTTATATAGGAATAAGGTGGCTGCCAATAACCCATATACACGGTGTGGGGCTAATCTTGGTAAACATATAAGAATAAAAGAATATGAGGAAGAGTTGTCTAACACTCCTTGTCACACTGGTGCATATATATCATAAGCACCAAGGTTTTACACAAAATTGGACTCAACAACATTTAAGGATTCAATGAATAAATCTACAATTTGTTCCTCTTAGAAGATTGGAGTGAGTTTGTTAGACTTATCTTGGATATTTTTACAAATAATGTGGTGTTATACTTGTAACAACCCTGACCTGGGTTATACTTTAACCCTAGGTGTTTTGATTAAGAAATGTGATTAAATGCTTAATCTCATCTTATGAAAAGTAATTAGGCCTCAAGAGGAACTTATGTTGCAATTCTAGTCCTTTTTAGATATTGTCAAAATCAATGTTTTGTTTGTTTTGGACTAATGTGCAAAATACCCAAGTTGAGGGGTTTAAGTGCAAATTGTGCATGATAATATGTTACTCATGTGTTGAAACATCATGAGAGTGTAGATGATGCTGAGGTGTGGCTAATGGAAGCCTGAATACCAAGAAAGAGCTGATAGATCAATGTTTGTGCATTAAAACCTAGTTTTGGTGTAAAGTGCAATTTACCCAAAACCTAGGGTTCAATATACAAATTACCACTTCAATAAGGTCCTTAATACTTCTTGGCATCATGTAGAGAAAAGAAAATGAGAGGGGTGCCTCATTTGAATTAAGTTGGAGGAGAGAGAATCTTGATATTAAAATAATCAAGATTTAATCCTAATTGAAACCCTAATTCGATTTAGGGCAAAAATGAATGTATTAATTAAAGGGCCTTCAACAAAAATTAAAATGGTTGGATTCATATGTGTTTGTATAAGCCTAAATCCTTGCAAAGGCACGACCATATCCTAAGGAGGTGAAATTCCACTCACCATTATTATAAGAAAAAGAATTTCCACTCAAATATGGATATTCTTATTATAAGGGTTAAGGTGCTTAATTTAATTTCCCTTAATTCATGGATAATGGAAGGGAGTTTGGTGGGGATAGAGATTCCCTTGCATGAAAGAAACCAAGGGTAAGTGGTGGCAACAATTTTGGAATTAAAAGACTTTTATAAAGTATCTTCTCTCTCATCAATTTTTCTTATAAAAGTACCTTTTCCAACCCACCTAAGGACTTTTTCGGATTTCCTTTCTTCCCCTTGCTTGCAAAACCGACCAAGAAGGCTAAGGGCATCAGGGAGCACGTCCCCAACCTGTTGGTAAGGTTCTTGATCCATTTCACCTTGATTCCATGGTGGAAATCGAAAATAAATTATGGATTTCTTCCTATTTCGATCTCCTCTTCAATTCTAACCATTCATTTTCACTCAAACCTTGAGGACGAGACTTGGAATGGTGAAAGGAGTTGCATCCACCATTGTTTCCGTGGACATGGAGCTTTGGAGCTCAATTGGAGGCGGGTTTTATAACTTGATCCCTTTTTCATTGTTATTCAACCATTAATCTTGCAATTTCAATGATTCCTTCATTATCTTGTTTAATTACTGGTTGAAAATGGTTATTTCATGAAATAAGAAGTTGTTAGAACTTCAGGGACGAAGGTAGATGATGATGACAACATCTTGTATACTTTTTCCAAAGAAATCATGGTTCATACGGTTTTGAGTTAATTGCTCATGCGGTTTCACCAAACCGTTTGAGAGCAAACGGTTTGAAACCGTTTGGGAGTAAACAGTTTCAAAAACGTTTGAGTGAGTTGACCAAGGGTAGACCGTTTGATATTACTGTTCCTAATTATGTTGGCTAATGACTCAACAGTTTTATGCGTTAACTCCCAAGGAATCGTGAGTTGAAGGCCAATCAATTGGGCAAAGCCTAATTGGATTAAGTGCTGATTTTCAACTTGATTTATTTAACTTTTTGGACAAACGGTTTCAAAACCGTTTGATAGGGTTGACCAAGGGTTTACCGTTTGATATTACTGTTCCTAATGATGTTGGTTAATAACTCAAAAAATTTTATGGATTAGTTCCAATGGAATCGTGAGTTGAAGGCCAATCAATTAGGCAAAGCCTAATTGGATTAAGTGCTGATTTTCAACTTGATTTATTTTCCTTTTTGGGCAAACGGTTTCAAAACAGTTTGAAAGAGTTGACCAAGGGTTTACCATTTGATAATCATGTTCCTAATTATGTTTTTTGATGACCCACAAAATTTTATGGATTAATTCCAAAGGAATCATGAGTTGAAGGCTAATCAATTAGGTAAACCCTAATTGGATTAAGTGCTGATTTTTCAACTTGGCTGATTTGACTTTTTGTGTTAATTAGCCCAAAAGGGTTCAAAACCGTTTGGGGATTACCCAAACGGTCTCAAGATCGTTTGGCGGTCACCCAAGACCGTTTGGAGGTCTAGGGTTGGATATGGTTAAGTGATTGAAGGACAAAAGATATGGTGTTAATCCTAATCGGCTAAGTGCTGATTTTGCATTGGAATGAGTTGATGTTTTGGGTTGATTGATCCAAACAGTTTCAAAACTGTTTGGGAATCACCCAAACGGTATTGAGACCGTTTGGGGATCACCCAAGACCGTTTAGATGTCTAGGGTTAAGCATGGTTGACCAACTGAAGGTCTAAAGGTACCAAATCACTTTGCAATCAAGTGTTGATTTGATGACCAACTCAATAGCTCAAACCCTAATGATTTTTCACTAGAATCCAAGGGTTGGATGAGCCAAACAGTCTCAAGACCATTTGGAGCTCATCCAAACGGTCTCAAGACCGTTTGGAGGTCACCCAAGACTGTTTGGAGGTCTAGGGGTGAGTATGGTTAAGCAACGAATGATCCAATGATACTAAGTTAAAGTGTAATCAATTGCTGATTTGGTGATCAATCCAATCATCCAAACCCTAATTGGTTGACTTGGATTTTGATGATGTGATGGGAAAATGGTCTTCACCTACTTGTCCAAACGGTCTTCACCTACTTGGCCAAACGGTCTTCACTTACTTGGCCAAACGATCTTCACCTACTTGACCAAACGGTCTTCACCTACTTGGCCAAACGGTCTTCACCTACTTGGGCAAACGGTCTTCACCTACTTGGGCAAAAGGTCTCAAGCACCACCTTTACCAAACAGTTTCAAACCGTTTGGGGGTCAAGTAGTCAAAGTTGATTGTAGATTCAATTGATCAATTCAATTGAATACCTTATGTAATGGAGGTCCAAGGTGATTGAATCTCTCGAGAATAGAGATGATGAATGACTCATTGATCCAATGATGATTAGTAATGATAATCAATGAAGGTACAAAGATTGAAACCCTATTAGTACCTAAGTGATTAGTTCCAATTAAGGGATGAACCCTAATTGTTTATAGGATCAATGACTTGGTACACTATGTCATTCATAGTTGTATGTACTTGATTGAAGGGATGATATGACCTTATCAAGTTGAGATGATGTTAGCATGAATTCATAACATGAATATAATTCATGTGGTGATTAAGGATATGATCCTTAAGTAAAGAGATCATGAAACCCTAATCATGAACATAAACCCTAATTGATAGGGTTATTGAATTCTAACCCTAATTGAGGGCAATTATAAATGAAACCCTAATCCAGGGTAAGGATGTAGCCCTAATCTAGGGTAATCATAAGTGAAACTCTAATTTAGGGAAAAGAGATGCAAATCCCTAATTGGAATGAATAGTGAATCTCCAATTATGGATAATTGAATGCAATCCTAATAGAGATGAATAGTAGACCAAAAAAGAAGTGAAACTATGGTGGAAACCCTAGTTGAGGGTGATTTCATGAGAAACATTAACTAAGTATTAACACCACATGACATACTAATGTTATGTTGTGATAAGAGGCCCTAAGAAGGGTGAAGGCAAGTGAAACTCTAATGAGGAATCATAATACATAAAGCCCTAATCTTGGATAATATGACAATAAATCATAATTCTAATCTTAAGTAAGGGTATAAAGAAACCCTAATGATGAGATAGAAGGAATGGCTTTATAAAGGTGAAACATTTCATGTGGTTGAATATATGCAACCTAATTGTAAGCAATGTCTTTACCATTAGACAAGTCCATATCATTAATGATAGTTGGACAACTCTAATGTGTGGCCTATGCATTATATGCTATAGGTAAGTGATTAGTGATGGAATGTATTAAGAAGGGAAATACCTTAATACAAGATAAGATGGCTAATTCAGGAGAGTCTGAAGTGTTGAGAAAGTGATACATCAAAATATGTTAGTTATCACATTCAACACTTCAGGGTTTATATGCCTTGATGTACTCCAAATCCAATATAATTGGGTAAGAAATGTGGCAACACATCCCATTATCACACAGATAATGAGGTGTTACGCGAAAATGTACAGAAATCACCATAACCACAGCTTATCAAAAACACGGGTTAATTTAAACCGATTGCGGAAAACTGATAAACTGAGAAACATATTACATTCCAGTCCATATCCTGCAAGAAACAATGTTACATACATATCCATACAAGCCTGAATACATGTCCACAGCTTAGAGCAACAGCTGTCCTGTCATAACATAAGTTCATCACCTGTTATATACATAAAGGCCCGCATTTGGCCAGCAGCAGGATATACAAACGTCATCGGTCGTACATCGTAAAACAACGTCAAAACACCTCTAAGGACCTGAGAGTACCGGGATGACTCTAGACTTTACAACAAAACATCCAAAACAGTAGCATCTCCAAAAGCTTGCCTTCTACTGATCTTCTTGCTGCTCGGCCGCAACTCCGCGACCACCACCACGACAAGCTCGACCACCTAAAAAGGGTGTAACCAGCGGAGTGAGACAATTGAACATTGTCCCAGCGGGAGGCATAACTCCTCGCCAAAACTACAAAACCTCAAGATCATATACATTAAGCAGCTATCTGATAGAAGATATAGCAAGAACAGTTTATTGGAATAAAACTAACTAAACTTACCAGATATATATTCAAGTATTACATGTGAGACACAATTGATGAGATAGGATACCCAATTTCTACTGCATATGAAAGACATATGAATAACTGCAATATATATAAAGAGAGTAACTACACAAACAAGGCCTCAACCAATGTTTCGTGTTTGCCTTAAGCAGTATATACTAAACGGCTGGATTACATTTTATTATGCCCTGAGGAAGTGAACCGTACCGTTCAATTCCAACCATCGACTGTGAAGCCCATAACCAGTGCCATACAAGGTCAATGGAAGAGCTGGAATCCACGACCTCACCCCTCGTGGTAAGTACACCGAACACAAAGTAGGACCGTAGTCTCATGCTCAAGTGGTCTAAAGCCACAGGGTCAGCTCCTCAGGCTACCCTTCCTCTAGCCCGCCTTGGTACAGGTCACGAAGCTAGTAAAACTAAGCTACGGGTCTCAACACCGTTCTCTGAGCCATGAACGCATTCATGCTCATCACATATCACATATCCAGAGCCATGGGCCATGTTCACCATGCTCATCACATATCCGAGTTTGCAACTGTAGCTGCACTCATTTCACCTCTCTATTTGAGGCTAGGAGAAACCTCGCATATTCAAAAATATGTGCTCCGGGTTAACCTGCAGGAGAACCCATTTCACCATCACCCTATCCTGACTGATGATGGATCTATGTCCAGGGCAACTACATGATAGATTTCAATGTAATTAATTAGTATCTTTTTGATGGATTGTAAGATTCAACCAAGTTGTATAACATGCAAACTATAGAAGGAAACAAATAACATAAACTCCACATTATGTTATTACTATAGTCACATCAACCTGATCCATATAAAGGATCCAGCATCACATGTTATCACTTGGCCTCTTGCCAACCATCCAAATCCACCTCAAGGATCATCACAAAACATTAGATCTCAATCCTTCATCACATAGTGCCATAGCCTCTCAAGGCTTTCATCATCATTATGGAACACCATTCATAATACTACTGTCATCACAGTATTCACATATAACCATTCCTCATAGCCTTTCATTTGGCTAAGCATTACCTGCATGGTTAGCATCATTCAACAACCATATGAATAATCAAGAGACTCATATTATTAACATAAGGTGACAATTGGGGTTAAGTATATTGCCAGCACATAATGACAATGATAATTACATCCATGCCTCATCTTAAGGTCACATATGTAATCGCATTATTAAGCAACCCTAATGCATGATTAACGTTACTCTTAGCATTAAAGATATAACCATGGTAGTCACACTCGTACACATAGGCTTTACCTTGCTTCAACATCATGCTCAACATACAAACTAGCATTATTACTATTGCTACCATTGTCACTATCTTCATCATTAAGAGAACAAGGAGTCACCAACAATATCAAGGCATATATAGTTCAAGCCGTTATCATGATGCAAAGATCCCTCACAAAAGGTACCCAAAACCCTCACCAAAAGGAGTGTGTCGGGCAAGGCTCACTAACACAGTGTCGAGCACCTCTACCCTCACCCAAGGCCATGGCGTGCAGCCTAGTCAGGCGTGCAACGCGCACACTGAGTGTGTAGTTCTGTCGAGCGTGCAGCCCCAAGGCGTGCAGGGTGCTACTGGGCGTGCAACTCTGTTAAGCGTGCAAGTGTGTTGGGCGTGCAGGGTGAAGCTGAGCGAGCAGGGTAGGTATCGGGCGAGCAGAAGGATGTCGTGCGAGCAGAGTGTGTCGGGTGACACTGGCTGATGTTGGGTGAGCAACATGGTGTCGGGCGAGCAGCATGGTGTCGGGTGACACTGGCTGATGCTGGGCGAGCAACATGGTGTCAGGAGAGCAGCATGGTGTCGGGCGAGCAGCCCACCGGGCGAGCAGCCCCAAGGCGTGCAGCCTGCCGGGCAGAACTAGCTCAAGGTGTGCAAGGATAGAATGCTCACCCACCTAAGGAACAAAAGGGATACATTGTTCACTCATGTCGTGCAAGGGAAACTAAGACATGAGGGCTGTCGGGCAGCACCTCTATAAGCACCAAACACTCAAGATGCATCTCGTCAAGGTCATCTAACGAGCTCACCTTCTTGCCCAAGGTGAGAAGAGAGTCTTTCTTAAGCCACTAAGTCATAAGCTCACCTCAATCGACTAGGAAAGAGGGGTATTGCTCATGGTATTAGGACCCAACTCACTCTTCTAAACCAAGAGGAGAAAGGAGTGTTGCTCCCTAAACCCTAACTTACATGGATCGGCCAACATGGCTACTAGGCAAGAACTAAGCTACTCACATGCATATACACAAGATTATAGATTTAACATATATGGAAAGAGAGTAAAATAGCTAGGGTTAGAGTTATGCAACCCGCCTTAAGCTCCAAGCTCCAAGGAAGAAGAAGAGCTCCAAGCTTCAAGGGATGTCGACCACCAAAGCTCCTCCTAGGGAGGGGGGGGTGTCAACCTCCAAGAAACTCCTTCAAGGGTGTATCGGCCACCACTCTCCTTCTTTAAGGGTGTGTCGACCTCCAAGCAAGGAAAGGAGGGAGTGTGTCGTGCACAAGAGGGAGAGGAACCAAAGTGTCCTTAAGCTAAAGAAAGAACCATCTTTTATAGAAAGAAAGGGAGGAGAAAACAAGGTGGAACATGGCAAGGTGTCGCCCCAACAAGGGACACTTGTCCTAGAACTCAAGCCACCACTCTAGCAAGGCATAAGACACTTGTCCAAGACATGCACCACGTGTTCACCAAACAAGACCAAGCACCATGGGCGACACACCAAGCTTGCACTAGGGTGACACAACTCCTTGTTGGCCGACACAAACACCCTAGGTCGACACACTCTTCACTTTAGGTGACACAAGGCTTAACCAAGCCCAAACAAGGAACCTCAAGGCCCAAACAAGCTCAACTAAGGCCCAAAGAACTCAAGCAACAAGCCCAAGACCTCCCCGCAACTCTAGAGGAAGCAAAGAGAGAGAAGAACACCTCTCAAGGTGGCAAACTTGCTCAAAAAACCCTAGACTTGGGTTATTTGCAAGTAGCACCTTCAACTCTCAACAAAGAACAACCAAACCCTAATCACCACCAAAGGTGATTAGAAAGCACCAAAACACCAGGGTCAAAGCAAAGCAAAGAGGGTAAGCCCAAAACGAAGGCCAGGGTCCTTACAATCTAACCCCCTTTTAAGAGATTTCGTCCCCGAAATCCGAAGAGAAAAGCGAGGGGTACTTCATCCTTACCTCTTCCTCAAGCTCCCACGTGGCTTCCTCAACGCCACGACGCTGCCAAAGAACTTTCACAAGAACCAGATCCTTCTTCTTCAGCTTCTTGACTCTTCTGTCAAGAATCGCCACAGGACCTTCCTCGTAGGTAACATATACATTAAGCTCAACCTCAACTGGCGGTATCACTGTACCTGAATCTGGATGACTTTTCTTCAGCATACTCATATGAAACACTGGATGTAACATGTGCAATTCTGGAGGAAACTCTATCTCGTAAGCTACTTTACCAACACGTGCTATCACTGGGTAAGGCCCCATATACCTGGGTGCCAACTTACCCTTTCATCCAAACCTTAGCACACCTTTCCAAGGCGAGAACTTAAGATATACTTTGTCTCTTACATGGAACTCCAAAGGTCGTCGGCGATGGTCTGCATAAGACTTCTGCCTGTCCTGTGCCACTTTCAACTGTTGTTGTATCACTTTGATGTTTTCTGTCGTCTGCTGAACTAACTCAGGACCCAAAAGCTGATACTCACCGGACTCATACCAACTCAATGGAGATTTGCACTTCCTTCCATACAAAGCTTCATAAGGAGCCATTTCGATGCTTCGCTGATAACTGTTGTTGTAGGCAAACTCTATCAAACTCATATGCTCATCCCAACTGTCGGGGAACTCCAAAACACATGCTCGAAGAAGATCTTCCAAAATCTGAATAGTCCTCTCAGACTGTCCATCTGTCTGCGGGTGAAAGGCGGTACTGAACCTCAACTGCGTACCCAACACTCGGTGCAACTATTCCCAGAAACGACTGGTAAACTGAGGACCTCTGTCAGAAACTATCATCTCTGGCACACCATGCAAACGTACTATCTCATTCACGTACACTCTAGCGAGCTTCCATGTTGTATACGTCATCTTCACAGGCAGGAAATGGGCAGACTTTATGAATCTGTCCACTATCACCCAAATGTAATCATGATTCCTAGTTGTCCTGGGCAGACCAACTATGAAATCCATGGTGATATGATCCCATTTCCACTGCAGTATCGGAAAAGGTTGCAACGTCCTTGCCGGCTTCTGATGCTCAGCCTTCACTTGCTGACAAAACGCACATCTTGCCACAAAATCAGCTACATCTTTCTTCAAATCGGGCCACCAATACAAGTCTTTCATACTATGGTACATCTTGGTGACACCTGGATGCATAGCATACATCGATGTGTGTTCTTCTTCAAGCACCAACTTTCTCAGGTCATCAACATCTGGAACCACCATCCTATCACGATAGAAAACTAGTCCATCCTCGGACTCATGAAACCCATCATGCTTGTCGTTACCGAACTCTGACCTGATTCGTTGTATCGCATCATCTGTCTGTTGTGCATCCTTGATCTGCTGTCTCAACATAGGCTTGACTTGCATCTGTGCTAAGATTCCAGCTAATGAGGAAACTTCCATATGTACGTTCATCTCTCGCAAAGAGACAATCATATCCCACCTATGGCATACCAGAGAACTCAACTGTGCCTTCCAGGGAGAGAAAGAGGACTTTCGACTAAGCGCATCAGCTACCACATTCACCTTACCAGGATGATACTCGATAGTGCAGTCGTAATCATTGATCAACTCCATCCATCGTCGTTGTCGCATGTTCAACTCATGCTGCGTAAAGATATACTTCATATTCTTATGATCCGTAAAGATCTGACACACTTCCCCATACAGATAGTGTCTCCAAATTTTTAACGCATAAATCACTTCTGCCAGCTCCAAATCATGAGTCAAATAGTTCTCCTCATGCTTCTTGAGTTGTCGCGAGGCAAAAGAAACCACATGATCTTCCTGCATCAACACGCAACCTAAACCTTTCTTGGAAGCATCACAGAAAACAACATACCCTTTCCCCAGTTCTGGCAAGATCAACACTGGAGCACTGGTCAGCTTCTCCTTCAAACTCTAGAATGCTTGCTGACATTGATCATCCCAAACAAAAGGTACGTCCTTCCTGGTCAGCATTGTCATTGGCAACGTGATCGTACTAAAGTCCTTGACGAACCTCCGGTAGTATCGTGCTAGACCAAGGAAACTATGAACTTCCGTCGGCGTCTTTAGCTGTTCCCAATCTGCAACAGATTCCACCTTCTTTGGATCTACCTTCACTCCTTCAGTGGATATCACATGGCCCAAGAAAGCCACCTCTTCCAACCAGAACTCACACTTACTGAACTTATCATATAACTGATGTTGGCGAAGGAGAGTCAACGCTCGATGAAGATGTTGATCATGCTCTAGTATGTCCCAGCTATAGATCAAGATGTCATCTATAAAGATTACAACAAACTGATATAAGAACGGACGAAACACTCGGTTCATTAGGTCCATGAAAGTAGCAGGTCCATTGGTTAACCCGAACGGCATAACCACAAACTCATAATGACCATACCTCATCCTGAAAGCTGACTTTGGTATGTCATCCGCCTTTATCCTCAACTGATGATATCCAGACCATAGATCGATCTTTGAGAACATTGTAGCACCACCCAACTAATCAAACAGATCATCTATCCTCGGAAACGGGTACTTATTCTTGATCGTGACCTTGTTCAACTGTCGGTAGTCTATACAGAACCGCATCGAACCATCCTTCTTCTTAACGAACAACATGGGAGCACCCCACGACGATGTACTCGATCGGATGAAACCTTTCTCCAACAACTCTTGCAACTGCTTCTTCAACTCTTCCATCTCTACTGGAGCCATCCTATACGGTGACTGCGCAAATGGTTGCGTTCCTGGTACCAGATTGATCTCGAAATCAATCTCTCGGGATAGGGGAACACCAGGAAACTCCTCAGGAAACACATCTGCAAACTCACGAACAACTGACACCTCCTCAAGGCCAGGACCTTTTGCCTTGGCAGCCACGACGGTATCCACCACATGAGCTAGCAAAGCCTCGCATCCTTGTCGTAACAACCTATCTGCCACCATAGCTGATACCAGACACGTCGGGAGAATCTTCCTATCTCTCTGGAAGATCCACTTCTCTCCAGAAACATCAAACACTGCCTACTTGGTACCGTAGTCCAAGACAACCTTGTACCTTTCTAAGGTATCCATCCCAAGGATAACATCAAAACCATGCATATCAAGTGGTATAAGATCCACTTGAATGTAGCGTCCCGGGAAAGACAAGACACAAGAGGGACACTCTTCTCGAAGCAAAAAGGAACCATCAAGAGGGGTTTCTAACGACAAGCTATCCTTCTTACTACTAATAGGTAAACCACAGTTCTCAAGCATACTATAGGTGATAAAAGAGTGCATAGCACCCGGGTCAACCAGAACAGATATAAAGCAAGAAGAAGACATATCAGAATGAAATAACTCCATCTGACCTGTCACTACCTGCGGGTTGACTATCACCTCCAGCTGATTCATAGCATAGAATCGAGCCGTTGCTTGCTATCCACGACCTCTGCTTCCTTGAGCAGATGATCCAGCCTTAGACGCTTGACCGCGTCCTCATCCTATGCTACCACTAGGATGTGGCCTCTCTGAACCCTGAAGGTTCTGCCTCGGCTGCTGGGTTACTTCATCATCTCTGAAGGGACAACTCGACTTAACATGCACTATCTGACCGCAGGCGTAGCATGTCCTACCTTCAACTCATGGCCTAGATGGCCCTGTCACTGCAACAGATGCTGAACTTTGTGCCTTAGATGGTGAAGAAACATAACCTCTTCCTTTACTCGGAGACCACTGAGACGGTCCTCCTGAACCTCTCATCGCTGACAGTGCTGAAAACCTATGCTTCTTGAAGCCACCAAACCCTATGACCTTGAAACTAAGTAGGTCTCTTCTTAGCCATAGACTCTCTCTTCTCCCTAATAGATCGTTCAATCCTCCGAACAGATTCCACAAACGTAGCAAACCATTCTCGATTCTCTAACACAAAAACCGGTGTCATCAGCTCAGCACTCAGACCCTTCTCGAAACGTCTGATCCGTTCCTCGTTTGTCACTGCCATGTGAGGGCAAAACCTCAACAGATCCATAAACTTGGCTTCATACTCAGTGATGTTCATCGTTCCTTGCCGCAGACTCTCGAACTGACAGATCTTCTCATCCAGATACGTCTTGGGAAAGAATCTGGTGACGAACTCGCATCGAAACACTTCCCAACAGATCACTTCACCAGGCCGCTTCTCTTCCTCGATGCTCCACCAGTGACCAGCACTACCCTTCAGAAGGTAGACAACATGCTTTACTTTGTCTGCTTCGGGGATGTCGAGGATCCAAAAAGCCTTCTCAAGACTTGTCAGCCACAGATCCGCATCTGTTGGATCAGCCGTTCCAGCATATTCTGAAGCTCTGACTCGGTGAAGCCGCTCGAAGGTCTTCCCAATACCCGATGCTTCTCCATGGGGAACTATGCTCGCGGAGGAGGCACCGGTAATCACTCAACCATGAGATTCATCATAGCCATCATCTGCCCCATAAGTTGTTGGTAGGCAAGATGTTCAAATATGGCTGGGTCAGGTTGGGGGACCTCAGGAACCCGATCTTCATGTGCCTGTCTTTCTGCTCCATCAACCGATGTAGCATCACTATGCTTAGGAGCATGTTCTTCATGGTTTCCAGACATCTTGGCTTTTCTTCCACTGAGGCAGAAGATTTCTATGAGAAAGTCTGGAAAACACATAAGAACAAACACAACCTAGTCCTATATCCCTGTAGACTCAGCGAACCTAAAGCTCTGATACCAAAACGTGTGGCAACACATCCCATTATCACACAGATAACGAGGTGTTATGCGAAAACGTGCGGAAATCACCCTAACCACAGCTTATCAATAACACGGGTTAATTTAAACCGATTGCGGAAAACTGATAAACTGAGAAACATATTACATTCCAGTCCATATCCTGCAAGAAAACATGTTACATACATATCCATACAAGCCTGAATACATGTCCACAGCTTAGAGCAACAACTGTCCTGTCGTAACATAAGTTCATCACCTGTTATATACATAAAGGCCCGCATTTGGCCAGCAGTAGGATATACAAACGTCATCGGTCGTACATCGTAAAACAACGTCAAAACACCGCCAAGGACCTGAGAGTATAGGGATGACTCTAGACTTTACAACAAAACATCCAAAACAGCAGCATCTCCAAAAGCTTGCCTTCTACTAATCTTCTTGCTGCTCGGCCGCAACTCCGCGACCACCACCACGACAAGCTCGACCACCTAAAAAGGGTGTAACCAACGGAGTAAGACAATTGAACATTGTCCCAGCGGGAGGCATAACTCCTCGCCAAAACTATAAAATCTCAAGATCATATACATTAAGCAGCTATCTGATAGAAGATATAGCAAGAACAGTTTATTGGAATAAAAGTAACTAAACTTACCAGATATATATTCAAGTATTACATGTGAGACACAATTGATGAGATAGGATACCCAATTTCTACTGCATATGAAAGACATATGAATAACTACAATATATATAAAGAGAGTAACTACACAAACAAGGCCTCAACTAATGTTTCGTGTTTGCCTTAAGCAGTATATACTAAACGGCTCGATTACGTTTTATTATGCCCTGAGGAAGTGAACCGTACTGTTGAATTCCAACCATCGGCTGTGAAGCCCATAACCGGTGCCATACAAGGTCAATGGAAGAGCTGGAATCCATGACCTCACCCCTCGTGGTCAGTACACAAGATCACAAAGCAGGACCGCAGTCTCATGCTCAAGTGGTCTAAAGCCACAGGGTCAGCTCCTCAGGCTACCCTTCCTCTAGCCTGTCTTGGTACAGGTCACGACGCTAGTAAAACTGAGCCACGAGTCTCAACACCGTTCTCTGAGCCATGAACGCATTCATGCTCATCACATATCACATATCCGGATCCATGGGCCATGTTCACCATGCTCATCACATATCCGAGTCTGTAACCACAGCTGCACTCGTTTCACCTCTCTATTTGAGGCTAGGAGAAACCTCGCATATTCAAAAATATGCGCTCCGGGTTAACCTGCAGGAGAACCCGTTTCACCATCACCCTATCTTGACTGATGATGGATATATGGCCTGGGCAACTACATGATAGATTTCACTATAATTAATTAGTATCTTTGAGATGGATTGCAAGATTCAACCAAGTTGTATAACATGCAAACTATAGAAGGAAACAAATAACATAAACTCAACATTATGTTATTACTACAGTCACATCAACCTGATCCATATCAAGGATCCAGCATCACATGTTATCACTTGGCCTCTTGCCAACCATCCAGATCCACCTCAAGGATCATCACAAAACATTAGATCTCAATCCTTCATCACATAGTGCCATAGCCTCTCAAGGCTTTCATCATCATTATTGAACACCATTCATAATACACATGTCATCACAGTATTCACATATAACCATTCCTCATAGCCTTTCATTTGGCTAAGCATTACCTGCATGGTTAGCATCATTCAACAACCATATGAATAATCAAGAGACTCATATTATTAACATAAGGTGACAATTGGGGTTAAGTATATTGCCAGCACATAATGACAATGATAATTACATCCATGCCGCATCTTAAGGTCACATATGTAAGCGCATTATTAAGCAACCCTAATGCATGATTAACGTTACTCTTAGCATTAAAGATATAACCATGGTAGTCACACTCGTACACATAGGCTTTACCTTGCTTCAACATCATGCTCAACATACAAACTAGCATTATTACTATTGCTACCATTGTCACTATCTTCATCATTAAGAGAACAAGGAGTCACCAACGATATCAAGTCATATATAGTTCAATCTGTTATCATGATGCAAAGATCCCTCACAAAAGGTACCCAAAACCCTCACCAAAAGGAGTGTGTCAGGCAAGGCTCACTAACACAGTGTCGGGCACCTCTACCCTCACCCAAGGCCATGGCGCGCAGCCTAGTCAGGCATGCATCGCGCACACTGAACTTGTAGTTCTGTCGAGCGTGCAGCCCCAAGGCGTGCAAGGTGTAACGGGCATGCAGGGCGCTACTGGGTGTGCAACTTTGTTAAGCGCGCAAGTGTGTTGGGCGTGCAGGGTGAAGCTGAGCGAGCAGGGTAGGTATCGGGCGAGCAGAAGGATGTCGTGCGAGCAGAGTGTGTTGGGCGACACTGGCTGATGCTGGGCGAGCAACATGGTGTCGGGCGAGCATCATGGTGTCGGGCGACACTGGCTGATGCTGGGTGAGCAACATGGTGTCGGGCGAGCAGCCCACCGGGCGAGCAGCCCCAAGGTGTGCAGCCTGCCGGGCAGAATTAGCTCAAGGCGTGCAAGGTTAGAATGCTCACCCACCTAAGGAACAAAAGGGATACATTGTTCACTCATGCCGTGCAAGGGCAACTAAGACATGAGGGATGTCGGGCAGCACCTCTACAAGCACCAAACACTCAAGATGCATCTCCTCAAGGTCATCTAACGAGCTCACCTTCTTGCACAAGGTGAGATGAGAGGAGAGTCTTGCTCAAGCCACTAAGTCATAAGCTCACCTCAATCGACTAGGAAAGAGGGGTATTGATCATGGCATTAGGACCCAACTCACTCTTCTAAACCAAAAGGATAAAGGAGTGTTTCTCCCTAAACCCTAACTTACATGGATCGGCCAACATGGCCACTAGGCAAGAACTAATCTACTCACAAGCATATACACAAGATTATAGATTTAACATATATGGAAAGAGAGTAAAATAGCTAGGGTTAGAGTTATGCAACCCGCCTTAAGCTCCAAGCTCCAAGGAATAAGAAGAGCTCCAAGCATCAAGGGATGTCAACCACCAAAGCTCCTCCTAGGGAGGGGGTGTCGACCTCCAAGCTACTCCTTCAAGGGTGTATCAGCCACCACTCTCCTTCTTCAAGGGTGTGTTGACCTCCAAGAAAGGAAAGGAGGGAGTGTGTCATGCACAAGAGGGAGAGGAACCAAAGGGTCCTTAAGCTAAGGAAGGAACCATCTTTTATAGAAAGAAAGGGAGGAGAAAACAAGGTGGAACATGGCAAGGTGTCGCCCCAACAAGGGACACTTGTCCTAGAACTCAAGCCACCACTCTAGCAAGGCATAAGACACTTGTCCAAGACATGCACCACGTGTTCACCAAACAAGACCAAGCACCATGGGCGACACACCAAGCTTGCACTAGGGCGACACAACTCCTTGTTGGCCGAAACAAACACCCTAGTTCGACACACTCTTCACTTTGGGCGACACAAGGATCAACCAAGCCCAAACAAGGCACCTCAAGGCCCAAACAAGCTCAACTAAGGCCCAAAGAGCTCAAGCAACAAGCCCAAGCCTTCCCCTCAACTCTAGAGGAAGCAAAGAGAGAGAAGAACACCTCTCAAGGTGGCAAACTTTCTCACAAAACCCTAGACTTGGGTTATTTTCAAGTAGCACCTTCAACTCTCAACAAAGCACAACCAAACCCTAATTACCACCAAAGGTGATTAGCAAGCACCAAAACACCAGGGTCAAAGCAAAGCAAACAGGGTAAGCCCAAAACGAAGGTCAGGGTCCTTACAAGAAACATATGAAGTGTGTTATGCAACTATTACAATGAAATGTAATGAGTTGTTGCACTTTGATGAGTGTTAATTAATGTACCTTGAGAATGGGGTTAAGCCCAAATGATGTGTATGATGTAATCATACCATGATGAGGATGAGAAATGAACTCATACCTTGAATTGATGATTTATTTAATGAAAAATGATGAGAATAAATAAGTATGATTGAATACTTATGATATCAATCTTTGCTCCTAGATGTGTGGAGCAATGAATTAGGGTTTGATCATTGATAATATGACTTTGAAAACCTAAATGGTTAATAATGGAAAACCTTAACCCTAATGATGGGAAGGTTGTATTTCTTTTATTGCATAAACCTTGTAAGGCATGTTAAATACTTGTATAACAAGTATAATGATCAATGGCCTTGTAAGCTGTGTGAATAAGTTGTTGCCTAGTGAGAGGTGACAAGATGTGTAATGGCCTTGTGAGCCATGTGAATAAGTTGTTGCCTAGTGAGAGGTGACAAGATGTGTAATGGCATGGTGAGCCATGTGAATACTTGCACACAAGTAAAATGAATACCTTGGTCTGAGGACCTAGAGGTAATGGTTATCTATTACAGAGATAACAATGTTATGATCTAAGAGTTTAACTACCTAGATACATTAATCATGATGATGATAACGTGAAGGGATGAGAATTCCCAGTAATGTGATAAAGGACTGAGATCCCAAGTATCATGTGTTTTAAAGATTTGAAAAGTATGTTATAGATGTATTGTATCTTTCTTTGTAGCATCTGTTATAATAATTCTTGTTTGAAACATGGATGATGCTAAAAGATATGGTTATGTACTTAATTAATCAAGTGGAATTTCATCATGTAGAGCCCTGGCCATAGATCCATCATTGTCAGTAGCTGGTGATGGTGAAACAGGTTTTCCTGCGGGTAAATCCAGAGTGTATATTGTTGAATATGCGGGGTTTCTCCTAGCCGAAAATAGGAGGATTAGAGTGCAACTTCGGTTGTACACTCAAGATGTGTATAAGAGTATGGTGAACAGGCCCATGGCTCAGTGTGAAAGAGCATGAATGCGTTCATGGCTCAGGGAGCATGGTGAACTGGCCCGTGGCTCAGATATACTAGCGTCGAGACATGTACCAAGGCGGGCTAGAGAAAGGGTAGCCTACGGGAGCTAACCATGTGACTGAGGTCACTTAAGCAAGAGACTGTGGTCCTGCTTGTGGTCTCGCACTGACCGAGACATGGGAGGTCATGGAGTCCGACTCTTCCATGGACCTTGTATGGCATCGGCTTTGGGTTTCACAACTGAAGGTTGGATTTGAGCGGTATGGCTCACCTCATCAGGGCATAAATGTGATTGTAAAATGTAATCAGCCGTATATCATGCTTTATTAAGGATTGAATACGGAGATTCATTAGCTGATGTTGCATTTCTTTGTGCATTCCTTAGTAGATAAATATTAATTATGTTTCTTTATATTCTCTGCAAGGTAGACAAATGAATTACTTATCTACCATGGGTAGATAGAATGACTTCCTTGAGAATGAAGATTATCTTATTTTGTTCTATGATGATTATTTCTGCCTGATAATATAAAAGTAACCCCTGCTCAGTTTTAATTTAATAAACTGCAATAACAATGTTTTTGGCGGAGAGTTATATCTCTCGCTGGGGCAATTTTCAATTGTCTCACCCCGTGGGAAACATTTTTAGGTATGCATAGGAGGCAAAGCAGAAATCCTAGAACAAGGAAAGAGCAACAGCAACAGTAGGGACAGCAATAAGATCTCAGGTGTAGATATTTTCTGTCTAGTCTTATAGATAGTAGTCCTATGTGTCGTCTTTGTACTCTCATATCCTCGGAGTTTTTAGTCAGTGTCTTATGAATCAATCCGAAGTTTTGGCATGATGCCTTGAGATTCGTATACTGTCTGTATATAATGTTTATAAGATAGTTGATGTTGTAATCTTTGAGAATGAATGGTACAGGTTGTGTACTTGTGAACCAGGATGAATTTGAAATACTTTGGTCCTTGGTTAAAGAGTTTTCCTGTAATTGGATCTCTTGAAAAAGTTTTAAATTTTCAGTGATTTTCAGTAATCCGCTGCAAATAATTCGCTTCCACATTAGTTAATCATGTTTTCGCGAGACAGTCACCACAATTAGTGGTATCAGAGCTCTAGGTTCGTTGAGTCTACAGAGACATAGGACTAAGGTAGTAGAGTCTATTCTGGTGTCATCTAGTGTATCTGATAGTGTCTTCTGCTCATATAAGAGAAGAAGAACTTAAAGATGACTGGGTCACATGAGGAGATTGCTGCTGAAAGCAGCAATGTTGCACCAAGAAGAGGTGCATGGGAACAGGAAAGAGAGAGACAATTGCCTGAGAATCCCCTAGCTGATCCAACTATAATAAGAAAATACTTCTTTAAGTATTACTATTGGAGAACTTAGGGCAACAGTAATGTATATAGTGTATCAAGTTTTGGCAGTGTAACCTAGATTACCAGTCCCAATGATGATGTTATAGATATCAACAAGATTTGTAATTAGCATCATCAGGTTGAAGCAAAAGGAAATGATGAATTTCTGGACTTAAAATTGAGTCTGTGCTCAACCATAGCCTGTTGAATCAACCTTTGAGGAAGAGTTAGCCTGAGGCAGTGAATAATTCATGTATTATGACAAGTTAGACAAGATAATGTCATGCAAATATGTTAATTTATGAATTCCTGAATTAACTGAGAAAGGAAATAATTGAGCTTCCCTTGATTAGTCCTATGAGGACTTATGTTTTGCATAGTAAAACATTACAAATGTTTTATGTTGTTCTTACCTCCTTGAGAAATGATGAGGTACAAAAGAGATGCCTGAATGAAATTCAGGGATCATAAGTCTTATGCTTGTGATAATATGAAGAGGAGAAATATGATAGTATACAAAGTGCATACCACTTAATCTCAATATTTATATACCCTGGACAGGTATACAACTATTGATGATAAAGTGGGTTTGGAAACTCTTAGATTGTTGTCCTTTTGATTGCTCTGATCAAGTAGTCATTCTGAGACAATCTAATGAGTATCATGAAATCAGAAATCTGGAATAAATAAATGAGTCATATCCCATGCATAAGAAAGAGAAGTCTGAGATAATCTCAGATGAGCATGTTGTATGAGGAACTAAAAATGTACTCCTCATAAGATAAGAATAAGAATGAGGGAGATGAACCCTGTTCAATAATGTTGCCCGCATAATAAAGATCTTTCCCATAATGAGGAAATGGGAAATGTGATGAGATCATGAGATGATCATAAACATGCTAGATAATAATAAAGAAAGGGATAATTACATGCAATCATCCTTACAAATTCCAATGCTAAAGGCAAGGAACCTAGGATGAGATAAAGAGTAAATGGTTCAAGAATAGTTGAAAATACATGAATTAATAAGAGGAATATGAATCCTTGTTTTCTTTCCTTTCAGGGACATGGCAATCAAGTGGGTCTTAGGACACTTGATGTGCATAAGATAAAGGTGTTCATGTGATGGATACTTAGAAAAGTATCAGTTATCTTGGACTTTGGTCCCAAGATGAGAACATATGCAACAATTAATGTTCCAAGATGAAAGGAAGAGATATATATGATGTGTTTCCAACACATGTGATAGATACCAAGGTGAAAGATTCCGGTATCTGAGAGTTATCAGATGGGTTAGGTTTGCTACCTGGAGTGGTTTTCTACCTGGAGTGGTCAACTGTGAAATTAGTCTAAATATATAAAACAATATGAACATCATATGTTAGGGGTTTATGCTTTGCATAAACATGATACTAATAAAGAATGTATGATGTTTCTCTGAACAAGAAAAGTGTTGTTTGACACAAAGTTGACTCTATAGTCAATGCTGAGGAACAATGGAGCATGTGCCTTGTGTGTTGATTCTATGAGAATCTTGTATGGAAACACTTTGTTTCGATCAAAGTTTTATGGTGTCTCCATAATAAGGATATGTTATGTGAAGACTAGATAGTATGAAGAATAAAATACATATGTCTTCCTTTATCTGGATTTTGAGGACGAAATCCTTGTTAGGGGTTTATAATTTGTAACAACCCTGACCTAGGTTATACTTTAACCCTAGGTGTTTTGATTAATAAATGTGATTAAATGCTTAATCTCATCTTATGAAAAGTAATTAGGCCTCAAGAGGAACTTATGTTGCAATTCTAGTCCTTTTTGGACATTATCGAAATCAATGTTTTGTTTGTTTTGGACTAATGTGCAAAATACCCAAGTTGAGGGGTTTAAGTGCAAATTGTGCATGATAATATGTTCCTCATGTGTTGAAACATCATGATAGTGTAGATGATGCTGAGGTGTGGCTTATGGAATCCTGAATACCAAGAAAGAGTTGATAGAGCAATGTTTGTGCATTAAAACCTAGTTTTGGTGTAAAGTGCAATTTACCCAAAACCTAGGGTTTAATATGAAAATTACCACTTCAATAAGGTCCTTAATGCTTCTTGGAATAATGTAGAGCAAAGAAAATGAGAGGGGAACCTCATTTGAATTAAGTTGGAGGAGAGAGAATCTTGATATTAAAATAATGAAGATTTAATCCTAATTGAAACCCTAATTCGATTTAGGGCAAAAATGAATGTATTAATTAAAGGGGATTCAACCAAAATTAAAATGGTTGGATTCATATGTGTTTGGATAATACTAAATCCTTTCAAAGGCACGAGCATATCCTAAGGAGGTGAAATTCCACTCACCATTATTATAAGAAAAAGAATTTCCACTCAAATATGGATATTCTTATTATAAGGGTTAAGGTGCTTAATTTCTTTTCCCTTAATTCATGGATAATGGAAGGGAGTTCGGTGGGGATAGAGATTCCCTTGCATGCAATAAACCAAGGGGTAAGTGGTGGCAACAATTTTGGAATTAAAAGACTTTTATAAAGTATCTTCTCTCTCATCAATTTTTCTTATAAAAGTACCTTTTCCAACCCACCTAAGGACTTTTTCGGATTTCCTTTCTTTCCCTTGCTTGAAAAACCGACCAAGAAGGCTAAGGGCATCAGGGAGCACGTCCCCAACCTGTTGGTAAGGTTCTTGATCCATTTCACCTTGATTCCATGGTGGAAATCTAAAATAAATTATGGATTTCTTCCTATTTCGATCTCCTCTTCAATTCTAAGCATTCCTTTTCACTCAAACCTTGAGTACGAGCCTTGGAATGGTGAAAGGATTTTCATCCACCATTTTTTCCATGGACATGGAGCTTTGGAGCTCAATTGGAGGTGGGTTTTATAACTTGATCCCTTTTTCATTGTTATTCAACCATTAATCTTGCAATTTCAATGATTCCATCATTATCTTGTTTAATTGCTGGTTGAAAATGGTTATTTCATGAAATCAGAAGTTGTTAGAACTTCAGGGACGAAGGTATATGATGATGACATCATCGTGGATACATTTTACAAAGAAATCATGGTTCATACGGTTTTGAGTTAATTGCTCATGGGGTTTCACCAAACCATTTGAGAGCAAACGATTTGATACCGTTTGGGAGAAAACGGTTTCAAAACCATTTGAGTGAGTTGACCAAGGGTGGAACGTTTGAGATTACTGTTCCCAATTATGTTGGCTAATGACTCAACAAATTTTTTTGGGTTAACTCCCAAGGAATCGTGAGTTGAAGGCCAATCAATTGAGCAAAGCCTAATTGGATTAAGTGCTGATTTTCAACTTTATTTATTTAACTTTTTGGGAAAATGGTTTCAAAACTGTTTGAGAGGGTTGACCAAGGGTTGACCGTTTCATATTCCTGTTCCTAATGATTTTGGTTAATTACTCACCAAATTTTATGGATTAGTTCCAATTTTGGTTAATTACTCACCAAATAGTTAACAAAGGGTTGGCCGTTTGCGAATCCTGTTCCTAATTTTGTTGGTTGATTACCCACCAAATTTTATGGATTAATTCCAAAGGAATCATGATTTGAAGGCTAATCAACTAGGTAAACCCTAATTGGATTAAGTGCTGATTTTTCAACTTGGCTGATTTGACTTTTTGGGTTAATTATCCCAAACGCTTTCAAAACTGTTTGGGATTACCCAAACGGTCTCAAGACCGTTTGGGGGTCACCCAAGACCGTTTTGAGGTCTAGTGTTGGATATGGTTAAGTGATTGAAGGACAAAAGATATGGTGTTAATCCTAATCGGCTAAGTGCTGATTTTGCATTGGAATGAGTTGATGTTTTGGGTTGATTGATCCAAACGGTTTCAAAACCATTTGGGAATCACCCAAACGGTCTCAAGACCGTTTGGGGATCACCCAAGACCGTTTGGAGGTCTAGGGTTAAGCATGGTTGACCAATTGAAGGTCTAAAGGTACCAAATCACTTTGCAATTAAGTGTTGATTTGATGATCAACTCAATAGCTCAAACCCTAATGATTTTTCACTAGAATCCAAGGGTTGGATGAGCCAAACGGTCTCAAGACCGTTTGGAGCTCATCCAAATGGTATCAAGACCGTTTGGAGGTCACCCATGACCGTTTGTAGGTCTAGGGGTGAGTATGGTTAAGCAATTGATGATCCAATGATACTAAGTTAAAGTGTAATCAATTGCTGATTCGGTGATCAATCCAATCATCCAAACCCTAATTGGTTGAATTGGATTTTGATGATGTGATGGGAAAACAGTCTTCACCTACTTGGCCAAATGGTCTTCACCTATTTGGCCAAACGGTCTTCACCTACTTGGCCAAACGGTCTTCACCTACTTGGCCAAACGGTCTTCACCTACTTGACCAAACGATCTTCACCTACTTGGCCAAACGGTCTTCACCTACTTGGGCAAACGGTCTCAAGCACAACCTTTACCAAATGGTTTCAAACCGTTTTGGGGTCACGTAGTCAAAGTTTATTGTAGATTCAATTGATCAATTCCATTGGATACCTTATGTAATGGAGGTCCAAGGTGATTGAATCTCTCGAGAATAGAGATGATGAATGACTCATTGATCCAATGATGATTAGTAATGATAATCAATGAAGGTACAAAGATTGAAACCCTATTAGTACCTAAGTGATTAGTGCCAATTAAGGGATGAACCCTAATTGTTTATAGGATGAATGACTTGGTACACTATGTAATTCATAGTTGTATGTACTTGATTGAAGGGATGATATGACCTTATCAAGTTGAGATGATGTTAGCATGAATTCATAACATGAATATGATTCATGTGGTGATTAAGGGTATGATCCTTAAGTAAAGAGATCACGAAACACTAATCATGAACATAAACCCTAATTGATAGGGTTATTGAATTCTAACCCTAATTGAGGGCAATTCTAAATTAAACCCTAATCCAGGGTAAGGATGTAGCCCTTATCTAGGGTAATCATAAGTGAAACTCTAATTTAGGGAAAAGAGATGCAAATCCCTAATTAGAATGAATAGTGAATCTCCAATTATGGATAATTGAATGAAATCCTAATAGAGATGAATAGTAGACCCAAAAAGAAGGGAAACTATGGTGGAAACCCTAGTTGAGGGTGATTCCATGAGAAACCTTAACTAAGTATTAACACCACATGACGTACTAATGTTATGTTGTGATAAGAGGCCCTAAGAAGGGTGAAGGCAAGTGAGACTCTAATGAGGAGTCATAATACATAAAGCTCTAATCTTGGATAATATGACAATAAATCATAATTCTAATCTTAAGTAAGGGTATAAAGAAACCCTAATGATGAGATAGAAGGAATGGCTTTATAAAGGTGAAACATTTCATGTGGTTGAATATATGAAACCTAATTGTAAGCAATGTCTTTACCATTAGATAAGTCCATATCATTAATGATAGTTGGACAACTCTAATGTGTGGCCTATGCATTATATGCTATAGGTAAATGATTAGTGATGGAATGTATTAAGAAGGGAAATACCTTAATACAAGATAAGATGGCAAATTTAGGAGAGTCTGAAGTGATGAGAAAGTGATACATCAAAATATGATAGTTATCACATTCAACACTTCAGGGTTTATATGCCTTGATGTACTCCAAATCCAATATAATTGGGTAAGAAACATATGAAGTGTGTTATGCAACTATTACAATGAAATGTAATGAGTTGTTGCACCTTGATGAGTGTTAATTAATGTACCTTGAGAATGGGGTTAAGCCCAAATGATGTGTATGATGTAATCATACCATGATGAGGATGAGAAATGAACTCATACCTTGAATTGATTATTCATTTAATGAAAAATGATGAGAATAAATAAGTATGATTGAATATTTATGGTATCAATCTTTGCTCCTAGATTTGCATAAGCCTTTTAAGGCATGTTAAATACTTGTATAACAAGTATAATGATCAATGACCTTGTAAGCCATGTGAATAAGTTGTTCCCTAGTGAGAGGTGACAAGATGTGTAATGGCCTTGTGAGCCATGTGAATAAGTTGTTGCCTAGTGAGAGGTGACAAGATGTGTAATGGCCTGGTGAGCCATGTGAATACTTGCACACAAGTAAAATGAATACCTTGGTCTGAGGACCTAGAGGTAATGGTTATCTATTACAGAGATAATAATGTTATGATCTAAGGGTTTAACTACCAAGATCCAGTAATCATGATGATGATAATGTGAAGGGATGAGAATTCCCAGTAATGTGATAAAGGACTGAGATCCCAAGTATCATGTGTTTTAAAATTTTGAAAAGTATGTGATAGATGTATTGTATCTTTCTTTGTAGCATCTGTTATAATAATTTTTGTTTGAAACATGGATGATGTTCAAAGATATGGTAATGTACTTAATTAATCAAGTGGAATTTCATCATGTAGTGCCCTGGCCATAGATCCATCATCGTCAATAGCTGGTGATGGTGAAATGGGTTTTCCTACGGGTTAATCTGGAGTGTATATTGTTGAATATGTGGGGTTTCTCCTAGCCGAAAATAGGAGGATTAGAGTGCAACTTCGGTTGTAGACTCAAGATGTGTATAAGAGCATGGTGAACAGGCCCATGGCTCAGTGTGAAAGAGCATGAATGTGTTCATGGCTCAGGGAGCACGGTGAACTGGCCCGTGGCTCAGATATACTAGCGTCGAGACCTGTACCAAGGCGGGCTAGAGAAAGGGTAGCCTACGGGAGCTAACCATGTGACTGAGGTCACTTAAGCAAGAGATTGTGGTCCTTCTTGTGGTCTCTCACTGACCGAGACGTGGGAGGTCATGGAGTCCGGCTCTTCCATGGACCTTGTATGGCACCGGCTTTGGGTTTTACAACTGAAGGTTGGAGTTGAGCGGTACGTCTCACCTCCTCAGGGCATAAGTGTGATTGTAAAATGTAATCAGCCGTATAGCATGCTTGCTTAAGATTGAATACGGAGATTCATTGGCTGATGTTGCATTTCTTTGTGCATTCCTTAGTAGATAAATATTAATTATGTTTCTTTATATTCTCTGTAAGGTAGACAGATGAATTACTTATCTACCATGGGTAGATGCAATGACTTCCTTGAGAATGAAGATTATCATATTTTGTTCTATGATGATTAATTCTGCCTGATAATGTAAAAGTTACCCCTGCTCAGTTTTAATTTAATAAACTGCAATAACAATGTTTTTGGCGGAGATTTATATCTCCCACTGGGGCAATTTTCAATTGTCTCACCCCCGTGGGAAACATTTTTAGGTATGCATGGGAGGCAAAGCAGAAATCCTAGAACAAGGAAAGAGCAACGGCAACAGCAGGGACAACAATAAGATCTCATGTGGAGATATTGTCTGTCTAGTCATACAGATAGTTGTCCTATGTGTTGTCTCTGTACTCTCAGGTCCTCGGGGTTTTTAGTCAGTGTCTTATGAATCAATCTGAAGTTTTGGCATGATGCCTCAATATTCGTATACTATCTGTATATAATGTTTATAAGACAGTTGATGTTGTAATATTTGAGAATGAATGGTACAGGTTGTGTACTTGTGAACCAGGATGAATTTGAAATACTTTGGTCCTTGGTTAAAGAGTTTTCCTATAATTGGATCTCTTGAAAAAGTTTTAAATTTTCAGTGATTTTCAATAATCCGCTGCAAATAATTCGCTTCCGCATTAGTTAATCATGTTTTCACGAGACGGTCGCCACAATACTTCTAGTAGTTTATTTCTTTCATTAAAATATGTGGTTGGAAGCATTGCGAGCTTCTACTTGATTGTCGTATTGCATGCTAATTTCTTTTATATGACTAAATCCTAGTTCTTTTAGGAAGTTCTTTATCCATAGTAGATCAATAGTGACATGATCCTGAGCCTAATATTCATACTTATTACCTGAATGGGAAACAACAATTTGCTTTTCTCTTTCCGAGAGACAAGATTGCACCAACAAACACATAATAATGGTCATGTATAATTAGTACATATTAGATCTTCCCCAATCTACATCTGAGAATCAATGCACCTTTTAGTCCTCATGATATGAATAAAGAATTCCTTTTATGGAGTTCTTTTGAGATAATGAATAATTTGAATGACTACATACCAATGACCTAACTATGATTTTTTCATAAACTAATTAACCACACTAGAAGAAAGAGAAGTATCTAGTCAAGTAACTATGATATAGTTTCGATCCCAACCCATCTCTTAAATTGGGATGGAACTACAAGATCCTCTCCCTATTCTTTATATATCTTGACTTTAGGGTCTATGTGCAAGTCGACAGGTTTTGGCCTCAACATACTAGTTAAGAAGGTCAAGTACATATTTGCACTTAGAGATAACAATCTCATCCTTGGATCTTGCCACTTTAATGCCTGGAAAATAGTCTTGGTGGATTAGATTATTATATTGGACTTTGCCTAGGAACTACTTGAATCTTATAATATATTGGTGGTCATCACATCTAACAAAAAATATCATCTATATGGACAAAAAGGAAATTATCACCAATAGATTCATCTCAATAGAATATAGAGTGATCGAGGCTTGATCTTATAGTACATACTCTTGGACATAATGGATGAATTTCCCAAACCATGTTGATGGTGACTACTTCAGACCATAGAGAAACTTATGAATATGGAAATCTAGGTTGGACACCCCTTGACCAACAAAGTCAGGTGATTTCTCCATATAAATCTCCTTTGAGAGATCTCCATGAAGAAAGGCATTCTTGATGTTGAGATAATGCAAGGTCCACGAGAAGTAGGTGGTCAGGGATATGGACAAACGGATTTATGTCATTTTGTCAATGGGAGAAAGTTCAAGATAATCCTCTCATAGACCTATGCAAAGCCTTTTTCCACGAGTCTAGATTTCAGCATGTACACAATCCCATCTACCCCAACTTTTATGAAGAAGACACACATACAACAAACTAGTAATTTATTTAAAGGAGACATCGCAAGACTCCATGTATGATTTCTTGAGAGGATTGTCATCTCATCTTCCATAGCTTTTCACCAACTTGGTTGACTTGGCATAACATATACAATGTGATGTATATGTATAAAATAGATATTGATTATAAATGCAAGATAAGATCGTGATAAGTGTCATACGAACCAAAACTGGAAACAATATGTGAAGTACATGAATTCTTTTCTTCTATAAGGAAATGGGCCTATCATCCAGATCCTCATAGTAAGAAACGATTGGAGAAGCATCTAGTCGAGATGCTCCTTCATGTACATGTGTCAAACAATCGATGAGACTTACAGGGTCAGGGTCATGTTGAGTAAGTCCAAAATTAAAAGAAATGTGAGATACACTGGATATGGAATCAATAATCACAAAAAATGAAGAGAATCTTTAACTTCTTGAACCTCCTAAAAAATATCAAATGATTAATGTAAGTATTAAGTTTCCTCAAAAAGTTTTTTCCAGAAGATACGAGAAATGGATGCTAAGATGGATTAAAATAGTGACAACACTTTTTGAGCTTAGAATAACTGAGTACACACACTTAGTTGCTTGAGGATAGAGCTTGTCATGACTAACAACAAGCTCATGGATAAACGAAACACATCAAATGCAAGTTGGGGTCCCATTACAATTGGTGATTAGGATACAAAATTTAAAGAGTATTTTTTATCCAAACTAGATAATTGAATGTGAGTTGATCAAGTATGTGGATGTGAGATTATAATCCCCCAACAAATCAACAGGAACTTGCTTTTTCTATAGAGGCATCCTAGTAGTTTTAGTGATATAGAAACTTTTTTCTTTTGAGTGATGTCCTCTTGCGGAGGTACATGACGACATGATGATGGTGAATAATCCCTTTATTAACAAAAAAGAAGTGATACAATGCCATTCCTTAGCATTATATGTATGAAGGGTGCAAGCTTTTGAGAAAATTGGGCTACAATCTCACAACACAAAGATTTGGACAATCAACAAGATTCTAGAATGATTTTTTATTAAATTTAACCATATTTCCCTTTAAATTTCATCAATGAATGTCACAAAATAATTATAATCAACTTTTAAAGAGACCCTACTATGCATCTAATGTGTATGTTATTGCACAAGAAAATTCATTTCGGGGAAAGTCCCTAGATTTTTACCTATATTGCGTACAATAACCTCCACGTGCAATCAGATGAATCTTATTGTAGTATAATTTAGGATCAAACCCAAAAGAGAACTTGTTTAAGAATATTTTATCAAGGTAACCAAAAAAGAATTAGCAGTTATAAAAAAAGTTGGATTCGGTTATTCGTTGTACAAAGAGTGCAAACAATAAAAGGGCAAAAATAAAGTTCGAATAAAAGATGATGGGGAACCTAAGGTGGATTGCATTTCACCACCTCTACCTATCATTCACTCTCTCATTGTATGATATTAATTATGAGATACATATTTTGAGGCTAGGAAAATCCTCCTCTCAGTGAAAGGATAAAACTTAGATAGATATGACTCTAATCTTGCCATTGTATTACCTAAAATCCCACATATATTGCCTTATAAAACACGTATTAAAAATTCTCATCAAGGGTTTACTAGGAATAAATAGATATGTCGTACATCCTTGGTTTAAAGTTGTCTTCATCCAAGATATAAAAAACATGTAAACCTGATGATCGGGTAAGAATACAAGCATGAAAACTATTGATTCCCAACATATAGTGCTTCATACAATAACAAATATAGTAAGAGAGAAAATTCAAGTTGTGGGGATACTCCCTAGACCCTAGAGAGAGAACTACTTGCTCATGGTAGAAAATACTATGACAACAATGAAAAAGAGAGAGAAGCCCATTGTCATAGTAGAAGATGGAATTGCTATCATAGTGTGCAAAAGTGTATCATCAAACATGAAGATGAAATAAGCAAGAACAACTCATGAATGTTTGTCAAAGGTGAACTAGAAGTTGTCAATCGCCTACCCTTGTAGATAGAATCTATTGATAGGAGAGAAAGTAGGTGGTTGATGGTGATAGATCGGTGGTTGGAAGGTTACTTGGTTCTAACTTCCTTAGAGTGATAGTCTTGGAATTTTCATGGAGTTTGGGATCTCTTCAATCTATCGATTGATGGAGGTGATTGGTGGAAATGGGTATGGAGTGTTTAGGACTTATTTTGGCAGCCTGGCAGCATCAATGGTAGAATGTTGTTGTTATTGTTTCATTGTATATATAGGTGGAGGCTACAGTTTGGAACCCTCTGTAGCCATCTTGTGCTTAAGTCTCGGCTGCCATGGATGAGAATGGGCAGCCGTAGGAGGTAAATGAAGGGTTTTGTGTGTAGATTTTTGGGAAGGGGGCGCAACTGAATAACAAAAAAAGCCTCCCTTTTCAACTAGTTGTCAGATCCGTCTTAGCTATAGAACATTGGTGAAAAAAAGACATAAGAAGGGATAAAGGTTTTAACTATGCACACACTAGTTGTCCAATAATTAGACACATCTTTTATAGGTGAAGAACATGATATTTCAGATCTAGGTCTACAGTGGACACCAAGATTCTGGATGGATCAATAAGAGATATGGATTGATCACTAAGCTAATGCACAGATGTCTTCTTCCAGAATAGTTTCTCCAACCCTCAACATGGGTTCCTCGACCTCTAATTCATCTAAAAATACGAGGGATAATGTGGTGTACCACCTTGGCAACCAAGTCAAGGAGGAACATGAGTTTTTGATGTCCTAGACATCTCAGTTACTCCCTTTCTTGTCCTATCTTCGATACCGATCCTTAGGGTGACTTCCTCTATCCAAGAGAGAAGTTTGATGGCCAACTTGTCTCACCATTTGTCTCAAGTGTTGTCTCAAACCCATTGGGATGTACCTATTTTAAATAGGAGAGTCATGGGATTGGAAAACCCTAATCCCAATCCCTTTCTAATCACATCCCCAAAATAGTTCAATGCTAAAAAATCAGTATGGACTATGGTCGTTCGATCATGTTACCTAATTAGCCAATGACAATCCTTTTGGGCAGTCTAATCACTCGACCAGGTTAGTTGATCAGCCCATTAGGACATTTAGATCTATATCTGGATAACTTTCCAATTTGAGACTTTTTCTGTTATGTTATAATTGCCCAACTCAGTTGCTTGATCGGTCGATCTCGTCATCCTAGTAGAGAACTCAGGCAACCAATTCCTGATCAATTGAACTTATGACCCAACTAATCCACTCGGTTAATCAAAATTGTAGATGCTTAATAATAGGGTTAATCATATTTTTCATGATTTAGAACCTATCTAATCATATGTTTGACTACACACTTTAATTGCCTTACGAATCCTTATGTGTGCTACTTGGTAGGTTCCTAATTATGTTGGTAGTGATGTTCAAAACAACACAAGAAAAGATTGTTTTCTATCCACACATCATTGTCACCCAAGTTATAGGACTTAGTTGGAGAACAACTACAACCTATAAAGTGACAAGTGTTGTCATGACCATATAATCCGTTTGTCAAAAATCTCCATATTGGAACTAAGGCATGGAATGTCATCCTATTAACATTCACTCAATGTTCCTTGAACTAGAGCATACTATTCGAGATATTCTAATGTCAATATCATATATTGACCCACATGAGAATGGCTATGCATTTTATAGTCTCTCTTATCAAGTAGTTGGGTTGTCAGTCGAAAGGAGGGACAAATTTCATTTGCATCACTTACAGTAATTTGTGTGTCAATGTGTACCCAAATCACCACCATTTTGGAAACTCATATTTTGGATCATGTTGGTCTAGTGTCAAAGTACATAGAACAAAATGTGTTATTATAGTGACTTTAGGTCTAAGGTTCACAATCACCACTGTCACATTGAGATATGACCTTGACATGTCATTATATGACTTGCATGAGTCAATCTCAAGGTGGTTATGTCCAATACAACTTGTTCTCTAACAAATACCCTTGAATATGATTTGATATCCAACATCATGATTTGAGAGGCATAGTCATCGATCACCATACTTGCTAGTCGTGTGTATTATTATTGTTTTATACTATCCACAAAAGTAATTGACTAGAGATATAACAAGAATTGGCACTCATATTATATATATGATCTCATGTTTGAAAGAGGTCCTCAATCCAAACTATATTTCATCGAGTTAAAACATTCTTAGTACATTATTAAGTTTATTCATCATATCAATACTAAAGAAACATTAATAAGTGGAATTGCCTTCTACTAATGATCAAAGAAAGTACAAAATATCCCTTTTATGATCATTACATGATGTCTCTCAGGGCATATAACCAACAGTGTCCCACCTAAAATGGAGTAAACCACTCATGAACCTAAGTCCAATCGAACTAATGTGATCATCATGTTTCTATTGTTTAAGTGTTTTAGTTAGAGGATCAACAACATTGATTTTACTTGGTACTCTGCCAATATTTATGTCTCTTCATTGTACAATCTCATGTATGAGATGGTAACTCCTATGTATGTACTTGGAGCGGTGATGTGGTTTCGGCTCCTTAGCTTGTGCAAGATCTCCATTGTTGTCACGGTATAAGACTAGTGTGTTTGCAATTTTTGGAAAAAACCCAAGTTCCCTAATGAACTTCTTGATCAATACTTCTTCCTTTCATGCATTAGAGGTGGCAATTACTCGGTCATTGTTGTCAATCAACTATTATCTCTTACTTGGAACTTTCCAACTCATAGGTCCACCATTTAGGTCAAACACAAATCCTAATTACAATCAATAATTGTCCTTGTCATCTTGGAAGCTTGCATTAGTGCAACCTCTTACAACTAAATCTTCCTCACCTCCATAAATTAGGAACTAATTGTTATTTATGACCACCCAGATTCAATTGTACATCTATGTCCTTACATATCATCACATACATGATAGGTCCAATTATCGAGGCATATGGAATCTTACCCATGTGTTCCTACTCTTCTAAAGAACTAAGATATTGAGTTCTAGAGAGACATATTCTGTGAGAGATGGTAAGCTTCCTCTCTTAGAATTTTGGTTAAACCTCTTTAGCACTTTTTCAATGTATTTACTTTTTTTAGGCCAAGAATCCTTCTACATCTATATGTATATATCTTGATATCTAGAATATAGGATGCATTGTCTATGTCCTTCACGGAGAAGGTATTACCTAACCACGTTTTTAGCCATTATTGAGTAGGTATGTCATTTCCCATAAATAGTATGTCTTCTACATAGAGTATGAGAGGTAAAATTGTTCTCTGACTAAACATCTTCTAAAGACAAGGTTCATCTTCATATTGGACAAAGAAAAACTATTTGACATTCTCATCAAAATGAAGATTCAACTCTGAGATGCCTCCTTCAATCCACAAATTGACCTTTTTAGCTTACAAACATTATTGGCTACATTTGTTTTTCATGTTGTGTCATGTACACATCCTCTAGAATATTCTCCTTTAAGAAAAGTAGTTTTAACATTCATTTTACATATCTCATAGTCATGATTAGTTTCAATGCCAAACATGATCCTAATGGGTTTAACCTTGAAAATTGGTGAAAACATTTCATCACAGTCAACACCTTGAGCTTGTTTGAAATATTTTCAACCAATCTACCTTTGTAGGTTTATATATTGCCATTTATGTTGGTCATCTTATTGAAGACCCATTTGCACCCTATGGGTCTTTTCCCTTTTGGTGGTTCCACCAAGGTGCATACCTTGTTAGTATACATTGAGTCCATCTTAAATCTCATGGCTTCAAGCCATTTCTTAGAATATGATCCCTCAATAGCCTCATTGTAGGTTGTTGGCTTATCATCCACAATAATCAATACATCATCATCTTGAGTATGATAAATCTATATCTCCTTGGTTGAGAGTGCCCTACTAAACCTTCAAGGTTCTTATGTCATGATAGGAACTTGAGGTTCCAAAATGATTTGGGGTTCCTCTTGTTCCTTATCCACCTCTATAGGTTCAATGTTACCTTGTTGGTCTTGAACTTATTTTCCTCCCATGAATGGATTAATTTCCCTTTTGGAGACTATAGCATCTATGGAAGCAAACACTTTGTTGTATGATGGAATATTAGAAGTAGTAATCCTTAGTTTTATTAGAATATCCAATAAAGATACACTGGTCACCCATTCTAGTACTTCTCTAGGTTAAACACAAAGTTCTTTAGTGGTGGTTTCCTTAAAAAGGAGGTGCACCTTGGTGATATGGGTAGTCCAATCATTCATAATCAGAACATTTTATCTGAGGCCTCAAATCCTAGGAAGTTACAACCTCCCCCACTTAGACTCTTGATGTCCTCATCAAGGGTCAATAATATGGCCTCATAATCTATCCCCATTTTAGCGCAGACCCTAATGTTCTGTGTACACCTAGCTCCCAACCATGGCTATCAGTGCAAGGGTGGCTCCATCAACTAGGATAGCCCTTTCCAACATGCCTAGACCACACGGCTCAATGACTGGCATGCCACAGGCCCAAGTGAGACCCAGAGGGGTTATGTCTCTAATACCATTTGTAACACCCTAGCCCACTACCCAATGCTATAGTAGAGTTTTAGGAATGATGACTGGCCCATAGACCACCACTAGCTTTCACTATGCACTTTATCTTCACTCACGCAAGTCGGGATAAACTTCATGACTGGTCACCCCATCCGAGTAGTACTCTGGTCAGAGCATACTTAACCAAAGAGTTCTGTAGTGATGGGCTCCCTAAAAAGGAGGTGCTCCTTCGTGATATAGGTGTTCTGTCCATTCCTTTTAAGATCATTTTATCTGAGGCGTTAAATCATGAGACATTACATATGCATTTATCTTATTTGGGTTCAAGTTTTTTATAGAAACACTTCTTGACATGAGCTTCACATCCCTAAATTTTGATTAAAGATATATTGTGAAGTTTCCCATTTCATATATCATTTGGAGTCATTTCAACATATTTGGAAGGTACTTGGTTAAGTGTAAATGTGGTTGTCTCATGAGAATACTTCTAATAGGAAATAAGAAGATTGACTCACCTCATTATTCATCGTACCATGTCCAACAAGTGTGATTTCTTATTCCTGATACACTAGTATGTTGTGGTGTTCTAGGTGGAGTCCACTGTGATACAAAGCCACAATCCCTCAAAAGGTCCTCTAATTCTTAGCATAAGTGATCATCGCCTCAATATGATTGAAGTGCTTTAATTCTTTTGTCAAGTTGATTTTGTACTTCATTCAGAACTTCCTTGAACTTTTCAAAAGATTATGATTTGTGTTTCATAAGATATACATATCCAAATCTACTAAAGTCATTGGTACTTTGATGAACTAACCTCCACCTCTAGAATTTGTGCTAGAAGGTCAACATACATAAGTATGTATAATTACTAATAATCCACTATCTCTCTCACTATTATCGGTGAAAGGTGTGTTTTAATCTTTGCCAATAAACAAGATTCACATGTCTTTATTGATTCAATCAAAAGGGCCTAGATAACCATCGTTATGGAGTCTAGAAGTGTGTTTCCCATTTATGTTCCCTAGATGACAATGCCAAAGATGAGTTTTATTTGAATTCATTTCATTTTCACTTCTTGGTATTTATGTTATATATGTGTGTCTAAAATCTAATAAATAAAGTCCTCAAGATATAGGGGCACTTCCACAAAGATATCATCTTTTAAAATGAAAATACGACCATTCTTTATAAGAAACTGAAAACTATCCTTGTCCAAACAAGATACATAAATAATATTTCTATTTGTGACACGTACATAATAGCATTTCTCTAACTACATTACAAACCCACTAGGCACAGAAAAGCAAAGCAACTCTTGATCCGTTTGCAATACATAGTTCCACCTCCCCTTTGTTTAAGGGTCTACTTATTTGTAAATCATACATATTTGAGCATATGTGAGATCCACATCTAGTATCCAATACCCTAGTTGAAGAAACAGATAAGTCTGCTTCAAATACATGTGTACTTTAAGTGGATATTTTAACCCCTACTTCTCGTTCTTCAGTTCCTCAAGGTAGAGAGGGCAATCTCTTTTCCAATGTCCAACCTGGTGACAATGTTGTAATTCATGTCAAATTGCTTATATGAATCCAACAATAATTGCAAGATTACATATGCGGCCAATTCTTGAACCAAAGGAAATTCTACTCTTACAAGATTTTCCTTATAACCAATTAACTAGAGTACATGGGATCCAACTAGATCACCTTCTGTTATTTTGTATTGCCTTGCAGACATCATATCTCTTTCTCCTTACTTGTTCCATAGACATGTTCCTGAGATGTGTTATCATCTTAATATTATCAATGTTTTCATGTTGCTTTTGATTCTCATGATTCATGGAGCAAAACATGAGTTAGTTGATGCCATAGCATCATCATAATGCTTCTTATGAGCCGCCCTTTCTATCCTAGGTGCATTTGGAGTTGGTTCATTAGGTAATGCCACTAGTGTATGAGAACAATTCTCAACATTCTAAACCAATACTTAAAGTCATTCCCATTTAGTTTCTCTTTCTCAAGGACTGATTGCAATAAAAACAAATTGTTTCCTGTGTTTTCCATTGATCTACATAGAAGATATTTTCCACGGGTCAATAATTAAAAATTAATTTTATTTAAAAACTATGATTTGAAAAAAATAATTTGGACTTTAGTTAATTACTCTCCCATTGTTTATTCAAATTTTTAGCCCTCGCTATTAATTTGTAAGATTATAGTGAGCAATCTTCTAGTGAGCCAATATGGAAGAAACATTAAGTGGTGACTCAACCAATGCCGTGCTCACAACTGCATTATTAAAGTAGGTAAGAATTACCAAATATATACTATGCAACTCTAGGATAGATGATTTCGCAACTCCATGTCAATAATTCATCATATGAATTATGTACCATATTATGCCTCTAGGTGCTTATTCCATTTAAGATCATCTAGTCAAGCCCAACCCAAGTCCAATACAATAAGATATTTGCCCTTCTTGGTAGGCCCACGTACTAATTATCATACTTCCCCAAGGTAGACAGTACACCATGTTAGGTATGGTCATACTTAGTCAAACAAGGTTTTCATGTGTGCTGCACTTGGAAGGCATCTTCAACATTGATATTATATTGACGGATTTATATATATTTCCTTATGTATCCAATCACCATGACATATATATTATTATATGTATCATATACTATAACAATCACCACATGTGAATATAACAAAATATAGAAACTAGTACATAAACTTGAGCTAATAAATGTCACAGAAAACAACCAAATGATTCACATATAAATGTAATTCTAAACATGTCCATTTAGGGTTTCTAGTAACCCGATCAGGTAAGTTGGTTGGATGGTCAGAAGTCCATGATTTGGATAGTTCTTGTGTTGTTGATTCATCATATCATGTTGATAACAAACACTCCAAGGACCATCAAGTTCGACATGGGCTTCTAATCTCTCCTCCTCATCACCATGGTTCACCGGTGTTGTTTCCACATCATCCTATTGTAATTGCATAATAGACTTTACATGGAGATTAAATAAAGAGAGGCATGCCATGCAAGCCATACAAATGTTACATGACATTTGACAAAAATCAAAATAATGATATTGTATGTTCTAGATTACACCACAATGATCTAATTCCATATCCACATCCTCTAAAAAAACAATCTTCAAGGCATCATATAAGCACATTCAATGTGTATATTTAGTATCATTTATGATATTAGGTGAATATTGTGAATGCAGATTACACAAAATTCTACAAAACAAATCATTTGCAGTTCAAGCCCCAAATTGGCATTAAAATGTACAACCTAGATGTCACACCACTGTAGAATTTTTAGGAAGGGGGCATAGCAGAATAACAACAAAAATTCTTCCCTTTATACTGTAGTGTCAGATCTATTGTAGCTATAAAACGTCTATGAACAAAAGATATAAGAAAGGATAAAGGTTAAACGTTTGTCCACACTCATTGTCCAACAACTAGATGAGTAATTTTTTCAATGAATAATACAATCTTATGTATCTAGATCTAAAATTTCCACCAATAATTCTTGATGGATCAATATGAGATCCAGATTGACCACCATGCTCTTGCATGGTTTTCTTCTTATGAATTCGTTTCTCCAAGCATCTGCATGTGTGCCTCAGACTCCACTTTGTCCGTAGATGAGTGAGAACATGGTACACCACATTGGCAACCAAATTTAAGAGGAACAATTTTTAATATGCTAGTTGTTCTAAAGCTCCCTTTCATCTTCTATCTTGGGCAACAATCTATTGGGTGACTTTCTCTTTCCAATAGAGAATTTGGATAGCCAATTAGTCTCATAAATTGTCTTAAGTGTTGTCTATAATCATGTGGGACATGCCCTCTTTATATAGGACAGTCATGGTCTTGGAATTCCCTAATTACAATCTCTTTCATAATAGGAATTACAAATTTAGTTCAATGTTAAAATAAACTCTGAATAGATTATGATTGCTTGATCATGTTGCCTGATCAACCAATCATAGTCATGTTGGGAACTTTGATCACCCAATGAAATTTGTTGATTGGCCGATTAGGACAATTTAGATCTAGATCTTAATTTATTTCCAGTTTGATACTTCCCATGTTACATTGTGAGGTTGCCTGATCAACCAATCATGTCAGTGTAGTTGAAAACTTAGTCAGCCAATTGACAATCAATTGATCTATTTATGCAATTCATCCAATTGACCGATCAGACATTCTAGTTTCCCAATCTGAGTCTTAATCAAGATTCAGAATGTTTCTAATCAAACTTTTTCTTTGAAACTTCAATTTCCTTATACATCCTTATGTGTGTGACCCAATAGGTTCCTAATTACATTGGTCATGATGTCCAAAACAACACAAGCAAAGGTTGGTGTCTATATACATTATTTCCACTCAAGTAATTGGAATGAGTTGAAGAATACAACCTATAAAGTGACCAATGTTTCTATGAATGTATAATCCCTTTGTCACATATATCAATATTTAAGATGAGGAATGGAATTTCTTCCTCTTAACATTCAATCTATATTACTTGAACTAGAGTAGATTATTGAGATATTATGAGCTCAAACTCATATATTGACTCACATGAGCGTGTATGGCCATGTATTTCATAGTCTCTCTTATCAAGTGGTCGGTGATGCCACTCCAATGGAGAGACAAATTCCAACTACATCACTTACAATATTCCTCATGTGTCACAGTGTACCCAATCACCACCTTTTTGGCAACTCACATTTTTGAGCATATTGAGCTAGTTTCAAAGTACACAGATTAACATGTGTCACTGTAGAAACTTAAGGTCTAAGGATCATAGTCATCACTATCCCATTGATATATGACTTTTAGATGTCATTACATGACTTCCAAGTGTCAATCTCAAGGCAAGGCTATGTAGTACAACTTTTTATCTAACAAGTTCCTATGTATTTAAGTTGATATCCAATAACATGACTAAAGAGACATAGTCATTACTCACTAGACATACTAGTCTTTTGTATTATTATTGTCTGACACTATCCTCAATAATAAGTGACCAGGGACATAACATGAACAACTACTCTTATTATACATATGGCCGCATGTTCGTTTCCTCAACCCAAACCATATGTCATCAAGTTAAATCATGCTTGGGAAAAATTTTAAGTTTATTCACTATCCAAATACCAAAACAAACATAATAAGCATATTAGACTTTTATTAATAATCAAATTAAGTAAAAAAATATCCCATACAAACATCACATGATGGCTCTCAGGGAATATATTCAATAATGAGACCTTCAACATTTCGATAGGTGGAAGGATCATTTGTGTCAAGATTTTGGAGTGAGTATTGGTTGGTAAAGTCTTCCTGCTCATTGGAGGGTGAGAGCAGGGCACCATTCAGTTGTTGAGTGTAGGACTTTGGTCGACATCTAGGTTTCGAATCTCCATCGACAATAGAAATTAGATCTTCCATCAATGTGGCAGGACATTCGTTGATATGTGTAGTTTTCACAGCCATTAGTGGTGAGGCCAGGGTTCCATCGGAGCTTGATGCCTTCCCAACCATTAGAGATTGTGCCTACCTAACCATCTGAGGTTATGGTCGGCCTGATCTTTGGAGGGTGATTTTGGGAATCATGGAAACGTGAGTAGACTAAAGAGATTCCAAGAGAAAGCAACCCACCCCCATGGGGGATTTGGCGTGGGTCATCGGGTCTACGTTGATGAAGATCAGAAACATCTAAGAGATTCCATAAAAGTTCAAAGAATATCAAAAGACAACAAGTATGCATATGGTCCAATAGTAGGGTGCATGAAAGGGATATTAGAAATGAGACATTCATTAGGTCTTTAAGTGTAAAATGAAGAGAAGGGGGATTTAGAAGTAAGATGCAAACCACTCATCTTTGCAAGTTGACATTTCATTTATTTGTTCAAAAACATATATCACAAAAATATAGCACATTGGCATCTTTTATTTTTCATGGTGTGTTCCTATTACATAGAGAGTGTTATGGAAGAATCAGATAGAGTACGAAAGGGGTGTTCCAACCCAAACTTGGAGCTAGGTACTTTTTATTATGTGTTATTTTCTTTTGACATATGAAAGGTAAGGAGATGAAAGAATAAGTGTAGAAGATGGGTTAGTCTAGCATGCATATTGATTTATAGTTCAGAGCACTCGGTTGTTCTCCTAGTCCCATTATGCATAAATAGTGACTTGATTAAGGGAAAGTTGACTATTTCATGAATTTGCTTCACTGTCTAGTTAGAAGTATGGCATGTTTGATCCCTCTCAATTCCTCAATACTTTTCATCTTTGTAGGGAAGCATGGTATTTGGGTTTGCATGCCACATTGGTGATATCTAGCCATTGGGTGTCTAAAAATATGGTCATTGTGAGGTTTTTCTTTGAGTAAGGGGAATTAAATGATGAGAATATGAATATATTGCAAACAAATATTTGAATCCAAGATAGATAGATAATGGATTTTTGTTACTCTAGAAAATAAAAGGTTTGAAAATTTTAACCTATGCTATGCAAAACTTTAATGATGAGATCATAAGTTACAAATAAATATGTGTGGTTAGAGAGTAGAATATGTACCACCCACCCTCAAACTCAAACGTAGATATTATCTCATCCTCAAGCATACACTAAATATAATATGGAGGGGTATGACTTTACCAATTGGTCCATGATCTATGGTTGCTCACCATTAAGCAAAAGTCATTCACCTACAATAAAATTGTTAGAGATGATGCTCTTATCATGAGATGCACACAGTAAATAAATGAAAATATGAAGTAAAATGGGAAAAAAACTATAAATGAAAGTAAAACTTGAGTTACCTCCTAATAATCACCATTGGTGAACATCTACGGCTCAATGTCTGAATCTCAATCCTAATGTGTAGGTGTGAATGAGTAAGAATAGTTGGTAGGCATGTCTATCCTGCATTCTGAAGTAGTTGTTTGAGACACTGGACATTGACTTTTAAATCACCAATATTTTCTCTCCAAATTGTAAGATCTTCATGAGGGAAGATGTGCTTGATAATGAATGGACCCAACCATCGAGTCACGAGCTTTCTTAGAAAGATACGGAGATGAGAGTTGTGCAGTAATACTTGTTCATTGACCTACAAATCTTTCCTCTTCAAATGGCCATCATGCCACATCTTAGTTCTCTCCTTATATATATGTACATTCTTCTGTGATGTTAGAAAAGCCTCTTCAAATTCTTACATCTGAAGTAAAAAAAATCTTTTGTTACATGGGGGTCAAAGTTCAGTTGTTTGGTGGCTCACTGAGCTTTATGTTCCAGATCCACTGGTAAGTGATAGGACTTCCCATAAATGAAATGGAAAGGTGTAGTTCCTAGGGGAGTCTTTCAATAAATTTGATAAACCAAGAGTATTCCATTTAGTTTGTGAGCCCAATCTTATATTGTCTGATTGCTTGTTTCCAAAATAGTTTTGATTTTACAGTTGGAAACTTCCACTTGGCTAATTGTCTGTGAATGGAATGGAGTAGCCACATGATGACAGATGTCATATTTTTGGAGGAGTGCTCCAAATTTTCACTCGAGGAAGTGTGACCCCCATCAAAAATGATTGTGTGGGGGACTCCAAAGCATGGGAAGATAATGTCCTTAAACAACTTGATGACTGGTTTGGACTTGCATGAAACTATAGGGATAGCTTCGATGCATTTAGAGACATGATCAACAAAGACTAGGACGTAGGTGAATCCATAAGATGAGGGGAATGGACCCATGTATGCCACATCCCAAACTCCACTACTTTCTAAATATTGAGTGTCATCTCATCTCTCTTAGAAATATTACCATATCACTGGCATTGGTCATGGGACTTGACAAAGCTGTAAGAATACTTTAAGATAGAGGGCTAAAAGAACTCACATTGAAGGACCTTGAATGTTGGTTCTTTGAGCTCATGTGACCCCCAATTGGGCCAAAATGACATTGTTCTAGGATGATATAAGCGTCCTCTTTAGAGATGCATCAGTGATAGAGATCGTCTGAAAACAAGAACAATAGATAAGGCTCATTCAAATAGTTATGGTGAATGTATTACGTGAACTTCTTACTATCATTCCCCATGAAATCTAGATGAAGGACTCTTAAATCAAGGTAATTCATGAAGTCAACATATTGTGAGGTGAATGTAGATACCTTTAGCAAGTGGTCATCAGTGAAAGAGTCTTTGATGAGGATTGTGTCATTCTATTGGATATGCAATCGGCTAAGATAGTCAAAAACAACATTTTTAATTCCCTTATTGTTGTTGATTTTTATATCAAAACTCTTTTAGTGATAATATCCACCTAATTAGTCTAGGATTTAAATGCTTCTTGAAAATTAGATACTTGATTAAAGCATGATAAATGTAGACAATAGTTTAGAGCCTCTTAAATCAGAGTGAATTTTTTCAAAATAATACACAATGGTGAGAATCCACTTGTATAGAAACTACCTCTAGCATCGGTTAAAATGACTTTGTAACGTCAGTTTATGAATGACATCTAAGTGGGTGACGCTACAGTCATAGATCTATGACGTCAGTTATTTGGGGACATGCAAACTGACAATGGAGATCCAGCCTCAATTTCTATGATAAAAGAAACTAACACAGGAAGGAATCTGGGTCGTCAATTTAGGAACAAAACCTGACGTTCTAAAGCCAAACCATGTCACATTTATAACTGGTAAAGGTTCTTAAGTTGTCAGTTTACAAACCAAACTGACACCTATTTAAAATCTAAGTTGTCAGTTACATCAAATATAACTAACGATTAAGAGATACAATGACAGTTTCTTAGAAAAAACTGACAACTATGATTGTGCTTCCCAACACGGCCATTTTAGTTTAGTCCTATAATGTTAGTTTTAGGCCTAAAACCGACAACAAAGAGCAACAATGACGGTTTTTTTTGTCACAACTAATGACTAAGTTTTGTTTTTTAAAATAGCAGGTATGCTGACCTATTGTCCACCTATTCAGTAGGATGCATAACCTGCAGTTTAGAATTTTAGTTCTGACTATATGTTCCATCTTGTGTTCAGCTTAACAACAGGCCAACAAACATACAATAACTAACACTATCCACCTACATACAAGATTTGTATCCAATTTCATTCTCATCACATGTACAAACATAATCTTATTCATTCATCTTCACATTCATTCACACACATGAATATTCATTCACATGTACCAATTCCATGCTCATCATACAAACCAATTACATTCTCATGACATGTAGAAACACAATTCGCATTGTATGCATTCATCTTTACATTCACACACATGTATATATTGATTATTCACATGTGCACCAATAATTTCCTCGCATTAAATTTAAAGTTACAATAAGTAATAAGTACCACATATATATAGAATAATGACATCAAAGTTTAAAAAACTCAATCTTAATACCAATAAAATCAAAAGTTCACATATTAAACGAAAGTTTGTGCTCATTGTTCCCGTATCTCATCTAGATATCCAGTCGTATAGGGGCTTTTTGTATCAAACACCTGCAAGGAGAATGTCATAGATAATAGAAAATTTCATATCTTCATACTATCAAGTGAGACTATTTACTTATGATGAGCAAGACTATAAATATAGATTATGTTTTGTATGCAGTTGATGTCTGGTGCCCCATATCTAGAAATCACGTCTATATACCACATCACATATTATCTACATGCCGAACCATTGTCTTGTACAAGGCACTATAAATTTCAACATACAAAATGTTAATAAATAAAAGGAAGCATAGTTGCCATAAATACGCATTGGAGTCACAAAACTACATCAACATTCTACCCAATTATGGCTTTCTTTTCCTTGTCCACCTTTCCTCCAGCCTTTTTGAAATATTTTATAGCCCTATACATTAATATAACACATTGAATTACTTTAGTAAATAGTCATGTAATAATATATGTCAGCGGACATAAATATAAAAATTTACTCATGTGAATACTACATTTTTCATTTCATGTCCCCCACTGTCTACTTCGTTACCCTTAGAATCTTGATAATACACAGTTAGCGTAACGGGGACAATGACCAACAACACCCAATGTTTAGCCCTGAATGAAAAGAATAAAAACAAATTAAAACTCAAAATCAACAATGAAATGTAATTCATAAGTCAAAATTATAAGCAAAGTTAGTGAACATACTCAACATTCAACGAAGCTATAATCACACACTTTTTGCATTACCAAAATATGTAAATATGGTAGAACAATATTCGGTAATAGATGTAGGGTCTTTAACTACATGGCTTATCAATGATGGAACTATCTAGAAATGCTATATGGGACAGTGTGAACTTTGTACACACCTTGTATAAGTAGATATAAAATGTATATCATGTATGCATTAATATATAAGAAAATAGATCAACATATATTAAACAAGACATTTATCTATATAAGATCTCACAATATCCAAAGTTCATCATAGATGTATTCAAATATGCATAAGTAAACATCTCCACAACATCTTGTAAAAATATACTAGTATCATGAGGTTGACCTACAACCTCCTCCTTAATGTGGACCATCATAGGCGACCCTTCTTCAAAGTTGTATATCCATAATGCTAGTCCCCTGAAATTAGGGCCTAGAGGTGGAAGATGAGTTGTAGGGGGTTTCTTAGGCGTTGTGTCTTATATATATATATATATATATATATATATATATATATATATATATATATATATATATATATATATATATATATATATATATATATATATATATATATATATATACATATACATATCAACTTCTTGAACCTCTATTTATCCATAAAGCAGACAGTTTCATGAAGGAGATACTACTACACAAGCCAATCAGGAGCTCAGGATTCCCCTTTTCTTTTGAGGCAAAAATGTAGCTGATGATATCTGAGGAGGACACTAGGAACATAGACAACATGTTTGCCAAAGCACCCCCAAAACCAACAAACCCTATTTTCCCTAAACTACCTACACCCTCCCCACTCATAAATACCCCCCTCCCACCTAAACCACCCCATCCACCATGCAAGATGGTCTATATGGTTATGGCTTCAGTTGTCGGAATGCTAGTACAAGATGTCCATGTTCTGGCCGATATTCTTGATGATGACAAGCTACGGTAGGATATCATCTACCAAAACAATTGGTACAATCTGACAATACACGACCTACGCTCTACTTTTGCACATCAGGTGAATTTAAGTAGAATCTTTTTCAAAATTTTGTATGGGACAATCATCTAAGATTTCATGCACAGAGAAACAATGGGGCCAGTTATCAATGCGGCATCCAACCAAGCAGCCCACCTCTTTAAGGTTAGAGGTGACATCATATCTATTTGTGAGCTACAAGATGCCCTAGAAAGAAACTAAAGAATGAAATTCATCACTCTACCCTTCAAGTCCTTCAACCATTGGCTGCTCATAGTGGTTGACCTATCTAAAACAAGAGTGCTCGCTTACAACTTCAGTGCCAAAGACCTACCATGTACATGAATGGTCTTTGAAACACTGGCAAAAAAAATGATATAATATGTCCCAACCCACCTGGAAAGACAGATACAAGGGGTCAATGGGTGGTATCATCCAAATTGGAAAGAAATTTCCATTGAATGTAACTTTGCTCAAGAAGGACATGATTTAGGGGACAGTGCTTTCATAGAACTAAGAATGATAGGGGCAATAAATAGAAGTATTCTGTTGGATTAGATTGCCTATTAAGATTTCCACACCCCATGAGGGAAGTATGTCACAGAGATAATTCATGATCGAAGATTCTTCTACGATGAGCAAATGGCGTATGTACCTAGAAGAATGTATTCCTTAATACCTCTACCAGAAAAGATGCCTTGGAGAGTGGATCTCAGAAAGCTCATGGCTTCCAAGGAATTTGCATAAAATGAAGAAGGAAAGACAACCTCAGTTGCACCGACCCCTTCCCCTACATCTCTGAGCACTACACTTGTACCATCCCCACGTACCCCCAAAGCCCTAGAGACAGTTCCTACAACTCAACAGGTCAAAATAACTATGACTAGCCAACAAGAAAAGGAACAACTTTTAGTTCCACCATCCACTGGTAGCATTACAGCAACAACCTCACCACCAGAAGAACATGTTGTTGAATAAAGTAAGGTACACACAGAATAAGAAGAACAAGTTGTTGACACACCAGACGGACTGCTTCTAATAGACATGATAACGTCCACATTCAAAAACTTTGACAAACTAGCATATTATGGGATTGCTATGGAAGAAATTCAATTTCTCTTAGATGTGCTACAACCAAGGGAGGACGACTTTGTTGTCATCTTCAAAAGGGACAATATCCAAATCCTACTCTCATACCTCCATGATTTAATGAAAGTTGGAGGACATATGACTATGAATGGCATGGTTGCCTACCAACTCTTCCTTACTGATGAACTTAGCAATGTGTACATGACATCGTATGAAATAGTGGCTGATGTCACATCCAATAAGGAATCTGGTGAGCTTCCATGACTTGTCGAACACCTCAAATACAATGGTGTAAGATGGATATTCGTGCCAATCCTACATGATAGTCATTGGGCACTCTTATCAGTTGACACATTCATTGGCACTTCCATCTTCTATAATAGTTCTGATGAAATGTATAGTGAAAAGCAGACAAAATATCATAAACATGTACACATCATCATTGAGGAAAGAGTTGCCATAGTGCCCAACAAAATAATAGAGTTGATACAAACATATGGCCTCCACGTCAACAATGATCTCAAATTTGATAAGTCATAGTTCTATCATAGGATCCCTCAACAAGTACACCAATCTAATGATTGCGGCTTCTATGTACTTTTATGGATGCAGATGTTAGCCACCTTTGACTAGAAGATAGAGAGCTATAAGGATGACTACTACCACCATCTCTGAGGACAATATCCAATGAGTATCCTATCCTCGGATGGGTTTCTCCTAAAGGATCAACTCTGACTCGCATGTTCTTGAACATCATTATCCTTTGACACCCTAGGGATCGGGTGGAAGATAAGTTTGGGGGGTCTGAACATGTGAACATGGTATGAATTTATACTAATATTAATGAATTTTGACAAATTTTTACCTACCTATATGTCAACTTTTTATTTAGTTTCAGTTCGTGTATATAACCTCAACAAACTATTCTGATGCACATGTAGTCTTAAAAAGGAAAATTTTGAATCTATACTTCCAGATAATGTTATAACCCCAATTTGTAGACTTTCTTGTCTTCAAGCTAACTCTTAGTGTAATTATTTCAAGAATGATGGATCTGGTCTCCTTAATATACTTAAAACCTAGTGTGATAATGTCCTATCATCAGCCCTACCTCAAAATAATGTAAAAGACTTAGGATGTGTATCTCCTGGGGCAAAACCTCGAAGAAAGGAGGACTTTGTCTAACACACTCCTAATCGATCACCATGTTTTGATGTATAGGTAGGAAAGAACATAACCCTAGCATGGAAGAAATAACTACCCCATCTAGTGCCAAAATCCCAGATTTGGGACCAAAAGAGGCATAGCATCCCAAACTTTTACCCAAAAATCCCATCATCCCAAACCATGTAAGTTGGAATAAGAGCCAAAAAAATTATGAGAGTTGTGCCTCAGAAGAAGTCAAAGGACTTCGCCCAGCCGGCATATAGTTTCCCTCCCGAAGGAAAATATGTCGTTTCTGGTAGTGGAGTCTCGAATCCAATTTTTTTACACTTGTATCTCAAAGCGGAACCTCACATAACAACCTAACATTACATCAAGGCCCAGTCAGGCAACACTGACCTTAACGTAGTAAAAATGGTTGAGCAACCCTAAGAATTGCCGGAAACACATCAGCCTTGACCTACCCAGCACAATATCTAGGAACCCCAAGTGGGAGATGGGTATAAAAGCTACCTTACTAAACCTTATGCAAGTACAACTTAGAAAAGCGATCATCGACACATTAAGAAGGAGATATCTTTCTACTAAAAAAGTTGTGGCTAAAAATATGAGTACCAAAACTCCAACCTAAAAAGAAGAACTGTAAGACTTACAACACCCGATCCTAACACATAGGTTTTGATTTAAGGTTGACATTATCATATTACTCACACTCACAAAAAAAATAACTAATAAAGCCCTTTGAAGTCATTTGATACTTTAATTCTATTTTATAGCCTGAGGATAGGCTAGACTCTAAATTTGGGGAAGTTGATAACATCTAATTTTGCAGATATTATATGCCTTATTTTATCCATATTTTCCACCTATTTAGGAAAATTTATATTCACTTTCCTCCTACCTTGAATGTACTCTCTTGACCATATTTTAAGAATGACAATAACGTCACATGCAAGTAAACAAAGGACTGGAAGCAAGTTACCAAAGGCAAAACTACCATCGGATGTCAATCGATGGTTGCAGCAACTCCATCACCTGATGGGGCTCCTACTACCATCATCTGATGGTGCTCCTATAAGCATCAGTCAGTGACGCATTGGCACCCATCATCTGATGGTAGTCCTACAGGCATCATTCGGTGATGCATATGTGCCCATCATCCGCTGGCACTCTTGCGAGCATCATCCGATGATGCATTTTCACCCATCACTCGATGGTCCACCATTGACCAACACCCGATTTTCTATCAGCACCCATCATTCGGTGACTTGATAATGTTCTTCACCAGATAACCACCTTCCTATGGAAGCACGTGCCTCGAGGATGGTTCCTAGGAGGCTTAGGGTGCAAGTAAAGGACCCCAAGACAACACTTATAAATACATGACGACTAGCTATGTAACAGGGGTCGTGCATTGTCTTTGTAATTATGCTATAGACTAGGCATGGAGTCGATGGAGGCAACATTTGCCATCGACTTATCTCTTTCACCACTGGTTGGTAGGAACGACTGATGAGAGTCCACCCACCCTGCTCTAGGACCTCCACTCTCTCACCTTGGCCCGCTTCCGGAGTTTCTCCTTTGATAGAAAGTGGGAGAAGGAGATGACACTGCTAACACTACCTCATTCATCCAAAAGTAGAAGAACCATGCCATCAATTGTGGCCACTGTCTGGTCTCCATTGATGTATCCCCTGGTCCCCTACTTCAACATTAATTTTCTCCTTACTTCGGATCTCTCTTCCTATAGCACTCCATGTCTCCATCCATTTGTAAATACAAAATGTTACTCATGAGAATGAGTGGCTAAAATTATTACTTGGGTTGGGAGTAATGACTAAGTCTCTCCCAACATGTATATACTTGCACCCATATGAATACATATATTCATAGCAAAGATTATTTCCATACTCTTGTTTTCATTGATTCACTTGCATGATTAGCTACCATCTTATGATGAATGATTGTTAGAGCCTCAAAAGAGTAGTTTTATTATTACCTAAGTGTTATGAAGTAGCATGAATGCATGAAAATGTTGTCATGCTAATTCTAATGTTCATATGGTTGTCTTTTTGATTGCTTGTTTGCCATCTCAAAAGAGAGACGACCTTATAATCTAGATCTAGCCTAAGCTTGAGAGAGGAAGGAATGGACAAATATGATGATTGCTTGTGATCTTACTAAGGGTATACAAAGGTTATGAGTATTGCATGATTGATGAGAGATCTTAGTAGGTGAAACCAAATCAAAGTTCCCATCCATATCTTGTTATTGCATGTTTGTCTACTTTTGTTATCTTTATCTTTCTTTTACTTGTTTTGTTTTGTTCAGAGTGACAACATTCCATAAGGAACTCCATCTTAATCCACCTACTCGATTTGTGTATATGATATTGGATTCTAAGTTCTTAGCACTTTACCACCCTTGTACATGTGGATTGACCCTGATTACTGCATCAAACCCCGTATAATAGTTGAGGGAGCCTAAGAGTCAGGTTGAAAATTTTAAGAGTCTGACTACTCTAGATTTGCTTTATTTTGGACATGTGATTTAGGCTGGTCACTGATTGTTAAACACATAATCTCACTATTAAGTGCATAATGTATATTTGATTTTTAAGAAAATTTCGGCAACATTTCCCCATAGTTCGCTATGTATAATGATGTAGATGGCCATATATCCACTTGCATATGTACTTATAGAACAAATGGGAAAGTTCTGACAAAATGTCTTGAAAACTGAACACACATTATACATTTAAATCCTAGGTGAGATTAAATGTAAAAAAATGGTCTCAAACTAGGGACAATCCAAGATTTACTCCTAATGAATAAATCTCAAACAGGTTTCTAGGACAAAAGAAAATTATATACATATGATCTTAGTGTCATCATTTATATCATATCATGCAAAAAATACACATTAAGATGGGTTTATAATAATACAAGCATTTTCAAGAAAGTGTGGTCTAAATTTCATGGTCGCGCTTATGTTCCATCCATAATTATGCAAAAGGAAGGTTAAGATTCACCAAAGTATGAAATTAGACATCCAAATCTACCTCTAATGAATTCATTTCATAATTTAAACAAAAATCCCAAACAAATACCATCAACACACATAGCAAACATTTTTTTTGCATATTCATTGAAGAAACAAAAGATGGATTGAATGATAAAGTTGAATGTTGGAGAAAGGCATTGGAATCAAATGGATTGATGATTAGCAGGAGCAAAACTGAGTATATGCATTGCAATTTTAGCCAATCTTGCAGTGTGAATGATGGAGCCAAGTTGGACGGAGTAGTTATACCAAAATGTGACAAATTTTGTTACTTAGGTTCTATTATTCAAATAGATGGGTTGTCCAAAATGATGTTTGTCACCGGACCACTGCAGGATGGTTGAAATGGAGGAGTGCAACTGGAGTTTTATGCGATCAGAAGATCCCTCTCAGGTTAAAAAGTAAGTTTTATAGAACAGCTATACTACCAGCCATGCTCTATGGGAGTGAATGTTGGGTGGTGAAGAAACATGGTCTCAACAAGATGAACGTGGTTGAAATGTGTATGCTGAGATGGATGTGTGGGAAGACAAGAAAAGATCGTTTGAGAAATGACTATATCAGGAATAAAGTGGGGGTTGGGAGCATTGAGGACAAGTTGCGTGAGGGCCGAATCAGATGGTACGGACATGTGCAATGCATACCTACTAGTGCACCTATACGAAGCAATGCTATTGAGCCAAAAACTATAAATAGAAGAAGAGGAAGGTCTAAATTAACATGGGATGAGCTTAGAAAGAGAGATTTTGAATCTATACATCTCAATCAGAATATGACCCATGATAGAGCTGAATGGAAATGAAGGATCCATGTAGCCGACCCCAACATAGTTGGGATTGAGGCTTAGATGATGATGATGATTCATTCATACACACAACAAACACAAACATTCCAAGCATAGCATACACTTTTTGCATATTCATCCATACACACATTGCAAACTCGAACATACCCATGTCAAAATGTATAGAAACAAGTAACAAAAAAGGGGTAGATGCTCACCTATATCATAGGAATGACAACGAAGGGTGAGGAATATGGTGGTAACTAGATAGTTGAGGTGACTATGGCAGAAGTAGCTAGAGCAGGTGCCTATGGCTATAGGATGTGGTACTGGAGTAGGTGCATGCAGCTGGAGGAGGCGAAGCTAGAGGTGTCTGTGGTGGTGCCAGCAGTGGGAGCAGCAGTAGGAGCAGGCAACAAAAGTGCCATTAGCAATGACAATGTCAAGTAGGAGTAGGTGGGAGCAACGACATGATGCACACAAGAAAAGTGGCACCGACAAGCAGCAGTAGGCAGGAGCAGAACAGAAGTGGAGGCATGCAATCACCACAACAAAACAACTAGGTTGCGATGAAATAGGGAAGTGGGAAAGAAAACTTTTGTGGGTTCTATTAAGGCACTTAGTCATCAATTTCAAGAGACAACCAATGAAAAAATAATATAGTCGCCAGTTACCATAACTAAAACCAACACTGAAGTACTAATGGTGGCATGACCGTACTGACCAATATGGTCGTGTTGGAGCCTTATTCGTCTGTTTCAAAGACTAAAACTAACCACACCCTAATTGAAAAAAAATGATCTTAGTCAGAAGTCTTAATCGATGGTTTTTTCTTGAGAAATCGACAACGTAGTCCAAACTTAGTTGTCAGTTACGTCAATAAAATCGATGATAGAATCCCATACCCAAATATAAAAAAAGTCACACTTCGTACGACTAAGTCGTCCATTTTGTAGATGAAACTGATGACCAAGAAGCAATCTGGGGGGATATTTTCATGTGGAAATGGTGCAAATCTTTGTCGTTAGTTTCTTATCTTCAAACCAACACCATTTTTACAAATTCTTCCTAGCTTATAAGACTTCCAGCATCAATTTTCCTACTGAAAAACTGATGACAAAAGTATTTTGGAGGCAACATTTATTTCTCGTGAAGGAGTTTGTTGTTGGTTCTTTCTTAACCGATGCTAATCTTACAATTTTTGAAGGAAAATAGTTTTCCCTAAAAATTTGTATTTTATGGGTTATCAAAGATGTCAGTTTCACTAAAAGGAAACCAACTTTGTAGAAAAAGTGGTACCCATGTCTTTTCTAAATTGGTAGGAGTTGACCAATGGTAACGATTGCAGTCTGTAACTGAAGTTTTTTAGTCTATGGTGTCAGTTTTTCTTTGTAACCGACAATAGCAAAAGTAACATTAAAGGTAAAAAATGTACTAGTGATATCATTTTTAGTGGTCACATATTTCCTTTTTGTATTTTCTAGCTTTTTGATGGCATAGTCGATGAAATTATATTTCTTTTCCACAAACTACCCCTAAACTACACCCACGACATAGTCACTAGCATCAAACATAATCTCAAAAGGAAGACATCAATCTAGGTCATTAAGGATTTGGGCAGAGATGACACCTTCATGTAGGTTGTGCAATATTTTCATGCAGTCAGAGTCAAAGATGAAGTTTACATCCTTCTTGAGAATAATTTGTAAGAGTCTTAGTGATCTTGTTGATGTCATGTCTAGATCTCGTGTAGAATTTGGCATGTCATAGGAATGACCAAAATTCCATTCTAGTTCTAGGAGAAGATAGCTTGGAAATTAGTTTCAGCTTTGCCTTATCGACCTTGATGCCTTTGGAAGAAACAGGATGTAACCAAGAAGTGGCATATTCCCCAACTAAGCACTAAATGTGTATCTTCACAACATACTAGGACTAGGAAATGATGGTGTAGGCATGCATCAAAAGAATCTCCATAGACTGAGAAATCATCCATGAAGATTTCTATTATTGTCTCTTTAAGGCCGGAGAAGATGGTTGATGTATGCACAAATTGTTGTTATTCTGATATCTAATTTGCTTATTTTCTTTTTCATTTGTGCTTAATTGAATATCTTTTTAATATATATTTTACCAAATTGGTAAAAATCAGTTTTGCATCATTTCTTATATTTTTACATGTATTTTACATACATTTTACATGTTTCAATTATTATAATAATTATTTGATTTTATTCATTGATTATTTTTTTGCAGATAATTATTATTTATTGGAGCCAATTCGATACCACCGACTTGGAACTTGGTGGCACCGACATGGCATCCGAGTCGACATATAATTTTTTTCTAGATCGAGAAGGAAATAGAAAAAAGTAAGTGGCACTGACTTCCAAGTCGGTGGTACCGACATAGAGACATACGGCCCAAATTAAACGCACTTCATTAATGAATTTAACACTGTACGAAATGATATATATATAACTTTTGACCGAAAGTGTGGACGTCGGCCGAAAACCACATCATTAGATAGCAAATCTTATTCTCTATCGGGAGGGTGAGAAAACCTACATGAAAAGAAGAAGAAAAGTGGAGGAAACCTATCCGGCAGACTTTGGAGACATTTTTGCGGCGGAGACGACGGCGAAACGGCTTCATCTTCTCCAGATCCCTTCCTCTACTCTTTCTCCTATTTACTGTATCTCGCAATCCATGTTTTACATATTCTCGAGTTATTATGATACTATGTCGTTTATTTTCGGCTAAAACACTTAATTCCTAAGGACCCGGGAGTAGCCTGGGTATGCATTGTGTCTGATTCTTATGAGTTAATATATATTTTCCTCTTAATTTTTGAATATGAATCTATGGAAATTGCATGTCCTTATTGTGCTTGATCACCACAACTAGCTTATCAGATCCTTAATTAATGCTGAAAAGGGGATTAAGGGTTAGAAACATATAGGTTCACCCATTTATCAGCGTCCCTAGGGAAATGTGGGGCATAAATGGGAGGAGATTACCTAGAGTTAAACCAAAAGCACCTAACTAATGGATCAATTGCTACGAGAATGGAATTGGCTTCAGATTTGGTAGGGGAATTACATTGCGGAAGCAGGTAGTTTCTAGCTACAGGCTCTTTATTCAAGATTAGGAGGTTGTTATATTAATAATTAGGGATTAGATTTAGTGTTTCTCGTGGTGAAACCAAAAGTCCTAAGGAATTCATCCCTTCTTGATCACAACAACCTTAGTTAGATTTACTTTTTTTTCTTAGTTAATTAAACAACCAATCAACTCTGGTTTTTGGCTTAGCTGATCAATCCTAATTAGTAATAGTCTTGAACCTCACAACTCCCCGTGTTCGATAACTTGGGACTCATAAGCTCATATTACTTCGACACGTACACTTGCGTATTACATGCACGTTATATGCTTGTCAAGTTTTTGGTGTCGTTGTCGGGGAGTTGGCATGGTTAACACTATAAAAAGTTAGGATCGGCCACTCTAAGCCATTGTATTTATTTTCCTACCTTTTTTATTCTTCCCATTTTTTATTATATAAAACTTTACTATTAGTTTAGGAATTATACATATTCATCTAAATATTTCTTTGTAGTTAGTGTTCTTTCATTTAAAAAAAAGTACTAAAAAAAGTACATGGCCCCTATTTGTTCTAATTGTGGAAATGCATATGTAGGTTATAAATATCTGAGTCCACCTTCATTACATCTTAAGAAAATCTCAAAGGAAATTCATCATGAGCATATTAGGATTATGGTTCAATATGTTTTAAATTGCAAAGGTCCTATTTCTAATGGAGGTTGGGGTAGAGTAGAGAAAATGGAAGAAGTTGAGGTTGAGGATAAGGAATTAGAGAGTGAGGAGAACATACTAGAAGAAGTTTTAGAATCACCTCTACCATGTCCTTCCATTGAGACCAAACCCACACCCTCGAATCCTATGATTGATTTTGAATATGATTGGGGATCTGATGAGGAAGATGAGAAGAATGATGCAAATAAGGTGGATGACAATTTTGATACATGTGTTTGGGATATGAGTGAAGGAGAGGAGGATCCAGAAGGTGTTTTATTAGATAGTGATCTTAGAGAGGAGGAAGAGAGTGAGGAAGAGGATACTGAGAGTGAAAAGGTGGAGGAATTTCCCATTATCCATCACATGATTCCTTCACCACAAGACCCATCTCTTCATTTCCTTATTGAGGATCCTATATGGGATATATATCCAGATGATAATTTTGAAAGTTTTTGTGAGGATATTAATGAATGTGGAGGAAATGAATTATTAGAAGAGGAGGAGCCACAAAAATTCACCTTTGATATAACCCCTCCATTATGTGTAGATAGGAGTGATCCTTTGGGGATGGTCATAGAAATTAAGGATCAATCATCATTATACCTTTCACCTCATGGCTATCTATTTATGCATGTGCTCCCACATCAAGACTTGATTGTGAGTCGTGTTCATGTTCATGTTCATGTTCATTGCAATGATAATTTATTGTTAAAATGGAACATCAACCATACATGTTGGTCTTCAAACTATTATTTATTTTTTCTCATTGTTGCAAAGAACCAGATGTTTAGAAGGAAGAAGTGGAGAGAGCTTCACCCTCCTCTATGACCACCGGATTATTGTTGATTGACATGTGTCCATCCTAGGACGTTAAACAAGGGAGCTTGAGGGAGGCAACCCACCAATTAGGTTTATTTTCTTAAACTTTCAATTCTACTTTTACATTCCTATTTGTAGATTGTGATATCTAGTTTTGATGCAAGTAAAAAAGGTTCCTTGATATGTGCATTCAGTGTGCAGGACACACTGAGTCGGTACTACCGAATTCACTGTTGGTAGTACCGAGTTTTCATCAGTGACATCTCACAAGATGAGAAAGCATAGACACTTCACTGAGCTTGAGTGCATACTGGAGGACAAATTATCATGTGGATCACATCTACTCATCTTTGACCCTAGAGTTCACCGCCCATACTGGTACCGTCATTTCATGTATCTTCCTTTGCTTTTGACATTGAGGACAATGTCATATTCAAGCTTAGGGGGAGGAATGGAACAACACTTCTATCTTTATCTTGCATCTTTACTTTTTATCATATCTCTACATGTTTTTCTTTTGTTTTTTGAATTTTTTTTCTTCTTAGGGTCCACTTCTATCTACTGTAATTGTGGACAAAATATAAAATTTTGGTTAGTATTAGCCGTTTGTTGATGATGTGGTATGAATTTTGAAAATTCAAAATAAAAATTTGAATGTGCTTTTATGCTTTGCTCTTTAAGCTAAATTTGCTATGTTTAAGAGTACATAACAGGAGGAATTGTTTGGATTAGTCAACTTGAAGACATATTGATTGAATGAAAAACCTAACTTAACCCTATGGCTTGTGTTATGACGATGATGTTTGAGTCCAAACCAACCAAACAGTAACGTGATCTTTAATGTGAATTCTAGAAATAAACTATAAGGTTACCCTATTACACAAGTTGATAGAAGAGAGACATATCATGGTTGGGAAAGACATTGTCTCTTAGTCATGTGATCTCATCCACCTTCCATTCATCTTCATTCACCACCATAGGATGATCAAGTTTAATCCAAGTTATTTTCCTCTTGTATGCAAAACATGGCATGATAGGAAGCATATAGTTAGTTCATTTTATTAAGCATTAGAAAAAGAAAAAAAATCATATAATCTCTTTTGAGCATTTGTAGTTTGCATAACAAAATTTCATATAGTTGCATTTGCATTGCATATTTCATGAGATGTTACATATTTATTACCTTCTACGGTCTTCTCTCATGAAAGAGTGTAAAAAAAAGTTGTATCTCCTTACACCTTCTCCAAATAATTAAAAAAAACAAAGCATGAACTGTTCATCTTGCTAAAAATAGGGTAACAAAAAAAAGAGTTATTGAAAAAGAAAAATAAATAGGAGAAAAATGATTTTAAGTTCAATGTCATATTCTCTCTAGGCAACAAAGGAGGGGATTGTGATTCTTTTTATAAATATCTTTCCACTTATACTCATCATTAGGATGAGATATCCATTACATGCATCATTCCACCGAAATAAAAAATAGTCATTAGAAGTCATACATTCACATTTTATCCATCATACAGGTGCATCATATTTTTGCTTTTTGCATAAATAATTTGGATGATTCTTGTGAATCCTATTTTCATAGCCACCCATCTTTTGCACCCATTACTCTGCATGGTAGGCCACCATAATAATTAATCCCCTCATCCATGTTTAGTTGGGGATCTGCTTCCAAGTAGTTTATTTAGGTAGATCAGAGAAATGTAGATAGGGAGATCACATGGTGTATCAAGCATGTGTCCTACTGGCCATGATATTAACTGCTTCATTTTGATAGTATTTTTCATTAATCTTATTGTGGACATCTATTATGAACATTATTGATTGCTTTAGAGTAGTTACTTATTCAATGGTTTGCAAGGATCGGTTTGGGACCGACTGGTGGAGGGCGGTTAGAAAAAGTAATTCATAGGTACTTGTCTTCTTGCTGACATTAAATCCAAGAGTAGTGTTGATCGAGGACGAGCAATATTCAAGCTTTGGGGTGTGATGTACGCACAAATTGTCATTATTTTGATATCTAATTTGGTTATTTTCTTTGTCATTTGTGCTTAATTGGATATCTTTTTAATACATATTTGACCAAATTAGTAAAAATCACTTGTGCACCATTTCTTATATTTTTACATGTAGTCGGTGGTATCGACTTTGGCATCAGAGTCGACATATAATTTCGTTCCAGATTGAGAAGGAAACAGTAAAAAGTCAGTGGCACTGACTTACAAGTCGGTGGTACTGACATAGAGACATACGGCCCAGATTGAACGCACTTCATTAATGAATTTAACATTGTACAAAATGTTACACACACAGGTATATATATATATATATATATATATATATATATATATATATATATATATATATATATATATATATAACTTATGACCTAAAGTGTGGACGCCGGCCAAAAACCACACCATTAGATAGAGAATCTCGTTCTCTATCGGGAGGGTGTGAAAACCTAGATGAAAGGAAGAAGAAAAATGGACGAACCCTATCCGGCAGACCTTAGAGACGTTTTAACAGTGGAGACGACGGCACAACGGCTTCATCTTCTCCAGATCCCTTCCTCTACTCTTTCTCCTATTTACTGTATCTTGAAATCCATGTTTTACATATTCTCGAGTTATTGTGATACCATATCGTCTATTTTTTACTAAAAACCTTAATTCCTTAGGACCCTGGAGTAGCATGGGTATGCATTGTGTCTGATTCTTATGAGTTAATATATATTTTTCTCTTAATTTTTTAATATGAATCTATGGAAATTGCATGTCCTTATTGGGATTGATCATCACAACTAGCTTATCAGATCCTTATATACTGCTGAAAAGGGGATTAAGGGTTAGAAACATATAGGTTCACCCATTTATTGGCATCCCTTGGGAAAGGTGGGGCATAAATTGGAGGAGATTAACCCAGATTTAAACCAAAAGTACCTAACTAATGGATCAATTATTATGAGAATGGAATTGGCTTTTGATTTGGTAGGGGAATTACACTGTGGAAGCAGGTAGTTTCTAGCTACAGGCTCTTTATTCAAGATTAGGAGGGAGTTATATTAATAATTAGGGATTAGATTTAGTGTTGCCCATGGTGAAACCAAAAGTCCTAAGGAATTAATCCCTTCTTGATCACAACAATGTTAGTTAGATTTACTTTTTGTTCTTAATTAATTAAACAACCAATCAACTCTTATTTTCGGCTTAGCTGATCAATCCTAATTAGTAATAGTCTTGAACCTCACAACTCCCCGTGTTTGATAACTTGGGACTCATAATCCCATATTACTTTGACACGTACACTTGTGTATTACACGCACATTATACGCATGTCAATGGCAAACATGCAACACCATAAAGTGATAGGTGCATTGCATAGTTTGAACAACATCCATCTCAAGGCATAAATCCCAAAAGGGAATGTGAAGGTTGCCTTTTCTTGATCACTGGGTTGAATGGGAATTTAGTAGAATCTAGAGTATCCATCCATGTAATAGAAGAATTCCTGGTGTGTACTTCTGTCCAGTACTTGATCAATAAAAGGGAGTAGGAAGTGGTCCTTCCAAGTGGCATTGTTGATCTTGTGATAGTCAATGCATTTGTACCACACGATCAACGTGTAGGTCGGGATAATTTCATTCTTCTTGTTAAAAACTATTGTAGTGCCTCCTTTCTTTAGCACTACTTGCATTGGACTTAGTTGTAACGAATCAGATATGGGATAGATGATCCTAGAAATTAGTAGCTTTATCACCTCTTTGAGAATGAGCACCTTCAGAATTGGGTCCAGCTTGTGTTGATCTTGAAGGAGGGCTTGTAGTTGTCTATGATGTTGAATTTATGCATGTGGTGTTGGTATGCATGCCCAAAGAGCCAATCACATGATGATTTTATTGGGATTTTATATACTTGATTTGATCAATAATAACGAAATATTTTCCTTGTTATGTTTTTTGAAATTCGAAATGATGATATAACATAATAGATGTCTAAAGAATGATATTACTCAATGACATATGGTTTGGATTTAGGACCTGAACATTAGATGATATATATGATTGGAGTATATATATTCTTATCATGTCCCTAGTTGGATAGTATTGTGGAAGCTATATATACAATAATAATACTTATGACTTGAATGTGTGTTGATTAATGACTAAATTGCACTAGTAATGATATTGGATATCTAGTCAAACACATAGTACTTGTTTGAGAACAAGTCACCAAAAAGAAGCACCTCGAGTATGATACATGGAAACCATTAAATGGTAGTCATAATCAAGCCTCAATGTAATAGTAGTTCTTTTGGTTCTTAGACCTAAAATCACTACAATAATCACACAACGTTTGATGGAATTTAACACCATTCAACATGACCTTGAATAAGGATTGTTATATAAATGGTGCTTTGGTACATTGTAACACATGGGGGTTTTTGTGAGTGATGCTGATGGAAGGGTTCCCTCCTATGGTAGTGGTATACTGGACACTTGGTAAGTGAGACTATGAAGCACATGGCCATGCTCATGTGAGTTAGTATGTGATATGGAGCTCACATCCATCTCAAAAGTCTACTCTTGTTCAAGAAACAAATATTGGATATTAAGAGGATGATGTTTCCATGACTCAAATTCAATCCAGAAATATATGATAAAGGGACTATACGATCACTACAACTTTGTCAAAATTTTATGTTGAAGTTCTTGTTATTACCTCAATTTTGCTTGTATGAGTTGAAATGCAATTTTTCAAATAAAAGGAATTTGAATGGAATATTGTATGCTTTATTATTAAACAATGTATTCTTTTGCAAAATTTCCCTTGGATGCATGATTTTATGGTTTATATCATTTTAATACATCCAATAATGACAAAAGGGAAAAGAGATAAAAGAAATCCCATAATAACTAAAAGGAAAAGGAATAAAGGATAATTGTGTGCATATGTGAGAATTATGTAGAATTCTCTAGAAAGTTGTATGGAATGACCATTATTCATTAGTTTTTGGTTCCATTTGGTTTCTAATGAGAAAAGAAAAAAATAAAGATAACAAAAGAAAAAGAAAGAGAAAATATGAATGTTAATTGCATAATACTTGCCTTTTCAGTGGATGACTTGCCTATGAAGTAAAGTCTCTTTTATTTTCGATTTTCGGCTCCAAAATTTGCATAGAAGTAGTTTAAGTCATTATAGATTTCCCTGTAGAGTTTGGGAGATAAAGGAATTTTAGTGTGGTGTGAGTTATTGATTAAAGGCTTTGTGAAAAGAGAAAATTTTGACTAATTAGGTTTTTCCAATGGTTCCTGTAAGGAGTGGGACCCAGAGGGGATCCACTCCCTACTAAAAATTTGAAAAATAGAATCTCCAGTCTAAACACACCCAAAAGGTATCTTGGAGTGGGTGTAAAATTTTCAAATCTTAATTAATGGTAATCAAAACATCCAAAGTGTAGTAGTGGAATAAAAATGAATACCATATTCAATTCTTCACAAAAGATTACAAAAGTACATCATAATCTCCTACATAGGATTTTGACGCAAATTTACCGTGCGCAGAAATGCAAGTGAATGCGTCAAAGTAATATAGGCCTTTGTGAGGCCCGAGTCGAACTCAGGGATATGTGAAATTGTCGGAGACTCCTACTAACTACTCGTGATCAGCTAAGCCGATTAAAAAGTTGAGAGTTGTTAAAATTAAAATAAAATAAAAATGAAACAAAACAAAGCAATCGATTAAATGTTTGGTTTAATCAATTCAAAAGGAGATCTTTAGGATTGCGGTTTCACCGTGGGTTTTCATTGTATTAAATTCTATATAGTCACCCAATTTTATCTCTCTATCCGGGTAGTGGCCTAAAATCAGAATTGCCCACTGTCGTGGTACAATTCACTACCTATGTCTAGGTCGGTTCCACGATCGTAGTAACCTATACCCTAAACTAGGTGCATTAAAAACGACCTCTCGGTATCCACCATTAATCTTACACCACCTTGTTCAAGGGATTTGTCAATTAATGTAAATTCCGTATCTTTTCAACCATTAATTCTTCTTTCAAAGCAATTAAGGGTATTATATTATTATTATGGAGATCAAGCATAACAATATATTGGAGAAAACGAAATTATACCACGGATTTAAAAGATAAGATATGAATTACTACGATAAAATTGTCATACAATGAATTCTCGGGCTACTCCCGGTCCTAAAGACAAAGGGGATTAGCCCCGCATGTTCATCTCAAAGCAAAACGTGGAGTAGAAAAAGGAAAACATGGAGAAAAATGTGATTGAGTGGTGAAACCCCTGAACGGAGAAGATCCAAGTGATCCTTGGCGTAGAATACGCGTTCTCCTGCCTTTCGGTGTTGGAAATCATCTTCTTCAGCGTCCGGATCGGCTGGGCGTGCTCTGGGGCTCCGTTCTTCTCTCCACCTCTTCTCGGGATGTGTGCAGTGGCTAATGACGTGATCATTCCCTCTTGGGCATCGTCATTAGGTATATTTCCCGAATTAGGTCACCAATTAATCACAGCCATCCGATTAAGATCAATCTGAAACAAACTCATATCCGATGGCGTTGGTACCATCGACGTGAGTCGATAGTATCGACCCTGCACTATATTGGCTGGTCTTCTTTTCTTTTCATTATCGCGACTGATGCTAGCTCGATACCATCGACGAGGGTCGATGGTATCGACTCTCTTAGGCATCGCTTTTGTCCTTTTACTGTCGTTGTAGCTCCACTAGTTGATGTTATCGACATATGGGTCGATAGTATCGACTCACTTTTCGCCAGCAACCTGATGGTATCTCGATACCATCGACATCCTTGTCGATAGTATCGACTTTCTTATGGTCCTTGAGGCTGGAAACTTGTGGTCTGGTCGATGGTATCGACCACCGTCGATGGTATCGACGGTAGCAGATACTTGTTTTTCCTGAAATTAACACACGAAACCACATAAGTTCACACAAAACATATTATTTTGATAATTAATACTCAAAATGCTTGAAATAGGGGAAATTTGACATAAAGAAGTAGCTTAGACTAAAGTGAATGAATTATACAACATTAACCATAAAAAATGACTAATAAATGCATAAAGCCCATATAAAACAAGTCTATAAATGCGACTCAAAATCATCGCATCAAACTCCCCTAAGATTGAACCTTGCTCGCCCTCGAGCAATTAAACCTTAGAATAGAATTGCCAGAGTCAACTAAAGAACAAAGCATCACAACAAACATCCCATATGACTCCCATCGGACATTCACATACCGACCCTCGCTATCCACAGAATGATAGTTACCCTAAAGGTGACAGTAATCATCCATAAAAGATATCAACCTTAAAACTGATGAACACTATCACATAAGGCAGTTAACATAATAAAATTCGCCGGTCCAGACTTAATGCATCTTGTGATCTCCTATACTACATTGCTCACCCTAACTACCATCTACATGGAAGCAGTTCTCCTGATATTCGTGAGTGAGGAGAAGTTCACGGTGGCCTACCAATTCGAGCAATGAGTGGATGGAATGGGTGGCTCATGGAAGAAGTAGAAGTATTATACGGTTTCAACATGCATAAAACAAAAATGCCCTAAATGAAGCAAATGCACATGAAAAATGCCCTAATGCATAAGATTGGGTGGAATGATGCATGCACTAACATTCCATCTCAAAACGAGATGGATATCTAATTAAGCTATGTCATGTACTTACTCATCTTAAAATGCAGGTGAGATTATGTTCCTTTCTCCTTATTCTAGTTGCTTCTAAATGACTTTTTTTTTAGATTTTTTCCAGATTTTTTTCTTTTTTTTTCTATGCCCTTATATCCATAATTGACAATGAATGCTTTATTGGGCTTATTTTTTCTGCATAACTCGATATTTGCACTCTTTAAAAGGTATGGAACAATTTAATTCACCATTAAAGAACAAATGAGGTACATGATATACTCTATGCATAAACGTTATGAATGCAACTACATGACATGCACCTAAGGGTAATGTGCATGTATACCTACTCTATATTTTTTTATTTTTCATGCAAAACATATGAAGGTGGTTGCAATGCAAGTCCTATCCACATGACATGCAATCAAAAAGGTTAAAACTGTACTTTACTTCCAAGTCTTGGTGGATTGTGAAAAGCAATCAGGTGGACAGATCACAAGACTAATTGACTCAACCTTTAAAAAGTATTATGTGTCCCTCCTTACTGACCTGTGTAGTAGTTAAGAGGTTTCTCTCTCTTACTTCAAATTAAAGTCTCATTATCATTTGGTCAGTTTAGGCTCAAACAACCAATTCCGTCCACTTTCATGAATCATTAGGAATATACAGTTGTGATTTTCTGTTTTAAAGTTGACAAAACCAATCATTTTCTAAGTTAAGTGATCAAAGTTGAACAACACTCAAGCTTGCGAACACTCAAAATTTTTTAGTTTTCCCCTTAATTCCATGTACATGCAACTGAGATGACTCAAGATTAACGACATCCACGATTACACTAGATAGAATGTGGATCCTACAGACAAACTAAAATTGCAGGAAACAAATGACAAGAAAAAAAAGCAAGAAAACTAAAAACATAGAAAATAAAAGATAGAGTTGTTCCAACACCCCCCCTAAGCTTGAATTCGACTATGGCCTCATAGTCAAAAACAATCTTAGAGATTGGAACAGAGATACCGCTTTACTCTTCAGGTGGAGGCTGGTACTGTGGAGCCATAGGGTCCCAAGAAGGATACTCCCCCTGGAAACTTGGATCAAACTGGGCCCTAGGTGGAGGTTGCGGATAGCCTCCAAAGTAATTTTGGCTCCAATAGTGATCGTAAAAGGGCTGCTGTTGCATCTCCATCCATTGCAACCGATCATGAATTTGTTTTTGGTTGTCGAGGAGAAGACGCTCATTCTCGAACATTGCCCTTTGATTGTCCAGTAACCGGTTTGTAGTATCTTGAATACTGGTGTACATTGTCGTGTGATGTTGCTGCGTCTGTTGTATATCTTGTAGCATAGCATACATGCCCTGCATCGAGTAGGCATCCTCGCTTGGCTGCGAGGGCGGTGGTGGTGGTGGTCGAGGCTGCGATGATGAAGATGCACCCGGATGCATGCGAGGATGCTTCCGTGGTGCCACTCGAGCCTGAAGAGGTGTGAAGGCCTCCTCTTCCTCTTCAGCCTCATCGTCATTGCCGTCGTCGTCGTTGCCACCGTCTTCATCAGAGTCAGCGATGGATATGATAGGCCATCAGAAGTGTTGCACCCCTTCGATGTTAAAGACCGGATCGGGAAGCGAGCATTCCTGGTAAGCATGGTTGACGTGGCAGTGCGCATATGCCAAACCATCTCAAAGAAGGATGAGGTTGGAGCGGTGCAGATGTTGTAAGTTCACCTTACTCCTGGTGGAGAGAGGAGTAAGTTGCTGGAAATTCAACCCAAGGTAAAAGGCCAGCTTGGTGATAAGCCCGCCAAAGTGAATTGGCGCTTTCCATGTACTCCTCTTCACCGCCAAAACCCGCTGCAAAAAGAAAGTGCCCCAGTTGCATTCTTGGCGCTTCAGGAGTTTATACAAGAAAAATAGGTCCATCTCCTGAAACTTGCTGAGGGCCAGATCACCCCGAGCAAACAACGTAGAACTCAGCATTTGGTGAAGTATCTGGACGAAGGGGTGCTCGAAATCAGCTACCGCAGCATTATGGTAGCTCACTGACTTTCCTGGCGGCACCGTCACCAGCTCGGCGAAGATTGCATCGTAGTCGGTGCGGTTGTCCGGTCGTCGATAACCATGTTGCGAGTGATTCCAGTTGAAGATCTTGTTGAACCGCCGGAGTGTAAGGGTGTAGTCGTTGTTGTACATCCAGAACGACACCCAACCCTTGATCCACTCGCGGTCAGTGGCTATGACGTCGTTGGGTACGACGCAGACGTCCAGTGATGCCATGAACTCAGCCACCAACTCCTTGTAAGTAGGCCACTCGCCGAAGAATAGTTGGCCATCTGCATGAAACTCCAGCTCGTCAGGCCGTCTTCCCGTGTGTCAGGCCTGTCCCTTCAGAACATAGTCGAGGTTAACTTCGAACCCCAAGTTGCGGATGGTTTCTCGTTCAACATAATGGGTCGGCTCGATCTTCCTTTTTCAGATCTCCTCATAGATCTTCTGGACTTCCGCGGATGGATGGATCAACCGCGGGCGTGCGATTGACGCGGTCAGAGGTGGCACGAATTCTAGGATCTCCATCAGGTTGGCATGTGACGACGATGCACCAGCAACATGCACCATGATCACAACAGAAATAGGAATAGAAAGGGAGCTCGGTGAATATAGGAGAAGTGAATCTCCACTCGATGAAGAACTTGATCGGTGTTTCTTGTCGTCGGGCTTGCATAGCTCTGGAACACGCTCGGCACAAGTCAAGGAGAATTGCACTGGAGTTGTGATGTCATCTGACGCAAATACTCCTCATATATAGCCATGGCCGGCACTACTGTATGCCCATCGATACCATCAACGCGAGTCGATGGTATTGACAAGGGTAGCACGATCCGTACCTCCGTGAGTATCAATGGTTGTCGATGGCTGGATTTGTGGGGCCTGGATTGCTGACGCGTCGATACCATCGATGCAATTCGATGGTATCGACCCATCCCCCAGATCGAATTCCTTGTTGATGCGATCTTCGTTGATCTTTCCTCATGGATCGTTGACGTGGTGCGTCGATACTATCGACACAAGTCGATGGTATCGACTCTCTGATTAGGGCAAACCCTCGCGAGGCCCGGCCGCCTTCTTTGCATGAATGTGTCGATACCATCGACATGCCCGTCGATGGTATCGACTTTCCTGAGCTGATTCGTTCTGAAAATCTCCAGAGATCTTGATAGTATCGACACCCATGTCGATACCATCGACCTCTGATTGCGATCTACCTGTTGGTATGTCGATGGTATCGACGCAGTGTGATTCCTGTAGTCGCTAACCTGTACCATGGTCGATACCATCGACACAAGGGTCGATGGTATCGACTCTGCCTCAGCCCTGCACATGTAGCAAACAATCATGGTATCTTTTTTACACTACAAACTAAGTTAAAACAGATCAAACTACGAATGTAAAGGAACTAAACTAAAGTACCAATGGTTGGGTTGCCTCCCAACAAGCACCCTTATTTAACATCTTAGGCTAGATGACTTGAAGCTCCTCATCAACTTGGTATGTCGGAGATTGTGCCCAAGGGATCGTGCGGCAGTTTGAATTCAACTCGATCTTGGCCAATCCCCAACGTCAGCGTACCTCTCCCAATTGCAGTGACTACATCGGTCGTTGCTTGAAACGGCCTACCTAATAGCATCTCGCAACTTTGAAGCTGTGGCATATCCATGATGACGAAATCTATCGGAAAGATGAACTTGTCCACCTTGACGAGTACATCTTCGCAAACTCTGTACGGCTTTACAATGGACCCATCCGCCAACTCAATAGTTGCTACTGATTTCTTCATTTCCTTCAACCCAAGCTTTTGAAATGTGGATAGTGGCATAAGATTAATGCTCGTGCCTGAATCACACTGAGCTCGTGGATATTGTCGATCGCCTAGCGAACATGGAATATAAAATCTTCTTGGGTCTTTCTTCTTCTGTGGCAAACTCCCATGGATGATTGAGCTCACCATTTCATTCATCCGGAAAACATCTGTGTCTTTAATCCGCCTCTTCTTATTGATTATTTCTTTGATAAACCTCCCGTAGGAGGGAATATTCTCTATCATCTCTACTAACGAAATATTTACATGGAGTTTTCTGAACATCTCCAAGAATTTCCTATAGTGGCTATGCTCTTTCTTCGGACTAGGGCTGTCCGAACTAAACACAACTGCCTCATTCAAACGCTTATGAGGTGGCACATATGAGTTTTTTGGGGCAAGCTCCCCTAAGCTTGCTTCAATGACCCCCTCTGGCATAAACTTTGTCGGAACATCATCAACATGTATAACTTGTGGTGGCTCCTCTCTCACAGTGGATGTATCCGCACCTTGACGAATGGCCTCCACATGCTCTTCTTGACTAGGTGGGGGTGCGACCATCATGGGCTCTTAGCAGGATTTCCTAAAAGGAGTGTATCCGCCTGGTAGTCCATAATGACTGCGAGGATACGGTATTGCCGGTATAGCCTCTGTATCAAACATCATTTTGCCTTGGTCCTTGATCTCTGTCACCAGGGGTTCTTCCTCATTAATCACAGACATGTATTTAACTTGATGATGTGCTTGAACCACATCTGCATTCCCAACCTGTCTCTGCTGATTGGCATGCTTGATGGCCGCCACTTCATTTGAAATCTGGGTCACGGTGGTTTCTAACGCCCGCATTTGTGCTCCATGACTTTGCAGTGTTTGCCCAAATTTGGTCAAGCTGTCACCCTGGGACTACAGTTGTTTACTGAACATACTCATCATCTCTTGATTCTGCTGCACCATTTGACTCAGCAACTCGGTGTTTTTATCTTCAGCTCTAGGTTGTGGCTTCACATCAGGATCTTGTAGGAAATTATTAGGATCCTTCCATGAGAACTTCTTGTCCCTCCTCCAAGCATAATCATTGTTTCTATAGCCCTGTTGTTGCATGAATTTGACTTGGGCTTCCTCATCAGACAATGCATCTTCCTTGGCAAGCAATTTCTTGGCTAGCAGATCTAGTTTGTCATTCAGCTCCTTGATAGCCTTGGACTCACCTACAGCTTTAACTTGTTCTGGTGCATCCCTATCGCCCCAAGATTGCTTTTTCACCATATTCTTTAGAATCTTCCAGCACCTGGTATCTGTGTTGTTCAAGAAAAATCCTGAACCAGCCGAATCGAGGTTGCTTCTATCATGCTCGGAGAGAGCAAAATAGAAAATCTTGACTTGCTTCTCCTTATCCAGACCATGGTGTGGGCACCTCCTTAACATAATCTGAAAATGTTCCCATGTCTCTGAGTAGGTCTCACCTTCCTTTTGAGTGAAATTGTGAATCTTTCTAATCAAATCGTTGGTCTTCTCGGGCGGGAAGAACCGTTCAAAGAAAATCTCGATCATATGGTTCCATGATTCCACATATTCATCGTCCAAGTTGTGTAGCCATTCTCGTGCATTTCCCGCTAGAGAACTCGGGAAAAGCTTCAAGTAGAGCACATCTTGTGGAAATCTGTCGATCTTTATCATATCACAATTCTCCACAAATTGACTTATATGCGCAACGGGATCTTCATTCTTGAGCCCATGAAAAGCATTCGACTTCACCAAGTTGATTAAAGTCAGATCAATCTTGTATGTCGGAATATTCACCGCTTGCTTCTTGATCGGCCCCTTGGAAGCAGATGAGGAAGAAGCCTTGATCTTCTCCCATATTGTCTGTGGCTTGTCCATCTCTTCTTATTCAGGTTCAGAAACTATATCCTCCAACTGATCTTGATTATACTCGTCCTCGTCTTCTGATCTCGGAAGCGGAACCTCTGGTGCATGCCTCGTGTAGTTTGTACTATGCGTCTGCACCATGCACAGTACCTGCAAATAGAAAAATTAATTTTAGTACAGTGCTTGATGAATGCAAATATTTAGAAGATAGATTATGAATTTTTGAAATTTTAAAAAAATGTGGCCTAGAGTGGCCTCTTGTAGCACTCGTAGTGTGGACAATTCGCCGTATCCCCGGCAACGGAGCCAAAAAGTTGACGCAAATTTACCGTGTGCAGAAACGCAAGTGAACGTGTCGAAGTAATATAGGCCTTTGTGAGGCCCGAGTCGAACTCAGGGATACGTGAAATTGTCGGAGACTCCTAACTACTCGCGATCAGCTAAGTCGATGAAAAAGTTGAGAGTTTTTGTTAAAATTAAAAGAAAATAAAAATGAAACAAAACAAAGTAATCGATTAAATGTTTGGTTTAATCAATTCAAAAGGAGATCTTTAGGATTGTGGTTTCACCGCGGGTTTTCATTGTATTAAATTCTATATAGTCACCCAATTTTATCTCTCTATCCGGGTAGTGGCCTGAAATCAAAATTGCCCACTGTCGTGGTATAATTCAATACCTATGTCTAGGTATGTTCCACCATCATAGTAACATATACCCTAAACTAGGTGCATTAAAAATGACCTATCGGTATCCACCATTAATCTTACACCACCTTGTTCAAGGGATTTGTCAATTAATGTAAATTTTCTCTCTTTTCAACCATTAATTCTTCTTTTAAAGCAATTAAGGGTATTAGATTATTATTATGGTGATCAAGCATAACAATATATTGGAGAAAATGAAATTATACCACGGATTTAAGAGATAAGATATGAATTACTATGATAAAATTGTCATACAATGAATTCCCAGGCTACTCCCGGTCCTAAAGACAAAGGGGATTAGCCCCGCATGTTCATCTCAGAGAAAAATGTGGAGTAGAAAAAGGAAAACATGGAGAAAAACGTGATTGAGTGGTGAAACCACTGAACGGAGAAGATCCAAGCGATCCTTGGCATAGAATACGCGTTCTCCTGCCTTTCGGTGGTGGAAATCGTCTTCTTCAACGTCCGGATCGGCTGGGGCGTGCTCTGGGGCTCCATTCATCTCTCCACCTTTTCTCAGGATGTGTGCAGTGGCTAATGACGTGAACATTCCCTCTTGGGCGCCGTCATTAGGTATATTTCCCGAATTAGGTCGCCAATTAATCACATCCATATGATTAAGATCAATCTGAAACAAACTCATATCTGACGGCGTCGATACCATCGACGCGAGTCGATAGTATCGACCCTGCACTGTATTGGCTGGTCTTCTTTTCTTTGCTTTATCGTGACTGATGCTAGCTCGATACCATCGACGAGGGTCGATGGTATCGACTCTCTTAGGCGTCGCTTTTGTCCTTTTACCGTCGTTGTAGCTCCACTAGTCGATGGTATCGACATATGGGTCGATATTATCAACTCACTTTTCGCCAGCAACCTAATGGTATCTCGATACCATCGACATCCTTGTCGATAGTATCGACTTTCTTCTGGTCCTTGAGGCTGGAAACCTGTGGTCCAGTCGATGGTAACGACCACTGTCGATGGTATCGACGGTAGCAGATACTTGTTTTCTTGAAATTAACACACGAAACCACATAAGTTCACACAAAACGTATTCTTTTGATAATTAATACTCAAAATGCTTGAAATAGGGGAAATTTGACATAAAGAAGTAGCTTAGACCAAAGTGAATGAATTATACAACATTAACCATAAAAAATGACTAATAAATGCATAAAGCCCATATCAAACAAGTCTATAAATGCGACTCAAAATCATCGCATCAGATTTGCATGTAAGATACAACATATGGATCTAAGTAGAAGGAAATCTAAACCATAACAAATTTTTCTCTAAGATTTAAACCCCTTAAGCTAAGTCCATAACTTCATGTCATGTCTTCCTTGTCCTTCACCTAGGGTTGAGAGCATACCCCAACAAGAAGAGAAAAATAGATGACATCTGCAAAGGTTGGTATGTACATACTAAAAAATAGAAATTGAGCAATATACGGAATAAAGGACGTCAAAATAAAAGGTTTAAGTAAAGGACTACCCAATCGGGCATAAAAATGAATCAAAATAAAAGACATACTTGCCATAAAATAAACAAATGGCATTGTTCCATACTAGCACATATAAAGAATTAGGACACACACCTCATAATCACCAGCATGCATGCATGTGAGATAAGCATAACACTAGAGCAATATAAAGACAAAGCCGGCCAAGCCATACAAACTTGAAATCTGATAGAGGATGACGTGTTGCCAAACTCCCAATATATATAAAAATGTGGGCCAAGCCTTACAAATTTGAAACCCAGGTATGGGGCACCACCACCTCCATCCCAATAATAATAGGGAAAACTTCCCAAAACCAATGCAATTGCACTACTCTAGTGCTACTGAATCACATAGCATGTTTAATGTAGAGGCAAGTAGAAAGTATAGTCATATTATACAAAGGTAGTCACCACAAAAGTGACCAACATAAACATCCACCTCACAAGTGGGAAAAATACATCACATGTCATCATATAGAGTTCCATCATGAAAAAAACATAAGAAAGAGACCAAGAGAATGTCTCAATATGATCACAAGGTCAGTAACAATATAAGGTACTTCACATGAAGCATATTTTCTAAAAGAACAAGATATGGTGTAGCCTAGTATCCATAGGACCAAGAGAAATATGAAAATATGTGAATTGCTCAATAAGAATAATAGGAGATGCAAGCATACCCCACTTCATAGTCTAAACAAGTCCTAACTCAGTTGAATCTAAGATTAGGTTTACAAAGTACCTACTATGCATGTATATGAAATTAGGGTTAGGTTTATATTAATTATTCAAATCCTAAAAACCACCTTTTTATCATTAGTTAATTAGGTTATCAAAACCATGCCTATATAGATTATATTTTTCTCAGTTCAAAACATATTTTATTTTATTTTACAGAGCTATAAATAATTTGATATGAATTTTTACAAGTTATAATATATTAGGAATATTCATTAAAATTCATATATCAATTAGTTTGGAATTTGGCTATAAAACTAATACTAGTTGATAGCGAATATTGTTATGAATCCAACGACTATTATTTGTAATTTTGAATAAATCGATTAAAAGATATGATTTTTTGAATATCATCCAATCAGAACACCAGAAAAATACACGTAAGCAAAGAAAAATCATGAGAAATAGATAAGAGGGCGTCCTGACCTGCTAAATTGGCCCAATCACGGCCGATCAAGACCTAGGTCAAAGACACGACTTTGATTCACACAAGACGGGGTCATATGGGCAAAAGGATGGTTATGCCCTTAGATGAAATATGCAACAAAATAGAATGAAGAGAGGGTATACATGTAAAACCAACCCAAGGAATCTTCTTCCTCATCATGCATAAGCCATGTCTACTGCTTGAGAAGTAGTTGTCCAAGAATTTTTGCAAATCTACGTTTGGTGATGGTTTAAGAAAATAGAACAGAGAAAGAAAGGGGAAGGTGTCGCGGACCTGGTGTGTGGTGTAGAGCAATTGGACTAAGATGATGAGAAGAAGAGGAACAACCCACCACAAGGATGAATCCAAACCAAGGCTCCCAATGATCATGCACGTGATCGACGGTCAATTCAAGTGAAGAAGAGAGTCGGGTAGGAGGATACAAGGGTTTTGGGGGTGATATTTATAGGTAGGGTTGTAGTTTAGGGTTTAATGGCTTGGGAGCTTCGAGAAGCCTGAGATCCAATTTAGGCATTTCCTCAATTCATGAAAAAAAGTCACAAACTAAGGCTCAGTTTGTGAGGAATCTAAAAAGGAAACCAAAGGCAAAGAAATCGTGCAATTTGGTTGAGAAACGAGGGAGAATCTTGATTTTACTGAATCAAAAACAACCAACTTGCTTTTCTTTTTTGTCATGGGTTGAAGATGACCGTGAGCCATTGGATAACAGATCCAACGGTCCCACTCACGTGTTACCATTATATACATGTGACATTTAAATGTAAATCACATTCTGATTCGAATAAAGTGGTCATGTAATTATGTATTTATTTCTCTCTTTTCCAAAAAGGGTGTTAAAACTCCAAAATCAATGAAATTTGGCAACTAGCCGAATCAAGACATGTAGAATCCAAATATGGCATTAGTTTTTAGATTTGAGTCTCTGGGATATTTTATTTAATTATTTCACATTGAACCATATTTTCTCTTTCTTCATGCATTAATGGCTCTAGGATTCTCCAAATTTGGTGAAACTTCTTCCACAAGTAATCTTTAGTGTGTTGAATATGAATTTGCCTTTTTTCATGTTCTAAAGTTATTTATCATATTATTCATCTTATAAGGCTTTTACATATTTTCTCTCTCCAAACTTAAGCTAATTCTTCAAGGTTTTCCACATTAGATGAAAATTGACATATAGGGTATTTTTAGGATGTAGAATATGAATTTGAATTTTTTTTTCACTTTTGGGACTTCCTTTTATGATATATGTTACTTTTATTATTTTTGGCTTTTTATTACATTAGTTATCAATTTATCAGTATGAGTACTATTATTCATTCAATTATATTCCATATTTTCATATTAGCACTAAAGGAATTATGTAAGATTAGTTTGCACGAGTTATTATGAAATCTCCATTATCTCATGTGACATATTTTATGTGTCAATTATTGGCCAAAGACTAATGTGAGAACATTAGGTTACATTAGGATGATTCAGACATGCATTAGCTCAATAGGTTTACACTAAACATCTTTCAGGTCTAAAACCTTAACCTTGTTTGGCCAAGTTATAAAGGTCAAAGATCTAGGATAGGGTCCAAGATCCGATATGTTATAGTTCCCAAAAATTAGACATATGTTGTGAAGGTTGATATTAACATATTCTCCAATTTTGGTTGTAAAAAGTGATTCCTAGAAGCCTAGAGAAATTAGAGAAGGAAGAGGGATGCAATTGTAATTAATGTGTAAGTTTCTAAAAAGGAATTGTTTTATGCCTCACACTTTAGCCTTGGATATTGGTCGGCGAGTGATGTGTCATACGCACCACGAACCTCGAATCAGGGATCGATGGTCCACCAATCATCACTTACCTCGTGAATTTTTGGGAAACAAGTGGTGTTCTCTTACAAAATCCATGATCCCTCGTTCTTTTCACACTCTTCACCATTTACCATGAAACTAGGTCCTACGAGTTTGGGAGAGAAAACTAAGGTTGCCCATCCCAAACTTACCGCAGGTTCGTAAAAGATTGGGATTTCCTCAAATCCATGTATCCCTGGTCTCACTGAGAAACACCAAGTTTGTTGTTTCCCTACCCTTGTACCTATATAAAGAGCCAAATGGTTCCCTATGAAAGAGGGTTCCCTGACTCAGTAATTTTTTCAGTAGTAGGTCCCGTAACTCTTTTGTCAACCCTAGCCTTCCCTCTCCTCAGCCCTTTTTTATAAGGACCCTAACTTGGGTTTTGGGCTAACCCTATTTGTTTTGGTTAAGTAAGTTGCTTATAATCTTAATCTAATCCTTTGAAGTGTTTTTTTGTCATGTTATATGCTTATGTTTCAAGTTTGGTCCCGGTTGAATGTTGTTTGAGCCATGTTTGTTTATTTTAGACCAAAGTGCAATTTACCCAAGATGAGGGGTTATCTTGCAAAATTTCATATGATGAGTGTGACCTTAGTGATTTATCATCATAAGAGATAGAATAATGCAATGGGGCACCTTCTAAAGAGTTCAAGTATCAAGTTGAGCATGTGTGGATGATACTTGTATTTTATGTGCTAGTTTTGGTGTAAATTGCAATATACCTAAAGTAAAGGGTTTACATGCAATTTACCATTACTTGAGTGTTCCCTCTCTTTTTCGACATCATCTAGAGGATAAAGGAAGAGGTGGGAACCTTGTTTGGATCATGGTTGTGTGGAAGCATCCTTAGTGATGTATAAGAGCCATGAGTGAGATGTGTTTTGTTCTTAGATGTGTCATCTCATGTTAGAGAGCCTCAGAGAGGCTACCTATTGGTTTGTGAGTGTGTGGGGTTGTGCCCTATCAGTTTGACAGTATTTTGGGTTTTTCCATATCGGTTTGTGAAGGGTGTAGGGTTTTGGCATATCCTAGATCTTATCACCATGTCTTGCATGTTGGTGCATGTGGTCCCTTTATCATGGACAAGTGTCACCTAAGCTCCTAAGGTGATGACACATCTTATTTGATCTCTCTTTCTTCCCTCAAGTATATGAACCCCCCTTCTTCTTCGCACAAGTAAAGCCTTTGTCCACTCTTGTTATTCTCCTCTTGCTGGACGAGCTTGGAAACTTAAGGAGATAGAGGAAGCCCCATGGAGCTTGGGAGGTCGAGTTCCTTGCTCATGGTGATTTCTTGTTCAACTTCAATTTTGGTGCGTAATGTTTCTTTGACGGCTATTGATGCATGGGTTTTGAGTCACTTTTATAGGCTTATTTTATATCTGTTTTATACATGTATTTGTCATTTTCTTGATTATATTTGCATAATTCACTATAGTTGTCCCTTAAACTCTTTTTGCATCAAATTATACTTCTTTTATCATATTTATATGATTTTATATAATCCCCGGACTTATACACATGTTTCGGCACTTTTTCAGGCACTTTTGCATTGTCCGGAGTCGATACTATCGACCCCCAGGTCGATAGTATCGACGTTTCATCAAAAAGAAACCCCAAAATGCGATCTTGGAAGGAATAACCTGTCCCATGGTCGATACCATCGACCTTGGGGTCGATACTATCGACAGCGTCGGGATCTGGTGATTTTCAGCACTAAAACGGAGTGTTTTAATCCGACGGTTGAGCTTTTTCGGAGCCGTAAAGTGGTCCTATGACCTAAGAAGAGCACGGACGGCCCGAGCGGGAGAGGACACTGTGTTGCACAACATCCAAGAAGGAGAGAGAGAGATAGGAGACGAGAGACGAAGGTCGTCAACTGAGCGATCCGGGCACCTCCGACGGGCGATTTTGCTGCCGGAAGACTGCAAAATGCACGTTTCTCGAGGAGGATCTCCAGGAACACCTTTGTATCAGGGGTTACACGAGTTTTCTCTATGTTTCCCATGTTTTTCTTCTCTACTCCTCTTTCTTTCATTGGGATGACCATGCGGGGCTAATCCCCTTTGCCTTTAGGACCGGGAGTAGCCCGGGAATTTATTGTATGACAGTTTTATAATAGTAATTCATATTTTATCTCTTAAATCCGTGGTATAGTTTCATTTTCTCCATATATTGTTATGCTTGATAACCATAATAATAACCTAATGCCCTTAATCACTTTGAAAGAAGAACTAACGGATGAAAAGAGACGAAATCTACATTAATCGATAAATCCCTTGACCAAGGTGGTGTAAAATTAATGGTGGATACTGAGAGATCGTTCGTAATGCACTTAGTTTAGGGGATAGGTTACTACGACGGTGGAACCGACCTAAACCTAAGTAGTGAATTGCACCACGACAGTGGGCACTTCTATTTTCAGGCCACTACACGGATAGAGAGAGAAGATTGAGGCATTATATGAAATCTAATACAATGAAAACCTGCGGTGAAACCGCAATCCTAAAGATACCTTTTTGAATTGATTAAATTAACTTTTAATCGATTGTTTGCTTTGTTTTATTTATATTTTCTTTTAATTTTATTCAACAACCCCAATTTGTTATTCGGCTTAGCTGATCGCAAATAGTTAGTAGGAGTCTCCGACAATTCCGAGTATCCCTGTGTTCGACTCAGGCCTCACAAGGCCTGTACTACTCGACGCGTATACTTGCATTTTTAGCGCGTAGTAAAATACACGTCAAGTTTTTGGCGCCGTTGTCGGGGATACGGAGAAATTGTTGGCACTTCGAGTGCTACGAGCGGCCACTCTAGGCCACATTTTTTTTTATAATTTTCATTCAACTTCAAATATTTTCTTTCTATTGTTCGTTCATTTTTATACTCGTCAAAGCACTGTACTGAACTAAATTTTCTCATTTCAGGTACGTTGCATGGTGCAGACACGTAGTACGGACTACGAAAATCGCACACCCGAGATTCCACTTCTGGGACCTGAGGACGGGGAGTATTACGAGCAAGAGAACCAAGAAGAGATAGATTCTGAATTTGAACAGGAAGAGATGGCCGACGCACAGACCATATGGGAGAAGATCAAGGCTTCTTCCGCATCAGCTTCCAAGGGGCCTATAAAGAAGCAGGCAATTAACATACCGACATATAAGATTGATCCAGCGCTGATAAATCTGGTGAAATTGAATGCTTTTCATGGGCTGAAGAATGAGGATCCCGTCGCGCACATCAGCCAGTTTGTTGCGAACTGTGACATGGTCAAAATTGATAGGTTTCCGCAGGAGGCACTGTATCTCAAGCTTTTCCCGAGTTCATTGGTGGGAGCCGCGCGAGAATGGTTACATAATTTGGATGATGAGTTTGTGGAGTCCTGGAACCATATGGTGGAGGTTTTCTTTGAGAGGTTCTTCCCTCCTGAGAAGACTAACGACATGATCCGGAAGATTCACAACTTTACCCAACAGGCTGGTGAGACATATTCTGAGACCTGGGAGAGATTTCAGGTCATGCTGAGGAGGTGCCCACATCATGGGCTGGATAAGGAGACACAGGTAAAGATCTTCTATTTTGCTCTCTCTGAGCACGATAGGAGCAACCTTGATTCAGCTGGGTCAGGATTCTTTCTGAATAATACGGACACCAGATGTTGGGGGATATTAAAGAACATGGCTAGGAAATAGTCATGGGGTGAAAGAGGTGATGTAGAGCATGTCAGAGTTGCAAGTGAATCCAAAGTAATTAAGGAGTTGAACGACAAGTTAGATCTGCTAGCCAAGAAGCTGCTAGCTAAGGAAGATTCATCTGAGGATGAGGAAGCCCAAGTAAAGTACATGCAACAACAGGGCTACAGAAACAATGACTATGTGTGGAGGAAGGACAAAAAGTTCTCCTGGAAGGATCCTAACAATTTTTTGCAGGATCCTGAGGCGAAGCCACAGCCTAGAGCTGAAGATAAGAACACTGAATTACTGAGTCAAATGGTGCAGCAGAATCAAGAGATTATGGCTATGTTTGGTAAACAATTGCAATCTCAAGGTGATATTCTAACCAAATTTGGGCAGACGCTACAAAGCCATGGAGCACAAATGCGGGCATTAGAAACCACCGTGGCTCAGATTTCAAGTGAAGTGGCGGCCATCAAGCACGCCAACCAGCAGAACCCGCCGAGAGTGCAAATGTGGCCCAAGCACACCATCAAGTGAAGTACATGTCTGTGGTAAGCAATGAGGAGGAATCTCAGGTGTCAGAAGCAGAAGATCAAAGCAAAATGAAGTTTGATATGGAAGCAACATCGGCGATACCGTATCCTCGTACTTATTATGGACTGCCGGGCGGAAACACTCTCTTCAGAAAATCCTGCCACGAGCACATGATAGTCGCGCCTACGCTTAGGCGAGAAGAGCAAAGTAAGACTGTCCGTCAAGGTGCTGATGCATCTATTGCAGGGGAGGAGTCACAGCACATGATTAAAGTTGATGATGTTCTGATAAAGCCCATGCCAGAGGGAGTAATTGAAGCAAGTTTAGGGGAGATGGCCCTGAAAAGATCATATGTGCCTCCTCACAAGCGTGTCAATGCGGCAGATGTGTCAAGTCGGGACAATCCGAAGCCGAAGAAGGAGCACCGGCACTATAGGAAATTCTTGGAAATATTCCGCAAGCTGCATATCAACATTCCACTGGTGGAAATGATTGAGAAGGTTCCCGCCTATGGGAGGTTCATTAAAGATATAATCAACAAAAAGAGCTGGATCAAAGATACTGATGTATGCAGGATGAATGAAATGGTGAGCTCAATCATTCTTGGGAGCTTACCAGAGAAGAAGAAAGACCCGGGGAGTTTTTATATCCCATGTTCAATAGGTGACCAATATTTTCCACAAGCACAGTGTGATTCGGGTGCCAGCATTAATCTTATGCCTCTGTCCACATTTCAAAAGCTTGGGTTGAAGGAGATAAAGAAATCGGCGGCAACGATTGAGTTGGCGGATGGGTCCATTGTAAGGCCATATGGAGTGTGCGAGGATGTACTCGTCAAGGTAGACAGGTTCATCTTCCCGGTAGATTTTGTTGTCATGGACATGCCACAGCTCCAAAGTTGCGAGATGCTATTGGGAAGGTCGTTCCAAGCTACGGCTGATGTCATCGTTGCCATTGGGAGAGGTACATTGACCTTGGGGATTGGATATGATCGAGTTCAATTCAAATTGCCACATGACTCATTGGAGACATCTCTTGACAACCCAGGTTAAAGGTATCTTTATGTCAAGCCTAGGACATTAAACAAGGGCGCTTGTTGGGAGGCAACCCAACTTTAGGTTCAATTTTATGTTTGGTTATGTTCTTTTATGTTTATGTACTTAGTTTTTGCTTAGGTTTTGATAATTTTTGTAAAAATGGTACCCTAACTCGTGTTTTGAAGTGTGCAGAATGTTAAGGTCGATACTATCGACACCCATGTCGATAGTATCAAGTTTGGAGAAGTAAACGCTAAAGAAAAGTCGATACCATCGACCCTAGGGTCGATAGTATCGAGATTCCTGAAGATTTATAGAAAAATAGGTGCCAGTAAAGTCGATGCCATCGACCCTAGGGTCGATAGTATCGACACGTTTGAGTTCCCAGGCTTTTAGATGCGTCAATTCAACAAAATCGCTGAGTCTGGGTCGATACCATCGACCTTGGTCGATGGTATCGACACCTGCAGGACAGCTACATAAAACAGGCCGTAAAAGGTATCGAAACGAGATTTGTTCGAACCGTTTTTTGCAGAGGAAAGATGGATGAAGCAAGTCACGTCTTAGAACCACTAAGACACAAAAATGGGCCACAAAAAGGAGGGAGATAGCAAGCATCACTTGGTCTACTTGAGCATCTAACCATCCTTCTTCACCACACTTCAAAGCAAATGGTACCGTTGTTCCACCTCTTAAGTGAGAATGTTCACTATGAGGCCATAGTCATATTCAAGCTTACGGGGGGTGTTGGAACAACCCTATATCTTAGTTTTTACTTACTTATTCATGTTGATTTTACTTTTGAGATATTAGTTGTTTTTATTTCTAGGTTTACCGCTTTTGTAGGATCCACATCTATCTAGTGTAATCTGTGGAGCAATAAATGCATGGTTTCAATTGGGAGTATTACTCTTGGGTTGTGTGAACATGAAAAAATGAGCATTTTTGAAAACTTTTTGAGCTTATTCTTGTGAGTAATTAAGTTGCATAACTGAGGAAGTGCTTGGGTGAGTCAGCTTCAGGACATGGGGACATGAATGACTATCTTTATTGTCCAAGGAAAAGTGATTGACAAGGATGTTTGAGCCCAAACCGACCAAACGCTAACGTGACCTTAGACTAAAGTTTAAGAGAGAAATCCTTCAGTTACCAGGTACACAGGTCTTTAGAGAGGGACATATGATATTTTCAGAAGGTTCTGTCAATTAGTCTTGTGATCTGATCCACCGCAATTTCATTCACACTCCACCATAAGAAATGGGAGCACATTATTGTCTTTCACTTTTTGATTGCATCTCATGTAGATAGGTCTTGCATTATATCTATTTTCACATTTTTTGCATGAGAATGAAAAAAAAGATAGAGTAGTTATACATGCACATTATCCTTAGGTGCATGTCGTAGTAGTTGCATAACTGTCATTATGTAGTTGCATTTACATCTTTTGAGCATATTTTACACCATGTATCTTATGTTACTCTGAAAACATTAAAGGTGATGAACTTGTTCCATACCCTCCAAATAGAATGGTTCAGATGCACAAGTATGTAACAAGAAGTGAGCCCGACAAATAATTCATTGTCATCTATGAAAATAAGGGATTGAAAAAAAAATTTGAAAAAAAATTGAAAAAAAGAGAAGAAAAAAAAGAGAGAAAAAAAAGAGAGAAAAAAAAGAATTGAGAAGTAGGAATGAGAGGGAGAAAGGAACATGTTCTCACTTACATACTAAGAAGAATAAGCACATGGTGTAGTTTTCTTAGATATTCCATCTCACCTTGAGACGGAATGATAGTGCATGCATCATTCCACCAAAAATGTAACATTAGGACATTTTCACTTGCATTTTGCATCATGATAGGTCATTAATTTTTGTATTGCATGATTGACTATTATGTGCTTCCATCTCTTCCACAACCACCTATCCCATCCACCCGTTGCTCTAATCGGTAGGCCACCCATGATATTCTCCTCATTCATTAATATCAGGAGATCTGCTTCCATTTAGATGGTAGTTAGGAAATGAGCAACGTAGATAGGAGATCACAAGATGCATCAAGTATGGACCTGATGAGTTTATCATATTAACTGCTTTAATTGATAGTGTTTCACTGATTGGGGGATATACATCTTTTACATAGGTCTTTGGTCGCCTGGATGGCAGTTAGTGTTCAGTGGTCAATGAGGGCCGGTTTGTGGAAAGAAAGTGGGGATGATGTAGATTCATTTCATGTATTTATGTCCTGTTGCTGACTTATCTCAACCAGATCCAAAGTTTTGTTGCTCGAGGACGAGCAAGGTTTAAGCTTAGGGGAGTTTGATGCATGGGTTTTGAGTCACTTTTATAGGCTTATTTTATATCTGTTTTATGCATGTATTTGTCATTTTCTTGATTATATTTGCATAATTCACTATAGTTGGCCCTTAAACTCTTTTTGCATCAAATTATACTTCTTTTATCATATTTATATGATTTTATATAATCCCCGGACTTATACACATGTTTCGGCACTTTTTCAGGCACTTTTGCATTGTCCGGAGTCGATACTATCGACCCCCAGGTCGATAGTATCGACCTTTCATCAAAAAGCAACCCCAAAACGCGATCTTGGAAGGAATAACCTGTCCCATGGTCGATGCCATCGACCTTGGGGTCGATACTATCGACATCGTCGGGATCTGGTGATTTTCAGCACTAAAACGGAGCGTTTTAATCCGACGGTTGAGCTTTTTCGGAGCCGTAAAGTGGTCCTATGACCTAAGAAGAGCACGGACGGCCCGAGGGGGAGAGGACATTGTGTTGCACAACATCCAAGAAGTAGAGAGAGAGATAGGAGACAAGAGACGAAGGTCGTCAACTGAGCGATCCGGGCACCTCCGACGGGCGATTTTGCTGCCGGAAGACTGCAAAACGCACGTTTCTCGAGGAGGATCTCCAGGAACACCTTTGTATCAGGGGTTACACGAGTTTTCTCCATGTTTCCCATGTTTTTCTTCTCTACTCCTCTTTCTTTCATTGAGATGACCATGCGGGGCTAATCCCCTTTGTCTTTAGGACCGGGAGTAGCCCGGGAATTCATTGTATGACAGTTTTATAATAGTAATTCATATTTTATCTCTTAAATCCGTGGTATAGTTTCGTTTTCTCCATATATTGTTATGCTTGATCACCATAATAATAACCTAATTCCCTTAATCACTTTGAAAGAAGAATTAACGGCTGAAAAGAGATGAAATCTACATTAATCGATAAATCCCTTGACCAAGGTGGTGTAAAATTAATGGTGGATACTGAGAGATCGTTCGTAATGCACTTAGTTTAGGGGATATGTTACTACGACGGTGGAACCGACCTAAACCTAAGTAGTGAATTGCACCACGACAGTGGGCACTTCTGTTTTCAGGCCACTACCTGGATAGAGAGAGAAGATTGAGGCATTATATGAAATCTAATACAATGAAAACCCGCGGTGAAACCGCAATCCTAAAGATACCTTTTTGAATTGATTAAATTAACTTTTAATCGATTGTTTGCTTTGTTTTATTTATATTTTCTTTTAATTTTATTCAACAACCCCAATTTGTTATTCGGCTTAGCTGATCGCAAATAGTTAGTAGGAGTCTCCGATAATTCCGAGTATCCCTCTGTTCGACTCGGGCCTCACAAGGCCTGTACTACTTGACGTGTATACTTGCGTTTTTAGCGCGTAGTAAAATACACGTCAGCTATTCCTTTGAGCTCTCTTTTTCATCTTCCCCTTCCTCTCTCGGCCATGGATCATACCTTGGATGAAGGTTGACTAGGACGTGGTTCTCTTTTCTTCTTTCCTTTATTCTTGAGCTGTCATAGCCATGGCATCTTCTTCTTCATTCTTGAGGTGATGTTGAGGTCAATTTTAGGACTCTAGATGGATCATCTTCAAGTTGAGTTATGTGTGCTTTGTAGATTTGATCATTGAATCTTTAACTCTTGATGGAGACCTTCTTGAGGTGGTTTATATAACTCTTAAACGCCTTTGTTATTATCACTCTTTATATGATTAAGTTGTTCTTCATCTCTAGATTGTGTACCTCTAACATGTTATTAGTTAGTGATTGTTTTGAGGACTATTTTGATGAAGGTACTTTGTTTAAGTTGTTGCCCATGCCTTTCTCTTTTTTGCACTGTTAGTAGATGGACTAGTGATCGAGTTCCTAAGTTTGAAGATGACTAAGTCGACACTTAGGTGGTGATTGGTTGTCATGACTCGTGATGCTTAAACAAAAACACATGTAACAAGTCGTCATGACTTGGGAGTACTTAGCACGATATGTTTAGATGAATGCTAAACTATCACGCCCTAGAGATCCCTAAACTAATATGATTGGTTAGGTCAACATGCCTTGATGAGGTTAACTCGTTATGCCCTAGAAGGTGCTTAAATCGATATGATTTAAGGAGCTAACTTGTCATGCCCAAGAGGGGATTAAACACATATGTTGTTAAACCGATAATGGTGGTATCTCAACATGATCAAGAAGGGTTAGACTAGTGTGTCTTGCTAGCCTCTCATGACCAGGATGGTTTGTGTGAACTGGTCTATTTTGAGTGCTAACCATGATGCCCTTGATTGTGTAAGAGGTCGGCATGACCTAACCCTAACCCTAAACAACCTGTCACACCAAGTGTTTCCCGTCACCCTAAGTGCTACCCTTCACACTAAGTGTTGCCCATTACACCTAGTGTTGCCCTCCATAATTCAAGTAGGGTTCCCGATACACCTTTTAGGTAGCTATCCTGATACCATGGGTGCTAAATCGATAACACCTAAGGTAAGCTTGCCCAACATATCTTGATATGGTCAGGGAAATATAGGAGGATGATGAGACCGAGATCCTCCTGGCCGTGAGAGACTGATACACCAAACCTAACCCAAGAGGTTGCAAATGGTCGAGCCGACACATGTTGATGAGGTGAAACTAATATCACATGATGAAGGTTGAAGGGTATGTTTGAATACTCAATGATGTACACACATGAGCAATGCATGATATAGGATATTGTTGTTTTGGATAATGTATGATTCATCTTAATTTCTTCTCTTAAACCTAGTGCACCATAGAAATATGTTACTATGAGGTGGTCCTTCCTTAACTAAAGAGCTTAGCCCTAAAACCCTTCAATAGTGTGGGAAGTAATGGATGTCGGATTCAATGGTTCAATATCCATATGATAACCTTAATCATGGAAGAGTATGACCCATGTGCTCATCTTAATGAAAGTTTATAATCCATGACAAATTTCCTCTATATATACTTTTCATATAATCTTAACTTGTGGGGTGAGGTTAATGGCACAATCATGTCAATATATATATATATATATATATATATATATATATATATATATATATATATATATATATATATATATATATATATATATATATATATATATATATATATATATGACTGTGGTGATAAGTCTTGATAGAATATAATATGACAACATTTAACATGAATCAAATAAACAAGTCTAATGACCTTATAGGTTCCTTCTGGATAGTTTGAAGTGAAACCCTCTAGTTATGTAGCCTAAGGTTCAACTCTCCTTAGTATAATATGTGGTTAATGATTTGTAAAAAGAAATAATGTATGGGTAACCTAATAATGAAATGTCACCTTGGTGCAATGGTTAACATGTTTATATAATGCATTGTTGTGAGTCACTCACAACTTAATGAAGATGATACACATATGCATCTATGAAAAGATGATACCTGGTATTGATGGTACAATGATTGACACATATCTAAATAATGTTGTTCAAACCTAAACCAGTTTCAAGAAAGTGGGAATTGGTGTGATTAGGGTTTGGTGATGTAACGATGAGGTAAAACCCTAATCAGCTATATGTGAAAAGCATTGAACCTGATTCTAAGGGTAGGTCATATTATTGGGTGTGTATGAGTAGAAAGAATGATATTGAACTCACTCTCTCTATTAACTACATAACTATAGCCTTGTGAATTAATGGGGTGTTATAATTATTGAATACTCTGAAGATGGTTAAATAATGTTAAGCTTTGTCTATGAACCTTGATAAGGCAACACAGGAAGTATGAATATGTGAATGTGCATACTTGGTTACATTGACTAATTCTTAGCCTTATACACCTCAACTGAAGGGAGATAGTGAAAGTCAGAGATTTGAGATAGAATGATGCTTGAGAACGTTATGTGAAATCAGCATGAAGCCTAACCCTAAATTAGAGATCTTGTGATGCACTACTTGCTTTCGTTAAAGGTGTTTGATATGTTTTAACATATTATTTCTCTTAACATAATGTCTAATGGTTGCTATAGCAAGTATGTGTGATGTGGCATGAGTAATACATATATGCTCATTGAGGCAGGCTGAGATAGCCATAAATCACAAGTGTGATGTGATGGGTCTTAGGACCTATTCAGGGCTTAGTGTCTGGTTGAGATAATATCCTCTGGTACTAGAATGAGGGATTGATATCCCGTGATAGTATGTTGATGATGATAGCCTTGTGGTTGGAAGTGATACATTGTTATGAGGTGATGGGAATCAATTTGTAGTTAAAACAATGATATCTGCTATTGTAATACTATGCCCCTTTTTTATAGGATTTTCTATGTTTTATACGTTGTAACTTGATTGAAACTATAAGACACCTTAATTAATCTAATTAATCAAGTGGAATCTAATCATGTAGTTTTCCATGTGCCATAGATCCATTCTAGTATAAGTTTTATTATTGTATGGTGAAACACATTTATCTCAGAGCGCATATTTTTGAATATGTGGGGTGCAAGTAGAGTATTCCCTTGCATCCTTAATATCAGGTTGTGTGAGATGGCCATGCATGAGCCGATCTCGATGTAATAAGGATGTCCATGCGTGAGCCATTCCTCCTTTTAAGAACGGCCAGGCATGATCCTATTCTCCTAGTGTCGTTACCTGTACCAAGGTGGGATAGATGTTATATGGGTGTCCATGCATGAGCCTACCCCTTTGATGTGATTGTATGTCACTTGTATAGTTGACTGATATGTCTCTGCGGTGTTACTCTCGTGTTGACCGGGAGGTGTGGGAAGGTCATGGATTTTGACTCTTCCATTGACCTAGTATCGGATTGATTTAAACTTACTAGTGGTCAGTTGGATTTGGGTGGTACGACTCAGATCCTCAAGTCATAATAATTACATAATAAGTCGTGTAGTGTGCATGTATAGGATCAAACATGTAAACATTAGATGAAGTCTTGCCTTACTTTTATACTGCTTAGTATAAAATACTTATACATGTTCTTCATATTCCTTTTTAAAAATTATGAATTGTTCTATTGCTCATAGGCAAGTGCATCATACATCTCTATTTACTCCTATTCAACCTACTCGGTATGTTAATCAATTTTCTTAGTTATCGGTAATAATAGTAAAGTTGGCGGAGAGTTATATCTCTCACTGGGACTGTTGTCTAACCCTATTGGTTAAATATCTTTTTAGGTGGACCTGCATGTTGAGTTAAGGATCATATGGCTAAGGACATAATACAAGGAGAAACTACACCTGGTGAAACATGGTATATGGATAGTGTCTAGTAATAGAGTCCAATATGTCGTCCCTATACACTCAGGTCTTTGGGGGTATTCTTGATGTGTTTTGCAGACATGATAATTGACATGTGGTTTATAGCTTGTGTGTGTTTGATGGTATGTATATATATTTGGAACTATTATTTTATGTGATAGGTTGATGTAACAAATTGATTGTAATATAATGATGTAGCACCTTGAATATATGTTATGAAATGCAAGTCTTGGCTCTTGTGTAATAAATCTCAACTTGTGGTTCTTGTTAAAAATCAGTTTTAATTTCCTATGATTTTAGGTAATCTATTGTTAATGATTGATCGTGGTTTAAGTTTTGAGAAATATCACTTTGTGTGACAAAGGGTATCACGTCTATTCCCAATTGTGAGCAAGTTTATGCTTTCCTGATTCCCATCACCTCCGCGAAGCCAAGGTCATCAGCAGGTCTGGTGGGACCTCTCATAGAGGAGGGCATATTCTACCAGCCTATGGATGCACAGAATCACAAGGTCAACGATGTGGTTGACCCACTTGGAAACCTATACATGAGAAGGTGGGGGGATGAAGCAAAGATGGAAGATGAGACCCAGAGAAACGGTCGTCTTGCCCCCAAGCGTGAATCAACCTAGACCCACCGGTGTGAGGGTAAAAGCAACTTTTTGTCAAGCTTAGTGTTTTGCTCACATGGAGCGAACTATGTGTATGGCTGGATCCTATTGGCTAGACCTAATCTATGTGGAAAAAGGGAAAGGGGTCGGAAGGATGATATGGCTTTCTACTATTGGTCGAAATGTATTTTATCTTACAAAATTCATAACTAATTATTGGTAACCCGGATTCAGGCATGTAATGTATGGATTTTGTTGAGAAAAATATGTAGAATCCACTAAAAATGAATTTAAGGCCTAAATCTGCTTGTAACTAGAAAAAGTGTGTAATGGTGTTATCTTTAATATAATTCATTATACTGACTGACATTTTATTTGTCAGCATTTTAGGGTAATTTGCAGTTATGTCTACAAGCTTAATGGAAAGTGGATGTTCAGTAAAAAGTGACATTGAAAAAGAACAAGGCTAAATAATGCTTGAAGGATTATAGGTAGCTAGTTCTTTCCTTAGGTAAAGTTCTGAAATCCTATTTTTTCAAAGGTGTGTGAAAAGAAAAAAAACTTATCTTGCTTTAATCTTAGTTGTGGTAGAATTTATTAATTATTCTTGATTATTTGCAAAACCACATGATCCTCTTTGGGATAACATCTCTAGATTCTTGTCCTTCCCTAATTGGGGGTCGTCGAGGGGTGGGGTCATTCCAATTTCTCTTCAACTTATCCAATTACTTAAGTAGCAATGGTGTTTTTCTAGAAATCACTCATTTTCTATGCAGTCATAATATGATTATGGACATCACTTCCAAGTACAATGGATCATATAAGGTCACACATGTAGGATGCACTATGAAAAGTAGTTTAAATTGTGGATAAAATTTAATTTTGTTATTAAAATATTTAGGTAATCAACTAAATGATATTGGCAATGTCAATCGACTAAATGGGGAGTCCATTTGACTGACTAGAGAATCAAGCTAACTGAATAGAGTGTCCAATCAACTGACCAGACAATATCCTTTGAGGATGATAGTACTTACCAGTCGAACGAATGAAGAGTTTAGTCATATAAATGGATAGAATCACCCAACATTCAAATGATCAGAAGGATTAGGTTGACCGACATGGTCGGGTCGATCGGTTGATCTGACTTGAATGGTTTATGGTGTTGGAAATATCAATGCTTTAATGGGGGTCCAAATTAATGGTTGACAAATTAATCATTGCATTCAATAACTCCATGCGGCCATAATTATTGTGTCACTTCCACCAGGACAGTCAACCAACTTGACAAGCTAGTCGACCAACTGGCTATATGCAGCAAATGTCCAACAAAGTTGATTTTGAACTTTTGTCTCTTGGGTTTTGGATAAAGGGAGTGATGCCTGAGGATTTTCTACACAACTCTTCTCGTGTTCTGGTAACATGTTAGCCGAGCCATCTTACCGGTGAAAGGGAGAGTGTCACACCTGGGCCCACTACCCAAGGCACTAGCATAGTTTCAAGAATGATGGCTGGCCCCACAGACCACCACTAGCCTTAACTATGCACTTTGTCCTCATTGACGCGCATGCCAGGATCAACTTCCTGACAGGTCACCCATCCCATTACTACTCCAAGTTGAGAACGCTTAACTATGGAGTTCTTAGTGATGGGCTCCCGGAAAAGGAGGTACACCTTGGTGATATGGGTAGTCCAATCATTCCTTTTAAGAGTGTTTAATCTGAGGCCTCAAATCCTGGGATGTTACAATCTCCCCCACTTAGACTCTTGATGTCTTTGTCAAGGCTCAACTATAAGGTCTCACAATCTCTTCCCCATTTCAGTGCCGACCCACAATGTCCCATGGATACCCAGCTCCCGATCACAGAATACCAGTGCACGTCCTTGTCACGAGAAGAGTTGTGTGGCTACGTCAACCATGGACAGCCCTTTCCTACATGCATGGACCGCACGGCTAAAGACTGGCATGTCACATGCCCATGTGGGCCTCACCTACTGGAGGGGTTATGGCTCTGATACCATTTTTAATGCCTGGGCCCACTGCCCAAGGTTCTAATAGAGTTTTAGGAATGGTGACTGTCCCCACAGACCACCACTAGCATTAATTACGTGCTTTGTCCTCACTCACGTGCATGCCAAGATCAACTTCCTGATAGGTCACCCATCCCAGTACTACTCCAAGCAGAGCATGCTTAACTATGGAGCTCTTAGTGATGGTCTCCCAGAAAAGGAGGTGCACCTTGGTGATATGGGTAGTCCAATCATTCCTTTTAAGATCTTTTCATCTGAGGCCTCAAATCCTGGGATGTTACAATCTCCCCCACTTAGACTCTTGACGTCCTTGTCAAGGCTCAATGATAAGGCCTCATAATCTCCTCCCCATTTCAGTGCAGACCCATAGTGGCCCATGGACACCCAGCTCCCGAACATGGAATACCAGTGCAAGGGTGGCTACGTCAACCATGGACAACCCTTTCCTACATGTCTGGACCACCCAACTTAAGACTGGCATACCATGCCCATGTGGGCCCCACCTACTGGAGGGGTTATGGCTCTGATACCATTTGTAAAACCTTAGCCCACTAACTAAGGCTCTAGTAGAGTTTCAGGAATGACGATTGGCCCCACAAACCACCACTAGCCTTAACTGCGCGCTTTAATCTCACTCACGCGCAAGCCAGGATCAACTTCCCGACTGGTCACCCATCATAGTACTACTCCAACCTGAGCACACTTAACTATGGAGTTCTTTAGTAATGGGCTCCCGAAAAAGGAGGTGCACCTTGGTGATATGGGTAGTCCAATCATTCCTTTTAAGAGTGTTTTATCCGAGGCCTCAAATCCTGGGATGTTACAGAGAGATAGCAAGGGAGAAAAAGTTGATGCTAGTACATCAAAGAATGAGAGGTTTGCTGATTATTGTCAGCTCTAGAAGTGTGACGTGGAGTTCGTGGTTGTCCATGTGTACAACATAGAGGCATGGAAGCTTTGCTACCACACTAGGAGGATGCCATCGACCGTCGTCTATACAATACTCAAATAGGAGGCACATCCATATACATTGATAGTCAATGAAATTACTCCAGGACAAGGTATATCTTGCATGCTATTTCTTATATATTTTTGTTGGTATGGTCATCTAGTTAGGGAATCTAGAATAAAAAATTTATTTCAGTTGTATCTTACCGTTCTATATTTCCCTTTAGTGGTATCAGAGCCACATCAATATACATTACTAGGATTTAAGTGATATGATCAGATTCCATTTTAACCTTTATTTTTCTACATACATTGTGAACTTTTAAATGGTTAATGTGCATATCCAATTAAATATTACATATCTTCATTGCATAAAAAAAGGGTGGATGTATGCATGGTTATGACCAAAACTCCTTGGATGCTTATGTGTTAATGGTTCAATTCCTATTTTAAGTATTTGATTTTCATGCCTAGCCTCCACCTTTTATCTCCAAATGTAATTCATTCTTTACCCCCTTTCTCCCCTCAAATGTAAGTCAAGCTATTCACTTCTCATTATGTAGTAAGTAGATAGGAATAGAATTCATTTAGAGATCTTAGAAAAAGGAGGCAATTTTGAATTTCTATTTAGACCATTTGATCAACTGAGGAACTCAGTCATTTGACTGAGGAACTCAGTCATTTGACTGAGGAACTCAATCGACCAACCAGAGGATTCAGTCGATCAAGTATAGGATTCAATCGATAGACTAAGCATGATCCAATTCACTAGAAAGAGTAGTTGACTGCCTGGAGGCCCAACCGAACATCTGAATGGGTCCAGTCAACCAATTGAATTGCTTCCAGCACCAAGGAGTTCATTTGTAGGTTCATACATGTGATGATTGACCTTAGGTGGAAAACAATCCTTTATGGTGATAAAGTATTGCATTAGTATGACCATAACCATTTCTTGTATATTTTTGAATGCATGTTTTGTTTGTGGATATAGTATGTATATGATACATATTATAAGTATATGTGGTGATTGGATGTCTATGTGTATATATACAACCCCTTAATCAAATATTAAGTCTTAGATGCTTTGCAAAAGAAGCACATATGTAAAATTTGATTGACTATGCATGTGCACACCAAAGCATGGTGTGATGTCTATCTTGTGGAAGTGTGAGAATAGATATGTAGGTCTTCCAAATAGAGTGCATATTCTATTGTGTTGGTTTTTTGGTTAGTCTTAACAAGGTGACTTTAATAGGAAGTTCATATAATCATAGAGATGAATGTGACAAAGAGTTATGCATACCCTCTATCAAGAGTTGCATAAAATGCAATTGGAAAGTGATGCCTACCTAAATAATCAATTTGTGGTTGATCAACCAAAGTTGACTCATGATTTCAGAAAACATGGGCTTGACCGACTAGAAGGTACAGGCCGCAATATTTTTGAATTAGTAGTGAGAGATATTAATTTGAAGTAAAATAGTAGGAGTGATAGTTTATTAATGACCTAATTAATATCTTCAATATTTTTATAATCAAATCAAATCTTTAGTGTTTTTATATATGCAACTTATATTTTGTAGAAACAAATGTCAAACAACAACAACTTTTCATTATGATCCATCCTAGAGAAATACAACATGAATGGGAACAACTTCCATGACTGGTTCATGACTCTTAGAATTGTTCTCACACATGAGCATAGGCTATATATCCTAGATACACCAGTACCAGAGGAACCCAGTATAAATGCACATAGGGATGAAAGGGATGGTTATCATAAGTTTTCCAATGATGTCATAGACACCAAATGCCTCATTTTATGCTCCATGAACTATAATCTTCACAAGAAACATGAGAACATGGGTGCTCTTAAGATAGTAACACATCTTAGGCACATGCACTAGGAATAAGCAAGAAAAGAGAGGTATTATGTCTACAAGGCGTTGTTTAAGTGCAATATGGCTGAGGGAGATCCATTAGGAACCCATGTGCTCAAATTAATTGGTTTCATGGAAATCTTAGATAGAGTGAGATTGTCCTTTAGGCCAAGAATTGACCATAGATGTGATTCTACAATAGTTTCCTCAATCCTATAACAAAATTGTCATGAATTATAGCATGAATTTTTTTTCTAAACCACTGTCTCAATTGGTTGGCATATTCAAAACTATGGAAACACAAATAAAAAAGGACAAATCCAAATCCATGTTGATTGTCAGCAAGAGAAAGGGGAAGTCTATAAGTAAAGACAAAACCAAGAAAGGTTCTACAGCTAGACAAAAAACCCAAGTCTTATGTACTTAAGACAAAGAGAGTGGTAAGGAAGAAAATTGTCACCACTATCACCAAGTTGGAAACTGGAAAAGGGATTGCCCTCTTTACTTGGAGGAACTTCAGAAGAAGTAGGGGATAGAGATCTCCTCTTTAGGTATATATTTTATTGAGATAAATTTATCTACTTCTTTATCATGGGTATTGGATACCAGATGTGGATCTCACATATCTTAAAATATTTAGGATTTGAAAACAAGTAGACCCTTAAACAAGGGAAAGGTGAAACTATGAATTTCCAATTGAGCAAGAATCATTGCCAATATAGTAGACACCTTTCGTTTATCTTTGTCCAGTGAGCTTGTAATAGATTCATAAAATTGCTATTATGTACCTTCCATTTATAGGAACATCATTTATATTCCTATTTGGACAAGAGTGGATTCAAATTTCATATAAAGAATGGTAGATGTTCTATTTTCAAATATGAGATCTTTCATGGCAATGCCCCTATGTATTTTGGTCTTTACTTATTATATCTTGAGATAGGTGTATATAACATAAATATTGAAAAGCTAAGATTTGATGACTCAAATTAAATATACATTTGGCATTGTTGTCTAGGATACATAACTGAGAAACACAATTCTAGACTCCATAAATATGGTTATCTAGATTCTTTTGATTTTGAACTAATAGTGACATGCAAGTCTTATTTATTGGGCAAGATGAAAAATGCAACTTTAACTGGTAACAGTGAGAGAGACTGACCTATTGGGACTCATACATACTTATGTATGGGAACCTTTTAGCACAAATGCTAGAGGTGGTTACCAATACTTTCCTCACATTTACTAATGACCACAGTATATATGGCTATGTGTATCTAGTGAAACACATGTCAAAATCCATTTAAAGGTTCAAGGGTTTTATAAATGAAATAAAAAACCAACTTGGTAAAAGTATTAGAGCACTTCGATCTGATCGAGATGGATAATATTTAACCCAAGAGTTTGAGTATGTTCTACAAGATTGTTGTATTGTATCATAGTGGACTCCATCTGGAACACCACAACACAATGGTGTATCAATAAAAAGGAATCATAGCATATTGGACATAGTATTTTCAATGATGAGTTTTTTTTATCTTCCTACTTCCTTCTAAGGATATGCTTTAGAAATTGATATGTTTGCACTTAACGTTGTACCTTCTAAATTGGTTCAAAATACACCATACAAGATATGGACTAATAAATGTCCCAATGTGTCTTTTATGAAGACATTTTGTATATAAAGCTTATGTTAGGAAATAGTTTCCTGAAAAGCTTGTACCCAAATTAGATAATTGTCATTTGTTGGATTAAGGAAACCAAGGGATATTACTTCTATATTCCATCTAATAACAAAGTCTTTGTTGCCAGTTCTATTATATTCTTTGAAAAGGAATTCATCTTCAAAGGAACCAATGAGAGAAAAGTAGAACTCAAATAAGTTCGAGACCAATAAGAAAACATTAAACCTACAGAGATAGAAAAGAAATAAGAAGCATCATAAGAAGTTGTGGAATCTCAAGTTTGTTAGGTAGCATATGAACCTCGAAGATCTGGTAGGACACACCTTGAGCTAGAGAGATTTGTATATCTAGTGACTCAACAAGGTAATGAGTTGGTCATAGATGACGATGAGCGAAAGACCTAGTTAGAAACTATTGAGGGACCAGATTTTGAGGAATGGCTTGAAGCTATAAGAATTTGTATGGACACCATGTACACCAACAAGGTATGGACCTCGGTGGATCCACGTTAAGGGGTAAACCCCATAGGGTGCAAATGGATTTTCAAGAAGAAGATCGACACGGATGGTAATGTAAAAACCTAAAAAGTTCGATTGGTTGCAAAAGGTATTAAACAAATTCAAGGTGTGGGCTATGATGAAACTTTTTGCCAATAGCCATGGTTAAATCTGTCAGGATCATGCTTTTTGTTGCAATTTATTATGACTATAAGATTTTTGAAATGGATATTAAATCTACTTTCCTTAATGAGAATCTTTTTGAGGATGTGTATTTGACTTAATATAAAGGTTTTATACACAAATGAAGCCAAAAAAAGTTTGTAAGCTAAAATGGTCAATCTATGGATTGAATTCAGCTCTCAGAGTTGGAATCTTCATTTTAACAGACAACCAAAGAGTTTGTCTCTAGTCAAAATGAATATGAACCATGTGTTTACAATAAATTTAGTGGGAGCATAATAGTATTCCTTATACTATATGTAGATGACATAGTATTCATGGGGAATGACACCCCTACCCTACATACTATAAAACCATGGTTGGAAAGCACCTTCTCTATGAAGAACCTAGGCAAAGTATCATATATATTTGGAATCAAGATGTATAGAGATAGATCTAGAAGGATTCTTGGCCTAAGCCAGAGTACATAAATTAACAAACTGCTGAAAAGGTTCAGCATGTAGAACTCAAAGAGAGGAAACATGCCTATGTCTCTTGGAGTTAGTCTCTCTAGAAATTAATGTCCCAGTTCATCTAAAGAAAGGGGATGCAAGAGTAAGATTCCATATGCATCCGCAATTAGGTCTATCATACAGGAAATGTTGTGTACTCATCCCAATTTCTCATATGCTTTGAGCATGACGAGCAGGTATCAGTCAAATCTTGGTGAAGGTCATGACTATTGTATAGAGCATCTTTAAGTACTTGAGAAGTGTTGGATAAATTGGATATTATGATAAATCCCTTTGTTTCGATGATGACAAACATTTCATTCTTATTAATCTAACAAGCTACTTGAGTGTGCAGGACTAAGCAGGATGACAAAGTAGCAAGAGAAAATCCAAGAGCTTACTTAGTTATATTTTCATGCAATGTAATCAATGTTGTAAAACTTGTACAAATATATAATGTACAAGTACTTAGAATTGCATGTAAATCAAGCGTTAGATTTTCCCTAGCCAAACACCATAGTTAGACATGTCATCCCATTTAAATTTGGATCATCTTTGCACACTCACACATATAATTAATGCTTAAATTGAAACCTTGAAACAGGATCATTCTCGGTCGACTAACTCCTCGACCGAGACACTCTCGGTCGACAAACTCCTCGACCGAGAAAGATCCAAAGTAGCCGTTAGACACAACAGACAAAGTAGTTGGCAGTTGCAAATGAACGTTAATCCAGAGAGCCTGTCGGTCGACAAAACTTCGACCGAGTAGGTGTCTCGGTCGACCATTCCTCGACCGAGATGGTCTCTGACAGCAACTGCAGAATAAATTATTTAGCCGTTGTTAAAGCAACAACTTTGTACCTAACGGCTAGTTAAGCACTTAGAAACCCCTAGAAGTTGTCTAGAACGTCCTTAAGCATACTTAGGCCATTCCTATAAATAGGACAAGCCATAGGACACTAGACTTCACTTGTTACACTTGAGAATACACTTGAGCATACTTGAGCAATCTTTTGCAAGCAATTTGAGCACTGTGATCATTGGCCTACATTCTTCTTAGCTCAATCTCGTGTCCTATAGGCTAGATTCTCCTATCCACTGCAATTACAAGTTCACATACTTGGCTAGGAGATCTTACGCTTGATCTAGGATTATCAAGCCTCGGGCTTAAAAGGATAAGTTGTAATTTCCATTTCCTTTCTTGTTCCTGTTTATCTTTTGTACTCTCCTTGCTACTCCTAGGGTTGGAGGTTGCGGATTGGAGAGGGTTGACTTCTCAGGTGGAGAAGGGGACTTCAAGCTACTTCAAGAAGGCTATCGCAAGGGAAGCTACTTCAGAAGGCTGGTGCAACGGGAGTTGGTGCATCTACTTCAAGGGAAGGCTGCTTCAAGGTTGGCGATTACTTCTAGGTGAAGGCTGCTTGAAGGGTTTAGGAAAAGAGATTGTATTTTATGTAAATTCCTTGAAGAGGTAATAAAATAAATTTCTTTTCAAATCCCAGTTGGGTAAGCAACCGGGTAGTGGACTGACAGCTATAGTATTTGCTATAGTTGGAACCACTCTAAACCTTGCGTCTCCTTGTCCAATATTTACATTGTGGTTGCTTGAGTTCAATAATTGTTAAATTATCTATAAAACTCTATTCACCCCCCCTCTAGAGGTTTTCAATTGGTATCAGAGCGGGCTTCAAGGAACCCTAACCAAGTCTTGAAGAATGAAGGGAGGAGGTGACTACGACCACAGACAAAGGAGCAACTTGGACCAACTTTCAACAAGCTGCAATTGGTGTTTAGGAACAAACCATACAACAATCGGCTGTCCATGGAAAGAAAAGAAGAAAGAGGTCCATAAAAATTGTTTTATTGCTACAACCAATGAGGAAGAAGAAGAAGAGGTAAGCCTTCTTGATTTATCAAAAGAAGAGCTAATTTCTAGTCTTGAAGAAACTCACAATAAGTATATTGAGTGCAAGAAGAAATTAAAGAAATCTAGTAAAACAAACGATGAGTTAAATGCTAGACTTCTTGCTCTTACATTTGAAAATGACGATTTATATGCTAAATTGAATACTCTTGGTTTCGAAAAAGATGACATTGCTTCTGAAAACCGTACTTTGAAATCATCTCTAAGTAATAGTGAAGTGAAGATTTTTACTCTAGAAACAAATCATGATCTTCTATATCAAGAAAAGGTTGAATTACTTGCAAAGTTAAATGACTTTCAAAAACAACCTATTTTGTGTACACATATAGATTATGACAATATAGTGAAAGAAAGAAATTCTTTATCATCCAATCTAGATCAAGCAAAACTAGATATTAAGAATAGAATGGATGAGATCGTTAAGTTACAACGAGAAGTTAGTAGGTTAAACAACAATGGAATCCTTGATAGAATATTGGATAATTCCTATCATCAAATAGGGAGAAGAGGACTAGGTTATAAACCTAAAGAAAAATCACATCAACAACCTAGTCGGAGTAAGCCACAAACCTATCAACCCATATATGTACCCAAAAGGACACCCTCACCCAATGACAACACAGGGCAAAATCATAGAAAAAGGCTTGAGGTTGATTCAATTTGTTGCCATTATTGCTCACACCTTGGACATTATTCTTTTTCATGCCCATACAAGAAAAAGAATGTTGAGATGGTATGGGTTCCAAAACCCCCAAATTAAATTGATTAGACTAAGTTGAGATATGACCAAAAGATCTTAATTTGCATATCCTTATGTCTATCTCAACTTAACATATAGGGATAACAAAATCAAAAATTTAATTTAAGTATCACTTTGATACACATATGTCTTATCTCAAACTGATCTTTGAAATAGTTGAATTAGATACAGCCTATGGTGCACTTGAAATAAATTTCTGAAAGTTTTCCAGAAAATTAATCGGTCGAAAAGTTGTCGACCGAGTGAACCTCGGTCGAGCAATTGTCGACCGAGCATATCACTGATTTTCTTTTGCTGAAAAATTTTTAAGTTACACTATATGTGGAAATTATTCTTGAAAGATTATATGGAATAAATATTGATTGATAATGCTTAGATTAAAGAAAATTCCTATTTAATCATGCCTTTATACTTGAAATGAATAAAATGTTTCAAATTGATTTTTAAAAATATTCATTGTGCTCTTATTTTAAGCATCACTTAATATGCTTCATCATATTTGAATTAGTCCAAAATAATCTGTAATTCATGAATGGATATTATTCTTGAATATACTTCATCATATTTGATGCCCTTATTAATCTCTCATAATTGGTACACTTTAATGAGCCTCAAATTGATACTCGTAAGCTATCTGCAGAACTTATACTTCGTATATGAATGTTTATCCTGGAAACCTGCAGAATATGCCTCTTGGTTAAAATAAAATCTGACCAAGGGGCGCCACGGTCGTAGTCAAGGGCGACCTAAAATAAACTTTGACAAAAGATTGTTTATTTGAACATCAATTTATTAGACTTACTCTTAGCATATTTTTAATAGAATCAAAAATTTAAAGCCTTAAAAATTGTCAAAAACAAAACAATATTACTCCCTCGGAATATCCATATATACGCTCTACAAAAATAATCTATGATCTGCATTAAAATTCAGTCTCAAAAGTTGAACTCAGTAAGTCTGTCGGTCGACGAATTCGTCGACCGAGAACCGCTCGGTCAGCCCATATCTCTCGACCGACAGATTCTAAACAAACTCAATAGCGGACGAACTGTCGGTCGAACAATGCTCGACCGAGACAAAGTCGGTCGACAAGCGCTCGACCGAGAAATAGCCGTTGAATACGACCGTTGTAACCCGACCGTTATGACCGTTTTCTTTACCGTTGGGGAACCAAGTGGTGCGTCTGCAACTCGACCGTTGCGGACGCTCGGTCGACGAGTCGTCGACCGACCAGGTCGCTGGAATGCTATAAATAGGAGCAAAAATGGGTCACTTACTCACACTTGCATTTCCTTGCCTCCACAGCCCATCTCTAGTGCATTCTCATGGAAACATTCAGCATTCTTATACTCCAATCTTCCTTGCTTCTTCTCCACTCTCAAGAAACACAATGGCCTCATCATCAGCTGTCTGTGGGAAGAAGAAAGTTGCTGGAAGAAAAAGAAGAGAAGATCGGGAAGCCACTCCGCCACTGACGATCATCAATGACATCGCCTTCGTCGATGGAGATGCTGGAGATAGATATCTACGGCTTTCCTCTAAAGCTCCTCTTCCCCGACGCCCGGTCGAAGCTATGGACTTCATCAACATAGTCGATCTGGAGAATCTCTTTGGAGTGCAGAAGCTGAAGGACTTCATCAATCCTTCTTTTCCTATCTATTCCATTAAGGTAGTCAACGAATTCTATGCCAATCTCTTATCCCACACCGAAAATGAAACCACATTCTTCTACACCATGGTCAATGGGCGTAGTTTTTAAATTTTCCGAAGGGGATATTCTTGACATGCTAGAAATTGATATAGATGAATATCAAGATTTCCTTGACCTTACCACCGGCAATCCACTAAATTTATTTTCCCATGATGACCACTCCACTAGCCTTAGTGATATAAAAAGAGCCATATTTCAAACCAATACCACTTGTCATGAAGATAGGGGAACCTATTATGCAATAAACCTGAAACCTGCATGTAGGATAGTAAACCTCATTGTTTCCACTAACATACATCCTAGAGCCAATAAATCTGAGGTCCCTATTTTCCGCATGTGTCTAATTTATGCTATCATAAAAGAAATTCCTATAAACTTCATTCGCATAATACTTAAAAACATGCTTGAGTTTTCTGGCAATCCACCGTATGCCGATTTTGTATGCCAGATCACTCAACATTTTCTTAAGTTACAAATTGAAGATATGGGGTATACATGGGAGCGTAGACCACCAAAGATAAGTAAGAACACCGTAGAGAAGATGGGGATTGACTTTGGTCATAAAAGGGCAAGAGTAGAAGGAGAATCATCACATCAAGATATACCACCACCCCCTCCTCCTACTAATCTTTCTGTTGATCCCATCCAAAATACTCTCACTTATCTTGTCGGCTCCCAATATCATCTTAGTAACCAACTCAACTATACCCACCATGCCATGGCATACTTGAATCAAAGAATGCAAAATCTTTCTCCGAGCCAAACCGATGAATATCCACATTCCTTAAATCCTGGCATGCTCAACCCATTTAACCCTTCATACAACTATTATCAACCTCCGCCTCCACCATCAATGGATCTTGCACATACTCAATATTCCTCCATGCAATTGCAAGATATAGCTGCTCACTTCCGTTTTTCCCGAGTTCCCACATTTCTGGAAGCATATGCATTAACTACGACAGGTTCTTTGGCAAACTCTGGTCAAATATTATGGAGTCGAGACATTCCTTGGGAAAGATCCGGACATTGATGTAATTCTTAAATCTTTCCAGTGAAGTGTTGAAGTTGTTGTAATAACAATGATTGTTTTAAATTGGTCATTTCTATATGATTGTAATATTCTCCATGTTATTGAATGAAGCTTGCCATCTTTTCTTGATTCAAATGGATATTTTTTTTGGGGCATATAAGACATCTTCAAAAATATGGATTATCAGTTCATTATTGTAGAGCATAACAAACAAGGAGAGTAATAATTAAAACAAGCAACTATTACAATTGTGGCTAAATTTCCAAATGACAAAACAGTTCTCCAGAAACTTCCTCGGTCGAGCAACTAGTCGACCGAGAACACTGTCGGTCGAGCAATTGTCGACCGACTGGGTTTCTGTTTTTCCAGACTGACATAAATTGCATACATCTTTGTTAAATCTTGGAGATCATCTACAACATTTTATATATTTGCTTAGTATTCAAACTTTCATTTGAGATATCTATCTAAGGGGGAGCAAAGCATAAGAAAAAGGGGGAGATCATCAAAACTTTGATCATTTGATTGAAGCAGCTTACAAAAACATTGTAATCCCTATGTGTAGCTGAATATTTTCAAGAAATTTATGAATTTATTGAAAATGGTATCTTGTACTTGAAGGAACTCTCTACCCAAAACAGGGCTTAACATCCCTTGCTTTTGGATGGAGACATTTTTATGTACTCTAATCTTAGAGGATTCTCATTTAATCTAGGGCTTAACATCCTTTGATACATGAGAAATCAATATACATTCATCATATGCTTAAAGGAATCTCATATCATTTCAAGGCTTAACATCCTTTGCAAATGATTGAGAAACAAATTGTGGATAAATTAGATAAAAATCCATGTTTCTAATAGGATCTCTAATTAAGGGGGAGCATTATATTAAGGGGAAGAAGAAAAATAAAACATTCAACTTGGATATCTTTTTGAAATGACAAAGGGGGAGAAAGAATATAAAAAACAAAAATATAAATGAGTTTCATCACATCTTGGCCAGCACTCACTTGCAAAACATAAATGGCTACAAAAGGTAAATTTTCAGGTATGAAACTCACATGCTTTATATTTCCTTATTTCATATTTAGGAAATGTTTGTCATCTTCAAAAAGGGGGAGATTGTTGGATAAATTGGATATTATGATAAATCCCTTTGTTTCGATGATGACAAACATTTCATTCTTATTAATCTAACAAGCTACTTGAGTGTGCAGGACTAAGCAGGATGACAAAGTAGCAAGAGAAAATCCAAGAGCTTACTTAGTTATATTTTCATGCAATGTAATCAATGTTGTAAAACTTGTACAAATATATAATGTACAAGTACTTAGAATTGCATGTAAATCAAGCGTTAGATTTTCCCTAGCCAAACACCATAGTTAGACATGTCATCCCATTTAAATTTGGATCATCTTTGCACACTCACACATATAATTAATGCTTAAATTGAAACCTTGAAACAGGATCATTCTCGGTCGACTAACTCCTCGACCGAGACACTCTCGGTTGACAAACTCCTCGACCGAGAAAGATCCAAAGTAGCCGTTAGACACAACAGACAAAGTAGTTGGCAGTTGCAAATGAACGTTAATCCAGAGAACCTGTCGGTCGACAAAACTTCGACCGAGTAGGTGTCTCGGTCGACCATTCCTCGACCGAGATGGTCTCTGACAGCAACTGCAGAATAAATTATTTAGCCGTTGTTAAAGCAACAACTTTGTACCTAACGGCTAGTTAAGCACTTAGAAACCCCTAGAAGTTGTCTAGAACGTCCTTAAGCATACTTAGGCCATTCCTATAAATAGGACAAGCCATAGGACACTAGACTTCACTTGTTACACTTGAGAATACACTTGAGCATACTTGAGCAATCTTTTGCAAGCAATTTGAGCACTGTGATCATTGGCCTACATTCTTCTTAGCTCAATCTCGTGTCCTATAGGCTAGATTCTCCTATCCACTGCAATTACAAGTTCACATACTTGGCTAGGAGATCTTACGCTTGATCTAGGCTTATCAAGCCTCGGGCTTAAAAGGATAAGTTGTAATTTCCATTTCCTTTCTTGTTCCTGTTTATCTTTTGTACTCTCCTTGCTACTCCTAGGGTTGGAGGCTGCGGATTGGAGAGGGTTGACTTCTCAGGTGGAGAAGGGGACTTCAAGCTACTTCAAGAAGGCTATCGCAAGGGAAGCTACTTCAGAAGGCTGGTGCAACGGGAGTTGGTGCATCTACTTCAAGGGAAGGCTACTTCAAGGTTGGCGATTACTTCTAGGTGAAGGCTGCTTGAAGGGTTTAGGAAAAGAGATTGTATTTTATGTAAATTCCTTGAAGAGGTAATAAAATAAATTTCTTTTCAAATCCCGGTTGGGTAAGCAACCGGGTAGTGGACTGACAGCTATAGTATTTTCTATAGTTGGAACCACTCTAAACCTTGCGTCTCCTTGTCCAATATTTACATTGTGGTTGCTTGAGTTCAATAATTGTTAAATTATCTATAAAACTCTATTCACCCCCCTCTAGAGGTTTTCAAGAAGAACTAAGATCAAGTCCTTTCTTATGTTGGGGTGGAAGAGTTGGTTGTAAAGGGTTACACTGTCACAAGCTTCCAAGCTGACAAAAATGATTGTCGGTCATAATCTAGATCTATGTTTTGCCTTAACAATGGGGTTGTAAGCTAGGAAAGTTCATAGCAATAGATAGTTTCTAATTCTAGATAAATGTTGAGTACATTGATACTTCCAATGGAGCAAAGGAAAGTTGTATGGATCAATAAGTACATTAATGAACTTGGGGTGATTCCATCCATTGAAGACACATTAGAGTTATACTGTGACAACGAAGCTATTCCACATGCTAAAGAACCCAAATCACATCAATGTCTGTAGCACATACTTTAGCATTTCCGTCTCACATAAGAGATCGTACAGTTAGGTGATGTGAAGATTTATAGAGTAGTGACTGAGAGAAATATTGTTGACCTACTAACAAAAGCACTTTCACAGCATAAGAATGATTGTCATGTTAGATCATTGGGATTAAATTCATGAATAATTGGCTATAAGTACAAGTATGAGTTTGTTGGTATGTATGCTCAAAGAGTCAATCGTATGATGATTGTATTGGGATATTATCCCTAGTGCAGAACTGACTTTTAGTATCTGTTCACTAAGCCTTTTGGTGTCAGTTTCAAAGTGACACCCAAGTGGGCACTGCTAAAAGTAGAAACTTTCAGCTTCAGTTTCAACATCGATGCCATAACCCTTCATGCCACCAATAAAATACGCCAGCAAGGGCACAATAGGCGTTGGTTTTTACTGATAACTGACATTATATCCATCTAAAAGATGTCGGATTTGTACTAATAACCGACGCCAGAAAGGAAAAAATCAGCCCCCAAAAAAAGGATAAAGACGTCGGTGTTATAGTAATATCCGACGCAGTAAGGTTTTCTTGTCGGTTTTATACTAATAACTGACGCCTATGTTCTAATTTTTTTTTCTTATCAGTTTGCAAGCCTGCTGTCCAGCTGGTCAGTAGGATGCAGAACTGACATTTTACTTATGAACTATAGGTTTATAGAACCCTTTGATTTCAGCCAACAATAGGCCACAAACCTGTAAAATTAACAAGGATAGACAACAATTTATGATCATGTGATTCAAACACATGTATAAGAACATTTAATTCATATTATTTTTCATCACACACATGTAGAAACCAGTAGTTCCATTTCAAATTTCCTCCATTTTCACACACATTTAGAAACCTGTAGTTCCATATATTTCATCTCTTTTCATATTCAGACACATGTAGATACATTCATGTATTGATCATCTTCACATTCACACATATGAAAATTCAAAAAAAATGCATTCACATGTCATCAAATACAGAAATAATTATGAGAACAAAGTTTTAAAATATCATTCATTATTATTATCATCATCGTCATTATCGTCATCAGTATCCCAATCATAATCAAAAATTCCAACTACTTGTAAGGCTTTTGCCCATTGTTCTCTTACATCATCTAATTCTTCCATCGTATAGGGAGTATGTACATCTAATAACTTTTCACCTGTAGTGAAGTCACTGGTTTTAAACACTTGCAAAGAGAATGATGTATATATATAATTAATAATATATAATAATATTGATATATTTCATATTATCTAATGAGACTATATATAATAGATGTTGTATGGTATCAATTTCCATTGTAGCATGTTTGATAATTAGGTTCATGTATCGCATCACATAGTATGCACATTCCCATCCATTTTATTATTTAGCACACTATAAATTGAAACATATAAAATGTTCAAAACTACAAACAAGCACTGTTCACATAAATAATATATACATTGGAGTCGTGAAATTACTTTCGCATTCTCCCAAATTAGTAGTTGTTTCTTTTTCTTGGAGATGTTTCCTCCAACTTTTTTGAACTCTCTTAAAGCCCTACATGTTAATGTAACACATTAAATTGGATAATTAAATAGTAATGTAATCACAGATGTTAACGAATATAAAAATATGAAATATTTCTCGCGTGAATAATGGCCTTTTCATTAGGTGTCCATATAATGTGTCCAATTCCTTCCTCGCATGATCTAGATAATAAATAGTGAACATCTTGGAGACAATAACTAGTAACTCCCAATGCCTACCACTAGAGGTAAGAAAGTTAAAAATTAATAACTCAAAATCCCCAATAAAATGTAATTTTCTTAAGTCCAAATTATAAGCAAAGTAAACTTACACAACATTGAATGGAGCTATTATCACTGTCTTCTTTTTTTTACCAAAATATTTAAAAGCAACAGAGCAGTATGAGGTAACTGATGAAGGGTCTTTATCTACAAGACTTATCAAAGATGGAACTAGAAATCCCACATGGGAAAATAAAAAATCTTTACAGATCGTGTGTAAGTGGTTGCAAAACATGTATTATGTATGCATTAATATATAAGAAACCAGATCACCGTATATAAAACAAGGTATATGGATGTATAAACAATATCTCACCATATCCATAGCTCTATCATAGATGTATTCAGCCAATCATAACAAAACAACTCCAAAATATCTTGTATAAATAGATTGTTATCGTATGATTCACCTACAACATCCTCCTGAATAGAAACATTTATAGGATAATTTGGGTTATGTTTGCCTATCCATATTGCCATACCCCTACAATTAGGACCTAACGAGGCGTATAGGTCCCTTGGAATCCAACTAGGTACTTCAGGAGATGGAGGTGGAGGCTGAGATGTAGCGGGTGTCTTCCTTTTGACCTGTATATATAATTTCAGATCAATTGACTCATATATACACGCTAACAAATTAATGTAATGTAAATTTACCATACAATATTAGGATAAATAAAATCTATTTTGGGCCACAATATCACTCCACCTTCTGCTTCACCAAGCAATTCAAAATCTGGGTGGGCATATGGCATTGGAAGATCCCTCCAATTGGGGAGTATATGTATCGGGCTCACACGAACCACACCATCTGATACTAGAGACCCATGAAACATGTCCCCTAGAAGGGGTGGGTAAGCCTCGGCCTCTGCAATGATAAATTCTTGACTTTTTAGACGACATGGCTTCAACCCCTACAAATTTACGTAAAGAATGTTATATACATATATACATAAACATATCATCTTGAAAAGACTAGCTACTATGTCATAAAAATACATATAGTGGACATGCTAGGTGAGTCTACATGATTACTCCCAACCTCTGTAGAAGGAGAAGAGCGGCACACCACAAGTACTATTTGAGTGGCAGTCTGAGACACCAGCCACTTCACCATTACTTCTTGGATTCTCTTATTAATTAACTCATCTACCTATACATCGACAAAAGAAATGCTAAATTTATTATTATTGAATTCCGTTTCACAATAACATTTTAAAAAAACTGTAGGTTACCTCAACATTTGATAATCCCGCTTTTGGGACAGGTTTTCACTGTGATGGCCCACAAAACACTTTTATGCCCACACCAAGGCCTACACTCCTAACACGTCCAGGATGCTCTGGGTTACCAAGAGCAACTGTCAATTCATCTCTTGTGCCCTCAAGGATGAACTTGCCTTCCTTCCTCTCCTCGTGAAGCTCCCACTAATCGCCATCAATAGAATTGGTAAGTAAACATAACAATAATCATCTCTAAGAGTTGAATTTTACCATTTTTGTAGTTGTCTCATCAATTGCGGGCTTGGTTATATCTCCTTTCTTGTTTTGCCTCGTAGATATCCACATAGCATGGTAAGGCAGAGGTGTGGGACTAATAGTAGAGGATTCTGCGGTCTCTTGTGTAGCAGCAGACTGAGCAGTAGACTCGACATGTAGTCTTTGGTGAACACCTGCATACCCTTTTGGACCCATCGTGTAGTCATGCACATTTAGTGCATGCCTTGCTCTTTGAGCATTGCTGATAGCCTTTTTAATAAGCACATTGATTTGGTTAGTAACACTAAAGGTTAATCTTGAATAGGTGAATACATAAGAACGTATATTAATTAAACTGGCAGTGGTGCTTAATACCTTGAATTCATCAGTTTTTCTTTTAGTAACAAACTCCTCCCAGTCATTGGGGTCCAGGTAGTTCCTTTGCTCAGTGGTTGGCTTCTTCCTCTTGTCAACATCTCGTATGTAATCTCAAATGAGATTTGTCCTATAGTTCCTCGGACCCTCCCACAGCATTGCATCACGCATTTATGATGCAACTTTTCATCCAGTTCAAATATACTCTGCAAAAATAGAATTTCTATTAACTAGTATCCTAAATATTAGTAATTTGCAAAATAGAATTCTAAATATTAATAACTCACACATAGTTCCTTCCATACTAAGTCTTTCTTCCCCTTAGGAACTTTATGCCAAGATTCTACATTAGGACTACAACGGCTATGAGTAAGAACCCCAAGATATGAAATAAATGAGTTGCGGTTCACTCCAATTGGATTTCCTGCATGATCAAAATCCACAGCCAGTTTGGTTCCATTACCCCTTTATTGTAGTAACTTGTTCATCATAGTGATGCCCCTCACTTTTTCAATTTTTTTGCTTCACATCAAGTGTGCCAAGTTCTTCAGGGGGTACATCATCAACCTTTATTTTGACAAAATAAACACACTTACAGGATATAACTATAAATGGACATATAGATAGAAATATAGGATATATTTTTAAAACTTACATTGTGAGGCAGCGCATTCATATCCTCACCCTCACGTTAGTCATCATCACGGTCATCATGCTCATGCTTAGCCATCTGAAAGTGTCATTAAAAAATCAAACATTTAGCATTTGACATAACTAGAAGATAATAAAACATTGTAAAGTTCACATTCAGAAAAATAAAATATATAAAAAATATAAACATGCATGCCTCTAATATTGTTATCTTTTATCAATTAAGAATCCTTCATCGTGATCTCCGTGCACATACAAGTCATCATTAGCTTCAATATTTGGTGGTTTTGGCAACCCAACTGAGAATGGACTGGAGTCACCATACTTATCATAGTACTCTTCTTCATCTATAGGATCTTCAATGAACAGTCTTTTACCATGAAGAACAACCGACCATTTATCATTTGTAGGATCATCGATATAAAATACTTGTTTTGCATGTGATGCCAATATGAATGGTTTACCCTTCTCGCCAATCTTTTCAAAGTTCACTAATGTGAAACCCAATTCATCCACTATAACTCCTTTGGTGTTATCAATCCAATGACATTTAAAGAGTGGAATTCTGAAATCTACGTAGTCAAACTCCCATATGTCTTCAATGACACTATAATATGACATTTTAGCTTCACATGAACTCTTATCCTTTGCACTTGCAAAAAACAATGAAGACACTTGAAAGGTGACCCCACTGTTTTGTATGACACCCTTATCATCTTGACGCTTTGTGTAATATGAGAATCTATTTATGTTAAACCCTTCATAAGACATAACATTCAATTTTTGTTTAAAGATGAGGCATTTGATAGTTTCAGTAAGATTATTTGGTGTTTGAGATAGTTGATATAAGACTTTATCTTCAAACCACTTAATAAATGTCTTGTTATGCTCTCTAGCAAGCCACATTAAATTGGCTTGAGGATATTGTCTCTTGATGAAATTGGTATGTTCATCGATATAAACACTCACTTCGTCAATGTAACGACTGATAAACAAATCGTTATTGATTAAGCAGAAATAAACATTAGCAGCGGATTAACAAAAATCACTAAAAATTTAAACCTTTTGCAAAGAGTTCCATACACAGGAAAACTCTTTTATCAAGAACCAATGTATATCATCTCATCCTGATTCATAAGCATATCACATGTACTATCTCTTCTTGAGAACTATATACAACAATTACTTTGTCAGAATTATACTTAAACAACTCAAAATCTCAAGGCATCAAGCCAAAATCTCATATCGATACATTAAAAGAACTAACTACTAACTCTGAGGACCTGAGAGTATAGAGATGACACATAGGACTTCTATCTACAAGACACGACAGACAGTACACTCAACCTGAGTTGTCACTGTTGTCCTTGCTGCTATTGATGTTCTTCATCTGCAAGATATTCTCAGTCTCCTCCGTGCTTGTCCACCTAAAAATGTTGGATCCCACGGGGGTGAGACAATAGTAATTTCTCCAGCGAGAGAGATAACTCTCTACCAAAAACATTATTATTGCAGTTTAATGACATAAAACTAGGCAGAGGATAAGCAGTGTAAATCATTCTCATCTTTTAAAGCATTGCAACTATTTATGATAGAACAATAAATCATATATCCTCTTAATAAGGAATAGGAAGAACAAGTATATCATTTACCTACCATATCATTTCAACATCTCAAGCTTTTCCTTATTATCCTAATATGTCACCCATGATTCATTCTTGTTTTCATCTGTTGGCCTTAGTCAATCTGCTAAACAAATATTGAATTATTCCAGACATAAGAGTATACATCATCATATTCTATCTAGGCATTGGACTATGCCAATCTCTTGGTTATAGGCTTCATGCCTCTGCCATGTATTGGACTTTAACCAATCCTGATTACACCACCAGGCATTAGACTCTACCAATCCTAATTACACAGCTAGGCAGTGGACTCTAACCACTACTGATTACAGGCTTCATGCCTCTGCCAGGTATTGGACTTTAACCAATCCTGATTACACCACCAGGCATTGGACTCTACCAATCCTGATTACACATCCAGGCAGTGGACTCTAACCACTCCTAATTATAGGCTTCATGCCTCTGCCAGGTATTGGACTTTAACCAATCCTAATTACACAGCCAGGCAGTGGACTCTAACCACTCCTGATTACAGGCATCATGCCTCTTCCAGGTATTGGACTTTAACCAATCCTGATTACACAGCCAGGAAGTAGACTCTAACCACTCCTAATTACACAGCCAGGCAGTGTACTCTAACCACAACTGATTACAGGCTTCATGCCTCTGCCAGGTATTGGACTTCAACCAATCCTGATTACACCGCCAGGCATTGGACTCTATCAATCATGATTACATAGCCAGGCAATGGACTCTAACCACTCCTGATTACAGGCTTCATGCCTCTGCCAGGTATTGGAATTTAACCAATCCTGATTACACAGCCATGCAGTGGACTCTAACCACTCCTGATTACACAGATCATGGGATATAAATTTTGTTAACTCATCATTGATCATCACATCCTTCTCCAGGCTCTGAACCCTGAGGTTAGCCTTCATAGCTTTTCACATTCTTTATTGAATACAATTGTTCCTTTTATTAAGTTTATTAAAACGTTATCATTTCTTACAATAAAATTTTATAATCATCTTGGTACCTTCACTATGCCACAATTGTTCTCATGGCTCATAAGTCCCATAAAATATCTTGTCACCTCTCACTAGGCAACATCTAATCATATGGCTCACAAGGCCATTAAACATCTTGTCACCTATCACTAGGCAACATCTAATCATATGGCTCACAAGGCCATTACACATCTTGTCACCTCTCACTAGGCAACAATAACATATCACCTCATGTAATACAATAGTAACACCACTATTCCCTCAATAGGGTTAGGGCTTACTATTCACGTCACATTAGGGTTTCTCATGTCCCATTACCCAATTTAGGGTTAGGGTTTCCCATCTCACATTAATTAGGATTTCATATTTATCAAATCAACCTTAATATATTGCTACACACCTCTAGGAGCAACCATTAACATCTCGAGTATTCAATCATGTTTATTACTTTTAACATTTATCATTAAATTATTATCAATACAAGGTATGAGTTCATTTCTCATCCTTATCATGGTATGATTACTTCATACTCATTAGCTTATCTTAACCCCATTCTCAAGGTATATTAGCCTATTCTTATCAAAGTATATCAAACTCATTACAATTCATTGTAACAATTTGCCTAACATACTTCATGTGTTTCCTATCCAAGTATATTAGATTTGAAGTACATCAATACTTATCAACCTTGGGATGCTAAAAGTGATATCAATCATATCTTGATGTATCACTTTTCTCATCACTTCCAACTTACTTGAGTTATCAACTTATATTGGATTAAGGTATTTCCCATCTTAATGCTTTCATCCACTAACCTATCACTTTTACCATGAAGTGCATAGGTCACACACAAAAATGGTATAACTATCTACAATGATATGGACTCATTTCAGGTTAATGCATTGCTTACTATAAAGTTGCCTATGATCAATCATTTGAGATGTTTCATATTTATAAGGTAATACCCACTATTTTATCATTAGGGTTCTCTTATTAGGGTTATGGTTTATCATCATATTACCTAAGATTAGGGCTTCACTTATTATAACTCAAAATGTTAGTTTCACATACCTTCACCCTATATTAGGGCTCCTCATCATACCATTGCATAGGGTTTCACATGGCATCACCCTCAATTAGGGTTTCACATGACATCACCCTCAATTAGAGTTTAAATTCAATTATCCACAATTAGGGTTTGCTATTCATCCTAGTTAGGGTTTCCATTCAATTACCCATAATTAGGGTTTGCTATTTATCCCAATTAGGATTTCATCTTCCATTACCCATAATTAGGGTTTCTTATATCATCACCCTAAATTAGGGTTACATCATTACTCTAGACTAGGGTTTCACTTAGGATTTCCCAACTTTTAATATTTTGGCTTATTAACCCACTCGATTAGGGTTTCATGGTCTCTTTACTAAGGATCATACCCTAATCACATATTATTCATAATTAATACTCATGTATGAATTCCTTTCTATCATCCACTCAACTTGATTAGGTTACATCAACCTTTCAATCAAATATGTACAACTATGGTTGACATAGTGTATTGAGACATTACTTTCATAAGCTTTTACGGTTAACCATTCTAAAGGTACTGATCATCTAGGTACTTTAGAATTTCAACCTTTGTACCTATCATTGATAATCATTATTATCAACCATTGGATCAATGGATCAATCATCACCTTAAATCTCCAAACGATTTGATCACTTTAGATCTCCATTCGGTTTTGGCATTTCAACACCAAATGGTTTTGAAACTGTTTGGGCATCTAGGGTTTCCTTCAACCAATCAATTAGGGCCATTGGATCAACGTCCAACTACATCATCAAGTATCTCCAACTGGTCTTAAGATCAATTACCCATTTGATCTTGAGAGCAATTACCCATTCGATCTTGAAATCAATTATCCATTCGGTTTTGTAACCGAATTAACTCAATCGGTTTTGAAAACCAGTTGCCCATGTTGACGTGTGTGCTTAAGATGACATCATCATATTCAAGCTACAAACCCACGAAACTTTCTATAATTTCCATGGTGATTTCACCAATCATTCAAATAAAATTTCGGGAATAATGAAGGAATCAACAATTGATAAAGATATGGAATCAATAACAAAGTTTAAGGGTTCAAGTTATAAAACCCACCTCCAATTGAGCTCCAAACCTCCAAGCTCACGGAAACAATGGTGGATGCAACTCCTTTCACTATTCCAAGGGTCGTCCTCAAGCTTTGAGTGAAAAGAATTGGTTAGAAATGAAGAGGGGATCGAGATATGAAGAATGCATGCATTGATTTTTTATTTTCACCATGGATTCAAGGTGAAAGGAGGTCAAGAACCTTACCAACAGGTTGGGGGTCGTCCTCCTGCTCCTCCACAGCTCCTTGGTCGTTTTACAAATAAGGGGAAAGAAAAAATCCGAAAAAGCCTTTGTTTTGGCTTGGAAAGGGTACTTTTATAAGAAAATTGATGAGAGAAAAAATACTTTATAAAAGTATTTTAATTCCAAAATTGTTTCCACCACTTCCCCCTTGGTTTCTTGCATGCAAGGACATCTATATCCCCACCTAGATCCCTTCCATTATCCATGAATTAAGGGAAAAGAAATTAAGTACCTTAACCCTTATAATAAGAATATCCATATTTGAGTGGAAATTCTTTTTCTTATTATAATGGTGAGTGGAATTTCACCTCCTTAGGATATTCTCGTGCCTTTTCAAGGATTTAATCTCATCCATACACATCTTAATTCAACCATTTTAATTTTGGTTGAAATCCCTTTAATTAATACATTCATTTTTTCCCTAAATTAAATTAGGGTTTCAATTAGGATTAAATCTTGATTATTTTAATATCAAGATTCTCTCCCCTCCAACTTAATTCCAATGAGACACCCCTATTATTTTATTTACCCCAAATGTTTCCAATAAGCATTAGGGACCTTGTTGAAGTGGTAATTTGCATATTGAACCCTAGGTTTTGGGTATGCACATTACACCAAAATTAGGTTTTAATGCACAAGGATTGCTTTACAAGCTTAATCTTGGTGTCCAAGCTTGTGAAAACCATACCACTACATCATCTATATTCTCATGATGCCTCAACACATTGGGAACATCTTATCATGTAACATTTGCAATTTAACCCCTCAACTTGGGTAATTTGCACTTTAGTCCAAAATAGGCAAACATTGCTTCAACATTATTCAAACATGCCCAAAATTGAAACATAAGTTTCTCATGAGCCCTAATTACTTTTCACAAGATAATATTAAGCATCTACTCAACCTTATTAGGAAAAACATCTAGGGTTAACACATAACTCGGGTCAGGGATGTTACAAATTATAAACCCTTAACATGGATTTCGTCCCCGAAATCCCAGGAAAAAGTGGGACAAATTATTCATTAATCATGCCTTCAAGTTTCCACATGTCATGTTAATATTATGAGGATACCATGGATCTGTAATTCACACAAAGTTCCTTTCATTAATTCAACCTTAGCAATGTTTATGTTTATGCAAAGCATAAACCCCTAACATATGATGTCCATGCTACATTAGGTAACTGGACTGATTCTACAGTTAACCATTCCAGGTAACCATCATAAAATAGCCCGATATTTCTCAGATACCAGAATCTTTCACCTTGGTATCTATCACATGTGTTGAGAACACATCACATATTTATCTTCCTTTCATCTTGGAACATTAATTGTTACCTATGTCCTCATCTTGGAACCAAAGTCCAAGATAAATTGATACTTTTGTAAGTATCCATCACATGAACATATTTATCTTATGCACATCAAGTGTCCTAAGACCCACTTGATTGTTATGTCTCTGAAAGGAAAGAAAACAAGGATTCATATTCCTCTTATTAATTCATGTATTTTCAACTATTCATGAACCATTTACTCTTTATCTCATCCTAGGTTCCTTGCCTTTAGCATCGGAATTTATAAGGATGATTACATAACATTATCCCTTTCTTTATTATTATTAGCATGTTTATGATCACCTCATGATCTCATCACATTTCCCATTTCCTCATTATGGGAAAGATCTTTATTATACTTGCAACATTATTGAACAGGGTTCATCTCCTGTATTCTTATTCTTATCTTATGAGGAGTATACTTTTAGTTCCTCATACAACATGCTCATCTGAGATTATCTCAGACTTCTCTTTCTTATGCTAAGGATATGATGCATTTATTCATTCCATATTTCTGATTTCTTGATACTCATTAGATTGTCTCAGAATGACTACTTGATCAGAGCAATCAAAAAGACAACAATCTAAGAGTTTCCATACCCACTTTATCATCTATAGTTGTATACCTGGCCAGGGTATATAAATACTGAGATTAAGTGGTATGAACTTTGTATACTATCATATTCCTTCTTTTCATTTTATCACAAGCATAAGGTTTAACATCCCTAGATTTTATCCAGGCATCTCTTCTTTGCCTCATCTTTTCTTATAGAGGTAAGAACAACATAAAACATTTGTAATGTTTTACTATGAAAAACATAAGTCCTCATAGGACTATTTAGAAAAAGTACAATCAATTACTTTCTCAATTAATCCAAAAAAATCATAAAATTACATATTGGAATGACATTATCTTGTCTAACCTGTCATGATTCGTGGATTACTTACTGCATCAGGCTGACTCTGCCTCAAAGGTTGATTCAACATGCTAAGGTTGAGCACAGCCTCAATTTAAGTCCACAAATTCATCATTTCCTTTTGCTTCAACCTGCTGATGCTGATTACAAATCTTGTTGATATCTAAAACATCATAATTGGGGACTAGGAATCTAGGTTATATTGCCAATGCTTGATCCACTGTATACATTATTATTACCCTAAATTCTCCAACAGTAATACTTAAAGAAGGATTTTCTTATTATAGTTGGATTAGCTAGGGGATTCTCAGACAATTGTCTCTCTCTTACCTACTCCCATGCACCTCTTCTTGGTGTATCATTGATGCTTTCAGCAGCAACCACCTCATGTGATCCAGTCATCTTTAATTTCTTCTTCTCTTATACGAGCAGAAGACACTGTCAGATACACTGGATGACACCAGAACAGACTCTACTACCTTAGTCCTATGTCTTTGTAGACTCAGCAAACCTAGAGCTCTGATACCAAACTTGTAATGATCGATAAACAAATTATTATTGATTAAGTGGAAATAAACAATAGCAGCGGATTAACAAAAATCACTAAAAATTTAAACCTTTTGCAAAGAGGTCCATACACAGGAAAACTCTTTTATCAAGAACCAATGTATATCATCTACATCTGGATTCATAAGCATATCACATGTACTATCTATTCTTGAGAACTATATACAACAATTACTTTGTCAGAATTATACTTAAACAATTCAAAATCTCAAGGCATCAAGCCAAAATCTCAGATCGATACATTGAAAGAACTAACTACTAACTCTGAGCACCTGAGAGTACAGAGACGACACATAGGACTTCTATCTACAAGACATGACAGACAGTACACTCAACCTGAGTTGTCACTGCTGTCCTAGCTGCTATTGATGTTCTTCATCTGCAAGATATTTTCAGTCTCCTCTGTTCTTGTCCACCTAAACTGTTGGATCCCATGGGGGTGAGACAATTGTAATTGCCCCAGCAAGAGATATAACTCTCTACCAAAAACATTGTTATTGTAGTTTAATGACATAAAACTAGGCAGAGGATAAGCAGTTTAAAGCATTCTCATCTTTTAAAGCATTGCAACTATTTATGATAGAACAATAAATCATCTATCCTCTTAATAAGGAATAGGAATAACATGTATATCATTTACCTACCATATCATTTCCACATCTCAATCTTTTCCTTATTATCCTAATATGTCACCTATGATTCATTCTTGCTTTCATCTGTTGGCCTTAGACAATCTGCTAAACAAATATTGAATTATTCCAGACATAAGAGTATACATCATCATATTCTATCTAGGCATTGGACTGTGCCAATCCCTTAGTTATAGGCTTCATGCCTCTTCCAGGTATTGGACTTTAACCAATACTGATTACACCGCCAGGCATTGGACTCTACCAATCCTGATTACACAGCTAGGCAGTGGACTCTAACCACTCCTGATTACAGGCTTCATGCCTCTGCCAGGTATTGGACTTTAACCAATCCTGATTACACCACCAGGCATTGGACTCTACCAATCCTAATTACACAGCCAGGAAGTGGACTCTAACCACTCCTGATTATAGGCTTCATGCCTCTTCCAGGTATTGGACTTTAACCAATCATTATTACACAGCCAGGCAGTGGACTCTAACCACTCCTGATTACAAGCTTCATGCCTCTGCTAGGTATTGGACTTTAACTAATCATGATTACACAGCCAGGCAGTGAACTCTAACCACTCCTGATTGCACAGCCAGGTAGTGGACTCTAACCACTCCTGATTACAGGCTTCATGCCTCTTCTAGGTATTGAACTTTAACCAATCCTGATTACACCGCCAGGCATTGGACTCTACCAATCCTGATTACACAGCCAGACAGTGGACTCTAACCACTCCTGATTACAGGCTTCATGCCTCTGCCAGGTATTGGACTTTAACCAATCCTGATTACACAACCAGGCAGTGGACTCTAACCACTCCTGATTACACAGATCATGGGATATAAATTCCTTTAACTCATCATTGATCATCACATCCTTCTCTAGGCTCTAAACCCTGAGGTTAGACTTCATAGATTTTCACTTTCTTTATTGAATACAATTGTTCCTCTTATTAAGTTTATTAAAACATTATCATTTCTTACAATAAACTTTTATAATCATCTTGGTACCCTTCACTATGCCACAATTATTCTCATTGCTCATAAGTCCCATAAAATATCTTGTCACCTCTCACTAGGCAACATCTAATCATATGGCTCACATGGCCATTAAACATCTTGTCACCTATCACTAGGCAACATCTAATCATATGGCTCACAAGGCCATTACACATCTTGTCACCTCTCACTAGGCAACAATAACATATCACCTCATGTAATACAATAGTAACACCACTATTCCCTCAATAGGGTTAGGGCTTACTATTCACGTCACATTATGGTTTCTCATGTCCCATTACCCAATTTAGGGTTAGGGTTTCCCATCTCACATTAATTAGGATTTCATTTTTATCAAATCAACCTTAATATATTGTTCCACACCTCTAGGAGCATCCATTAACATCTCGAGTATTCAATCATGTTTATTACTTTTAACATTTATCATTAAATGATTATCAATACAAGGTATGAGTTCATTTCTCATCTTATCATTGTATGATTACATCATACTCATTAGTTTAGCTTAACCCCATTCTCAAGGTATATTAGCCTATTCTTATCAAAGTATATCAAACTCATTACAATTCATTGTAACAATTTACATAACATACTTCATGTGTTTCCTATCCAAGTATATTGGATTTGAAGTACATCAATGCTTATCAACCTTGGGATGCTAAAAGTGATATCAATCTTATCTTCATGTATCACTTTCCTCATCACTTCCAACTTACTTGAGTTATCAACTTATCTTGGATTAAGGTATTTCCCATCTTAATACTTTCAGCCACTAACCTATCACTTTTACCATGAAGTGCATAGGTTACACACAAAAATGGTTCAACTATCTACAATGATATGGACTCATTTTAGGTTAAGGCATTGCTTACTATAAAGTTGCCTATGATCAATCATTTGAGATGTTTCATCTTTATAAGTTAATACCCACTATTTTATCATTAGGGTTCTCTTATTAGGGTTATGGTTTATAATCATATTGCCTGAGATTAGGGCTTCACTTATTATAACTCAAAATTTGAGTTTCACATACCTTCACCCTATATTAGGGCTCCTCATCATACCATTGCATAGGGTTTCACATGGCATCACACTCAATTAGGGTTTCACATGACATCACCCTCAATTAGAGTTTAATTCAATTATCCACAATTAGGGTTTGCTATTCATCCTAATTAGGGATTCCATTCAATTACCCATAATTATGGTTTGCTATTCATCCTAATTAGGGTTTCCATTCAATTACCCATAATTAGGGTTTGTTATTTATCCCAATTAGGGTTTCATCTTCCATTACCCATAATTAGGGTATCTTATATCATCACCCTAAATTAGGGTTACATCATTACTCTAGACTAGGGTTTCACTCAGGATTGCCCAACTTTTAAGATTATGGCTTATTAACCCACTCGATTAGGGTTTCATGGTCTCTTTACTAAGGATCATACCCTAATCACATATTATTAATAATTAATACTCATGTATGAATTCCTTTCTATCATCCACTCAACTTGATTAGGTTACATCAATCTTTCAATCAAATATGTACAACTATGGTTGACATAGTGTATTGAGACATTACTTTCATAAGATTTTAGGGTTAACCATTCTAAAGGTACTGATCATATAGGTACTTTACGATTTCCACCTTTGTTCCTATCATTTATAATCATTATTATCAACCATTGGATCAATGGATCAATCATCACCTTAAATCTCCAAACGATTTGATCACTTTAGATCTCCATTCAGTTTTGGCATTTCAACACCAAATGGTTTTGAAACTGTTTGGGCATCTAGGGTTTCCTTCAACCAATAAATTAGGACTATTGGATCAACATCCAACTACATCAGCAAGTATCTCCAACCGGTATTAAGATCAATTACCCATTTGATCTTGAGAGCAATTACCCATTCAATCTTGAAATCAATTATCCATTCGGTTTTGTAACCGAATTAACTCAATCGGTTTTGAAAACCGGTTGCCCATGTTGAGGTGTGTGCTTAAGATGACATCATCATCTTCAAGCTACAAACCCACGAATCTTGCTGTAATTTCCATGGTGATTTCACCAATCATTCAAATAAAATTTTGGGAATAATGAAGGAATCAACAATTGATAAAGATATGGAATCAATAACAAAACTTAAGGGTTCAAGTTATAAAACCCGCCCCCAATTGAGCTCCAAAGCTCCAAGCTCATGGCAACAATGGTGGATGCAACTCCTTTCACTATTTCAAGGGTCGTCCTCAAGCTTTGAGTGAAACGAATTGGTTAGAAATGAAGATGGGATCGAGATATGAAGAATTCATGCATTGATTTTCGATTTTCACCATGGATTCAAGATGAAAGGAGGTCAAGAACCTTACCAACAGGTTGGGGGTCGTGCTCCTGCTCCTCCACATCTCCTTGGTCGTTTTACAAGCAAGGGGAAAGAAAGAAATCCGAAAAAGCCTTTGTTTTGGCTTGGAAAGGGTATTTTTATAAGAAAATTGATGAGAGAGAAAATACTTTATAAAAGTCTTTTAATTCCAAAATTGTTGCCACCACTTCCCCCTTGGTTTCTTGCATGCAAGGAAATCTCTATCCCCACCTAGCTCCCTTCCATTATCCATGAATTAAGGGAAAAGAAATTAAGCACCTTAACCCTTATAATAAGAATATCCATATTTGAGTGGAAATTCTTTTTCTTATTATAATGGTGAGTGGAATTTCACCTCCTTAGGATATTCCCGTGCCTTTGCAAGGCTTTAAGCTCATCCATACACATATGAATTCAACCATTTTAATTTTGGTTGAAATCCCTTTAATTAATACATTCATTTTTGCCCTAAATTAAATTAGGGTTTCAATTAGGATTAAATCTTAATTATTTTAATATCAAGATTCTCTCTCCTCCAAATTAATTCCAATGAGACGCCCCTCTTATTTTATTTATTCCAAATGTTTCCAAGAAGCATTAGGGACCTTTTTGAAGTGGTAATTTGCATATTGAACCCTAGGTTTTGGGTAAATTGAACATTACACCAAAACTAGGTTTTAATGCACAAGGATTGCTTTACAAGCTTAATCTTGGTGTCCAAGCTTGTGAAAACCATACCAATACATCATATTCATTCTCATGATGCCTCAAAACATGAGGAACATATTATCATGCAACATTTGCAATTTAACCCCTCAACTTGGGTAATTTGCACTTTAGTCCAAAATAGGCAAACATTGCTTAAACATTGTTCAAACAGGACCAAAATTGAAACATAAGTTTCTCATGAGCCCTAATTACTTTTCCCAAGATAATATAAAGCATATACTCAACCTTATTAGGCAAAACATCTAGGGTTAACACACAACCCGGGTCAGGGATGTTACAGTCGATGTTGTGTAAAATATACAAGTGACCTTGTTCCAACTGCTCCCGGTTGATTACTTTCATCTGTGATCCCAAAATTCCTTTGTCGGAATACTCCTCAATATTCTTGTCATTAAGAGGAGTGTCATTACCACTCAAAAAGTCATTGAAAAATCCATAACCTCTCTCGCTACATAACCCTCAATAATACTCCCTTCAGGCCGATAACAATTTTGAACATCACCTTTAAAAATGCTCATGTATCGTTCAAAGGGATACATCCAATGCAAGAAAACTGGTCCCAACATTTTCACTTCCCTAGTCAAGTGGACAACAAGATGTACCATGATATCAAAGAATGAAGGAGGAAAATACATCTCAAGCTAACATAGGGTAACAACCACTTATCTTTCCAATTTATCGAGAGTGTTAGGGTCAATAACTTTGCTGCACAGATTGTTGAAAAAGAAACAAAGTCTGGTGACTGCAAACCTTACATGCTTCAGCTATTTAGATCAAATTTCCACGGGCAATATTTGTTGCATTAGAGTGTGACAATCATGAGATTTAAGACCTATCAACTTTAGATCTTTCATTGATACCAATCTATGGATGTTGGATGAGTAACACATGTCACCTTAACATTTACCAAGCATTCATAAAAAGCTTTCTCCTTTCTAGACAACGTGTAACAAGAGGGAGGTAAGTATGATCTCTAATCAATACTAACTACTTCTGTTAATTTTGTCCTTATTCTCATTTCATGTAGGTCCATTCTGGATTTTATCCCATCTTTAGTCTTACCTGGTATATTCAATAGAGTACCAATGACGCTATCACAAACATTTTTCTCAACGTGCATGACATCGATACAATGCCTGACTGCCAAAGAACTCCAATAAGGAAGATCCCAAAGTATTGACTTCTTCTTGAATAAAGATTTGTCACTCCGTGTGGCCATGGTACATTGTGATCTCTTACCAAATTCATTGGAAAAGTCTTTTACTCTTTCATAAACAACCACCCCTGGTATAGGTTTAGGTGCACTCCGTTCCTCATTATGTCCATTGAATGCTTTGCACAACCTATGATATAGATAGGATTTTGGAAGAAACTTTCGATGACTAAGATATACAGTCTTTCCGCCAAGTTTTATTCATATTGAATAAGTGTTCTCATCACATATAGGACACACTTTGGATCCTTTGACACTATATCCAGACAAATTCCCATATGTTGGAAAGTCATTAATAGTGCAAAACAACATAGTGTGTAAATGAAATGTATCTCTTCATGAAGCATCATAGGTCATCACAACTTCACCCCAGAGTTTCTTTAAGTCATCAATCAGAGGTTCAAGATAAATGTCGATATCATTTCCAGGTTGTTTAGGGCCCGATATCAACAACGACAACATAATGTACTTATTTTTCATACACAACCAGGGAGGAAGATTATATATAACAAGCATAACTGGCCAAGTGTTATGCTGGTTTCTCAATGTCCCGTATAGATTCATCCCATATGTACAAAGCCCAAGTCTTAGATTCCTAACTTCTTCACCAAATTTAGGGTACAATAAATCAATCTTCTTCCACTATGGGGAATCAGACGCATGTCGTAGGTTCCCATCATTATTTTTCTTTACATCTGCATCCCACCTCAAATTCTTTGTAGGTAGATATTATAAGCATCCCCCGAAGGATATTATAGGTAGACTGTGATATTATAAGTAGATACCACATCACCTTGGTAGGAGAACCAATTTTGGACTCCGCCGAAGTCATCAATTTATACCTTGACGCACCACATTTTGGACAATCTTTCAAATCCACATAGTCTGTTTGAAATAATGCACAATCATTCGGGCATGTGTGTATCTTCTTGGCCTCCAATCCAATTGGGCACAACAATTTTTTAACTGGTATGTTGAGATTGGTAGCTCGTTTCCTTCAGGAAGAATTTCTTTCAACAAAGACAATAATGACGTGAAGCTTTTGTCGCTCCATCTATTGTTAGCTTTCAGCTTATACAATCTCAACACAGCACTAAGCTTTGTAAACTTAGTACAACCTGTGTATAATGGTATCTCAACATCATGCACAATGTTTCTAAACATGGGAGGTGGATCGTTGTGCTCTACCCCACAACTATCCAGCATCGCATCAACGATGTCTACTGGAACTGGTTCGTTCACATCTATGTCATCAGAGGCAATTTCTTCTTCCATACAAGAACTGCTACCGACATCCACTGATTTTAGGTTTGAAATCTCTCCATGCTAGTGTCATTTTGTACAGCCTTGTACAATCTCGTTGCACATGACATGACTTTTGATTTTGTCATCAATGCTGACTTTCAAGTTGTTACCGCAATGCCTACATGCACAGTAGAACCTATCTCTAGGTTATTTCCTATATTCCTCAGAAAAACTAATAAACTAATCAAGACTAGAAATAAACTCTGGGGTGCAGTGATTTGGAATGGGCATCCATGATCTATCCATTATATGATCAAAGAGAAAACAAGTATATATTAGGGTTTAGGGTTACAAGATTAGGGTCTAGAGTTAAAAGATTAGGGTGTATGGTTAAAGTTTAGGGTTTAAGGTCTTATATATAATATATGTGTACCACCTATCCCATTATTCAACACCTAATATCACTAGTAAGTGTATAATGTGTATTGGGTTTTTAAGAAAATTTCGGTAGCATTTCCCCGCTGTTCTCCAAGTACATATGTACTTAGAGAAAAAACGGGGAAATGTTGCCGAAATTTTCTTGAAAACCCAATACACATTATACACTTACATCCTAAGTGAGATTAAGTGTTAAAGAACAGTCCCAAACTGGGGACTATCTAAGATTTACTCCTAATGAGTAAATCTTGGACAGGTTTCTAGGACAAAAAATACATGTATGTTGTCATTCTTATCCTAAGTTTTATGTAACATCATTTAATCATGCTTGTCAGTAAATACTAAACAGTAAATAAACCATGATTCCATATATCAAATATTTGAATCAAAATAAAGTCTAATGGAATATTGGGATAGTGAGAATATTATACCTCATTTGAAGGTTGAAGAAGAAATATATGCAAGTCAACAGCACAAATGGATGACACAACAACTCAATTCAGCCCCAAGAGCACAAGCACATCAACTCAATTCAGCACCTACAACAATACAAATGCACGATTCAATTCTATTACAATGTATTAACTAGGGGTAAATATACATCAATTTTAGAGGAGTAGGAAGAATTAACAACATTGCAAAAACATGTACCCAATATCCAATTAGGGGTCAAATAGGCAACCAACATAACAGTCCTCTCATAACATTCCTCAAATCCGAGGTAGTAACAAAACCCAGACGAGAAAGTTTACCAATGGTCCAAACACCACAAAGCAATTAAGAGTTGCACAACTTACCACATAAACTCACGCCAAACAAACAGGCATAGAAATCACCACATATGAAATGATTCCACAACCTCAAATCACTAACAGTAATAATCAAGCGCATGTACATAAACAGCACGAATGCCCACAATAGCACAAGTTCACAACCAAGAGAGGATAAACAACAAAAAAACAAAATGAAGCGCAATGGATACCACCCAAACAAGCAAAGAGACCCACACGAATGCAGAGTGCATCATCAACAAATACATCCCAATATCTTCTCATACACTACTCGCTGCCAACACCACCAAACAAACCCTATCTCATAATAGAGGAAGAGGAGTAGGACAAACAGGGAGAAGTAGGAAGAAGAGTGGAGGAAGAAGAGGAGCAGGTCGGATTGCAGGTAGATGAGTGGAGGAAGAAGAGGAATAGGAAGAAGAAGAGCAGGAAGTACATGTAGGTAGCAGTGTGAGCTCATGGCTCCTCAGCGTAGTAGCGGCAGAGGTTGTGTGGTAGCGTAGCGGCGGCGGCAGTTGTGTGGTGTCTGGCAGTGAGCGCAGCTCCTCACCAGTGGTGGGGGCGGTACAGTGGCAGTGGCATCTAGGAAGCCCAAAGAGCGGTGACGGTGGTGGCTAGAGTAGAAGGGAGTGAGGCGGCGGAGGAACAAATCGCCAGAGCATTAGTAGGTCGGGTAGAGAATGAAACAGAGAACAGAAGGGGAGGACATTTCGCGATTCTTAAGTGGGACATAGGCGTCAGTTATACCAAAACTGGTGTCTATACACATATTTTTCGTCAGTTTCTACAAAAAAAACTGACGTCTATCCACATATGCCGATAAAAAAAACATTCTTGAGTTACAACCATAGTCATCGGTTTCCATAAAAAACCGACACCAATTGGGCAATTTGGGGGGTAAAAATTTTCGCGGGGACAGCGCGTGAACACACATCTACGTCGGTTACTATAAGAAAACCGACAACAAATATGGGGTCGATTTATGTCTCTCAAAAAATCTTTAGTCATCGATTATTTGGTCAACAACCGACGCCATATGTGAAATTTTGGAGGTAATTCTTTTGCACTAGAAAAATTGGATTTGGCGGGTGATTTTAGGCTTCGGTGTCTTATTGAGAAACTAGCGCTAAATAAAAAGTGATACACGTGTCTAGCCGGTCTTCACATATAGATGTCAGTTTTTGTGTTTTCAGCCAACGTTGTAGGATTTAGACGTCAATTTTTTGGATACAACTGACGCCTCTAAATGTGACGTTATAAGATATTTCTGTAGTGGTGACAACATATGGGAGGTACAATATTTGTGATAAATTTATATTGATGTTCATGTTTATTTACTTTTATTATGTTGAGTTTATATTTTCTTATTTTTCTACTATACTAGGAGTGAATGATCAAAGCCAGAACATCCTTCACAAGATGTTATTCATGCAAATTCAATAGAATCAATTAAGCATGATGCCACATGTGTTATATTTTTTATGAATATTTTTCATTATCAAAATATAAATTAATCCACATTTTTAAAATGTTTTTTAGATGTTATCATACCGAATGTTAAAAAGAGAAGGAGAAGAGGTAGGATCAGCTTAAAGGCAGTGGCCCCTATGCCTGGTCAAAAAGATAAATCCACATTCTCAATGATAGTGGAATTGCTGGAATAGGGAGACATAGCTTGAGCAACTTTTTGAGAATTTTAGCTCTTAATTCCTATTTATTTCTGATTCATAAGGAGTGGAGAGAAGAGCATGAATCGACATTTGAAATGGTAATGACTGATGTTCTAGTAAGTTCTCTACTCTCAGAATGTTTTTGTATTTTATTTTTATTCAACTAAAATAGCAAAACACTTTTAATGTTATTATTTTCATATATATTTTATCTTATCGATGCATTTTGACTTTGAATTTTTTGATACAGATGATACCAATGTGACTCCTTATGATGAAGTTACTACTCTTGTCCAAAAGACAATCAATCAACAATTGTGAGATTTTCATAAGGATCTAAAATGTAGGTTGAATCCTAATATTCCCATTGATGAACAAATAAAAAACTATAGATGATCGAGTTCCACAAGAAAGTTGGCTACCACTTATAGACCTTTGGAGTAGTCAATAAAAATAGGTAAAGTCTAAAAAAATATTGTATTATCTTTATAATTTTTACTATTTGTACTTATATCCAATTATAAAATTTACTTGATCATTGAGTAGCAAGAAACAAGCATTAATAAATGAAATTGAAATATTTTACAAGCTACACACACAATTGGACCAATATATTTTGCTGAAAAATATTAAAATGCGGTAAGATTTGTAATATAATTTAGAATTGATAAATAACTTATACTTTTTAATATGTAAGATATGTAAATGTTTTTAGGAGAAAAATAGTAGAAAAGTCTCACTCTTGCAAACTAGGGTTGACGGTCATAAAAAGAATGGTGAATATATAGATGAAAAAACATGATTGATTTGTGTAAGTCTTTATATCATTATCTATATTCTTCTAAAGTAAGAAAAATAACTTGATATATGAATTTACCTTACAGGAAAAGGTAATAGAAAGATGTATAGAATTGGAACTGGAGAATACAAATGATCCATTGAAGTTCGGTCATGTTGTTGACTCTATGTATGCATTTCGTCATGGAGGATATGAGAGAGGAATAAGCGGAGGTATTACTAGAAGAAATTCAAAGAAGAAGAGACAAGTAGAAAATTCAAATAGAAGTGTGACAAAAGCTTCGGAATCCTAGTTGCAAGAGAAGGAGCATCAGATCAAAGAACAACATTGTCCTATTAAAGAAAAATAATGTGAAATTGACGATTTATAAGCTCGATTGAAGATATTAGAGTCACATGTATTATTTAAAATTTTAAACTAAAGATAATTATATAAAATATTTACATTTTTTAGAATGAAATGTCATTTTACATGTATTGTAGGACAAGACAACAACTCTTGAATCTAGTTTTGAGGATGCACTAGAATCTTCAATATGCTAGCTATCTTGTTTTTCTAAATTTATATATCATCTCTTGAATAATATTTTAATGTTGTTATTTAGTCACCAATTACTAGAAGGAATGGATATTGATTCTCCTCATTTGGGTAAGATTTACTTTTACTTTTAGCATAACAGGTAATATATTTTTTCTAGTTAATGTGTTATCGATGTATTTTTTTTCTTGTCTTATTGTTAGTTACTAAATGAAATGTCATATTTTATGTGTCATTGAATTAATATAGATACATACATCTTTAAATTTATTTTACATGGTATAACTATGTTTGTATTCTATTGCTTTGTTAAAAGATAATAACATGCATACAAACTATGACATGTTGATTACAATTATAAAATTATCATGAAGTTTTCTATATAAACGAGTGTTGAAAAATGCATTTTGTTGTCATGTATGCTTGACTTGAATATTTTGTTTTTAAAAGGAATATGACTATCATGCAACATATTTGGGAAGGAAATGAACGCTTCGGCAGACAAGGTTTGAAAGAGACTAAAATATCATACAATATTCTAGTAGTTACTTCTATTGTGATACCATGTCCTCATATTCATAACACACAATATGTTGTGATGTTTAAGTTTAAAATGTATACAAAAATACTATGACATTTTTAGAATTTCTAGATTTTTTTCCAAGACAGATTGAGTTATCATTTTTTTTTGTTTCAAAGATATGAATATTGTTTATGAAATTTGTTTATTGTTGAGATCACTAGTAATATGATTCCCACAAATTTGAACAGAGTGTGAATGAAGTATTATTTCTTTTTAATTGTTTCAAATAAACAAATATTATGTTTCCAATTTGTTGTGACTGTTAAATATTTTGAAGTGTAAGATCTAATATGAGTACATCATGAATAAATATCACAGTATATCAGGTTCCTTGTACCACAAGGATTTGGGCTAGTGTAGGGGAGTGGGCAAGGAACTCTAAAAAGTGTTGCTCCATCAAAAGATTTTTCCATTCCAGTAGCCTCCAACCACTTCTAGCAACTCCACCAACTCTGAAGGCACATCGATGTAGTCACCTATCAATTTTAGTTAAATATCAAATTATGTCATCATGAGACAAAAATGAGGAAAATTATAGGCTTAGTTACAACAAAAAGAATCAAACTACAAGTACAAGTTTAGTTCAAAATGTACATAATTGTTATTGGTTAGGTTGTTAACATACCATCTAGACCATTGCACCCTCATCAGGTGGAAGGGCTTAGGTGGGGCTAGAGGCATATACAACCTCCTATAAAAAAGAATTATATATATAACAGTTGAATACATAAAATATTAAAAATCAAGTAACAAGTAATAATAACTAACCTAAGAATCTACATCAAGCATCCTTCTATAAAAGATGCAACAAATGGAACAAAAATTATGGAGAAAATCCTTTCGCCCTTATAGGTGAAGCCATTTGTATAATAACTAAAGGTCTCTGAAGATGATATTGTCGCATACATTCTTTCACTTCAATGTTTGTCCTCCTTAGTAGCTATAACCACCATTACTCCCACAATAACAATTAAAATTGGCCATACATATTTCAACATCCAATCATAAAGAAACCTCCTCAAAATCAGAAACTCCATTCAATTGTCCACCGCATAGAAAAAATAAATACAACATAACCAAGATAAGCATGTACAAACAAATCAAACACCTCAAAATGACTAAAACTGAGACGATATTATCGTATCTGATTCTAGTTGAGACTATAGTGGCATAATACAATGTTTATACTATATCTGGACAACTTTATGTTTAGTTGGTTGAATAAAGAAAATCATGGTCCATTGATTGTACCGTCATTGTAGTTATTCTGACCATTATAGCAATTAATAGAAAACCCAGCAAGTTCCAACATTGCATTGGATCCCCTTTATGTATCTAGTTGACTAATCCCACAACTGCAATCTAAGATGCACCTCGGAAAACTCTACTTCTTGATCATATACAATCTGTATTGATGTCCATACAGCTTCAGCATAACCAGGTGTTGTTGCCCCCAGAGCCTCGACATACCCCAGTGCTAGTTCCCCTACAGCCTTAGTCCTGAAAGAGGATGCGTTGATCCGAAAGAGGATGCACTGATCCCAGTGAGGTCCATACATCCCGTCAGGAGATGTTTTTCTATTTTAGAAAAGCAATATGTCGCTAGTTGGGACGCATTGTTCTCGGAAGAGCAATGTGTACCAGTGGGGACATATTACTTTTTATATTTTTTATTTTGTTCTTTTAATTTTATACCATGTACGTTATATTTATACATATATATGTTAAATTACAAAATGAACATAATCTATAGTAGCATGTATACAATTAACCATACATTGAAAATTACACCTAAAGATAATGAAATAATAACATAATATTATATCTCATTAATACATAATATTTGTAAATATAAATAAAAGTATTTAAAAAATGTGGATCCAATACTAGAATTATATAATAAAGTTTAAAATTATAGAAATAATATATATATACTAGTGAACGCACACATGCACATGCATGTAACACATAAATGTGTTATATCTTTTAACAAATTTAAAAACATAAAAAATACATATAATTGGTTCGTGTTCTCCCTTAATCTAAAAGTAAAGTGGTATATGTTACCTTTATTTGAATGGTATTCTTACTCAATCTATACTTGATTAGAAGATCATTGAAATTTTGAATAAAAATAATATTGGGTTGCTATATGATCATAGTACAAAGGTGAGTTTTATAAATCTTTAGTTTAACATTAAATTTATTATACACAATAAATGATATAAGTAATGTTTATCCACTTTATAATATGAAATATATGGGAATGGTTTTATAGAAAAATGTAAAATTTATTATTAATGGGTGGGCCTAGAAATAAAGTAAGTGTAGAATATGGCTAGATCTTATTGTATTGAAGTGTGTCCATGAATCAAAGTAAAACATTATGAAAAGTTATTTCTACTTCTTTCGTTGAGGTTGTAATGTCGAATACATATTTTGTATAGTTTTTCACACATTTTCATCCATCTCATTAGACCCACATGATGATAAAAGAAGGAATACTTGTAACACTATAACATTATATATCATTTTCTTAGGCTACATATATATATAATATGTAATATGTTTTTCATAAGAGAAATTGTGTTTTAGGTAAAATACGATATGAAAGAAATGATAAACCATTTAAGTATAGAAACCATAATGTTAAACTCAGATTATAAAAAACTAAAAGCAAAAAATCCTTATATTTAACCAAAATAGAGGCTATTTCATACAAAAAAATGTATGTACAAAGTAGTCATACAATGTATATTTGCAAGATGCCAAACAAAGACCCATGATTTGAACACTATGTATGTTTACTTTATTTTTTCCTTTGAACAAGTGTTGGGTCCTAAATGTAACATTTAGTAGGACCAATAGTGCACATTCACCGTTCATTTAACCACCTCATCCATTTCTTTACAACAAAATATCAAACGAAATCATGTTCATAACAAACTAAAATATGACCTAATTACTAATCACTTACATACCTAATGTGATCAATCTTTTGAATATGGCTATGGTGCCTCTAAGGAATGCAAACGTCATCAATGAATAGATGAGGATTCAATCTTAGTGTTAACCAAGGGCATAGTGTCTGGAAACATTTTAAAGTATGTAGGGTGGTTGAAGGAATCTTCATGTGTTGTCTAGGTTGATAGTAGTGGTAGTGTGGCCCAGTGGAGTCTGGCTATTGTAGCTTTGTGTTGGGGTTGTCGTCGAAGACAGTAGGGTAGGTTGGGATGTTTCCATGAGACTAGGGGATTATGATGGGGTGGAGAGGAATCATTTTCTAGTAGTTGCAAGGATGACGAAAGGATTGTGCTGGGCGAACATGAGTGGATGCAATGTCTATATTGTCAGAGATGGTTTTCAGACTGGTTGCCTTGACTTTTCTTGCTAGATCTGTGATCATCTTCATCTATGATCGTGTTGGGTACTTAGCTGTGATTCCTTTGGCTTCTGTGTGTTGAGTCATTGGCAAGGAATCATGGGTAGTAGAGGCTTAAGGTGGAGGAGAAGCCAATAAGCAGTAGTGGGTTGTTTTGCAGGTTAGTGCACAACATCTTGTAGATAGGCCTTTGTCTATGGCTAGCATTAGTTGGATCTTGTCGTAATATGGAATAAGATGGGGAGCATGAGGGATGGAAGGTGAATAAAAAGAAAGGTATGTTACATAGTTGAGTCCCTAGAGGGTAGAAAAGGGCATCATCATTCTCCCTTCCATAATAATCAAGTGGTGAGGGTTGCAGGCCTCTCCTTTCTAGGTTAACCGATGTACCATATTCAATATTCATTATTCACTTTTTCACTTGCAATTAGGATCCTTTTATAACTCGTAAGATGTAAATTGGATTATTATGAAATTTGGAGCATGGAGTTAAACTGATTTCATGAAGCATTAACACTTCCATTTACATCTCTAAGCTTTCTAACTTTATTTCTCTCATAATACATTCAAATATTGGTACCTTTAAAAATATATAAACAATCTATATTGACTCTGAAGCCATCAAGTGAAATTTCTCGTGGATTCTATGGATGGAGGTGTAATCAAGATATCTAGGAATAAATTATTCAAATTCCACTATGATATTGAAATGACTCACAAATATGAACTAAGAGAGTAATTTATAAATATTTCTCAGGTGAGAAAAATTAATACATTAGATAAAGAAAATTCAATTGAAGACTATTCTATATCAAAGACCACGAACATTAATCCAATTAAGTGACCGAGATTTGGAATGAAGGGCAGCATTGTAAATAAGTTCAAGTTCAAGTAAAATAGCTCAACCTAGATTTAATAGACAAAATTGAGTATGTTATATGAGGATTGCATACATCCATTGCTTCTTATACTTACTCTTATGTTGTAATAAATCATTATGCTCTATTTGCATCTTCATTTTTTCTAAAAAATGCAAGTTATTTGGGTAATTGAGTAATTTAAACCCTAATCATGTAGTGTATGGCATCTATACGAAGTATCACATTGTTTTGAAAGTGGGATGGTTAAATAGGTGACCTCATATCAATCTTAGATTGTGAGACAATATTAGGAGTTGTATATTTTTATTTTATGTGGATGAACTGATCTTAGTTTTCATCATTTCCCAATTCTGCATATGTATATGATTGTGTATATTTTTATTTTATGTGGATGACCTGATCTTAGTTTTCATCATTTCCCAATTATGCATATGTATATGATTGTGGTCAACATCATAACTCCACTAATATGTGGCAACGTGAATAAGATAAGTAACATGTGATATTTGGGTCTTGATACCCAATGTAATGAGATGTTATGGTATAGTACCTAAGATGAACCTAATGATGTAGGTTGGATTTGGATTTCTTACTAGTAGGGTTGTTGTACCCCTACTTGTTATACTCGCATTGACAAATGCATGGTAGGATCCAATGGACATCAATAATCTTAGGTTCTCATATGGTGATCTAGGGGACTTCGAAGTCATTATATAATGGTTTGAGTGGTACACCTCAAAGTATACAACGCCAAATAATAAAATAATTAATCAAAATGTTGACATATATATAGTTGTATCTTAATGACTCATGTTGGTATGATTTTATTCATCAGATTAATGATTCATGTTGGTATCATTTTATTTCTCTTTTACACATGCAAGTATTTCTTGTTTACTCGTATACTCAAAATACATTTGTTCCATGTTGTTCATATTAGCTACTAATCATTTAATCTGCCCTTTTTATGCTCTTCATAGTAGGCTTGTAAGCATAAAATGTTCTTTGTTGCTATATCAAATTGTTGTGACGTGGGTCTCACCCTCATTGTTATCCATCTTTTAGGTGGTAAACATCATACCCATGGTTTCAGTGGTAAGGAACCTCCCCTTTATGGGAAGGAACGGATATAGGTTGGTGATGGTATTTTCATGGTTTAATAGAGTCATCCAATACATTCATGTATGTGTAGGGTGGCTTTATTTTATTTGTATCGATGACTTGGTTTTTGGCTTGCATTCCATGTATATAGTTACTCATGATATAAATTGTGGTAGTATATCTTTTGTATACATGTTGTGACAAGAGCCACTAGATGATCCCATATGTAGTTACCTTCAAATAAATAAAAAATGATGAAACTTATATGTGCACTTAGTTATTATGTGGTTTAGAATTGAATACTGGATTTTTTTATTGTTGTTTGATTATTTTGGTTAGCGTTGATCGACGTTTTGTTTTGAATAATCTCATCTTGGTGTGTCACAGTTCCACAAATTGGCTGCATAGAAGCCAATTCAAGTGCTTGAGATAATTATTTTTAACCCATTGTTACTACTTTTTTATATTGTATCTTCATCCAAGATAATTCCTCCTTCAACACAAAAAAATTGAATTCCAAAACCTCTTGTTGGATAAGTTTTTCATAATGAATTCAACCGACCTGTTATTTTTGTCGACCATACATTTCATGCTCTGAAATGATATTTTACTCATGTAAAACTTTAAAACTTGTCATACTTCTTGATAGGTATTTGTAAAAAATTTAACATAGAATCATCTTATATTTCCTTCATCAAATTATATTAGGTTTAGGGTTTAATATTCACTAAAATTCATACAATAAATCATATTCATATATCACTAAAATACCAATTTCCATCAACTATAAGTTTCACTCATAACATAGTTATCTTAAGCTCAAAAAATATAGATTAGGGCTAAAGTGGTACTCATATTAATCATAAGAAGTGTAAACAATATACAATGAATCTAGAGAAATATAAATACTAGGCTTTAGGGTACCTCGAGAATGGGTTATTACATTTGGGGTCAAAGTGGCCACTTTAATCGAACCACTATAGAACTAGTTTGACTTAATGAAAAGTTTGGTCCAAAGGTTAAAATGACTTCTAAGAAGTCAAAATGACTTACATTGCTAAAACTAGATTTGATATTAACGTTGATAGAGCCGACCTAAATAGACCATGGAATTCATACCAACTTTGTAGAAGGTCATCCAACTTATCATTCTATAAAAATAGATAAATAAATACTTTATAAAAGTGAAATAGGAGGTCTATATACCCCAAGTTCAATTCATCCAACTCTACAATGTTGTTTGATTTTTAGTTCACGTTGTTAACCCCACTTCCATGAATTTCACCCTAGAAGGAAGAATTAAGGAGAATTTCAAGATAAAGTTGGAAATTTTAGAATAAGGATCTTCTCTAGACCATTGGTGACAATAATTATTCATAATTTTTTGGTTTATACTATTCTCTTCTCTTATCTTGTCCTTTCTCCTCTCTTCTAACCCTACAAAAGTTCCCCTCAAAGATCCACAAAAATATCATGATTCTTGTCCTTTTCTTTCCCATTCTTCTTGTTTAAGCTAGTTTAGAGATCTAGAACTAGAGTCTACCAACTAGTTGGTGGACTAGGGAGGTTTTTGAACCCTAGGAGATGAGCACTGATTTGTATTCATGTTATCTACATATACAGTCAGAAGTGAGTTAATTCACCTTCATATACCCTTATTCATGCATATTGGTAAATTCTAGATAAAAGGGGGTTCAAAAGAGGTTTTGGGTATTTTTAATACTATGAATTTTATCGTCATGAATGGATATAGACATATGAAAGAAAAGAATACATTTTCATATGCTTTTGTAATTACTTTAATTACTTGTTTGTTATTGAAATTTCTTTAAACTCCAACCAAAAAAAGAAATTACTCTAAACTTGATGGAAATTGGTGGAAGATGCATAAAATTTGCAATATGAAGGGGAATTAAAATGCTATATGGAAGTGGATGTGACTATTGGGTGTGTATTATAGGAAATACATCTAAATTAGTATAATCCTCAAACTAATCCTTGCAATGAAATCACATATAAAGGTTTCTTGCTTATGATGCCTCTCTAGTTTAGTAGAAACCTTATTATTTCTAAATGTTGATTCACATTGATTACAATTGACACATATGATCTAATTCCATTAAAATTACTAAAATACTTAATATTATTAAGTGATAGTATAACATTACATAGTTAGATGCCACGATAACAATGAACCTTAGACATGTGAAATGAACAATGAACGATGTGATATGTGGTATGACATATGATGAGTACACATGACTTGTACCAGTGGGTGGGAAAGAGAAGATAGATATTCTATAGGCTCCTACATATCCATTTGGAAGACATGTACTATGTTATTTGTTTTAAGTAGTTGGGTAAACCCTAAAGAATGAACAAGGACTCATATACATGAGCAACCATGACAAGATCTACTTGGATAGGTACAACTCAATTAATTTTAGGGCAATAACCTAAAAATAAAATATCAATAGTCTGATAGTCTAGTTGTCATTTTTATATCGATTTCCTTTATTTATACTTGCTTTCCATGTACATTGTTAGAACTAATTTGTATACATGCAAAAAATCTACATTGAATCATATGTATCTAATCAATACTGATGAAGATGGAATCTTGTTATATATTCTTATGTTTCATCTTCTCACTTAGACATTACATAGTCAACTAAAGAACAACCTATCTTCTCCTGAAGTTGAGTCCATCACTTCTTATCCTAATAGAAAATTTGAGTGACTTTACTGCTAGGTGATGCTTGAGTTTTGTTTTTGTGTGTGTTAGAAAAGTTCATGCACTATGATATTTGGGACAGCTTATGGTGGATTATTGAATTAATGTATATGTAGCTAAATGTAAGTAATATATGTTTTTGGAAGGTTAATAGATGGTTTTTATGAACGTTTTCAAATATTAGTTGTGGCATATCATATGATATGGTATTCAATATACACACAATGTTAGTTTTTGAAATGTCATTATTACACCCACATCCCGCGATAACCACTTATCATGAGGTTAGGTCATCAGTTTAGGATAAAACATAGTACTAAGAGCACCCTTAACTTTTTTCTTATGGTTTCAAACTCATTGTTTCATCACACTCAATCACATAAACTAACTATATAAGGGGATTCAAAACTTGATTACACTAACTGATTTCAACAATAAAGATACATATATAAACAATTATTATGTTTATTACACTTCCATGTACATATGACATGATAATCAGATACATTCTCTATCATTAAGGAAACAAATTTACACGTCATCATTTACAACTCTCTCAACCCTGTACAAGGACCTAGAGTGATAGAGACCGACTGGACTTAACTAATCTGATACTTAGCTCATATGGTAGATCTAATCTGGAATTGACATTCTTCATCATATGGTTTTCTTAAAAATTTGTGACTAAAGGGGTGATCCTACTCGCTCAGTGAATGATTACTTCAAAGAAATAATTTAAAGCACTTGGATTACCAAAGATGCATTATTAAGCCATTTAATATAAACTAGAACAGTAACAACCAACAAAAGGATTAATCATTTACAAGAATATATATGGTAGGCTACATTAGATAAAAAAAAGAGTAAATCCATATTTGAGAATACTTGATTAATCAAAAAGGAAACTAGTAATTTAGAAACATATAAATGGAAAATTACTTCATATAACTACAAAGAATATATGAATAATTGCACTCACTTGATTAATCTCGCATTCATCTTATTATGCCTCAAACCCACATGAAGTGAACCATGACATGTGAAAGCATCTTAGTAAGCTACGATCTCACCTTACAAGACATAGAATAGACCCGAGACTCTAAGTCTACTATCTAGCCACCCAATCTGTAATAGGCCCCACCACATCTAGCCTCGAAGGCTAATGGGAGCATCCAAATATTGGGACTCCTCCTCTAAACCTTAGTAGTCAGGTGGAGATTCAAAATCACTCTGGATAACACTGCCTACTCTAGTTGTTCCACAAGGATTGACTCACTGAGTAGTAATTGAATTTGATACCACCGGGATCTCTGGTAAATGTTGGGTACCTAACTGAAATTATACTAAACTTGGTACCACCAGAATCACCCAGTTGAAGTTGAGTACCACTTCTATTTTAAGGAGTTCATCCTCGCTTGGCTTAGACCCTCGTACCCCTCTAGTACACTCCAACTACCTCATCCTGGTTTCTGTCAATTAGTATGTAGGTTTCTTCCATTGTAGTGCAGGCCTCCATAGGGAATCTATAGTGTTCACGACATCTAATGTCTAATTCACTATTTAACATCAATTTTCAACCATCCAACCAAACTTTTAAAGCTTAACCTTGTATTAATTTCTTTTCATAGCTTTTCTATCATCTATACTATAAGACGAGCTATTGAGCTACTTGACTTATCATAATGAGAGAAATTGGACTGAAAATACTTGATTAACTGAATGCCCTATTCTTAGGGTTTCATTTACCTTATTCACATATCACATGACACATAAGATTTAATGCATCATAAACTTTAACTGATAATACGACTACTTCCAACAGTTCACTTACAACTAAAAATGTATATGAAACCATGGTATGAATTGAATTATGGTTTCTACACCATTCATTGGTATATCATAAATCAAGAACAATCTTGAATAAATAAATATATAACATTAAAAGAATCACTTCTTTTGGGTTTCATGATGTTTATTTGCAAACTCACAACTTTCCAATCATATAGGTTTTCACCCTCTTTACAGATATATCATGCAAATGATGATAAAATTAAGAGAATTCAAAAATAATCACATATAGGTACTAAACATTTAGATAAAATAATCATTTATAAATAAGAGATTTAAATGGCAAAATTCTTCATTCAATTATTCAACAAATTTCAACATAATTGAAAATCGTAGATTTTGGTATCTTCTTACAAATTCTATAGTACTTTTAGGATTTCTATTCTACATGATTTTCTATCCATTTCTAATATGATTTTATCACCTAAAATTCACCACAATAGGAAAATAGTCCATTTCTAGATCAGCTTCCATAAGCTTAAACTAAAAGGTAGATTTAGGGTTTGTAGTCGGAAGAATTTGATATTATAGTGGATTTAATCGAATTTCATGAAATATATTGTTAAATAAAAGTACCCACTCACTTAAGGTGTTAAAATACCTTTAAAACGTATCCCAATATTTGAAATTCTAGAATCCATATGAAACTCTTAGCAATCCAACACTTTCTTCTTCTTTTCAACTTGGAAATCTTGGGGGTGGAAAATTATAGAGAAAGAGTGAGAAAAGAGGGATATTTGATATCCTTTTGAATCAAATCATAGGAGGGATAGAAATCTTGACATGTGAGATAAGGACCACCAAGAAAAGCTATCTAGAGATGACAAACTTACTTGATTTCATTAATTCTAGGAGAAGAAAACCCTAGATCGCCATCTTCACCACTTTCTTCATCCAAACCCTAACTCTCCCGCTCTCTCTAGGATTTCGTATCTATAGATTTAATCACAAAATATGGGAGCTCCTAGTGTTCTAGATTAATCATATAGAGTAAATAAGGTGCATGGGTCAATTGCAAATTGACCCTACTTGTACTTTCTTTTATTTCAAAAGAATTTTCTATTATGATAATGATACTGAAAATTGTTTACTGAATAGGTTAAACCTCCTTTAAAATCATGAAAAATCATCAAGTTGCCTAACATATTATTTAATATCTCTAGTAAAAGTTTCATATTATTAGGAGTTACCATTAAATAAATATAAAACAAACAATACATTGTTGAATAGTAGTATGCAACATGGTCGTCCGAAGTGTACTTTTGACCGAGAACCACATTAAAAAAATCCAAATATTTTGAAATCTTGCAATAACACACATGGTTGAGTTATACATATCATATCCAAATATCAATTAAATACAAGTTATATAAAAATATGAAAAGTATCTAACATACTGCTACACCGATCAAATTTTGTATTTATATACTATCCAAACCCCAATTTTAGTTGATTAGGGTTTACACCTCTCAAACCCTTATACTTCAAAGTGAAAACATGATTAGAGTTTCTCCTTAAGTTTGAAACATAAAAAGTGAGCTATCATTATTAATTAGGTTTAAGTGATGATCAATACTTAAGCATGTAATCATCTAGGTAAACCCTAATTTATCAATTAAGCTCAGGCACAGTCATAACAATTATCATGGATGATAGATAGGGTTATTTTCTTATCACCTTAATGATTTGTTATTAAAATCATGCTTAAGTGGATTAGTAGGAGTGTTGTAACGACCCCACCTCCCGGTAACCCCCAATTAAGGGAGACCAAGAGGTAAGATCCATTATCTCAATTAACATGATCAAAGGTTTGACAAATAATCAATAACAATTATCAAATTTTACCAACTAAACTGAAAATGGGTATAAAATAAAATTTTGCATACCTTTTTAAAACTTTGGTAAACTACTCTATCCATAGTCTGGATTCATTCTATCTAATCCTCGTTGCACTTTATTTCTTATTTCCACAATGTATCACTTTATTGTTTGTTCTTTCAATTGTTGTACCTAAAATGCCGACAAATAAAAGGTCGATCAGCATATAGGAATATGTTGGTATGTGGGAACAACCAAAATTTCACAAATATGTCTAACAATTTAATTATCACAATCAGGGTAATTATCAAACCAATTTACATTTTCAATGTGTCATTCTCCACCGCTTTTTCCCTAACCCTGGAATACCCCTCTAGGGTTTCTCTTTTGCCATTGACTTAAGGCCACCTTCTCAATCCCGAGCTTAGTGCCTGGGGATATCCTCTCATGGTGCCCCATAGTCATGCAACATAGACCACCTTCTCATTCTCGAGCTTGGTGTCTGGGGTCACCTCTCATGGTGCCCATTGGTCTACCCTATTGGGCTTGACCCTTATGGCATCTTTCATCAGGGTGGCATGTAGGTGTGATAATACACGTGTATTTATAATTTTGATAACCATAGTGACTTTATAATTTCAGTATGAACATCCAAACAGTTAAGTTGCATTCAATATGATTAACCATTCGGGGAAACCTTCAGGAAAACTAATGTGATTAATCGTAATTAACCACATACATGTTAGGCTGAATTAAGATAGAATAGACCAATCAATCAAGACATCCAAGCAAGCAAGTATAAGAATCCTAAAATTACATTCAATTCCTTTTTATCAAAAACTATCCAAACCATCTTGCTACTTAAGGTTTCTATTCCTTTTTAGGATTTCTACCTCTTTTTGGGTTTACTTTTGCAATTAGGGTTTTATTTCATCTTACTCTTTTAAACCCTAATTTTCTCATCTAACCTTTACGAAAATTATTAAGGTTACCTTTTAACAACACATAACCTTAATTTCATATTAAAGTACAACTAACCACCAATTAAGTCCATTAAGCCTCTTTTCATTAAAGCTACCATTTTTATCCTTTTAATTCATGACAAGATCATTATGCTTATTTATCATCAATTCATAGTTCATCATGGTCTAATTCACATATGAACTCTATTTGTCATTAATTCTACCTTTATCCATTAGAAAACCCTAATTACTATATTAAGGGTATTTATCCACTTTTATACTCGAAATAGCTTGGAATTATCATATCTCAACTTTATTCACAATTTTGAATAATTAAAACCATTATGAGTCACATTTACTAATATTAGGGTTTCAAGGCCCATTAAAGCATATTTATGCACATGAACTCTCAATTAAACTAATTACGTGCAAAGTTCATCATTTTTTATCTTAAGGTATCTTTTCATGATTAACAGGCTAATATCAACTTTAATCATCCATTAAACCCTAATAATTTCATTAATCATGTCAAAATATAGTTTCTTAATCTTTAATTCATTAAAGTTGATAACTCACACTATATTTCGAATTTCAAATAGAAAAAGGCTTCAATTATATTTTTATTGCATTCCTCGTGTTCTGCTGAGCAAAATTCATATATTATTTGTATCCATCTGAGCTACGGTTAATTAGATATGCATTTTGCAAAATTACTTACTTTGGGCCAATCGGAATTTTCCACGTCGCTTCATTCCATGCAACAAGTTTTCTTGTTTAAAAACATAACGGAATGACCGATTTGCCCTCCACTTAAGTAGCCTGTCCTTTGTTACGCCGAGGGTAGAACCATCCAATGCACATCTATCCTTCTTCAACCTCGAGCAACTCGCCCTAGCCACCGATCTGCAACCTTGGCGTGATCTTCCTTGCCTCTCTTGGCCTCGATGGCCACCAGGGAGGGTGCTCTTGCCCCTGCCGTACCCTGGCATACGTAAAGCGCCTCCAAGATGTGGCCAAAATGGCCGTGAACAAACCCAGAAGGTCCGCGGCTCACAGCTATGATGCAGCTGTGTTGTAGTTGATTGCGGGATCTTCTCCCACCTCTCCAAGGCACGAACCTCCTCAGAACTCATTGCCCTACCTCCACTACCACCCCACGCATCCAAGGGTGCCTTCCACTCATGGCCAGCACTGCTGGTTCAGGTTGGTCGGGTCTGCAACCCATGGTCAGCATTGCAGTCGTGCAGTGGTAGTCGTGCATGTGTTAGAGTCTAAGGGTGATGGTCGTGCTTCCTTCTGACAAAGTTTGACATCCCCCGTCCATTGTGATGACTTCAAGGTTCCTTGTTGCCCAAGGGTTAGTGCTATACTGATGGAGTTTGATTTTATGCAACACCACTAAAAATCCTAGAGATGATGAGTCTCTAAGTTTAGCCTTGCTAGTACTATGGTAAGAACTCCACCCACATGTGCTAAGACATGTGGAAGTCTTATCGTAGTATAGTTAAGGGTCGAATCCTCGGGACAACGGTCTTGACGAAGTCAAGATGGAAAACGTTTAGCCTTTACTTAACAACTTAAAGATTGATATTTAGATCGAAAGTTTGATTTGGTTGTTTTAAACTAAGTACAAAGAAAGTAAAGCAAGAAAGTAAGTAAGCAAGTAAATCTTAAGAGTTAACAAATGATGATGAATCACTGGGGTTAAGCAGGTATTTACCACCGCTACACATGTATTGTATATGTACTAAGCAAGACTTATAAGCTAGATGCATGGATGTTTCCACAAGACCGATGCCTTATAAGACAAGAGCGATGCGTTGCATCCAAGGGTGTTCCACAAGACCGATGCCCACATAAGACAAGAGCGATGCATTGCACCCTTTGATGTTCCACAAGACCAATGCCCATATAAGAAAAGGGCAATGCATCTCATCCTCCAAGGGTTAAGTAACTCTCATGCGGTACATCACTACGCGTCACTGAAGGATGTAGTCTCCGAAGAGAGAATCTTACTCAACCTCAAGAAACGTGCATCTAAAACTAACAAGTGAGCGATAATCACCAAATCGAATAGCGTCCTTGTAGGCCTAGTCTCCTATTCAGATAACCTAGCTACGAGAAGTGCGGGAATGATGCAACGCCAGCCATTCCCGAACAAATGGTCACATGCTTTACATCATTCCCCTCGCAAAGTGTGTTCCTCGACTTACCAAAGGTCTCTTCCATACAGATGGGAGTGTGCCAAATGATAGTGAGTTTACTCCACTCTTTGAGATACACTTCTAGACACCGAAACGGATGCGTGGTGGATACACACACCAGAAACCAACACTAAATCGGTATTCAAGCCTCGATAGCGGTCGTAGACAAACCACAACGAAAGACAATAAATGCATACAAGAACGTGGCCATCATTCAAGCATGTGTGAAACGATTTAGTATTAAAACGAAATGATAACATCTTTTTTACAGTACAAAATACAAAACATGGGCAGCGGGGCTAGTCCCCGCGCCCCAGTGGATGGAACTACTCGCTCCTCATAGAGGGAGCAATAAAGAAGGAGGCAAGAAGAGATAGAAAGAACATCATCTCCACTGAGGAGAGAAGGTTGAGCCCTTGGTGGAGAGAGCAACGATCTCCACCCCTTGTAGCTTGCTTGGTGACGGATCTTCTCCTCTCACCTTCCTTGTTGATGAGAGAGAAAGTAGCTTGCAATGGACGTGAGTCTCAGACCGGCAGCCTCGAGTGATGGATGGAGTTGTTCTGGTAGTGGAGAGACAGCCTCTGGACGTCTGGACTCCCCCCCATGAACGGCCCTGGGGTCTTATTTATAGGCTTTGAGTGAGATCCAAACGGTTTGGAGACCGTTTGGGCTCAAACGGTCTTGGGACCGTTTGGCGTCAAACGGTCTGGAGATCGTTTGGCGTCAAACGGTCTTGGGACCGTTTGGCGTCAAACGGTCTTGAGATCGTTCGGCGTCAAACGGTCTTGAGATCGTTTGGCGTCAAACGGTCTTGGGACCGTTTGGCTTCATGCGGTCTCGGGACCGTTTGAACTCCATGCGGTCTTGGGACCGTTTGGCTTCATGCGGTCTCGGGACCGTTTGAACTCCATGCGGTCTTGGGACCGTTTGGCTTCATGCGGTCTCGGGACCGTTTGAACTCCATGCGGTCTTGGGACCGTTTGGCTTCATGCGGTCTTGGGACCGTTTGGCGTCAAACGGTCTTGAGACCGTTTGAGCTTCATGCGGTCTTGGGACCGTTTGGCTTCATGCGGTCTCGGGACCGTTTGAACTCCACGCGGTCTTGGGACCGTTTGGCTTCATGCGGTCTCGGGACCGTTTGAACTCCATGCGGTCTTGGGACCGTTTGGCTTCATGCGGTCTCGGGACCGTTTGGCTTCATGCGGTCTCGGGACCGTTTGAACTCCATGCGGTCTTGGGACCGTTTGGATCTACTCGACCCTTGGGCTGGTTTGTTCTTTTGTTATTTTTTTGTGCTTTTTCTGCAATTATAAAAGGAAAAGTTAGTTTGATGATGTATTTACAAAAAGGGGTAAAATTAGGTTTAAGTACAATATAAATGTAGAAAGAGTATGGAAAACTAAAGAAAAAGACTAAGATAAACTACTAAAATAGGAGGTTATCACCCCCCCTAACTTAGAGTCTAGCTTGTCCTCAAGTTAGATAGAGCTGAGGCATGAAATGGCGCGGCGATCTTAATTAGAATTTCCGTACTCTTGCTTCAATTCTTGACCTGAGTTCCCCAGGGGTCATATCGAGGCTTATTGCATGCCTTGATCCTTTTGGATTTCGAGAGTTGCTTGGATTTCAGGTTTTTCCGTATCTCAAAGTTCGCCTTGGGACCACATTTATTTTGTGCATGCTGTTGACTCTAATCAACTTTATACCTCTCTGGAAACCTATTGGAAGCTAGAGAGGGTATGAGGGTTGGCTAAAGGCTTTGAAGTGTAACTCCCCTTCGAGTGGGGGAGGGGTTGTCTATGCTTTTTAGGATCTCACTACCGGACACGACACATCTGCCTTTATGAGGGCAGCTGAATGTACCGGCCGGGCAAGTCCTTTATTAGCCTTTTCATATACTTGGAACTTTTAGGGTTTCACTACCGGATGCGACGCATCTACCTTTGTGAGGGCAGCGGAATGTGCCGACCGGGTGAGCCCTTTATCAGTTCTTTATATAGGTCCTTATTCGTGGCACACTCTCATGATTTTATTCGTCTCTCTGGCTTTTATTCAAAAACTCACAGGCTTGGGTTTTGGGATGAGGATTTATTTTGGGCGGCCAAGCCTCTTTTATTTTGAAGAGAGGAAAGTTGTTCTTAAAGTTTTTCAGCATGCACTTATTTGGTTTGTGGTCCACTTGCAGAGCTTTTTGACTTGGAAGTTGCCTGATTTCCCTCTCATCCTTGAGATCTCGGCTTATTTCTGCCCTGATTTTGACCTATGGAGAGTCAGATAAAGAATTGGAGCAAAAATATAGGATTCATAGTGGATGGGGGTCGATAAATCGCCATTTGATGTCTAAGTGCTAAATACTTGTAGAGACTAACATGATTCTAGAGTTAGTTGAGGTGATTAAAAAGAATTTGTAAAAAGAATCTTGAAAGAATAAAAAGAATTTGTAAAACAAAAGAAATGTATGGAAAGTGTTTAGAGAAAAAGAAGGGAGTATAGAAGTTGATACCTAGCCCTTGTCTAATGTATCCCCCCCCTAACTTATCACACACTCTGTCCCCAGAGTGGCAAAGTGATAGGTTGAGAAAACATTAGAACAAGGGCTGCAGGTTAAGGTAGATTGTCGGTTGCCCCTGGAGAACGCAGTAGTGTAGATGCGAACTGCCCACGTAAGGCGTGGTAATCCACGTCCGTCATTTCCTCCACTGGTCTTTGGATAACGATTATAGTGTACATCCAGTAGAGGACGTGGAAGCCGCAGTCGTTGGATTGTCGTATTTGCTGGGGGCATTTATGGCAGAAGGCGGGGCGGCTGAAGTGCTCAGTGTTGTATGCCCTAGTGTGCTGACTCAGAAGTTCGATTAATTTCATAGCACACTCCTTTGCCATTTCTTCTGTCGGCGTCTTGGGCGTTACGACGTATTGTCGTTGTCGGGCATTGAACTGGCTGTCGGAACTGTTGTATATTGTAGTGGTTCTGGTGTGGAGATTGGTTGCCAGAAGGAGCCAGTGCTCTTGATGTAGGATCGGTAGCATGATGAACTTCGGCGTTGTATGTTGAAGATATGCAATCAATGCTTCTATTGTGCCGAAGTTTTTCAGTTTGAGCAGATCGTCTTTCATGTACGGGGACGCCATATATGTATCGGGATTGTGTTGGCCAATCTGAGATTGGTAAGCGGCCATGAGGCTGCAAGAAAGTTGCCCCTTATCTTGTAAAGTCTCTCGCAAAGAATCAGCCATTACGATAATGTCTTGAGACATGAATACGATGCCGTCTTTTTCTGCGGAGAGTTTTGCCATGATTATGCGTATTTCAAGGTCGTTTAGACCCTTGCAAGAATCGCGATCGAAATTAGGAAAAGTTGGTGTAGTTGTGTACGCGGGGTCTTTCTTGCTGGTGTCTTCTTTGGGCAACTTGTTTTGTTCTGACTCTTCCAGAACTTGGCGGAAAGGTCGCCGCTGTCGACGTTGCACAGCTGAGTAAAGATACTGTGGAACATCATCTGGTGACATAGTCGGATCGTTGAAAAATCTTCTGTCACAGATGAGTTCCATGGCGTAGCGTCCTCTTAGCGAATGGAAGTCTTCAGCTGCCAAGTCTGTGAATGGGATTTCCTGGTTAAGCGCTTGAATATGTCTGATGGTATAGAAGGCGCTGTCCCTGGATCCCGTGGTGGCTTGAACTGGAGGGTTAATGATTCTAAACCATGGTTGGCTCCAGTCTTGGCGAAGAGAAGGGCGTACAGCCCAGATTACTTTAAGCAGCCGGAAAGGTATACACCGAGCTTCACCTGATGCGTCTCCGATAAAGTTAATTATGCCGGATGGTAGCTCGGCGGTATTGAAGTTGTAGACTTTGGCGTCCCTTGCCGCGGTGTCCACTATCATAAAGAGCCAGTGTCCCGAGACTTGGAAAGGCAACGTGATATAGCGTGCCCGACGTGCTAATCCGACACGTAGCCGCTCAATCGACCTCACCTGCAGGCTTTTGTGTAAAAGGCCAAGAGACAGTGCAGGTGAGGTGTTGAAGGCTGGTTGTATCCATTTTTTACTTTTATATATTTCTATACAGTTGGCGAGGAGGACACGGAAAATTGACAGTGGCATCGTAGACCGGGGTCGGAGGATGCAACGGAAATCTTCGCGTGTCAACGTACGCCTGGTTTTTGTATTAATGTAAATTGTATCGTCCCCCGCTTTTGCATCGTCTACTATAGTGTTCAGGATGAAAATGTCCTGAGCATCTAAAGTAGAGATGGTTGTCCTGTCAAGATCATGCATTTTTTGTGGAAGAGGGGGGGCGGGGGGAGGTTTTGTGGTGGAGGGGAGGCGTGTTGTTTGAAGGCTTCTTCATGGCCTTTGATATTGTCATCCTGGTCGGAGGCGGAGTCAAGATCTTCGTCTGTATCTAGACTCACTCGGTCCGCGTCGTCCTGGTGAGGGGGAGAAGGTGTTGAATAGGGAAGAGGAGTTTTCGGCGAGGTAGTGCTGGCTCCTTTTATGCACTGTTGGAGCTCAGCGAATGCTGCATCTTTGGCGGCTTCTCCCATTGACCCCATAGCGGAGTAATCAAAGAATTGGTCCCCATAAGAAATGTTGACGTTATCGTGTTGTGGGGACTTGGGGTGATAGTCACTTTCCTGGTGACCTTTATCGGACCCTTTATGCGAGGGTCCTGCAGCATTCCCTGGATCTTTGCCATCATCGTGCTTGTCTCCTGGAGGTGTGTCTTTATTAGAGTCAGCAGATGAATCGGAGTCTTCTTCTTCTTCATCATCATTGTCGTTGTCAGCCGCAGCTTCGTCTGTTTTCTTCTTATTAGACGACTTTTTACACCGCCGGTGAGTGGCATGTAGCTCATCGAAAGCCACCTGCAGATGCTCGTGTTTTTCGAGCAATGCGTCGTGGGCTTCTTTGAGATCTGTATATCTGTCCTCGGCGGAGAGGAGGCGTGCAGTCAGATCTGTGACTTGGGCACGTAGTTGTTGTATTTCATTGATGGTAGCCTCCTCTTGATGATGGTGGAGCTGCGTAATTGTTTCGTCGATGGTAGCCAGGCGCGAGCTTAGCTTGTCTTGGTTTTGCTCAAGTTTGCGGAGATTCTCTTGCAGAGGGTGAGTCTGGGTCGAGATCTCATCGACTTTTCTCGTCGTAGCTTCTTGCTGACGTGTTGCCTCAATGATCAGGTCCGGCAGGTTGTTGGTGTGGCTGTTGATATGTTCAACTTGCCTAGCCACTTCATCCTGTCGTTGCTGAATACCTTGTAGGACGACAGGAAGAGCTTGATGCTGATTGTCGATCCTTGTTACCTGTTTAGTTAAATCATGTACACAAGAAAAAAAAGAATGTAATAAGTTAGAAGGATCGGTGAGGAGGTGTCGGACAGCGTCAAATTGACGGTCGAATTCCTCACCGATGTTAGTAGAGGGGGCCCCAGAGGCGGAAGGGTGATGTGGTTGGGGCCTATGTGGGATGGTGGTAGTGTCTTGCGGAAAAGACACTGATGAAGGCCCGAACTGCGTAGTGACTGTTGATGAGGTCACCAGCGGTGTCGGGGTGGTGGCGGATGTGAAGAGTGGTGGAGTTGATGATGAAGGGGTGGGGATTGTGGATGGTAATGGAGAGATGGTGAAGTCGGGCATGGAGGTGAAGAAAGGTAAGCCCGATGTTGGGGTGGGTGAAAAGGTGGATGTGAATGCTAATGTGGATGCGGAGGCGAAGGTGGTGAAATCAGGCATGGAGGTGGGGAAGGGGAAGCCCGATGTTAGGGAAGGTGGAAAGGTGGATGTGAATGCTGGCGTGGAGGTGGAGGGGAAGGCGGTGGTGGGAGCAGTGGAGAGCTGCTCGTGTAGACTCTGGATGAAAGAGTCAAGGGAGGATGTTGTGAGAATTTCATCGTTGAAATGCTCATCCTCCGGGTTGGGGCGGGATGTTGGCGTCTCCGACAGCTGCTTGGCCTGTAACAACCTTCTAGAGAGCCGTTTGACAGGGATTTTTGTAAGTCGTGCTGTCGGGGCTGTAATACTCATCTCGGTTGGACCCGCAGTTTTTTCTTTCTCGGCGGGTTTGATCGAAGTTAGCAACTTAGTAAGCTCGTCGTCAGAAAACAGGAGCTGTGTCATGTCAGAGTGTGCTAGCTCTGGTAGCGGAAGGAGGGTTCTTGAAGATTTAACCATCAGGCAGAATACGTAGTGTATTTTCCCATCCTTTTCTTTGATTATGAACGAGTTTTTCAGAGATTGCTCGTTCGTAAGGATGTCGCCCTTGATTGGCGTGCATTGGGGTAGTAGCCTGTCCATCTTAAGGAATTTTATTATGGAAGTGACATGGCCCCCCAAGCAGATCTCTTTCCCTATTAGGGCAGCAGAAAATTTCTGGACCATCAATCGTCCAATGTTTACTGGCTTGTCGTTGAGGATAGACCAGAGGACAAAGAGGTCAGATATTGTGACGTTTCCTCCTTCCGATCTTGGAAAAAGCGTGCCAGATAGGATTTTGTGCAAAGTGCGCACAAATCCGGAATGTATGTTGGACGCTTTACAAGTTTTTGCGTCGTAGGTGGGAAGTCCGGTTAAGCTTTTCCAGAATGTATGGCGGTTGAATTCTGGGTGATCGGTTCCCACTAGCTTGGCCTTTTGTAGCTGCTCCGTGCTGTCGATGAACATAGAATTCAGCATATTTTCTGTCAAGACGACATCGCTACCAAAGATCTGGGTGACAATTCTTCTGTCACCCCCATCCCGTGACCTATCAGTGATGTCAACGGGCTCCTTTCTCAGAAAGGAGAAGAATTCCGCCGTAGGTTCAAAGTATGACACTTCAGGTAATGAGCACAACCTGGCGAGGTTGGCTTTCTGTAGTACGCTGAAGATGCGATCTTGAATTCCCATTTTGACTAGTATGCTGGAGCAAACATACTTAGTCGGTTTGAGGGTTTTGTCAATGGAGATGGAAGGTTGTATGTATAGGTTTTGTGGTGGTGGAATTGGAGCAGTAATGGGAATGAAGGTGGTAGGGATAGTAGCTGCAGGGGTGATGGTGGAAGCAGCGTATGTGGATGGTTTGGCGAAGGGTTGGTCCATGGCGGATGAAGGGTGGACCTGTTTTCTTGCCCTTTTTGGAGGCTGCCCAGATGCAGCCTTGCGTTTCCCCTCTGTCTCTTGGGCAGAGGAGTCCTCATCGGGGTTCGGTATGTAATCCGAACCTTCATCATCGTCCGAAGAGACATGCTCAATCTCTTCTTCAGGAGCCTCACCCAGGCATTGGGTAAGGCGGGTTATTTCGCATAGGACGTCGATGATCTTGATTTTTGGAGGGACAACTCCAGTGGTGTTGTAGGTGTCCCTGATTTGCACGAGTTTTTCTCGCTCCTCTATCATCTGCTCCCTTGTCAGAGCAGGGGCAGATCCGGAAGTCTTGTTTGATGCCATTTCTGAAAAAAAAGATACAAGTTTCTTAGTTAGAAAAGAGGATTGAAACAATTTAGATTAAGAAACAATTTAGAAGCTTCTTAGTTTCAGGACCGTTTGATTCCAAACGGTTTGAGGGCCGTTTGGTCCCAAACGGTTTCAAGACCGTTTGGTCTCAAACGGTTTCAAGACCGTTTGGTTCCAAATGATTTCAAGGCCGTTTGGTCTCAAACGGGTTCAAGACCGTTTGGTCCCAAACGGTTTGAGGGCCGTTTGGTCCCAAACGGTTTGAGGGCCGTTTGGTCCCAAACGGTTTGAGGGCCGTTTGGTCCCAAACGGTTTCAGGACCGTTAGATTCCAAACGGTTTCAAGACCGTTTGGTTTCAAACGGTTTCAAGACCGTTTGGTCTCAAACGGTTTCAAGACCGTTTGGTCTCAAACGGTTTCAAGACCGTTTGGTCTCAAACGGTTTCAAGACCGTTTGGTTCCAAACGGTTTCAAGACTGATTGGTCCCAAACGGTTTGAGGGCCGTTTGGTCCCAAACGGTTTCAGGACCGTTTGGTCCCAAACGGTTTCAAGACCGTTTGGTTCCAAACGGTTTCAAGACCGTTTGGTTCCAAACGATTTCTAGACCGTTTGGTCTCAAACGGTTTCAAGACCGTTTGGTCTCAAACGGTTTCAAGATCGTTTGGTCTCAAACGGTTTCAAGATCGTTTGGTCCCAAACGGTTTGAGGGCCGTTTGGTCCCAAACGGTTTCAGGACCGTTAGATTCCAAACGGTTTCAAGACCGTTTGGTTTCAAACGGTTTCAAGACCGTTTGGTCTCAAACGGTGTCAAGACCGTTTGGTCTCAAACGGTTTGAAGACCGTTTGGTCTCAAACGGTTTCAAGACCGTTTGGCCTCAAACGGTTTCAAGACCGTTTGGTCCCAAACGGTTTCGGGATCGTTAGGAAAACCGTTTGGAAAACGAAGAGTCGCAGGTTGCCGGCGCAGGGGGAGGCGAAACGGCGCGAAGGTGAGAGCGCCAGCGACCTCGACGATGCCGAAGACGATAGGAAAAACGGGGACGGCGATGGAAGCGGTGGAAGAATCGGAGTTTCTTTGGACAGCGACGGTGGTAGCGGAGAAAGAGACGTTGCGCGATGGTCGAGGAGACGGCGACTGGTTCAGTGGTGGTGGCGACACAATGGCGCGGTGACGAAGGCGACAGAGGAGTCGGAGAACTTCGTTCGATGACGGCTGCAATGGCGGTGTAGGAAACGTCGGCGTGAGCGGCGTGTTTGGAGTCGCCGGACTACCTTGCGGAAGAAGGTCGAACGAACGGGTGAGCGGCTAGGGCGAATGCAACAGTAGCAGGAAGAAGACTCTTCGCACGAACGCTCTGGAGAAATCGAAGATTCGAAGAGAGAAAGATGGAGCAGGGATGGTGTATATATATAGTGATTGGTTGGTGGTCTTTCGTATTCCAAACGGTTTTGAAGACCGCTTGGTCCCAAACGGTTTGAGGACCGTTTGGTCCCAAACGGTTTGAGGACCGTTTGGTCCCAAACGGTTTCGAGACCGTTTGGTCCCAAACGGTTTGAGGACCGTTTGGTCCCAAACGGTTTCGAGACCGTTTGGTCCCAAACGGTTTGAGGACCGTTTGGTCCCAAACGGTTTCGAGACCGTTTGGTCCCAAACGGTTTCGAGACCGTTCGGTCCCAAACGGGCTTAAGACCGTTTGGAGGTAACAAAAGGGGTTATATATTTTTATGTTTTTGAGTATGTATATATTTGTATATTTTTTTTGTATTTTGGTTTACGGATTTTTATGTTGTTTGTTTTATATATTGTTTTTGTAGTTTTTATTATGTAGATTTTTTTTGTATTTTTATATTTAGTTATAAAAGAACTTGAAGAAAGCAAAACAAAATTAAGAGAGAATAAAACTAGAAAATAGAGAAATTGATGTTCAGGTCTTGGGTTGCCTCCCAAGAAGCGCCTTGGTTTTACGTCGCTGGCTCGACAAGATTATTGCTCCGGCTATGCTGACTGTTCAGGGTTATGACGGGGGTTTGCCTCTGGTTGCCCAGCAAAAGTGCCGGCTTGAGGTTTCAATTGAGCGGCAATCTGTGCCAGTTGAGCTTCTACGGATTTTTGCTGAGCTTGTTGATTTGTAAGCGTGGTTTGTTGCGATTGAAGCATTTGTCTAATCAAGGATATCTCATCAGATGATTGGGGAGGAGCACCCCTTTGTTGATACTGAGTAACTTTCTGTCCTGGTTGTTGTAAAGGTGCAGTTAACTGTGGCTGCAGGGGCTGCTGCAACTGGGGTTGCTGTGGCTGCTGCAGCTGGGGTTGTTGCAACTGAGGGTGCAGTCCCGAATGGGTGTATTGGTAAGACGGATTCCTGGGATAGGTAGGTCTTTGAAAACCTTGTCTGTAATTCCATTGACTGAAGTTATTCTGGAGTCCCGGTGGTTGTCTGTTGAAAGATCCACCTTGTGCCTGCTGCTGTGGGTTGGCAGTCCCTGCAGGATTCCCGTATTGGAAACCAGGATGGTTCCTTGGTTTATCTGGGTTGTAATACATTTGGCCAGGTATTGAATGTATGGAGTTGACTTGCTCTGGCATTTGGTCTTCGGGATGCTCGATGATGGGTTCATATTGCGGCATAGGTGGTTGTAAATCCATCATGACATTGTACAACAATCCACATGATAATGTGGGATGATCGGATGCATGACAGGCTTCACAAGTTCCAGTAGCTGCCTTAACTTGTTGAACCTGGGAGCTTTTCTTCTTATCATATTCCCCGAAAGAAGTTTCGAGGGCTTGTTGCTTGCTAGCAATAGTCTTCAAAGCCTCAGCAATGGCTTTGAGTTCCATAGATTCTTCCGCTTTGTAAACCTTGAGAACGCCTTTGGGTTGGTTAGATGACCTTCCCCAATTGGATTGGTTCTCGGCCCCCAACGTAACTATATTCCAGGCGTCTTCGTAGTTCTTTCTCATAAAGTTTCCTCCAGATGAGGAATCTAGGAATTGCTTGATATCATCACTTACTCCTCTGTAGAATGTTTCTATTAGTTGATTTTGAGAAATGCCATGGTGAGGACACTTTCTCAGGAGTTCTTTGAATCTTTCCCAAGCTTCAGAAAGTGTTTCTCCAGGTAATTGGGAAAAGTGATTAATCTGTCCCCTGATCTCATAGGTTAGGGAAGGTGGGAAGAACTTCTCAAGAAACTTCTCTTCTAAGGGAGTCCAGGTAGTGATGATAGGGTGTCTATCCAAAGCGTTGTACCAGCTTAGTGCTCTTCCAGATAGGGTGAAGTGGAAAAGGTGTAACATGATTACTTCCATTGCGATGCCTGCTTGGGGTACAAGTCGGCAGAGTGACTTGAACCTCTTAAGGTGATCCATGCAATCATCTCCGTGTGCTCCAGAGAAAGAGATGCCTTGCATGATCTGGATCCATTGCGTCCGAATTTCAAAGTGTGGTATGTTGATAATCGGTGGTCGGACAGGATGATCATCTTCATAATTCTTTGGGACTGCATAGTCCCGAAGTTGCTTGTTTCTTAACGCAAGTTGAGCAGCAGCCTGCTCTGCTTGGATGCGGGCTTGTTCCTCAGCTCGGATCTCAGCTTGCACCTGAGCACGAGTGTCAGCAATGAGTTGTGCTCGTTGTGCTGCTATGGCGGCGTTGACTCTTTCTGCAATAAGGTGTTGCTCTTCGGCCATCTGTCTGGCTCTTTGGCGGTTAAGTCTATTCCTTCGGTGAAAACTTCTTTCTACCTCAGAATCGTATTCTGGTTCAGGGGAGAATCCGATGCTATGCGGGGGTTGCATACACGTTTTCTACCTGAGTAGAAGGAAGATCTCAAGTTAGGAAAAATGGAAGGAAATGAAAAAGATCAAGAAATATTGGATTGGTTATTAAAAAAGTGTAAAATCCTAATCAACCAAGAAATTGGTAAGTAAAAACTAAAAAGTTCCGTTGTCCCCGGCAACGGCGCCAATTTTTGATGGAGTTTTGTTTTATGCAACACCACTAAAAATCCTAGAGATGATGAGTCTCTAAGTTTAGCCTTGCTAGTACTATGGTAAGAACTCCACCCACATGTGCTAAGACATGTGGAAGTCTTATCGTAGTATAGTTAAGGGTCGAATCCTCGGGACAACGGTCTTGACGAAGTCAAGATGGAAAACGTTTAGCCTTTACTTAACAACTTAAAGATTGATATTTAGATCGAAAGTTTGATTTGGTTGTTTTAAACTAAGTACAAAGAAAGTAAAGCAAGAAAGTAAATAAGCAAGTAAATCTTAAGAGTTAACAAATGATGATGAATCACTGGGGTTAAGCAGGTATTTACCACCGCTACACATGTATTGTATATGTACTAAGCAAGACTTATAAGCTAGATGCATGGATGTTTCCACAAGACCGATGCCTTATAAGACAAGAGCGATGCGTTGCATCCAAGGGTGTTCCACAAGACCGATGCCCACATAAGACAAGAGCGATGCATTGCACCCTTTGATGTTCCACAAGACCAATGCCCATATAAGAAAAGGGCAATGCATCTCATCCTCCAAGGGTTAAGTAACTCTCATGCGGTACATCACTACGCGTCACTGAAGGATGTAGTCTCCGAAGAGAGAATCTTACTCAACCTCAAGAAACGTGCATCTAAAACTAACAAGCGAGCGATAATCACCAAATCGAATAGCGTCCTTGTAGGCCTAGTCTCCTATTCGGATAACCTAGCTACGAGAAGTGCGGGAATGATGCAACGCCAGCCATTCCCGAACAAATGGTCACATGCTTTACATCATTCCCCTCGCAAAGTGTGTTCCTCGACTTACCAAAGGTCTCTTCCATACAGATGGGAGTGTGCCAAATGATAGTGAGTTTACTCCACTCTTTGAGATACACTTCTAGACACCGAAACGGATGCGTGGTGGATACACACACCAGAAACCAACACTAAATCGGTATTCAAGCCTCGATAGCGGTCGTAGACAAACCACAACGAAAGACAATAAATGCATACAAGAACGTGGCCATCATTCAAGCATGTGTGAAACGATTTAGTATTAAAACGAAATGATAACATCTTTTTTACAGTACAAAATACAAAACATGGGCAGCGGGGCTAGTCCCCGCGCCCCAGTGGATGGAACTACTCGCTCCTCATAGAGGGAGCAACAAAGAAGGAGGCAAGAAGAGATAGAAAGAACATCATCTCCACTTAGGAGAGAAGGTTGAGCCCTTGGTGGAGAGAGCAACGATCTCCACCCCTTGTAGCTTGCTTGGTGACGGATCTTCTCCTCTCACCTTCCTTGTTGATGAGAGAGAAAGTAGCTTGCAATGGACGTGAGTCTCAGACCGGCAGCCTCGAGTGATGGATGGAGTTGTTCTGGTAGTGGAGAGACAGCCTCTGGACGTCTGGACTCCCCCCCATGAACGGCCCTGGGGTCTTATTTATAGGCTTTGAGTGAGATCCAAACGGTTTGGAGACCGTTTGGGCTCAAACGGTCTTGGGACCGTTTGGCGTCAAACGGTCTGGAGATCGTTTGGCGTCAAACGGTCTTGGGACCGTTTGGCGTCAAACGGTCTTGAGATCGTTCGGCGTCAAACGGTCTTGAGATCGTTTGGCGTCAAACGGTCTTGGGACCGTTTGGCGTCAAACGGTCTTGAGACCGTTTGAGCTTCATGCGGTCTTGGGACCGTTTGGCTTCATGCGGTCTCGGGACCGTTTGAACTCCATGCGGTCTTGGGACCGTTTGGCTTCATGCGGTCTCGGGACCGTTTGAACTCCATGCGGTCTTGGGACCATTTGGCTTCATGCGGTCTCGGGACCGTTTGAACTCCATGCGGTCTTGGGACCGTTTGGCTTCATGCGGTCTTGGGACCGTTTGGCGTCAAACGGTCTTGAGACCGTTTGAGCTTCATGCGGTCTTGGGACCGTTTGGCTTCATGCGGTCTCGGGACCGTTTGAACTCCATGCGGTCTTGGGACCGTTTGGCTTCATGCGGTCTCGGGACCGTTTGAACTCCATGCGGTCTTGGGACCGTTTGGCTTCATGCGGTCTCGGGACCGTTTGGCTTCATGCGGTCTCGGGACCGTTTGAACTCCATGCGGTCTTGGGACCGTTTGGATCTACTCGACCCTTGGGCTAGTTTGTTCTTTTGTTATTTTTTTGTGCTTTTTCTGCAATTATAAAAGGAAAAGTTAGTTTGATGATGTATTTACAAAAAGGGGTAAAATTAGGTTTAAGTACAATATAAATGTAGAAAGAGTATGGAAAACTAAAGAAAAAGACTAAGATAAACTACTAAAATAGGAGGTTATCATATACCCTTTGGTTAGGGTTTGAACAAAGAAGAAGGAGAAGAACAGAGTGAGACATGTGTGATCTCTTAAACTCGAGCCAAAAGCCCTACCCCTTATATAGGGGAGGGTATCGATGCCCCAAGATGCTTATCCACGAAGCAACAGAGCTCTTTCCCAATAGGAATCTAATTCCTTTATTGAGAAACAATATTCTCTCTCTCCTAAACATCTTTTTGATATCCTTTATTATTTGGATATTTAGGAATACAAAAATCCTCTCCCTTACTCTCTTTATTCTTGCCTTTTAATTCATTGGCCACGAAAATATATTTTCCTTAAGTAGAAAATACTTCATTTTTAACAATACCATATAATCCATTAATTATGTATTCACATTATATTCTTATTTTCTATTATAGGTATTTTCTCTTTCTTCCTCTTTATTGGGGCTCCTTGGACCCCAATAAACTCTAATATTTCAAAAAAAAATTTAGTGGATACTCATTATCCTTCTAGATGCATCTATATCCATTATTTCTCATTATCTTATTTATTTCTTATTAAAATATATCTGTTTTAGGATTTCTCTTTGTCTTTCTTTTTGTTTTCCCCATTGGCATTCATTTTAACATTAGGAATCCTTGGGATACGAAATTCCACCAAGGATAACTCAATTATACTTCTTTTCACTTATTTCCCACATTTTATCATTGTTTTTAATTTCTTTCTTAATAAAGAAATACTTAACTGATCTTTTCTTTTCTTTTTGCATTATCTTTGCAGCTTTGGACTCCTTGGAACCCAAGGAACCCAAGAGGCATGAAATACTCCCTTGGATTAATTTCTTTTTCCTTCTAGAGGTTTCTACATTTTTCTTTTCTCCATTTCTTATTAATAATGGAGTTCCTTTTGTCTTTTCCTTGTTATTGGGCCCAATAACCAATAAAGCCCACAAAACAATCATCAAGGCTATTGTAAACGAAATCCATTTATTCAAGACAAATTAAATCATTATTTGTTCAAATATCTTTATTATGAGAAATCACATTTCTCACCAAATGAACCCAAAAATTGGGGTTGTAACATCCTTCCCCTCTTATAGAAATTTTGTCCTCAAAATTCCACCAGGCACACAAACAAACAGGATAAGCCCTTTTTTTATGTCCATCAGGACTCCCATGTGGCTTCACCCTTTTCATGGTGCTTCCCAAGAACCTTCATTATCTCATATTCTTCCATCTGAGTTCTTTCTTACCTCGGTATATCATACCCTCATAGGTGACTCAAGACATTTCAGCCTCTCAAAAGCTGAATAGGTTCAGGGCTCAGCACATGGCTTGGGTGCCTCACATAGTGCTCTATATCAGACTCATGGAACACATTATACATCATGTTATCCTGAGGGGTAAGGATAAACACAACCATCTCTACCAATCCATCTCAAATGGACTCATATATCGGGGACTCAACTTCCTCAACTGTAGCTTAGAGGGGTCGGATTTTCACATCACATAGTCTCCCATAGTGAACTACATGTCAGTCTACTTTGCATCAGTTCATGACTCATGTCACCTCTGGGATCCCTCTCAGCCATTGCACGATCAAAGTGACTTCATCTACACACGATGTGGTTCTTTTCTGACCTTTGTGAGGCCTCCTTCACCAACATCATCTTAATGAAGTGGTGACCGACACAACCTCCCTATAGAACTTCTTGCATCCTGATAAGGCTATGGTGGTTAACATCACATCTTAAGAACTGTCTCTATGTATCACCCTGAATGAGCACACATGCTTTCATCAGACCCTCTAGTCTGGATCGTTCTAACCATCAGTTAGGGGTGATAAAATGTACTAACATCAAGTTCTTCATGTATCTTCTTCCACCTTATGGAAGTGAACCTTTAGGTCCTACTCAAGAACTTTTGAACTTGCATCATGGCGTAGTTGAACCCTCTCTCTCTCATATGTAGTTCAACCGAATCCATCTCTTGACAACACTCTTTCTTCTCATGTCATCTAGATAAGGCGATCTACCATAACCCATATTGCATCTCGACCTTCCTTGGTCCATGGGGGACTTACCACAACATCCATAGTGGTGAACTCCCACTCCCCCTCAGGGACTCTTCATCCTCTTTGCCAAAGTACTGGGTTACTGGTGTTCGTCCTTCACCTCCTGGCTTGCATGGAAACATACCACATGCAACTTCATCTTAGGCATCCAAAGTACTACTATCACTTACTATCTTCGTAGTATCAGGGTGTAATGTGATCTTTAATCATGATCTCCGGTATGTCATGATTCCTCAAGATCGATTCCTCAGAAACACTAAACCACTCTAGTCGGGGTTTCATCACTTCCTTTTGAGGTTTACAACCTTCCTTTCATTGCATCAGGGACTAGGCTGGCTAACCAAACATTCTTTATCTTGATCAACCGGTATTGTTACATTTGTGTGTTAGCCAAACTTATCTCTTTTCCAACTAAGGGTTAGCCTAACAACCTCTTCTAGTCTCTAGCCAAACTAGGCAGCTATATCTCAACCAGAGTATCCATTACCACTTCACATCCTTAGGTATTAGGTAATGTTGAAGACATACACTTCCATGTATTCCACTTATCATCTCATCTCAAACTCTAAGTCTATCTTCATCAAAACACCCTGAGCTCATTCTCTTGGTTATCAAACTCAACCTTGTATCACTTGCAAATTCCACATAGCTCATGATAAAACATTCTCACAAGATGATTACCTTAATGCTCCTATCGTTTGTACCTATCCCTATATCATTCACTCCACCAGGGCACATTATCATCTCCGTCCTCATTCCTCATGGCAACTTTCCAACTCACATCATCTTTACCCTTAGTGTATGGCATGGGTACTGTCCTATCTCTCACTCCCATAACAAGAGGAAATAAGCATTTGGCTGCAGTCCAAATACAGAGTTCTTCTTGTTCCAAGAGTAGAGATGGTACATCCCACCTTGCCAGTACACCTTTAACTCTAAGTTGAAATGTGCCACATATGTCTCTACATCACAAACATCTCGATATCAAAGTTACTTCCATGGAAAACTGGTTTCGAACCTACTTGGGTCCACACACAATCCTTGGTCATCTCCTCTGGGTCTATAGGGTGTCGGCACTTTTGGGGTCATCCCTCTTCCCTCATGCATCACAGAGTGCCCTACTCATCTGCCCTTTGGGTCCCATGAGTTCATGAAGGTGATCAATCTCCTAACCCATAGCCCTCAGACAATGATAGTTGTTACCTCCCGACCCTATGGTCATGTGCAACTAGGGAATTAGGCAACTCCTACTTCCATCAGTCTTATCTTACCTGACCCTAGGATAGACTTAGGATTCTAACATAGTACATGTCCAGCTTAGAACCTTACCCAAGACTTCATCATCTCTCTCTCTCTCTGCATTCTTGGGCTGTCTTTCATCCTTTCGCAGGGGTCATGGCGGCCTGCCTACCTTGGTCAAGCCCCATACCAGTTACCTCCATGGTAACACACCCACATGCACTTAGAGATGGTTATCTATGAGTCTATAGGTTCATTCTCTTACCATGTACTCTTCACTTAGCTTCTCAAGATCCTTTGAAACTTCTTTAGGTTACCTCGAAGCCAACAAAACGGGTATACACCCTACAAAAGGGTCCCTCTCCCAGGATGGGAGGAAGCTACAGCTTGATAATCAAGGTCACAAATGTCCTTATGTTTAGGGTCTGCATCCACATGAGCATGCTTAATCCTAGCAAGCTACTTAGGCACAAGAAGAAACCTACAACCCATGCTAGGTCACACTTGTTCTCATCCTCTACATTAGATCAAGATCATACCTTCCCATGCCGTCCACTTAGGTGTGAGGGGTTCGTCAAAGTGGTTGATTAAATTTCTTTATGTGATCATGATATGTCTTCTAAGTAGGTTGTGTAAATCCTAGTAAGGTGAAGATAGTGTTATTGTTTCACCCCTAACAAGGTTGACTAGGAATGATGTTTCCTTGTATGGAATGACAGTTGTCAGCATCAACATTTCTTTTGATGCTGAAAAAGAACTGACAAGAGTTCTAGTGTTAGTGTATAAAAAAAGGATGGATACATTGCCTTTTTTTATATGCTTTAAGGAATGGTATGGGACACATAGCATGATTGGTAAAAATCTAGCAAGTATGACTTTTGAGTAATGTTTTGATACAATAGATATAATTTTAGGATGATAGCTAGAATTTAAAGTTGAACATTACTATTAGATTTGTACAGGTGGCACAATAAGTTTCTATGTTCCATATTTACAAATGTCTTCTTATGTGGGGGTTTTATTGCTGACCCCAGATGAGATATGTATGAATGATGTACATCACCATGATATGCAGTTAACCATGTGAAGGTAATAGGATGAGGTGCAGAGTAAGTACCCATCTTTGTCTACCTTGGATTTCGGGGGTGAAATCCCTGTTAGGGGTTTATAGTTGTAAGGCCCCTAAACTTACTTAATGAGTTGAACAAGATTAATATCATAATTGAATGCTTATAACCCTAATATAACCTTGTGATATTCTTTTAAATTATTAGACAAGCTTAAGTTTCAAATTTGGTCCAATTTGGACATTGTTTGAGCAAGTGATGTAATTTATGTACATTTTGGACTTTTCTGCAATTTACCCAATTGAGAGGTTTTCTTTGCAATTTATCACTTTCATTATGTTTCTTGGATATTCTGTCATCATTCTTTAGCTTTTTGAGCCGTGGGGCACCTATTTAAACCTTGGTTTGAAGGTGTTTGCTCCAAGGATATTTTATGGTTTTCCCCTTCACAGATGAGCTACCTTTAGTAGCTATCAACTAAGGAATTATGTGATTGGCTGGGAATTTCGACAAAGGAAAGCTAAGCAAGTCTAGAGGGATGGTGGGTGATCTGCTTGTGTGTGCGCTTATATATTCTTAATAATTTAAAGCCATGGACACTTGGATATATACTAGAATTTCAACTTTTTCTTTTTCTTTATATTAAAATGTCATGTACTTATCCACAAGCACCAAAACGAGCCATTTCCTCTCCACAACTTCCCTCCTTCTCCCAGATTCGTTCTCCCTCTTTTCAGCTATGAATTTTGGTTTTCAAGGAAGAAGAAAGTGGTGATCTTCTTGGAAACAATTCTAGGGTTGCAATTGATTTCCTTTTTGGGTCTAAAAAGCTTCTTCCTAGTGATCTTGACCTAAAAGTGTAAGTTTTACCTTCTTTCCTCCGTCTATTTATTTTTTATCCTACCTCCTAGCTTTCTCCATGTTGGAACCTTGTTGTTCCATGGTAGAAATTCCTCTAAAGCTCTATTACCCTACCTTTCTTACTCCTTATGCTTAGGGTTTGCTCATTTGATGAAGAAAGGTGCTAGATGGACGAATTCATAGTTTATTCTTGGATTTTCTACCCTACCTGCTCAAGATTTCTACTTTGTGGGGTTTCATCTTCTCATTAGAGGAAAGTTTTATAACTTGTTCCACGTTTATTGCTTACTATAAGCTTTCTAGATCATGTTATTGCTTGAAAATTATGATCCATGCACTAAAAAGCTATGCTTCACTTGGATTCGATTTTTATAATGTTCCCTGTTATGATTTCAGTTCTAGATGAACCTGTGATCATGTGTATGTTATTACTAAGGTACAATATGACTTGTATCAGGTTGGTTTGACAACCTATGGTGCTAAGCACCTATCAAACAATGGTCAATTTTAGGGTTTAAAGCTGATTTCTTCTATAAACCATGACCCAATGATAGTACCATTGCAGCAACCCTATGGTGTTGTATTCATAACAACTGATGGTCGTGATCAAGGGTGTCAAATGATAGTGAAAACCTATGTTCACCCCCTTAGGTCAGGTTTTGGATCAATTACAAGTTTAATGATCAACCATTAAGTACCCTACTGATGTTATCAATCGACGTTGACATTAGCTTAATATTTGATGTTGATTAATGAATTAGTGTTGATCTAACAACCCATGGTGACTTAATGGTCACTAATGATGGTGGATCAGGTCTCTAAAACCTATGGTGAGTCAAGCATTGTAGTTTTAGCATCAATTAAGCCTTAGGTCAATAGTTTCTTGGGTCATTTGATGCAATGGTCAGACCTATACTAGAATTGATGGTTTTAACATGTGTACTTGACCCAATGGTCGAGATCTACTATTTATTCCTCCACTAAGGTGGAATGATGGATAATGTAATATGTTGGTCCTAATAATGTGATTTAGATGGTTTCCTTTATATGATCAACTTAAGGAGCTTAATTGTTGACAATGGATGGTTTGTTTTAACTGAATAGTCGATTGTGGGTTTTACCCTACTCTCAATGGAACTTTTTGTATAGATTATCAAGGGATGTCTAGGGTTAGATGGTGACTCTTTCTAGAGCACAAATCAAGGACTTCATAGGTGGTTTATCCAAGGTGTTTACTTATGTAAACAACCAATAGTCTTACCTTTTAAACATCCAATGGTTCTGGGTGACATTGTGGTATGGTGATATGGGTTGAATGATGATGGAACAAATGGAGGGTTACCCTTAATAAGTTAGTCTCACCTATTCACTCATATGAATAGAAGGGATGATAACCATATTGTGTTGATATGTAACCCTATTTAGGTATAGCTTGTTATACCTAGCTTTAATATGACTAAATGATGGTAATTGGGTATGAATAGTCCTTGAATGACTAATACAATCATGGAGTACTCTATGATTGTTAAAACCCTAGTATGCTATAACCTGATAATTACACCTTAATTTATGTGTGGGTTCATACTTGAGAATAGTATGGAATGTGATGGTTATGCTTCACCTTATGCATCCATGATCCAATGGGGATGTCGTGAGTTAGGGTTTGGGTATGAGTGTTGATTAGTAACATTGATATAATTTATCATGTTGAACCTAATTCTAATGCAATTAGATAAAGATGAGTATTCATGTTTAAGATTCTTATATGATGGAATGATGGTGGAATAACCTCCTTAACATGATCATAACCTTAATGTTTTAATTTGTGGTTATCATAGCCACATGGTTGATACTTTCTTATGTTGAACATGTGCATTGTGAATATGATGAGTGTTAATCATATCTACATTCCTTGCATCTTGATGTAATAAAGGAATGTTCTTAATGTTAATATAACCCTTCTATGATTGTTTATGAATATCTCCTAGCTCATTAATGCAAGATTGTGCTGATCTGGTGTATTATATGTAAGTGATGTTGTTGAGCCTTGTTATAAGGCATGGAAAGATAATGATGATCTTGCACGGAATGGTATGATGGACTTAATGACCTTTGGGTATGGTTGAGCCCTGAATGAGGTGTAATCCTCTTATGATGATAAGGGTTGATACCCTATGATATTGTGAAAAGGATTTATATCTTATGATAATATGATGACTAGTGTAGTCTCATGAATGGCAAGTGAATAGTACCATGTGATGATGAGATGAGAAATTATGTTTCATACATTTTATATCTTTTCAAGTTTTGATATTTATATGCTTGCTAGAAGTGAATTAGGGTTTGTATGTCCACTTGTTTAATGATGCCTTAATTCACCCAATTGGCATAACTAATCAAGTGCAACTCTAATCATGTAGTGCCTTGTGTCATAGAACCATCTTCAATGTCAGAACTTGCTAGATGGTGAAATGAGTATTCCTAAGGGAAACTCGGAGCACATAATGTTGAGTATATGGGGGTGGCAGGTTGAGGATATATCCTTGTCATCTACAATGCAAATTGTGGAGGTTGGCTATGGTCATGCCTCATACATCTGATGTGATTGAGAATGGCTACGGTCGTGTCTCAGTGATTATAACATGATGTGATTAGAGGACAACTGCGGTTGTACCTCAGTGATTGGGTTTGAATACCCTGGTTTCTAGTACCGTGACCTGTACCATGGTCGGACTAGTGGTTATCAACTTGACTATATGTCGTTGTGGTGGCAGCTTTGACTGATATGTCATCACCTTTTTACTCGTACTGACCGAGGGGAAGAGATATTAGGATACCAACACTCCTAGATCTTGTACGAAACTGAATATCCCTTCGCAGGGGTCAGTTAGACTTTGAATGGTACGATTCAAATTTCCCAGGGCATAATAAAAGTTGTAATACAGCTATGTAGCATATTTGTTTAGGGTTATACATGACGTTTCACATTAGATGATAACCCTTGTTTGTTATCTTTACATAAAGATTATGCTTAGTGCAATTAAGAGATAGCAGATATACTTAGGTTGTGGATATGCTTAAGGTTATAGATGCATACATACAGTAGCTATGCTTTTGTTGATAACTATACTGCTACGGCTGATTATATATAATCATGATGCTAGATATCTCATGTTGTTAGTTATATTTAGCATGCTAGCCATGCCTTTGTAACTAGAGATGCATATACTGCTAATCATGCTTATCCAGGTAGTTGTGCTTATGTTGTTAGATCTTCTTATGATGCTGATATGTTCAACCAATTAGACATGCTCATGTTGTTAGCTCTGCTATATTACTACACTTGCTCATGATGCTAGAATTGCATATGCTATTGAATTGCTTATATTGTCAACAAGATAAAGGATGATAGTCTGGCTAATGATGATAGTTATTATCTGCTCATTTATATATTTTGTTAATCATCAGTATTTTTGATCTTATTTGTTATATATGATTAAACTTCTTAACTGTTTAATTACCTAAAATTGTTGTAATCAATAAACTTTGTTGGAGGTTATATCTCTTCCTGGGACATGGGTCTCACCCTTATGGTTCACCACATTTTTTAGGTAATCGGCAGTGACGACAACAGATCTATGGAAGTAAAGAGGAACTACAATAATGAATCTTTGAGAAAGTTGATTAGATGTCTAGTGTGTCCTAGAGTCATCCCTGTACTCTCAGGTCTGGGCAGGAAAAGTTTGTATATGGTGTTTCAAACGAATCAAACTTTTGTTAGCATATTAATGCTTGTTTGTGTGGCATATACAAATATTGTTCTCGTGTGTATATATATTGTGGGTAAGGCAATAGAACAATTTGTATCAAATTCGTAGCATAGTATGGATATAAGAGATGTTGGTCTCTCATGCAAATGTTTTTGAGTGAGTGTTGACGTTGAAATCAGTTTTAATTTATCCATATTTTTGGGTATGTGATTAATTAGTGATTGATTGTGTTTTATGTTTTGAGTAATCTCGTTTAGTGTAACGGGTCGTGACACACCTGGTGAACCAACACTACTCTCAATAGCATGTTCTTCATGTTCTCAGCCATCTTCTCTTCTCTTGTTCCTCTTCTGCATAAGTAGAAGTTACCATTAGACGTACTGAAGGACACTGGATCAAACACAACCCTAGTCCTATGTCAATGTAGCTTCAAAAAATCTAAACCTTTGATATCAACCAAATTGTGGCACCCTGACGTACCACAAAATGATCTTTCTCAACACAAAATGTGGAACTAATACTAATCAACCAAAATAGCAGATAATATAGGAAATTTAAACCAATTTCACATAACCACAAAAGATGGAATTTATTGCATATGAGTCCACAAGAAGCCACATGTATCACATGTATTACATAACATGCCAAAATAGGATACATATCATTGTTCATTGGCTAGATTGCCACAACTTGTAACAATAGTTAACATGTTCATATATATACACCCTATGTATGTACAACCATGACCATGTCGATATTCAAAACCTCCCCAAGGACCTGAGAGTACAGGGATGACACATATGACTTTACTACAAAACACTAGCAACATCTCCAACCTTTCTACATATACTACTCCTCTTGTTGTTTAGCCTCAACATCAAGATCTCTACCTCTTCGTACACGACCACCTAAAAGATGTGGAAACCCACAGGGTGAGACCAAACATCCTAGCAAGAGATATAACTCTTTTCCACAACTATCATGAGCACACATAAACTTAAAGAAGCAAGACAACACATATTATTAGGTTGAGAAGATTCAGTAAAATGATATGGGTAAAGCATTTAACACTATTTAAGCAGTTTAGGCATCTTTAACTAAGCATTAGAACATCTTATATTATAAGAAGTAATATGAAGAACATGTACAACTGCTATCAACTAAACAATACAAAAGATAAGGCATGGGGTCATCCATTGTGAAGTGTATTTGACCCTAAGCAAAATATACTACACATTTGTCTTATGTGTTTTATTATACCCTGAGGAGATGAGTCATACCACTCATGATCCAATTGACCATTGCTAAGTCAAAATCGGTGCCATACAAGATCTAGGAGGAGCTAGACTCCTATGGTCTCCCACACCCTTGGTCAATCTAAGTCCGCCACAGTGACCTATAAAGTCCAACCACAAAATAGCCTACTCTGCCATGGTATATAGACACAACACTAGTGAAACTGAGTTAGGACCACAGTCGCACTCCTACCGATCTATGACCGCAGCCATCCTCAAAACATATCGTATACATATATTGAATCATATCACTTGAGATATGGACTTGACCATTCTCCTTCCAGGGTATGACCACACCCAATCCTATGAAATGTGTATACTCAACAGTATATGACTCTGAGCTTCCACTAAGGGAGAACACGTCTCATCATCCAACAAGTACTGACATTGTAGATGGATCTATGGCATAGGGAAACTACATGATTAGGGTTTCACTTGATTAGTTAAGCCAATTGGATATCTCTTAGCATCAATCAAGTTACAAAGTATGGACCCTAGATAGATTCTATGAAGATAAGGGTGTGTTACAACTCCAGAAGATATAATAAACATATGAAATGAGAAGTTGTCACATTATCACATGGTATCTCTGCCATGCAAGGCCACCAATCATTACCACATAAGTAGGGAATTTCAATCCCTTATTGCAGCATTAGAGGATCACCTTACATTAGGCATTAAGCCTATGCTACGTCTTAAGACCCAAAACATATCACCATTATCTCATCATGCCTTATGAAATATCACATTTATCACATTGTGTCATGTCAAGAGTACAATAGCATTGCACACCATGATATATTCAACCTACAATATTCAAGTTATACAAGTAGGATAGAGAAACAATATGTCATCAAAACATACTACCACATTGTAATAGGTAGACAACTACATCATAGACCCATATTAGGGTTAGGGTTTCAAAAACACATACGTTTAGGGTTTTCAAGTCATCATATAGAATTAATACCTAAGTATCATTATCTTCCACAAACTTGGAACACATAGGTTAATCATCATCATACTAGGTAATCACATATGGGCACCATCTGCCCATGGTTAATCATTGGTTGAAGGTCATATTAGGTTGTAAGCTATGAGATCTAAGAACATACACTATCATGGTTGAAGACCATGATCACACCAGATATCAAAACATCACCACATCCCATCAGTCGAAGAGACAAGAACCTACACTAGTGACCAAGAGACCTCACATGGTTAGATTGAAGACCACTTCAATGACTAAGGACACTATGAAACCCAAATGGTCAAAGGGAAACAAAGCTCACCATCTTCTGTGATTGAAGAGAGAAACTCACCCCAATGGTCGATGGCCATTCAACGACCAAGAGTACCATCAAATCCCAATAGTTGAAGGAAAACACCATTCTCAACAGTCGAAGAGAATCAACACCTTTAAAACATCACCACATCCCATCAGTCAAAGAGACAAGAACCTACACCAGTGACCAAGAGACTTCACATGTTTGAAGTGAAACCATAGATCGAAGATCACTTCAACGACTAAGGACACCACGAAACCCAAATGGTCAAAGGGAAATAAAGCTCACCATCTTCTGTGATCGAAGAGAGAAACTCACCCCAATGGTCAAAGGCCATTCAATGACCAAGAGTACCATCAAAATCCCAATAGTTGAAGGAAAACACCAATCTCATCAGTCAAAGATAATCAACACCTTCAACAGTCAAAGAGGAGTCACCACACTCAAATGGTCAAAGGAAATTAACACTTCCAATAGGTCAAAGGGAACCATCATTCTATGCAACCGAAGAGTACATTCTATGCGGTCAAACCAAAGGAAATCATCTATGCAACCAAAAAAATCACATCCAAACCTTCAACAACTTGGAACATATCATGAAGGACATTTTAGAGATAAACCATTATCAAACATGATCCAAATAGGTGATTATCATCTTTAAATCGAAACCTTAAGGACGGGAAATCATAAGAGAAATAAACATGTTTAATATCCTAGAATCAAGCATCACATATGATCAACATGAAATCGTATGATGATAGATGGAAAACCCAAGATCACACACATGAAAATAGAACCGAACTCCACCTCATGCAAGGTAACTGAACCAAGAACCAGGACCATAGAATCAAGGTTGAGTTGTATGCAAATCCATCATCATATCCATCATTTAAATTTTGGGTAAGTGAATTAGGGTTTAAGTAAAGAAACAACTACATGCAAAATCATTATGGAAATGCAACCATAACCAAGATATCATTATCAACAAGTATTCACATTTTAGATTGAGTTGCATGTAGGATTAATGTCCAATAATAGTAGGGTGAGAGTTATATAACCTACCTTAGAAGAAGATCAAGCTTCCAAAACACGAGATCCAGGTAGGAAGGAAACCCTAGCTTTGATCTCCTCCATGACCAAGCTAGTCACCACCTCAAAAGAGAAGAAGAAGAACCCTAGGTCAAAGTCCAAAGAAGAGTAATCCAAACTTTGGGCCAAGAAAGAATGGGAGAAGGAGAAGATCTTCATATCACTCATGTACTACCATAGAGATCCATGGATTCAACCTCTATGGAGAGAAGCTTCTTAAAAGACTACCACAGAGAACTGTGGGTTCAAACAAGAGAAAAAAGAAGTGAATTGTCTCCCAATCATAGCCTCATACGGTGCCATATCATACTCCTCTGATAACTATTATTATAGGTAAACTCTATCAAAATTAGATGTACATTGACACTTGTCATACTAGATAAAAGGCACTTCTTTCCTTGTCAACTGTGTTAGGAGAAACGTCACCACGCTGAAGTTCTTGATGAACCTGCTATAGTATCCAACCAATCCAAGGAAACCACAAACTTCTGTTAGCATCTTCAGTTGCTCCCACTCTATCACAGACTCAACTTCTTTGGGTCCACATGAACACCCTCAACAGATATTACGTATCTAAAGAAAGACACTTTCTTCAGCCAAAACTCTCATTTGCTGAACTTTGTGTACAAGTGGTGTTATCTCAATAGGGACAATGCCTTAGGCAAATTTTTCTCATGCTTTTAGCAGTCATGGAAGTATATTAGGATTTCATCGATGAACATCACTACAAAGTGATCAAGATAATTGATAACACCAAATTTTGTGATATTTTAGACTGTTTTTCTGTTATCAAAACTGTCATTTTTAGCTATTTTCCTCTCTTTTATATGCACTTTCGCAATAATTGGACAAGCAATGCTCTTAATCCAATTTTCCTATCTTTTGCAGAGTTTTCCTCATTTTTGGGCAATAAGGCCGCTCCGGCCCATGAATAAGTCCAAGCCTGTCTCGGCCTCCCTGACACCCGATACAACCCCTGCCCGACAGGGGTTGGGCGACACAAAGACGCTCGACAAAGAGGCGTCGCGCGAGAAGAAGCTGACGGACGACACGCCTTCTACCCGACAGGGAGCCCGGCTCGCCCCGACAACCCATCTTGTCGGGCGACACAGCCACCCACCGGCAGGCGCGCCGCCCGTCACGTGACCGATAGCAGACGCCTCCGCGCCGAGCTATACTTGTATCGGCCGTCCATCGACCGGCACTTAAGGGGGCCACGTGGCGCTTCGAGCACCATATCTCCTCCCGACCAGCTGACTATAAATAGCAGCTACAGGGAGCCGAAAAGACAGCTTGGTCAGTTCGGAATTCTGAGTTTTGGAATTCGGACAGTTGGGAGTTGAGCCATCTTCCGAGGAGACTACGAGAGCATACGTGTCGTGCCCCAGTGCTTGTCTCGGGCGACACTAGGTGAGCTTCTCCTCATCCCGAGAGGGAGGGGACAGTTCACTTAGGACCGTCCCGGGCGAAACTGCGGGCCGATATCGGCCGACGTGGATGAGCGACACAAGTGCCTGACAAAAACCATGTGTAGCTCTTAGCCCAACACGATATCAACCCGATACGCTTAGCTTGTCGAGCGTGCCGCCCGACATGAGCGTATCGGCCAGGGCCCTTGAGCGATACGGGCGACAGTCGGTGCGTGCCGCCCGAGAGGGTGTGCCGCCCGACACCTCTGTATCGGGCTAGGCCTCTGACCGATATCGGGCAGGAGAGCTACAGCACCCTGTCGTCCTTCTACATCAAGGAGGCGACACCTATCTTTATTTTTTGTCATTTAATTCCTTACTTACGCATTGTAATTAAGACCCTTTATTTGCTTATGGAAATAGAAGATGCTTAATTACTTGTTGCTCTATGCTTGGTGCACTATGTTGAATGACTGCTATGTTTGATATTCGAACTCTAGCTTGCATGTTTTGGATCGCGTTTCGCTTAGCTAACGAATCGTGTTTCCCGTCGCAACAACTTCGAGAGTTGTGTTGTGGCTCTAGTGTTTGGTCCGATTCTGGAGTACGAGAGTAACTAGAACATAGTTGCTTTAGTGACCTTTCCACTCTAATTTTAGTCCAGTGACCTCGAGAGGGGCGCTGATGCCTTGTTAGAGGTACCCGCTTCGAGAGGAGGGGTACAAGACTGGTTCTACCGCTGCTTGTTTTACCGCAGTTTTATCCTTCATACCTCACTTTAGCTCGAGCAGTATCTTTCTATTTCTGTTGCCTGAAAACCCCTAAAAACTGCTAAATGATTAAAATCTAAAATCTCTCTTGTAGCTCCACTTGGAGATAGTTTTCTTTGTTTTATTTGTGACATCTTATTGCTCCCCTTCTTGGGGAATTTATCTCTCTTTATACCTACTGGAGTGTAGCGTGTCGATTCCGTGTTCTCAACACTACCCCCTTGTCCCTGTGTTCGACCCCGTAAAAAAAGTTGTGGGGGCCTAGAAGGATTCGGGTTTATAAATGTAAAAGCTCGACTACCTCAAATCCGCCTCTAATTTTAGGACACGCGATTTAGGCCGGTCAACTTTTTGGCATCGTTGTTGGGGACAAGGAAAAAGTGGTATTGTTGATGAATCTGAATCCACTAACTACACTCCCGTGCCTCAAGCTTAGCAATGAGCTTGACAATACTCTTTTTCTTTTTCTTATAGTCATTCTTGCACAAAAATGAATATTCAATTTTCTAAACTTGATTTTCTATGCCTTTTCAGGAACTCTGAAGAACTGTGACCTGTTCCGCCAAGCTTTGAGACCATGTCTCACTGCGAGCAGTCTCTTTCTGAGAGTGAATGTCAGGGATGATGCGGGAGGTCGAGCCAGCCTAACTTGTTTGGTCAGCTTTCTGCCTACATAAAGAGACAGGACACCATCATCAGCAAACTGGTGCAGAACACGCACCCTAGCCCTGGGGCTCTGAATTCAATGCAACGCCAGATGGCCAGCTTGCAGATGCGCTAGCGTGAGGTAGATCAGCGACTGACCCACATGGCTGCTCTGATGGAGAATCCTGCAATAAAAGCTCCCCCACACCCTGACTCTGCCGTAATGGCAGTCCTGAGGTCTGGAAGAACGCTGGAGCGCCCTGATGAAGCCAGGCCTGAGCCCGAGCTAAGGCCTGAGGGTGCTACCCCAGCAGAAGGGGAAGAAAGATAAGCAGACGCTCGAGAGTCTACACAAGGGTTCCTTGAGGAGCTACCTGGCAGAAGGAATTCTTACGCTCCTAGGATTCCGTTCCCGTACAAGCTGATAAAGGCGAATCTGAAGAAGCGTCATGAGAAGTTCATGGACTCAATCAGGAAGCTACATCTTGAAGTCCCCTTTCTTGACACATTGGAAGAAATGCCTATGTATGCCAAGTTCCTCAAGGACCTTATCACAAAGAAGAGAAGGGGAGGAAGGACAGAGACAGTGTATCTAGCTTCCACCTTCTTGAAGCCTGACACGACAAATAAGAGAAGGGATCCTGGAGCCTTCACAATCCCGTTCGCCATCGGAGACAACGTCGAGCGCAAGGGTCTAGCAGACTTAGGGGCCAGCATAAGCCTCATGCCCCTAAGTTTCACACAAAGGGTGGGTTTGACTGACATGGTTCGAACCAACATGCGGATTGAACTGGCGGATCACACCTTTAAGAGACCCGTTGGATTTTGTTGAAGATGTGCTGATCAAGGTTGGGGACTTCTTCATCCCTTGCGATATAGTCGTCATCGACACAGCTGAAGACCCCCGTTGCCCGATCATCTTTGGTCGCCCCTTCTTGGCGACAGGGAGGGCGCTGATTGATGTTTCTGAGGGGGTGATCACTTTAAGGGTCGGCAACGACCATATGGACTTCAAGCTGAAAGAAATCATGAGAAGCCCATCACTCTCTGAATCAGCATGTTTCGCAGATAGCTACAATAAATTATGCGAGGAAGTAGAGGAAGATATCTGGATAGTAGACCCCATCTTGAGGGCTATGAACTGTCAAGATCCCGACCTCGAAGATCCTGAGGTCACGAAGCATCTCAACCTTTTCAACCTTTCTGATGAAGACTTGCAGGAAGAGGATAAGGTGGTTGAGTCTGCGAAGTATGCCTCTCTCGAGGAGGAGCCTCATGAGAAGGCACCAGACCAAAGCCAAAGTTAAAAGTGTTGCCCGAAGGCCTGAAGTACGAGTTCTTAGATGAAGAGCACAGAAACCCCGTCATCGTAAACACCGATATTTTAAGCAACCAGCTAGACCGACTCCTTGAGGATTTAAGGCTCCACAGGAGGGCTATAGGATATTCAATAGATGATATCAAAGGCCTTAGCCCCGCCCTGTGCATGCATCGCATCAACTTGGATGAATCTGCGAAACCTCTGGCTTAACCCCAGAGGAAGTTGAACCAGATGCTCAAGGAGGTCGTCAAGAAAGAGGTAATAAAGCTTAGGGATGCGGGGATCATTTACCCAATCAGCGACAGCAATTGGGTAAGTCTGATCCACGTAGTGCCCAAAAAGGGCGGGATGACGGTGGTTAAGGGTGAGAAGGGTGACGAGGTGGTGGTTAGGACCGTCACTAGCTGGCGGATGTGCATAGATTACTGAAAGCTAAATCAGGCTACAAAGAAGGATCATTTTCCGCTACCTTTTATTGACCAGGTTCTCGAAAGGTTAGCGCATCACGATTTCTTTTGTTTTCTTGATGGCTTTTCAAGTTTTTACCAGGTACCCATCTTGCCCGACGATCAAGAGAAAACAATGTTCACCTGCCTTTACGGGACTTATGCCTTCCGAAGGATGCCCTTCGGACTCTACAACGCCCCCGCCACCTTTCAACGATGCATGATATCGATGTTCTCATATTTTCTAGAAGACATCGTAGAAGTTTTCATGGACGACTTTTCCATCTATGGGAAAGACTTCGATAGCTGTCTAAAGAATCTGTCTTTGGTCCTTCAAAGGTGTGAGGAGAATAGCCTAGTTCTAAACTGGGAGAAGTGCCATTTTATGGTGCGGGAGGGCATCGTTCTCGGGCATAAGATCTCAAAGCGTGGGATCGAGGTGGACGCAAGCAAGGTTAAAGCAATATCCAAGCTTCCTCCACCGAGATCCGTGATGGGGATGCGAAGCTTCCTCGGGAACGCGGGATATTACTGAAGATTCATCAAGGACTTCTCAAAGATCTCCAAACCATTATCCAATCTTCTGGTAAAAGACGCTGAATTTGTTTTCTCTAACGATTGTCTAAGTGCTTTTCAGGCCCTTAAAAATGCTTTAATATCACCACCTATCCTTCAAGTGCCAGAATGGGGTTTACCTTTTGAGTTGATGTGCGACGCAAGCGACTACGCGGTTGGGGCAGTCCTGGGGCAAAAGAAAGACAAAAAGCACCATGTGATTTGCTACGCTAGTCGTACGTTGGACGAGGCTCAAGTAAACTACACAACAACTGAGAAGGAGATGCTAGCGATCATCTTTGTGTTTGATAAATTTAGGTCGTATCTCGTTGGAGCTAAGGTCAAAGTATACACAGATCACGGGGCTATAAAGTACTTAATGCAAAAGAAAGACGCAAAGCCCAGACTGTTGAGGTGGGCCTTACTGCTCCAAGAGTTCGACCACGAAATTATCGACAAGAAGAGCACAGAGAATGTGGTCACAGACCACCTATCAAGGATCGTGACTGAGAAAGAGAGAGGGCCTCCTATCAACGAAGACTATGCCGACGAAGCTCTTATGTTGGCCGAAGCCCAAGAAGAAAGCCTACCCTGGTTTGTAGACATCTACAATTATCTTGCTTGCGGAGAACTGCCTCTTGACATAACATACAATCAGAAGAAGAAGCTTTTTGCGGAGGTTAAAAACTACTACTGGGATGATCCTCTCCTATTCATAAGATGCACCGACAACTTATACAGGAGGTCCATACCAGAAGAAGAAACCACGGACATCCTGAAGCAATGCCACGCCTCCCCCTATGGTGGTCACCTAGGCAGCGAAAAACAGCTGCAAAGGTGCTACAGTCAGGTTTCTACTGGCCCTCCTTATTTAAAGATGCTGCATAGTTTGTGAAGGCTTGCAAAGAGTGCCAGTTTACGGGGAACATAGGGCTGAGGGATGAAATGCCAATGGCGGGAAGCGGTAGCCACCCAAACATGCGACGCCAAGTCGGTTATCAAGCTCTTCGAGAAGACCATCTTCCCTCGTTTTGGCATCCCGCGTATAGTTATTAGCGACGGAGGATTGTACTTTGGAGAAAGACAGTTTGAAGCACTCCTGCGCAAGTACGGAGTGAAGCATAAGATCGCTACACCCTACCATCCCCAGACGTCAGGGCAGGTAGAGGTTTCCAACAGACAAATCAAGCAGATCTTGCAGAAAACTGTCAGCTAAACAAGGAAAGATTGGTCCATGAAGCTTGACGACGCACTTTGGGCCTACCGTACTGCTTACAAAACACCCATTGGAACCAACCCCTACCGACTCATCTACGTAAAATCCTGCCACCTGCCTTTGGAGTTGGAACACAAGGCCCTTTGGGCAATCAAGTTCCTAAATATGGACCTCGACAAAGCTGGAGAAAATAGATTTTTGCAACTTCAAGAGCTCGAAGAGATGAGAATGAATGCCTATGAAAATGTGAAAATCTACAAACAGAGGACAAAGTTGTGGCATGATGCCCATCTCAGGAGAAAGGATGTAAGCGAAGGAGACAAGGTCTTGTTATTCAAGTCCTCTATTCGTCTTTTCCCTGGGAAGTTGCAAACAAGGTGGTCTGGACCATTCACAGTGTCAAAGATATATCCATCAAGAATGATGGAGCTCTACGACAAAGACGGTCCGACCAAGGCCTTTCAGGTAAATGGGCACAGGGTGAAAAGGTTCTATGAAGATGAAGCATTTGTCAGGAGGGCAGAAATTAGTCTGCAAGATATGGGTAAAGTTGAGGGCTGAACAAGATGATCCTACACCGGTCGAGCTGGCGACGCAAACCCCAGCGCTCCTTGGGAGGCAGCCCGAGTTCTTCTTTCTTTCTTTCATAGAATAGGTTGCATTTTTCTTATAACCAGCAAAAACAAATTTTATGAATTGTAATAAGGCCCGAGTCAGAGCACGCGCCGAGCTTGCCGACTCTTCTGTTTTATGGGTCATCGCTGAATTTTCCGAAGCTTTGATGAGCATTTCTGTCTGAGGGTGGGAGGGCTCTGTCCTGACCAATGATGTTTTGCCTGTCAAATGTTTTTCCAGCTTTGTTTTAAGTTTTTCGGCCGCCTGTTTTTAGACCGTGTCGGTCAGCCGCTCAGCTAGCGCGCAGGACCGCCTGTACCGGGCCTTGGTCTCTCGGGCATCGCTACGGCCGCGACGGTTGGCATTTCTGGGCGGCGTGCACCCTATCGTGTATGAGAATAAATGCCCTTAATGAGGCTGATGTGACCATCATCCCGGGAACCACCTGACCCGTTGGCCGATGCGCGCCTCAGAGATGTCCGTTTAGCCCCGGCCGAGCCTTCTATAAATAAGAACGGTGGTTTTACGTGTCGGGTTGTCACACTTTGCTACTTTTACCCACCTATAACACATGTAGTAGCCCGCTTTTGCTCACGTGTCGGCCATCTTGCCTTCACCCTGGTATCGGGCGATGGCTCCAATGAGTAAAGGTATATCCCGACATGATTGTTGCCCGACAGGCTTATCGACCAGCAGGCCTCTCGACTGACATGTCTATAGACTGACACACTTATCGATCGATAACCTTGTCGCCCGACACGAGTTTTCTTAGCGCACGCTGCTTATCGGGTTTACATGCCTTGCAGATTTTGTATCGCCCGACGCAGTTAAGCGTGACATAACGGCCGATGGTATCTGCCCGACACGCCATGTCGGGCGACACATTTTTCTTTTGTGACGTCCTGTCAAGCGGTTGCTCTTTGGCGACCTTATCGGCCGATATACCCATATTGGGCGGCATGCTTTTCATGTCTTGCTATCGGGTTTTTGTTTCATGTGACCTTGTCGCCCGACATGCTTGTCGCCCGATACACCAGTGTCGCGCGGCAAGTTGTATCGCGCGTCAACCTCGTATCGTCTGATCTCGTATTGCCCTGGATCTACCCGGGGTTATACAGCGCGAGACAAGTTTTAACAATTTTTCTATTTATCTGCCTAACGTGTAAATAAATTTTAAATTTGAATAATAGGTATGGCTCGTACGGAGTAAACCACCGGCCGCGCCAGCAAGCACAGCACAGGGTTCAGCAACAACTGTCAGACAGAAACGGCACCAACAAGAAAGGGATGGATTCTTCTTCATGTGATAGATCAAATGGAGGGTCACCTTGTTATCAGCCTGTCTCTACGGTGGTTTAGGACCATCTCTAGAGACAGCACGAGTACGGCGACCAAGGCCTCCGAACAAGTTCGGGGCATTCCGGTTCCGTCCTCCTAAGGGAGAGGGCCCACCCTGACTACACACTCCTGGGACTGAACTGGGACTGATAATCAGTCCTTTTGTTCATGTTCACAACGGAGATCTGGAGAAAAGGTGGGCCAGAAGTGAATTTTGAGGGTTTATGCTCCTGCTCAACCTCTCATTGGCCGCAGCAAACCTGCTAGACAACCTCCCAATGGCATGCTGCAACTTCATAGGAGCATATTGCAGCACATCAGCGAGCTAACCCTCACTGGCTAAACATTACCTTACCCTGCCTTCTTCACCGCTCTGGGATAGAGTGTGGAGTAAGTTTGGGGGGGTACCCGTGTGCCAGTGAGGGAGGTATAAAATTTTTAACTCTTCAAGATTTCTACGCTTAGGGTTCTTTTTTTATCTGATCTACGCATGTATGCCATATAAAAATTTTCAAAAATCTGCCCGTTTCAAATTTCGGTCCCTATGTATATGTACAAAGTTGTTGTAATAATAATAAAAACCTGTTGCGACTTCTTGCAAAGTTTGTTTTCTTTGTACTTAATGTGACACAAGACCTGTTATATCTTTTTTATAATGTTGCTTCAAACGAACAAAAGAATATGTTTTATCTTGCCAAAAATTTCGAAAAATACAATAATCTCGCAAACAGTTAAGAGACGAGTATGGAGAAGGAAAAAGCTGCCCAAACAGCAGGAATCTCTTTGTTCCCCCTAACCCAACAAAAATCCCAAAAAGAGCGAGAAGCCTTAAGAGAGTGAATAAAAGCATGAGAGTTGTGCCCAATAAAAGAAAAAGAAAAAAATATATATACACCGCTTGTTTTCCAAATGTACCCATCTTTAGGCATGGTAGATCTGAGGCAGTGGTACGTAGGATGTGAAATCACTGCTCTAAAGCCAACTGGCTTGGACTGCAGGGACCACTTGCTTGTTAACGGACCCTTACCTAGATGGACTGATGGGAGACAAGAATGAAAAACCCAAAAAGCCTTAGCCTACCCTATACACAACTTTCTGCCCCACAAATAAAGCTGTTTGGTGTGTAAGCTAACTTCAGAATCATACAACTAAGTCTCGCCGAAGCTGTAGAGAAAAATCTTATTTAAACAATAAGGCAGGGAAAACTAAGTCTTTTATTCGTATTGAGACAGCATTATCTTTAAGGCATTACGATCTTTGTTTCACTTTTTGAACAAGAAGTTATACCAAGCAAGAAGAAGCATCACAAAATATAGTTTAAATATTGATTGAGGACAATCAATAATGCCATGACACCCTTTTCGTTAGGTCTATGAATGTTGTTGGTGTATTGGTTAGCCCAGATGGAATAAGCACGAACTCATAGTGACCGTGCCTCATTCTAAAAACTAGCTTTGGTATGTCATCTGTCTTAATTCGCAACTGATGATATCTAGACATTAGATCTATATTTGAAAATATTATGGCACCTCACAATTGGTCGAACAGATCATTAACCTGTGGCAAGGGATACTTGTTCTTGATCATCATCTTGTTCAACTGTCTATAGTCAATGCACAACCGCATTGATTCATCCTTCTTCTTAACAAACAATACGGGGAGCACCCCAATGTGATGTGCTCAGTCTGATAAAGCTTTTATCAAACAACTCCTGCAACTATTTCTTCAACTCTAACATCTCAATTGGAGCCATCCTATACGGTGTATCCACTATCGACTGGGTGCCCCAAACTAGATTGATCTCAAAATAAATCTCTCTAACTGGAGGAACACATCAGAACTCATCTGGAAATATGTCATCAAAATCTCGAACAACTGGCAACTCCTGGATACTCATACTCCTTGCCTTAGTATCCACCACATGAGCCAAGAACACAATACAACCCTACCTCATCAACTTCTCTGCCACCATTGCTGACACCAGACACGTTGTAAGAATCTTCCTATCTCCTTGGAATACCAATGTCACAACACCATCAAAAAATATCGCCACCTTATAACTACAACCTAAAACCACCTCATACTTCTCCAAATGATGAGTGTAGTGACTTTAGTTCTAAGAAACACAATATTCACTATCACTATGAGCGCTAATTCTAACTATCATTCAATGGTTTCCATGTATCACTCTCAAGGTGGGTATGGCTAATACATTGTTATCTAACAAGTACCTATGTGTCTAGTTTGATATCACGGATCATATCTAATAATATTATGTCATCAGTCAACACATACTCTAGTCTTACGTGTTATTGTTGTCTATTAGCTTTGACGTAACATCTGTTTAGGGATATAACAAGAATGTATGTACTCTTATGATACATATGATCTCATTGTTCAGGTCATCAACCTAAAGACATATGTCATTGAGTAACATTAATCTTTAGACATCTATTATATCTTTGTCATCATGTCATGATTGAGACAAACACAATCGATGGAATTACCTTTATTGTTATCAAATCAAGTATACGATGTCCCATTACAATCATCATATGATTGACTCTATGGACATAAATACCAACACTGAGTGCACTTCTGGAAACTCAGTATGAGTTATAACATGGGGATTGAGTTGAATAAACTAGTAAAAGTTAGATTGAGCTAGACCATTTGATTAGAAACAAGACCCTCGTATCAATCTCGCTGACATATTATTTGTTATCATACTTGAAAAGTGCACGCGTATAGAGGATATATGCTATAAATGTGTGTATATATATACTCGCCCCCTCTTTTGATTACTTTTTTTAGAGTTTCTTACTTTAGACGTGTAGAGGGCTATTACCTTACGAATAGTTATTTTTCATACATAAGCAGTTACATTTGTAACAGCTATAACAAATATATAATTACATAGATATTTGATGTGTATTATGTCCGATTTTACTTTTTTAGTGGTACAGTTACTTTTTTTATTTTATCAACATAGTTACTTTCTTGTTTAGAGAGTTACTTTTCTAGCCATATAGTAACTTTTCGTGATGTACGGGTAGCAAACTTCCAAACTACCCGCCGGACAGGTAGAGAGGATTGTAAAACACCGGGATTTCAACAAGGGTTGTTACCCTTTCACAAAATGGTACATGTGCAAGAATGTTTCGTCCGTGAACCATTTAGCATGCGTCCCCTCTCGACATTGAATGTTTCCATTGGCTGTTGTATCCCCAAAGCCCTGCAGCTAGAAAGGGTGTGGTGCTAAATCCGGTGGTCTCCCAATTACGCGTATGCATGGTTGGGGTAAATGATTTGGTCCCCCGTCCGATTGGTGACACTTGACTGCAGCGGCCGGACACAGCCAGCCAAGTGGTCCGTGAGGACCGTCGCAGTACATGGTCCTCACCGCCGCCGTTCGACCCATTCAGCTCCGGAATTCCCTCACGTTGGATCTAATAACGGTTGCGGGCAGCTGCACCTAAATGATGGGCATATGCACGTACTCTCTTCCGTCCCTGTCATCGTCGGCGACGAGCCAATGGGCATATGCACGTACTCTCTTCCGTCCCTGTCATCGTCGGCGACGAGCCAAGGCCAAATGGATGAATTCAAGTACGTAAGGATGACGTTGAGTGGGTGAAGGTAGCAGAGTATCGAAAACTTGTGTCTCCACTCTCGGCGCTGTAGTGGAGGGGTTTCGTCCACTACCCCCACACGTGTGTAGACATGGGCTGGGCAGGATCGGTTTTGCGGCTGTTCCGTCCCGTTCCGTTAGTGGCCGCACGTACTCGATCGGCGCTCCATTCCTCCTCCCGGTGGCAAACGCCGGTCCTTCACCCTGGTAGTTCCCGCCCACTCCATGTCCATCCCGTATAGGAGCTATTTCACAGCGGCAATGCCAACTGTCCGTTCCGGCACGGCTCCATACCGCAGAGATTTGTGTTCCGGCCCTGTCCCCCTCGTCAGACATCACGGTGTGGACGGCGAAGAAAATCCATGTTCTCCAGCTTGCTGAGTACGTAGATAGAGGTAAACCGCACGATGCAGGAGATCCAACACGCGCGTACATACGTATGTGCATGCAATTGGGCAACACACACCCATACAGCAGAAGTCTACTCTCAGAGATTGTTATAGGGACGTACCAACCGTCCAGGTAGTTCCAACTGTAGGCTTCTTTTTGGTAGATACGCAAAAATCCTGACTTTTGTTCTGATTCGCGGATGGATTGGAATGCAGTAATTTTTTGTTTTAAGAGAAAAGAAGAAAACAAAGAGTTCCTCTTCTTCTCGACACTCACCTCCTGCCTTCCTCCGTCCCATTCCCTCTGGTAAAATGTTTGCCGGCGGATGCTACGTAAACACCACCAACCACGTACGGTCTCCCCGACATGTCGGTCCGGTGGCCGTCGGGCTGTTGGTGAGTGCGTCCGACGACGGGCTTTTAGTTAATGGGAACCGATGGACCGTCCCTGTCTTCTGCTTTGTATAGTAGGACGACTACGCACGTACTGTAAAAATATGTATATTGTAGCCTATCCATCGGGCCAAAAGCTGATAATGAGAACATCTTGTTCTCAAATTGATTGCGGCTCCCTTGGACCGACCAACTCTGGTTTGCTCGCATATTGTGTCCAGGACACCGGCTGACACGCTCCGAGAACCAACAAGTACACCACCGTCGTCTTGGTCAGCGGATCTGCTACCCTGGTCGGTCAAGCCTTATTAGCATCATAGCATGTCCGTACATCCTGGGCCCTTCCCCTATGCTATGCATGGATGACAAATAAACACAGACCGACCAACGGACGCATATATCGCACCAACACCCAAAGGCTGCACTCAACAGAAATGCACTGCACCTTCCTCCCAGTTCCATGTCCCCAGCCTCGTTCTCATTCCAATGCCTCATATCCTTTCTTAGATACGGTCAAGATAATCCCGAATATGATATCTGCTTGATCAACACCCCGGAATAAAGAATAACAACACCGGCTAATACAGACTGCGGAAGGATATGACGAATATATAGTTAGAATAAAGCTCTGAACAACCAAGTCATCAGGAATACATAAACAACGGATCAGCATCCACATCACAGGCCGCTACCAGTATTGCACTGCCCTGCCCTGCCCTGCCCTGCCGGTGGGGAATATATGCGCGTGCAACTATAAAAAAAACAACAACAAGAAGCAGAAAAATAAAAACGATTAAAACGGTTGGAAGGAAGGTCGTTCAACGCGGAGAATGACACCACCCTACAACCCGTCGCCAAGGTAGGATCCTCGTGTACTTTGCACATGTTATTCAATTCCCGTGTATATATTTCGTGGATGACGACGGTCTTTAGATATATAATCTATGCTACTGCAGATATGCTGGACTGGAGTCGAGGTATATGCTATCCCCCCGCTTCTTATACGTACGCCCAGGGTATATATCAGTGGTGGGAGGAACATCTGACTAATATGAACGTCTCATAATACAATCCATGGGTCACTGGGTACAGTAATCTACTACAGCATATCCCTACGTATGGAATCTCAGTGACCAGTAACACTACTGTTCGCTTTGGCATCTTCGACATATACAACATACATGACTCCTTCTTAAGTGACGTTCAGTCCCCACCTCTGCTTAAACCTGTTTAATTATAAGTCGCTAATAGTATCTACCTATACATATAAAAAATATTGTCGTACGTTCCCAAGTGACACCGCCCCTCCCTCCAGCAGTCCGCGTTCGCCGGTCCCGCGATTGTTGGATTCACACATTACACCACACATATATGTAGGTGTGCACCGCGTGAGTGGGGTTTCATTGGATTTCCTGTTGCTGTTATCAGTATTATTCTTGTTGTTATTGTCAGATGATGATCAATGGATGATGGATACTGAGTAATGCCTCTGCTTATAATAATATCTCGTGTTCATGGTAGCTCAACAATCGACTCGACCGTTTCCCAGTCCATGACCCTACCTAACGGTGATGCTACCGGTTGATACCAACCTCCCTTAATTATTATTCTTCTCCTTTTTAACAGAGTACACAGATTACAACCTGCCCGCGCGAGTACCACGCTCTGCCGCCACCATCTCCATCGCCGCCATGTAAACGCACAGCCTTGAAAGCACCAGGTTTGAAACGACGTGTAAGGGTCCGTTTGGTTGTGCTGAGAATCAATTCGCCTGTTGCAACTGCACAGTGTTTTTTAATCCAAACGTTTGGTTGCTTGCGGGATCAACTCTGCCCTTGAAATCCAACTGCACCATCCGCTGGACAGCATACAAAAATTGGGGGAATCAACCGCGCCAAAACAGGGCGCGGTTACTTTTCCACGGTCACTCAGTACAGCTGAATGCCTAGGATGGTTCTGTTTGCCACATACATCCCATGCCCAACAGCCATGTGAGGACTACAACTATTGTGGCTGAGTAAGCTACTGATCAGGTAACAGGTACGTCGAACCAAATGAAAACAAGTCATACAGTTGAGTAGCAGCTGCATCTAACCAAACAATTACAGTTGTACTTCAATTTCCTGAATTACATTTCCTGTTTTCAAACTAACTGTTGCGTTACAAGTACAAGCAACTAGACAAGCCCTAACAGCACCCACGACACACACACCCCACCATACAAACCCTACCCTTCCTACCCCGTCCGTTCATACACTGCAGCGTGATGACAACACCGCCGATAATACATACACCCACTCATGACCGTGTCCCCGATCGGTGCTCGGTCGTATCCGTTTTCATTAGTTGTGGTAGCGTATATGTTCATATATATATTATTGACTGATCGCCAAATTATTGACTGACGATGATCATGATGGTTTCATTGATTGATCAATCTCACCCCGGCAATGGAGTCAGGGCCGTGCATAGTGGTGCGACCCGTGGCTCGCGACCGCCGCTAGCCCAGATATTCCTGTGCGTACGAATTACGACCGAAGAGCTCCACCACCATAACCCGACCGCAACATCTCCACAGGAAGGATGGGTCGCGTCACGTGCATGCCGGACAACAAACACCCCCGTTACTATCATAGGAATATAGAATGATCCTAAACCTTCCCTTTCTCTCTCTCACTGTACGGTGACCTATAACATGGGAGGACGATGACCCGGTGTTATCCCTAACACTGAATCCGTACCAGATTTGCAAGCTCGGGTTATTCTCCATTACCAATCAAAATCATATAATTACGGGTGGGGTAAGGTGCACAGGAATCCCACAAAACAACACCATCCTTAAAATCATGATAATCAGCATGTTGTGGGGGGCTTCACTCTACAACTTTTGGTGATCACTACCCTCAACCCCACTACGAAACAAACAAGAGGTCAAGAAATCGCGATGCTTTTAATGAATTGATACAATCACCTAATTACACACGGAGCAGTAACATATATATCTTTGTATGTTTACATATATTGGTTACAAGCACATACATGGATGAGGACCCAACCAATATTGCTACATGTGCACTTTATTCTGGGCAGAGGATTGATGGTTAAATGGTGCTTAGAGTCTAACCCGCTCACCGCTCGTGGAACTTCTACCCTCGTCAAATGATGGGAAGTCACAGCTGGCTTCCGAAGGGGATGTAGACTGATCATGCCACTAATGTGATGATATATTGATTGGATAAATTTTACCACTGCTTTATTTTCTCGAGGGTTATGTATGATACCCCTTGTTTCTCCTCTCTTTCCTCATTTGTGTGAGTTGTCCTCAAAGAGAAGAAGAAAAAACAATACGCCCGAAACGCCCGTAATGGGGTGAAAAGGATAAGGTGAGCAAAGGATAGTGAAATCGGCGGTCTTGGTTAAAATGGTTGTGGTGTATAGCACGGTCGTGTAGGGTTACTGATGGCACGAACTTTCTTAGCCACACAGTCATTTTGGAAGAGTTGAAGTGTTGGGCAATTTTTTTTACTCAAATCTGATGGAACACAGACACAACAGCCGCGGTAGGTAGCACGGCCATGTTGGGTCCATCTTAGCACGACCGTGGTACCTTCCATGACCGTTCTGGGGCATTTTCTCTTCAACAGATTGCTCTATAGACTGCACTATAGAAGTTTATTGTTTGATTTTAATTATTTATTAGTAGTTCTAAATAATCTAGAATTTTTACAAAACCTCTGTAATTACATGTCACAAACCATGATAAATTTTCATAATTTTTGAAGAATTGACTTCTAAAATAAACAATTTACAGTAACATTTTTATGATAGAAATTTCAGCTGAAATAAGAAAAAGTATAGTAAGGAGACAATTTGCAAATTACTCAAATAGATCAATTTCATAACATGGTGCATAATTAGGCATTAAATTTATTTTATTTACATTCCTCTCGTTCTCCTGATCATTTTGAAAAATAATATTGCTATTTTCGGGTACTCCTAGCATTTTCTTTGAATTAAGCAAAAAAAATAACATTGATACCTTAGAATCTCGACCACGTGGCACATTCCCTTTGGTCGGCGCTCGCTCATATTGACTCATCACTATGTTAGCCGCGGTTCGGGTCCTTAGTTTTCTTCTAGAGCGGGTCACTTTCTGATTGATCATTTGAACCTTTCGGTTCATGGTCTTGCACCTGAGTCAGAGTCTCCCTCTTTTGCTCGTTCTCACGCTGTGCTTTTTGTGGATGTCTATCTGACACAGGCGACCATCAGTGCACCACCGCCCCAATCCTCCATCCTTGCTGCTACAGAGCCCAAGTCCCTCTCTCTCTACCATTTTTTCTCCCTCTCTTCCTTTTTATACTTCCTCACCGGCCTGCTCTAGTGACCAGCGATCTGCAACCAAGCTTTGTGAGTGCAGCACCCACAAAGTCAAGAGAAAACCTAGGCTACGAGAGGAAGATAGGGAAGGTATCAAGTCACATCTTTGGTCTGTTGGTAAATAATGGATCATAGAGGTAGATCGAACCATAACCTTCTGGTCTTACTGGGTGAGGATGCGATTGAAAGGAGGGGGTATGGGTACTGGATTTCTTCGTTGAAATCTTTCCTAGACCTCCCACTTATATAATACTAGGATTGGGTTTTGGTAGATCTCATTTCCTTAAATATTTACGTTCTTGTGATGCAAACACCAAGGCAAGTAATTAATTACTTTCCTTCTTCTATTTCCTAAATGATTACTTACTCCATAGTCCCATAGTTTACCTAAAAGGAACCATCCCTTGGATTTGACAATCTTGATATGAAAGGGAAAACCATTAATATGTTTTCCATCTTAAAAGGTATTATCGAAACATCATTTCCCTCTTTTGGTCACATCAAATATCTGTATTACTTAGTTGGTCCATCAAAAGTCGTTAAGAAAAACATATAAACAGGTGGCACTTTATGATATTTCTTACATCAATTATAAGATTTCGTTGATATTTTTACCACCAATATTCACATTGTGGGGGTTTTATTGGAATATTTTTTCATATCCAAACATGTTTTTTTATCTTCCCATTAAAGAAATTACCATTACTTTATGAATCATCCTTTTTCCTTCAAATCTCATTATTGTTTTCAAGTATACAAAAAGTCATATCAAACATTCTTGTTTGAGTCCTCCTACATTTTGTTGCCATCTTGGCTAGATGCTTTACTCTTTAATTATTTTTGGCAACTTGCATACTATTTAATATTTCAATTATTTAGCAAACTGTACAACCATTATCCTTCATTTATCTACAATCTCTCTCTCTCTTCTAGAGTATTCCACATAATTCATTATTTATTTACCAACTGTCCATTATTTTTGGTAATTCCTTTATCAAATAGGAATATCATAGGGTCAAATATGAATAACATTGGTTGAGGCATTTGCTTTATCTTTTTACTAATTTTTTGAATTATAAGATGGTAAGAGAAGTCAACTGTTATACATGTTCTTCGTATTCCTTTTTAGAATATAATGTGATCTATTATTTAGGTGTAGTTCCCTAGTCTTTCTTAATCTATTTAATCTGTTGATTACATATCATTTAGTTGAATCTTCTCAACCTGCTTAGTATGTTATTTACCTTCTTAGCTTATTTGTGCTTTTAATAGACGTTGACAGAGAGTTGTATCTCTCATTGGGACATTTGGTCTCACCCCGTAGGTTTTCACATCTTTTAGGAGGTCGAGCATGAGGGAGTAGAGATTGTGTTGTTGGTGCTGAGAAGCTAGCAAGAGGACTAGTAGTTGTAGAAAGGTTGGACATGTTGCTTATGTATAGAAGTAGAGTCCTATGTGTCATCCATGTTCACTCAGTTCCTTGGGGAGATTTTTTTGTTGTATGTATCGATGTGAGGTTTTGGTTTTACGCTCGTTGTTGTGTAGAAATGTCATATATGTATATGAACAGGTAATCATGTGTGATAGGATGTGGCTAGGGAGCCAGTGAATAATATCTTGTATAATATTTTGGGCAGGTGATATGCAATACTTGTGGTTTTTGTGGGCTCAATGTAATATGTTGCAACTTATACGGTTATATAAAATCGGTTTTCATTTGCTGTGCTTTATTGTAACCTGGATGTTTAGTTTCAGTTTCTGTAGTTTGATTTTGAGTAATCTCATTTTTAGCACGTCGAGGTGTCACACAAACAGCTCAATTATTCTATATGATCAACCTAGCACCCAAGGAGATCTCATATTTTGGTGATCCATTCTATAGAAATAAAATTCTATACACAGCGGAGAGCTAGGGTTTTGAGATGAGACGGTGGAGATGTTGACCTAGAGTTTCACTATCTGAGATATGATGAAATCAAGTAAGTTTAGCTTCTTTGCATAGTCTTTCATGGTGAATCTTCTCTCACATGTCAAGATTTCATCCCTCATCAGATTTGATTCAAAATTATATCAAATGTTTGTCTTTTATCACTCTTTATTCATTATTCTCCATTTTTAGGGTTTCTGAGTTGAAGGAAGAAGAAAGCGGTGATTTGCTAGGATTTTGATATGAGTTCAAGATTTTCAAATTTTGGTTGTGTTTTTAAGGTTTTTTTACACCTTAGCGTGAGTGGGTACTTACTTTAAATAGTAGATTGCATGAAATTGTGTTAAATAATCAATAATCTTCATTTCCTTTGTATGTGACTACAGACCCTAAATCTGCCATTCAGTTTATGCTTATGGAAGATGATTTAAAAATAGATTGTTTCCTATTGTGATGCATTTTTTTTATGATCAAATCATATTAAAAATAGATACAAATCATCTAAACTAGAATTTCTAAAGTTATTGTAGAAGTTATAAGAATTTACTAAAATCTAGGATTTTCAGTTATGCTTGAAATTGCTATACAATTGAATAGAGATCTTTGCCTATTTGAATCTCCTTGTCTATGAATGATTATTTATCCGAATGTGTAGTACATATATGTTAGATACACATATATGTCAGATACTGTCTTGGATTTCATTTAATGTTTTACGTGTTCGCTTGATATCTCAGTAAAGAGGGTGAAATCATGGATGGGTGGAAAGCTGAGAATTTGTGAATAGACGTTATGAAATCCATTTGAAGTGATTCTCTTTGACAATATAATGCACGGTATCTTAGTGAATGGCATGGAAACCCTAATTCATCTCAATTCTAGGGTTTTATACATATGTTGATTGTATGTGAATTGTTAACTCCACCTATGTTTTCATATATTTTGTACAAATATAGTCGGTCCCAATCCCGAGTAAAGGAAGAGTGTTGGTGGTAGGTTGACAGTCAGCCATAAAACTTTGTCACTCTCTCTATGACATAGATCCTTATAAAAAATTTGTTGGATCACCCCCTACCTAGACATGTGTTGTGTTCGCACCTGGGTGTAGTAATAAATATATAAGGAATTTTGACACAACAACGCCTGGTTGAGCTAAAGGACATATAAGGATTTTCTCATCTTAGACGGGTGGGGGTAAAGAAGTTATTCTCACTGCATCATCACCCATATGTAGTGAAAAATGTGCAAGGGTTCATCTTGGAGAGATCTAGGTAAAGAAGCTAATCCTTCTGCATCATAGCCCAGATGTAGTAAATATATATATAAGAGTAACATTTTTAACTTCTCCCTTCACCATACCCATGGTTTTTTAAAAATAAAACTATCACTATATATTTTTTTTATCAGCCAGGCTCCCAAAATAGTTGTCCCCGCAAGGAACTAGCAAGGCATCTAGGTATGTACCACTACTACAGAAAATGCTTTTTACAACAGTTCATTTTTCTATTTTATAATAGGTGGCAACTATTGTATTAGATCGTGCGGTCTTATGGGGAGGATTCTTTATACAACAGGTATTTCACATGTTGTAATATGTGTATTTTATACAATAGGTAATGCATGTTGTAATTACTTAACACACCATTATAGTAGGGGTGTTTTATACAACATGTAGAGAAAAAAATACACCTAGACATAGGTTTATAATTTGAGACCACATGAAAGCACTACAAAAAAATGTGATACAAGTCAGGGTTAAGTAGTTAGGGATACTAGCCTTGACTAAATTTTCTTAATCCCCAAGGCTTCTCCCTGACTAATATTGTATTTAATCCTTTACTACTCATTAACTTCCTATCTTAACATAACCCCCTTACTTCCAAACCCTACCCGCTACTTTCCCTTCACTAAAAAAAATGCTCCCCCTCTATTCAACCAACGCTCATTCATGATCCCCTCCCCAATCTCGATAGTCGTCTGTGGATGGCCAGGCGACCGTGCTCCCACGACAACACCTCCTCTCTGTCTAGAGGCTGAATCATGATGGCTATGATGGTAACTCTACCCAGTAGTTGCGGTGCTCACCCAACAGTCCTCTGGCATCCCACAACTTTTCTCGATGGTCCTGTTATGACTGACAACTAGAATCTCACCTGGTGGTGTCATTCCTTCTTCCAGGGGCTATGTTTGTTCCACGAAGGCCACTATGTCAGTCGTAGTACTCTTTCTAATGCTTGCAACACTCCCACAAGATGTTGTGTTGATCCACTGACAATGGTCTTCGTCCTTTTGGTTGTGCTTCATCGACCACATCATTCTTCTCTGTGTTTGTTTTCATTTGATGGTTTTTGGTTTGGTATCTATTTCTTCTTATAGCTTGTTGTTCTGTCGTGTGCTCCGACCAAAGCACCATTCCAAACACCCCCACACCCACCCCCACTTAGGCAGGCAACACATATGACCATGTTGTCAACCAAAACACTTATGCGTGCCCATCATACTTTCATATAAGTCAACTCAAAGTTTGCTAGGTTATTGGTATAGCTAAAACTATGTGACTAGTTAACATGGATTTTTTATGTCTTGACCTAAACAAAATACTCATAAAGACTAAGCCATTATCTAAACCTATGATGATATTCTTACTAGATTACTACTAGTGCAAACTACAATATCAAAAAGTTAAATGGTGCTTAGAGATCGATGAGAGATCGATGAGAGGATAGATGGTTAAATGATGCTTAGAGATCGATGAGAGTCTAACCCGCTCACCGCTCGTGGAACTTCTACCCTCGTCAAATGATGGGAAGTCACATCCGGCTTTCGATGGGGATGTAGACCGATCAAGCCACTAATGTGATGATATATTGATTGGGCAATTTTTACCACTTCTTTATTTTCTTGAGGATTATGTATGATACCCCTTGCTTCTCCTCTCTTTCCTCATTTGTGTGAGTTGTCCTCAAAGAGAAGGAGAAAAACCAATACGTCTGAAACGCCCGTAATGGAGTGAAAAGGATAAGGTGAGCAAAGGATAGTGAAATTAAAAACTAGAGGTCTTGGTTAAAATGGTCGTGATGTATAGCACGACCGTGTAGGGTTATTGATGGCACTGACTTTCTTAGCCACACAGCTATTTTGGAAGAGTTGAAGTGTTGGCCAATTTTTTTACTCAAATCTGATGGAACCCAGACACAACGGCTGTGGTAGGTAGCACAACCATTTTGGGTCCATCTTAGCACGACCGTGGTACCTTGCATGACTGTTTGGGGCATGTTCTCTTCAACAGACTGTTCTGTAGACTGCCCTATAGCAGTGTACTGTTTGATTTTTAATTATTTATTAGTAATTCTGAATGATCTGAAATTTTTACATAACATCTGCAATTACATGTCACAGACCATAATAAACTTTTATATTTTTTATAGGTTTGACTTCTAAAGTAAACGATTTACAGTAATATTTTTATGACAGAAAATTCAGCTGAAATAAGAAAAAGTATAGTAAGGGGTCAATTTGCAAATGACTCAAATAGCTCAATTTTTTGAACATGGAGCACCCGAAAAGTCAAGAGAAAACCTAGGCTACGAGAGGAGGATGGGGAAGGTATCAAGTCGCATCCCTGGTCTGTTGGTAAACAATGGATCCAAGAGGTACATCAAACCATAACCTTCTGGTCTTGTTGGGTGAGGAGGCGATTGAAAGGAGGGGATCTGGGTACTGGATTTCTTTTTTAAAATCTTTCCTAGACCTCCCACTTATATAGTACTAGGATTGGGTTTTGGTAGACCTCGTTTCCCTATATCCTTACGTTCTTGTGATGTGAACACCAAGGGAAGGAAGTAATTAATTTCCTTCTTCTATATCCTAAACGATTACTTACTCCATAGTCCCATAGTTTACCTAAACGGAACCATCCCTTGGATTTGGCAATCTTGATATGAAAGGGAAAACCATTAATATTTTTTCCATCGTAAAAGGTATTATCGAGACATCATTTCCCTCTTTTGGTCACATCAAATATCCGTGTTACTTAGTTGACCCATTAAAAGTCATTACGAAAAGCATATAAATAGGTGGCACTTTATGATATTTCTTAAATCAATTATAAGAATTCGTTAATGTTTCTACCATCGATATTCACATTGTGGGGGTTTTATTGAAATATTTTTTCATATCCAAAACTTGCTTTTTTTAATCTTCCCATTAAAAAATTACCATTACTTTATGAATCGTCCTTTTCCCTTAAAATTTCATTACTATATTCAAGTATGTAAAAAGTCATATCAAACATTCTTGTTTGAGTCCTCCTATATTGTGTTTCCATCTTGGTTAGATGCTTTACTCTTTAATTATTTTTGGCAACTTGCATACTATTTAATATTTCAATTATTTAGCAAACCATACAACCATTATCCTTCATTTATCCACGATCTCTCTCTATCTCTTCTAGAGTATTCCACATAATACATTATTTATTTACCAACTATCCATTATTTTTGGTAATTCCATTATCAAATAGGAATAACATAGGGTCAAATATGAATAATATTGATTGAGACCTTTGCCTTATCTTTTTACTAATTATTTGAATTATAAAACGGTAAGAGAAGTCAACTGTTATACATGTTCTTCATATTCCTTTTTAGAATATAATGTGAACTACTATTTGTGTAGTTCTCTAGTCTTTCTTAATTCGTTTTATCTATTGATTACATATCGTTTAGTTGAATCAGCTCAACCTTCTTAGTATGTTATTTACCTACTTAGCTTATTTGTGATTTTAATAGACGTTGGCAGAGAGTTATATCTCTCGCTGGGATGTTTAGTCTCACCATGTCGGTTTTCCACATCTTTTAGGAGGTCGAGCATGAGGGAGTAGAGATTGTGTTGTTGGTGCTGAGAAATAAGAGGACTAGTAGTTGCAGAAAGGTTAGACATGTTTCTTATGTATAGAAGTAGAGTTTTATGTGTCGTCCCTATATATATATATAGAGAGAGAGTCAGACTAGAATACACTCGAGTGTATAGATCATGTCGTACACCCCAATGGTGTTTGCCTATGTAGACCATGTTTTTCCAAAATCTAATCCATTGATCTTCATGGTTACAATAATAATAGGTTACATACAAAATTTGAACTCATTTGGATGAGTGCAAGTCACTCATCCAAGGACAACAAAATCGACGCACAAAACTAATTTGAAATATATGATTTTTGCCTCATTTAGATGCATTATAAGTGTCCAAATAAGCTAAAATTTATTATATAGTATGTTCTTATGATGATTAAGATGACCAACGGTTTATATTTTTCAAAAATTTAGTGCATCTTCAAAAATGACTGAGGTGTACGGTGCCTCCGGTACACTCGAGTGTACACTAGCGTGACTCTAAATATGTTGCTTACAAGACAACCAAACATTTTGTGTAATACAATTACATACTACTAAAGAGTAGATTGTGTGTGGGCGCGAGGAAATGAAAATAGCAAAGATTTATATCATCAATGTAAAAAAGAAATTGTGGTATGATAAAAAGATAGTTAGCTTGGCAGTTACGCTACCTAATGGCATCTTCACATTGAGAAAAGCAGGAATGAGTGCATGTATATATACCAGTCAAGTGAAAAGGTTGTTTAATAAAAAAAAAAGTGAAAAGGTTGTTGATGTATAATGATTAAGACGATGACCCCCCCCCCCCTATCCAATAGTAGTTTCTTGCAATGGAGATGCCAAAGCGTATATGTCCTCTACGATAGTTACTCCTCCGGTGGCCCGGCGTCCATTACCAATTCTAGGTGGCTGTCCCACTCACACAGTACGTGATCCACGTCCGTTCGGCCCTCCCCTACGGGTTGGGGACACATGTACTCGTACTATACCCTGCGCCGTTTGTTTTTCCCTGGGTTACGTCACATGGAAAGGGCGGCTGCGGGAATGTTGAGGCAGTGAACTGAAGGCGATAGGGTGACGAACAGGTCACAAGACAAGGCAGTGGCGCCGCGCCACGACGTCGTAGGACGTGGCTTCCGGCGACTGGGTTGCGACACCGTACAGCAACCGCGACCGACCACGCGCCACTCCATCTATGTAATACACACACATACGATGGACCCACGCACGTACCATGCTTTGCACACCCTCCTCCGGCGCCCCCATGCCTCTTTGACGTGACCTAACCATATACCATTTGTCTTCACCGGCAACGACGACGAACTGGTGGAAGGAGTGGTGGCACACTGTGCATGGAACTTACTCGATCAACTTGACCGGGACACGACGGAAACCGCATTGATCAACGGCACTACAGACCCTGGCGGCGACCCACGCCCCTCTGCCCCCATTTGCGTGGTGGGCATTGATGGTTGTTAGTAGCGTTGTGGGTGGTGTGGTCTTAATTGTTGTAGGGACGCATAAGAGAGTAAGTACTATCAAAGATGAGTTATATGATTCTTGAGAGGATCTGATCAGACGCTGCCTAGAATCGGTTTGGCTGCGTCTGGCTATTGGAAATCATAGTCATCCATTTCATCACGTGAAAGGCCATCGGCGTAACGGCCATGTAAACCAGACTCCGGTGCACCGGTGCAGGGACTAGTGAGGGAACGAACGGCTGTGGAGTCTCTCTCTCTCTCTCTCTCTCTCTCACTCACACACAACACACACAGTTCTGCGGTATTTCAATCATTGCAAGAAACGAACGAACGGATTTTCGGCGGCAATTACACCACGAGCCGACGGACCCCCTACCCTTCTCCCCCGTTCGTGCGTGGCAACAACGGGAGCCAAACAGGTGGGCCCACCCACACCTCGCCAGAACAAAGGACACATGTCAACCCCAGCCCTGCAACGGAACGGCGGCCTGTTATCGCATACACCCAGTTCATCATCATTGATTATCGTACAGCATTCCGCTTGAACGTTTCCGAAGACTATGGCGGGTCAGGCTTGGGGGCCACGCTGTCACTACCCCACCCGCACGGGCCGCACCCCCCCTGCGGCCAGAACAAAGGAATAACGTTGGCCGGGTACGTCCAGCCAGCAGCTAATCGACGGGTCCGGAGAAAACGCTTCGCTTTCTTACTTTATTTATATACCCTTAAAAGTGAATCAATCCAATCTTGTCTTCTTTTGATTTTCCTCCATTATCTGATGCAACCTTGGAATGATAAGTAGCTAAATCTGGTTAAACATGATGCTGAATACGCTTCATTCATGTCATGTTTTTTTTTTTCTTCCTTTTTCCCCTTTCATGATGATCTAGACAATTATACATGATGAATTACCGAACATGTGATCCCTACTTCTTCCCTTCATTTGGCCGGGCCCACCCACCATCTGCGGGCCACGGGTGCCTGGCGTGGAATACATGTGAGGCAATGAGGGTACGACGGGGGTATCTTATGAACAAGCGATATGTATGAGGAGGATTGAGGAAGCTACGCGAACGTTAGACGGGGGTAGGTGTAATTTGTTCTGTTTAGCTGTTTCGTGTTGACTCGTATGTTTTGCAATTACAGTAATCCCACCTACATGTGTTATTCTCTATTCTAACTATATATTTGTGTGATTATGTCCGTCTATACGTGTGTGTGGCTTTAGTTATTCTAGATACCTATTTTTGTGTTCTGACTAATCCTATAAAAAATTGACAGTATTCAAGAAGCTACAATTTACTAAAAAAAAAATTAATATAAAAGTGATGCCATATGTTTTTCAGAGTAGTTTGCTTATGCAATTTTTTTTTAAAAGAGTTCATAAAATCGATGATAGAAGTTGGTGTTGGAGGTTATTTTAATGGCTTGCTTCAGATGGTACATAACTATTTTCAGTTCCCACTCAAACAATTATAGTCAATTGCCTCTTTCTACAAAAAATATTGATACTTGTTATTTGTGCATTTTTCTCAACAAAATTTTAATTCTTTTTTCTAGTTGTATATTGATGTGGTTCTTCCTATTCTTTTCTAAATTGTCAACACTATTCGATCTTCTTGAATCCGTTGACTTTTTTGTAGTAGTAGTGATAGTTGTTACTCGAACTGTTTGCTTCTGCTATTTCTTTTTAAACGCACTTCAGCTAGCTAGTGTGTAACAATTTTGGAGGCAATTTGTAACGACCCGCACTTATGAGTGTCTAAAAGACCTCAAATTCACGAATCGTCCTCATAAATTCCAGGATCATATTCAAGAAATAATACATAATAGTAAACAATTTTCATTAATGAACAAATATGCACATGTTTGCATAAAAAGCTCCTCTAAGGAGTTACATAATTTTTATACCGAATTAAATTTTACATGGGTGAAGATAAACCATTAAGACTAAACCTTCATGATTAAACTGTAGTGTCTTCAACATCTCTATTTGTACCCTCATGTCCACGAATCAAGTATATCTGATACTTAAAATGCCGACAAACAAATACGCGGTCAGTATATTGCTATATTGGTACGTGCGTTCAAACAATAATTATAGGTACAGATATAAGCAACCATCTTTATCTTGCATATAAGAACATAAACTTATTTTTATATTCTAACCCTTATCTGGTCTACTACCTCATGTGTAATCATTGTCCCTTCGGGGCTCGTGTGCATTACCCTTAAGATCAGTCTAACCCAGGGTTCAGAATATTATTATTTACTTTACATGATACTCATGGGAACTTTATAGTTTGTAAGAACTAAATAAACAAACGAGCATTTTATTTGTCGTTTAATCTCATCAAGAAACATCGGAAATCTCAGAATTCGATACATTTATTCATAAGTGTAACCACGTACCTTATGCCATTGCATAAACTATGCAGAACATCATATACTTTATGAGTGTATCCAAACATCTAAGTACCCAAGCATATAATCAACAATATCTAAAACATGCATGCTACATATGTGTCACCATGTATTCACATTATATTACTCAGATCTAGATTCACTCCTAAACTAGGGTTTAGGGTCTCATGTTTGGACTAGGGATTAGGGTTACAAACCCTAACTCCATCATATCATGGTTTTTAAGATTACCAATTCAATTATGCATATTAGGTGAAACCCTAATCATCATCTTAAACATCTAGGACTACCAGTGACACCTAAATCACATTTTCAGCATTAGATCATAGCAAGATGTCCACATGGGTTCTAAAACCCTAAATCAACATATATAAGCTTACTAATGAAGTAACATCAGTTATACATCATTATCAAGGATTTACTCATTATCTATGGCAAGATCCAGTGTTAGCCTAACATGAACGAACATACTCAATTAAACATTAGATCAAGACAAATCTAGGTTTTCCTTTTCATTAAACACATTAGGACATGTATGGCCTATACTTTCTGAACATGAAGCATAATTAGACTCTAAATCTATTTTATTTAGATTCCTCTCATTTTTATGATCGTTCTGATATATAGTTTCTCTATATTCTGATATATCTAGCATTTTCTATGAATTAATCAATAATCAACATATTTACCTTATATAGACCACGTGGCCCACGATACCTAGACCAGGACTGAACCCACCCAGTTCAGGGTTTTCTCTTCGATCTGTGCCTCCGGGTCAGGGTCTCCCTCCCCTGCCATAATTCTCGCACAATACGTTGCTCCCGACGATGGGTTGGCATCACGGAAGTAGGTTGCGCTGCCGCCGTTGTGGCCAGCGTCGAATGCCCAATAGGTACCTAATCATTGAATTCACCTCAGCCCCATCCACCACACCCACCACCCATCTTCCAGGATCCCAATCACCTTTCTCCTTGGCGTTCATCCAGGTTGCAGGAATGTCGTTTTGATGGCTTTTGCCAACTCCAGTGCATGCCGACATTACTTGCAGATGTTCAAGCCCCGTGGTCGTACCTCCCTCACCGCCTATCACTAGCACTCATCTCCGACACCTCAAAAACTATTCATGAAGGACGCCGACTCTTGGGTCCTTCCTCCTCGCATCACATATATGTGAAGCACGACCGACGTTGTAGACCTTGTAGGCGTGCGTTCCAACAGCCAAGGATGCCAACCCCTAAGGTCACCTCCTCATTGATCCCCTCCATCCTCACGCGTCTGCAGAAGTAATCCCAAATGCCATCTTCACGAGAGGCGCACCCATCCGACACACAACAGCCGTCCTCCTTGCCTGCAAGCATCCCAATGGAGTTGTGCCTCCTAGCCTGCAACAACAGGTCACCTAAGACTGCAACTCTGGTCATCGAGCCTCCCAGAGAAGCCAACCCATGGACCACCTCTTTGCCATCCTACTTTAGCAGTCCAGCTGCTGGGTACAGACGGCAGATAGGAACGGCTCGCCAGCTATCCTCAGACCGGTGAGTCTCAATCGCCCACACGCCGTCATAGAAACAGACCCCGACAAGGGTTGAAGGACCATCTCCACCTTCATCTCGGACTCATACCATCAAACCAGACATCCGCCTCCTTCGTGGTGGCAGGTCCATGAGAGGGTTTGTAGCCTTGCGCATCTCAGGTTGGCCTGGGGGTCATCGCATCCATCACTCTAGTGTTCTGAAGAAGAAGACATGATGGCGGAAAAGCTTGGGGTGCTGTCGTGAACTTCTCAAGGACTCATGCATCGATCATCATAGGAGTTGTGAGGGATCTTGTGACTAGTTCTTCCATTCATCAGACGTAGGGTTTTAGTGGTTGTGGTGAGGATTCCCCACGACCTACATATATAGATATGCCTCCTAGGGGAAAACCTAATAGAGTCCATATTTGGACTACCAACCCCTCCTCCATAACTCCCGATCGTATCTTTAACACAAGTTATCCAATATTACTTCTTTCCTTATTGAATAGTACTTGAATGACTAATGCAATCATGGGGTACTCTCTTATTGTTGTTGAAGCCCTAGTATGATATAACCCGATGGTTACATCTTGATTTATGTGTGGGTTCATACTTGAGAATAGTATGGAATGTGATGGTGATGCTTTGCCTTATACATCTATGATCCAATGGGGATGTTGTGAGTTAGGGTTTGAGTATGAGTGTTGATTAGTAACATTAATATAATTTATCTTATGAACCCAACTCTAATCCAAATAGATAAAGATGAGTATTCTTGTTTAACCTTCTTATATGATGGTGTGATGGTGAAATAACCTCCTTAATATGATCGTAACACTAACGTGTTAATTTGTGGTTATCATAGCCAAATGGTTGATACTTTCTTATGCTAAACATGTGCATTATGAATATGATGAGGGTTAATCATATCTAGATTACTTGCATGTTAATGCGATAAAGAAATGTTCTTAATGTTAATATAACACTGCTATGATTGTTTATGAATATCTCTTAGCTCATTAATGCAATATTGTGCTGATCTGATGTATTATATATGTGATGTTGTTGAGCCTTGTTATAAGACATGCAAAGATAATGATGATCTTATAGGAAATAGTATGATGGTCTTAATGACCTTTGGGCATGGTTGAGCCCTGAATGAGGTGTAATCCTCTTATGTTGATAAGGGTTGATACCTTGTGATATTGTGAAAAGTATTTATATCCTGTGATAGTATGATGGTCTTAATGACCTTTGGGCATGATTGAGCCCTGAATGAGGTGTAATCCTCTTGTGTTGATAAGGGTTGATGCCCTGTGATATTGTGAAAAGGATTTATATCTTGTGATAGTATGATGACTAGTGTGGTCTCATGATTGGCAAGTGAATAATACCATGCGATGATGAGATGAGAAATTATGTTTCACATGTTTTATATATTTTAAAAGTTGTGATATTTATATGCTTTCTAGAAGTGAATTAGGATTTGTATGTCTACTTGTTTGGTGCATCCTTAATTCACCCGATTGGCATAACTAATTAAGTGAAACTCTAATCATGTAGTGCCCTGTTCCATAGATCCATTTGAGTGTCAGAACTTGCCAGATGGTGAAATGAGTATTCCTAAGGGAAACTCAGAGCGCATATTGTTGAGTATGTAGGGGTGGCAAGTTGAGGATATATCCTTGTCATCCACAATACAGATTGTGGAGGTTGGATATGGTCATGCCTCATACATCTGATGTGATTGAGAACAGTTGTGGTCGTGTCTCAATGAGTATATATGTGACAAGATTGGAGGACAACTGCGGTTGTACCTCAGATGGTAGGGTATGCGTACCCACCTCCTTTCACTAATGGCGTGACCTATACCAAGGACGGACTAGGCTGTTAGCATCTTGACCTTATGTGTCATTGTGGCTGACCCATACTGACCGGGGGTAGAGAAGATCTTAGGAGTCTGACTCTTCCTAAATCTTATATGGTACTGATTTTGACTTAGCAGTGGTCAGTTGGATTTTGAGTGGTATCCTCAATTTCCTTAGGGCATAATAAAAGATGTAATACATCTGTATAGCATATCTGTTTAGGGTTATACACGATGCTTCACATTGGATGATAACCCTTGTTTGTTCTCTTTACATAAAGATGATGATTAGTGCAATTAAGAGATAGTAATTATACTTATGTTGTGGATATGCATAAGATTGTAAATATGTACATACAATAGTCATGCTTATGTTGATATCTATACTACTACTGTTGATTATAATTAGGATGCTAGCTATATCATGTTGTTAGTTATGTTTAACATGCTAGCCATGCCTCTATAATTAGAAATGCATATACTGCTAATCATGCTTATGCAAATACTCGTGCTTATGTTGATAGTTTTGCTTATGATATTGATCTGTTCAAACTGTTAGACATGCTAATGTTGTTAGATATGCTTATGATGCTAGACTTATTCATGTTAATAGAGATAATATGCTACTAGACTTTCTTATGCTAGTTATGCATACGCTATAGAATCTCTTATATTGCTAATAAGGAAAATGATGATAGTCAACTTGATGATGATAATTGTTATCAGCTGCTTTATGTATTTTGTTAATCATCAATGTTGTTGAGCCTATTTGTTATATATGATTAAACTGCTTAAACTATTTCATTACCTAAAATGTTGTAATCAATAGGCGTTGTTGGAGGTTATATCTCTTGTTGGGACATGGGTCTCACCCTTGTGGTCCGCCACATTTTTTTAGGTAATCGGAAGTGATGAAAACAAACATCTGACAGCAACGAGGAGCTATAGTAATGAATCTTTGATAAAGTTGATTAGATGTCTAGTGTGTCCTAGAGTCCTCCTTGTACTCTCAGGTCCGGATAGGAAAAGTTTGTATATGGTGTTTCAAATAAACCAGACTTGTGTTAACATATGAATGCTTGTTTGTGTGGCATATACGATTATTGTTCTCCTGTGCATATATGTGGTGGCTAAGACGATAGAACAATTTGTATCAAATTCTTGGCATAGTATGGATATAAGAAAGATGTTTGGCTCTTATGCAAATGTTTCTGAGCGGATGCTAACGTTGGAATCAGTTTTAATTTACCCATATTTTTGGGTATTTGATTAAATAATGATTGATTGTGGTTTATGTTTTGAGTAATCTCGTTTAGTGTAACGGGTTCTCACAAGTTGGTATCAGAGCTTTAGGTTCACTGAGTCTACAGGGACACTAGGACTTAGGACTAGGATGATGTCTAAGTTAAGAATATGACATAAAAATATGGTGCATACTGCCTAATCTCAATATTTGGGTGCCCTGGCCAGGTATTCAATTATTGAAGAAAAGGTAAGTATGGAACTCTCAGATTGTTATCTTTCTGATTACTCTGATCAAGTAGTCATTTTGAGACAATCTAAAGAGCATAATGAATAAGAAATCATGGTGTGAATATCTCAATCCTACCTTAAAGAAAATGAAAATTACATCATTATCTATCAAAACTTGAATGTTTGGTAAATATAAGAGAAAGATACAACACCATGAAATCTAAATATGAATACAAATAAGGAAAAGAGGAGTTCTTGAAGATGTGATTCAAGAAGATAATAAAGTAAAAGACAAACAAGTCTATACTTATAAAATGAATCAAGGTATGGAAATTCACTTAAGATAGAGAGAACTCCTATAACGAGTAAAAAATGAGAAGATGAATGGGAACAATGACAAAGAAATAAGGTAGAATCTGAGTTAATCTCAGACCAACCTATGTGTGATAAATAGTCATCAAGGAAGGAGTAATGGGATATGTTAATCATGATGATTCCTATGCTAATGGCAAGGAACCTGAAATGAAAAAGGTAAAATGATACATAAGAAGCTATAACTTGCATAATGAATATAGAATTGGTTACATTTTTGCTAGTGACCCTTGAACAACGCTTCTATGATGTGGGAAGTGTGTTTCCTTTTGTGTCTTTCCTTTCTAGGGCACAACTTTTAAGTGGATCATTTCCACTTGGTATGCATGGATTCGTTGTAAACATGAGGGTGGATAGCTTATTATAGCATAAGGTTGCTTGGACTATGGTTCTAAGATCATAAATTTTGGGATGAGTTTTCTTTTGAGCCTTCCAATAATTAGGAAGACTCCTCTTATATGTCTTGAGATTTGTTATGTTGGTAAAATTAGATGAGATAAGGATGTGAGTTCCTTATAGCACATGAGGTGGATACCAAGGTAATGAATCCTAGTATCCAAGATGTATCAACATTATGGGAAGTATGTGAATGTTGGAGATGTTTACTAAATGAACATATCAAGTATTCCTCCCCCTTACAGAGAGGGAGAGAGAGAGTTGATGATGACCTTCTAAATGATTTTTTTAGAAGGAAAAACAAAAGTGATTCTATAATGTTGTGTATGGTTGAGTGATAGCTGAGCAAGACCACTATCAAGGATAGATGGTTTGTTGGTCAATAGATATGTGATACTGTGTTCCTTTAAGATAAATCTAGGATCAAATATCAATGCATAAGAGTTAGAGTGAATGACATAAGTTACATATGATAACATATATATAATGTTCTATGTTTGACAAGAGCCAACGAGTATGACTTTTGAGTAATGTGTTGATACAATAGATATAATTTTAGGATGATATCTAGAATTTAAAGTTGAACATTACTACTAGAGTTGTACAAATGACACAACAAGTTTCTACATTCTATATTGAAAATGAAGTACACCGTGTCATTTACTCATGTGCACAAATCTGGCAGAAATTAAGTGTGTCCTATATAGGTGCAGTTCATTCCCAAGTATGCCAGCTGTATTGGTAAATAAAACAATAGAGCTTAGTGGTTAACAACGTGATCATGACATGAGACGACGCCCATGAAACCTTTTTTTCTGATTAAAACCCATGAAACCAAAAAAATGGAGGAGTTTACTTCAAGGGACAAGTAACCAAACATAATTACGGTGTGTTGGTTTTTCGGTTTTACAATTCCTATTTTGAAAACCATACTTGGGAATCAAAACACACACAATGAAATTAGCCCTAAATCACACAACGTCGCATAACCAAGAGTTCACAACAAGTAAAACCATAAATAAGCTAATGATGAAGTATATCAAACATCACAACATCAATTTAGAAAGTATATATATCACATTGTTTAATTTTGGATCAACTGAAACTAATATATCAAACGGTGGTAGGTATTTTTTCTTCTTCTTCGTGATATTCACGTAAATACGATAATATTGGTTCTGTTATGTGTGAGGTTAAGAGGAGGCATCACAAAACAATGTCTAAATAGAGTGTGATCATAGTGGGCCAATTTGGCACCTGAGGGTTTTAGGATTCCAGGGTCATGGAGGCATGGCGACATTGAGCAGGGTAGGTACTAAGCATATGTGTGAGTGATCAGGGCCGTTGCAGGCATTTTATAGGCCCCGGGACGAAGATAAAAAATGGACCCTCTGTATACTCTTATTTAACAAATTTAAATAAATACATGTTTAGTTATAATTGTCAAACTGTCATATAATAAAATAGTAGCATCAATGCAAACAGATTTAGATTGCAACTTCTTACTTATTGTATTAACAATATATAAAATATAATGTCAAATAACACTACCCTACAACAAGAGATGTTTACAAAAATAAAATTGTGGGCCCCCGTCTTTGTTGGGCCCCTGGCCATCGCCCAAGTTGGCCACCCCAATGGGCCGGCCCTGTGAGTGATACGGGAGGAGCATGAAAATTTCAGGCGGGTTGTTTGCCAAGTGTTTAAAAAATTAAACAGGATAGGTACTAAGCAAAAACAACAGTGTCATTGCCACCGAGTTGAGTGGCCGTTACAAAGATATGCCTAAAAAATGAAGTTAAGAATTGCTATGTCGTTACATATGATGAGTTTGTTGTTTTCTTAATGGTGGAGAGAGGATTAAAAAGGAATTAGGGAGAAGAAAAAAAAAACAGATAGGTAGTGTCGAGAGACGCATGGTGCAGCGAAAAGGCGTGCTGACTGGCTGCTAGGTGAGGTGAGGCGACGGGCATAAGGCAGCAATGTACCCGTCCATATGAGATTCAATGATTAGGATGGATCGAGGACTCTGTAAGTAGCCCGGGACCGCTCGTCTACAATCTATGGGCTAATGGGCACCTGCAGCTATACGCAGTGTACGGTGTACCCCGGCCTTTGACTACTTATAAATGAGTGTGGTAGATGGAGAGAGAGAGATTTTAATGGTAGTTGGCACGGCGAGGAGGAGTACCCTCCCCGCCGCCATCGCTGCTCGTTTTAATTGGTTGTTACATCCATCCGTTCTCGCAGTTGCAGAGAGTTTCCTTTCTGTAACGGACTTTGGAATGATAGTGGAATCGTCCTATTAACTTGTTAGTAATAAAAAAGCAATTACTAGAGAGTTTTTTTTATTGAAGGCCAACAAATTAATATAGTTGATGTTAGGGGTATAACTTAATGGGTGTTAATAAAGACGAGAGAAGTGAGTGTTAGTTTAATCGTGAATTTGGAGGAGTGCAAGTGCAAGGTGGGCACGCAAGTGGGCTTGGGGAGTTGGATAGGAGATTGAGATACAGCCAGCTATCATCATCAGTAGGCACTATTGGCTCTGGGGGGAAGAGATTTAGCGAGCAAGGAAGTAAGTAACCCAAAAGGTTCTAAACTCTCTCTCACTTGGGACCACCACTACCCCCATCTTGAATGGGTATAAATACCCCTGAAACGCCTAGAGGCTCCCAATCATAGTTGGATTGCTCCCGCGGGCAGTAGAGAGCGGCGGGGTAGTATAGCTGTGCGCGAGCTAAAGCCCCCTTCCTTTCTTTCCTTTACCTTTACTTCAAAACCCTTCCTTGGTCTCTGTACGAAATCGCCGCCTCCATTTCCCGTCTGCTCTGTTCAGGCCCCTGTTTCCGTCAAAGTGAGTAAACGACTTGCCTTCTTTTGGTATAGACAGAGCAGTGGCGGCATCAGTCGTTGCTGTCTAGTAGTGACTTGGAGTAGAATCCTAATCAGTCGTTCGCAGCTACAGAGGTTTGGAGTGCGCGGCCCTATAGCAATAGAAGATAGCTGCTCTGTTCTGTTGTGCGTGCTGCTATTCTGCAAATCGGGTTGCCCGACCGCTCCTCCCTATAAGTCTAGTATATAGACTGCAGATTCTGCCACCGCCGCCTCCATTAGAACAGAGAGGTCGGCATCTCCTTCAATCCAATCGTCAGAATCCGGATTAAATCGAAAGGCCTAAACCCATATCGCAGGGATTCCATTTTGTCTGCTTCGGCCGAAACCCTTCCTTCCTCCCACACCCGCTCCTCCCCTGTTCTATATAATCCAGCAGCTAGCGGACTAGTGTAGCGAAGAAGATAAGGCAACGGACTAACCAGTGGAATAGTCAGTTTCGCTAAAATGGTTGAGATGGATTTCACCGTCCGTGAGTTCGACCCGGCCAGGGACAGCAAGGCCGTGGAGCAAGTGGAGAGGATGTGCGACGTTGGGTCCAGCGGGTCCGGCAAGCTGTCCCTCTTCACTGACCTGCTCGGTGACCCGATATGCCGTGTCAGGAACTCGCCGGCGTTCCTCATGCTGGTAATTTGCTCCGTCCATCCTCTGATTTGGAGTGTCACTTGTTTGCAGCAATTATATATGTTATTAATGTTGAATAAGCTTGACAGTATCCATCAAAATTTCGTAAGCATTTGTTTATTTATTGCTAACGTGGTCCTTGTTTAATTTTGTAACTATCCAGGTCGCTGAGGTAGCCGGTGATGACGGCGAGGAATCGGAAGAGTCGGTGGACGGCGAGAGGAATGGGAACGGTTCTGGGAGGATCGTTGGCCTCATCCGCGGCTGTATCAAGACCGTTACTTGCGGTACCAAGGCCCCTCGCAATGGCAAGCCTCCGACGCCGCTGTACACCAAGGCGGCCTACATTCTCGGCCTCCGAGTCTCGCCGGGATACCGGTGAGTAGAGAGATTTCAGTTATTCGTTCCTCTCTCTCCACCGCCCCTTCACCACAACTTCTTTACCGTTTTTCACATATACAAACAAGATAGATGGGAGTTAAACTTGATTCGTAGGCAAAGCTATAGGCACACACAGCACAGTAGTAATAATGATGGCATGGCTTTTGTACAGTACAGTAGTACTACGAACTCAAGCTAAAATCAAAACTGTCATCTGAACATGTCCTCTTTTTTTTTGTTCTTTTCTGTTTTCAGGCGCCGCGGCATTGGTTTTGAACTCGTGAACCGCCTCGAGTCATGGTTTCGCCAGATGGGGGCCGAGTATTCTTACATGGCGACGGAGAAGGACAACGACGCGTCTGTTGGGCTCTTCACTGGCCGATGCGGGTACTCAGAGTTCCGGACGCCGTCCATCCTTGTTCAGCCCGTGTTTGCACACCGCCTCCCAACGCCTTCCCGAGTTACTACGCTTAGGATCCCGGTTGCGGATGCGGAGGCTCTGTACCGGAGCAGGTTCGCCACCACCGAGTTCTTCCCTAGGGATATTGACTCCGTGCTCAACAACCCGCTGTGCCTGGGTACTTACGTCGCAATCTACCGCGATAAGAAGGGCGGCAACAGCTCCTGGCCAGGTTCGGACGTCTTCCTTGCCGACCCACCGGAGTCATGGGCGGTCCTCAGCGTTTGGAACTGCAAGGACGTGTACCGCCTTGAAGTCCGCGGCGCATCCCCTGTCCGACGCGCACTCGCCGGCGCTACAAGAGTCTTCGACAGAGCCTTCCCTTGGCTACGCATCCCTTCGGTTCCGAACATCTTCCGACCATTTGGATTCTACTTCCTGTTCGGACTCGGTGGTGAAGGTCCACGATCCGGCGACCTCATCCGGTCACTCTGCCACCACGCGCACAACATGGCAAGGAAAGGTCAGTGCGGCGTTGTGGCCGCCGAGCTAGCCAGAGTCGACCCTCTCCGCACCTCTGTGCCGAGATGGAAGCGGTTGTCCTGCGACGAGGATCTGTGGTGCATCAAGCGGCTCGGCGAGGACTACAGCGACGGCGCCGTCGGGGACTGGACCAAGTCCGAACCGGGGGCTTCCATTTTCGTGGACCCCAGGGAGGTCTAAGTTGATGATCATCGGGTGGAGGCCCGACTGGGACTGACACACGGGTGCCACGCGACGCAACTGTCTTTGCCGATTACAAATCTCTCTCTCTCTCTCTCTCCCTCTCTTTTTCCCTCTTCTTCCCTCTCACGAGGGAGGAGGGGGACCGGGGACCAGAGCGCATGGGCGATGGAAGAAGTCGCAATACCACGGAGGTTCCGTTCTCTGGTGTCGGTACTTTTTTGTCAACTTGGTCCTCTAAAAATGTTATGGGATCGAGCGAGGGCGGATGGATGATTAGGATCGGTAATCATGGTGGTAATGCGTGGATCGTTGTGTCAATGGATTCTGGATGGATGCACAGGGTGGAAGGAGAAGCTTAGGTTTTTTTTCTCCCTTATTTTTTAGATTTTTTGGTGGATCAATTTTTGGGGCTGTCTCTTGTTCTCTCTCTCTCTTTTTTTCTTTTTCTTCCTTAGTACTGTAAAAATCGACACAAGTTAATGGTAAAAAGGAATTATCCATATACAACCCATGTTTCCGGCTCTTGGTTTTATTTGTCTCATTATTAGTTAACTTGTCTTTGGGTTTTTTTTTTTCATGATGGGACGGTGATTGCGATGATTCATTCCTCCGTGTGTATTTCCTAAGATGCTGACAAATTTGATTATTTTTGTTTTACTACGATGCGAAGAGCTTTTTTTTATGATCCAAGTCGCCGACTCGCTTCCTCTGCCCTGAAATGCAGACTTGGCAACTGCTAAATTAGTTTAGAGCGAGCTCATTTAATTTTAAGCAAGCAGTTGCAACTAGCACCGTGATCAGGAACTGGAACACAACGTTAATTGTTTGGTATCAGTCCTGCTTTTCAGGTATCTCGCTTGGTTGGAGGTGACTTCTTTTTATCAGGATACCACGATGAGGTTACCACAACGACGCAGCCACATGGATCTAAAACAGAGAGACCCGATCACCTACTGTTTAACTCAAAGTAGGGGCTCAAAATGCGTCAGACCAAACACGATGAATTGGAAAATATTTGCAGTTGCTACCCACAATGTAGCAACTGTTTGAAACCGAATAAGCCCTTACATTCATTGTCTGCATATTTAACTGAATATTGGTTCAAAACTTTTATGATATCACCATAAGCAATATGTGGGTTCGTCTAACTGAATGTGATAAGAAGGACAAGGGGGGTCTCTGTTCTATTACGCATCCTGTGCTGAATGACCTTTTAATCTCAACAGTAAATATCTTCCAAGAGGATTTTTCAGTAAAACACAAGATTGAAGCTGCTTGGGAGACTATTTTGCTGATATTCTGTAAGGTGTTCAGTACGTTGTTAGGAACTGGAACTAGGACTGTAAATGGGAAATGTGTTCTCTGTTTATCCACCACCACTCGTTCCCTGCATGGTAGGGTAAAGCTAAGTATAACTTTTACTGGCCATCCGTTTCTTCTTTTTTCCACATCAAAATACGATAAGGTAAATGACGGAGGTTATCCTGCCCACTTTAGCTATTTACCTATTAATATAAGGTTAAATTAATAATTTTAGAAGCTAACACATTCACTAATGTCTGGTAAAAATATCAATAAACATCACGATTAATCTATTAATTTGTACTATTATGTTTCCATAAACTTTATTAAACAATGAGTAACACGTCACACTTCTCATAGTCATGTATTAGAGAGAACAAAAGTGTAACATAACCAAACTTAGGTATATAGTCAAAATTTATCCTTTACCATGTGGTCTCTTATTTTAGAACTTTGTCCTAAACTTAAATGGTATTAGGATGTTAGTAGTCTCTAAAATTCGTGTTTTTAACCAATAAATCAATTCATTTGAGACTTTAATGTAAGAAATAGGAATAATATCCAAATTTGGATTTAACCTATGCAAACTCTAACACTCCAGTTCAAAATAATTCTTGTAGATTTTTTCGATGGATAGATATGGGTAAGGGAGAGTCACACACGAAATTTGGATATTGTTTTTAGAGTAACATACTCTGGGCTGATTACATCAGGGGACTCTTATAACTGGGTACGGGAAGGGAAACAAAGCTAGGTCTTGTGAGTAAAGTGATAAAGTAAGGGGAGGGCATGAATTCCACTCAATATAGGAATCTGGTTGCTTAAGGCACTAACTCTTTAATTTCTATTCCAATCATGGTTTCTCAGACCTTCTTGATCAGAAGCATGTATTTGTCTAGAATTGGAGCAGTATTATTGATCCACTGGACTGCATTGCTTGAGTCCGAGATGAGTACCACCTTGGGGAAGGCTTTTTGCTACACCATTGTGATGCCATGAAGGATCGCCTGCAACTCTCCTTCCATGGGATCGATGCATGTGATTAAGTGGGCCGAATCAACAATCCAATCACCATCTGTACGTATGGCTATAGCACATGCGGATTTCTTCTTGGCATTATGTGAGATTGCAACATCAACATTGAGGACAGTTGTCTGGTGATGTATTGCCATAGGTACCATCTTGGAAACACTTTCAGAGGAGTTTGTAGAACTTGTGCTCACCATTGCACGACAAATAGAAGTAGCTTCAACTCTACATAGGACAACTAGCACCATGGGGGGATTGATTTGTGCTTGAAGATGTGGGAGTTTCTGTTCTTCCAAATATACCAGCAAGATACTGCGAAGGTAGTTTTCCATTCTTCAGTGTGGTTTAGGCTTTTTAAGTTATAGCCTAACCAGTCTCTGAGATAAGAAAGGGTGAAGAAGTGCAGGAAGGAATTTGGACCAGGTCATTCTTACTACCATGCAGTCCCTAATTGCATAAGACAATGTTCCTCGTGAGATTTTCTAGTATTATTGATCCACACTTTCAAATTGCAGTGTTATTGATCCCTAATTGGAGCAGTATTATTGATCCACTAGACCAAGTCATTCTTGCTACCATGCAGTCCCTAAATGCATGAAGGACGTGGTAACGAAGGGATGGGAGATGCTAGCTCTACATGTGATTACCAGGTCTCTAATGAGATTCACTACTGAGTGAACTGAACTGATGAGCTCTGGGGTGCAGAGGGTTTGGATTGTTGGGTTTATGTTTGTGGTGGAAGAGAGTTCTGAGATGGTGTTTCAACAGTTTCTTGTTGTTCTTGTTTTTCTTCTTCCTTGTGTTCCAGTCAATGTCATTGACAGCTCGCTCTGCCATGTTGTCTACATCAATTACCTCCCGGATGTCGTCATCCTCCTTTTGGTTATCCAAAGACTAAAACTGATTGGGTTGTCTCAAATTATTCCTCTGGACGACTGCATGGGCTTTCCTTTGCTTACGTTGGATTGGTTGGGTGTAGATGTAGACTGAGAACCCTTTCATGCAAGGAGGAGGGGTAGGGGCGATGGAACCTGTAGCCATGCTGGCTTGCCTTGCAACCTTCTTCTCCACCACCCATTTAGAGCATTCTTTTTTCAGATGTTCGACACAGCCGCAGTGCATACAAATGAACCGAATGTTTTTGTATTTGATCTGATAACTATTGCCCTCAATCATGATGAGCGATAAGAGGTTTAGATAGGTCAAAATCTACCACAGTACGTGCAAAGCGGCCTCAACGTTACATTATGGTATTCATATCCAATTTGATAGTCTTTCCAATGTGATTGCCTATTTTTGCGAGTAGCACTTCTCTGTAGAGATGAACGGGTAGGTTTAGGATCCTTATCCAAACTACCAACTTTGGTGGGGTAGTTCATTCCGGTGAGTATTCAAGATGCTAGCGTTGGACATGCAAATATGATCCGAATAGTGTCCACATGCCTCATGTCAAGGCATTGATATAGTCATCCTCCCTTTGTAATTGAACAACGTAATAGTCATTTTCCAGGTCTATGAGATTGAAGCCACCTATCGGCTTCCATAGCAATCAGATCCTGTCTCGAAGGGTGAGGAACCCTATTTCTTTGGATAAGAGTTTTACGACCACAATGAACTACCAAGGCTTAAGGAGATCATCCCTTGCCTCCTTACGTAGGTCAAAGGATGGTACTCCTTGATCTATTGAGACTAGAACATCTTCAGGCTCCAATACTCAAAAGTTGGATATTAAATGATAAAGGAATTAATAGATATGTTAAAGATTACTTTCTCCTCAAGTCATGAATTCTGAATTTTTAAAGTTTCCAAAAGGTAAAACTGGTTTAGGATTCTGATTTCTTGGGTTTCAAATAGTCTACTTGTCAAATTTTATCCTGGTTGGACATTAATTACTCTTCCAATTTTAATTGAGAAATAAAAGAAATAATAAATTGCCTCACTTTACTCAAAATTGGTTAGGGCAATGAAAATAATATGTAAAGAGACATTTACCACATGGTGCAGTATCACACAATGAACAACTAGGATGTTTCTCAGATCTGCACTGACTAGATCCATGGAGCAGGACTCTTCTCCTTCCCAGATTTAGTCGTTGGTCTAAACATGTCCACAAGCTGACATAATGTGTGAATGATTTCTTGGCATACATACCACCAAATTATGCAATTCTTTTGCTACTAGTTTCCATGCAAAATTCCGCATCTATTGATGGATCGCTTGCAGTTGGCTTCCATTATTCGAGATCTCCCAATTCTTGTGGTGCAATCATCTCCAAGCTCATTGCACAAAGACCCTAATACTTAATACTATATAAACCTGGATGCACTCATATATCTGCTGGCCCTAGTGCTGGCCCTAGTGTGATGTTTCCCTCTCGCCAATTGAGACCATGCTTGGTATTTTTTTATTACAAACAACACTTCTTCTCCGCCATGCAAACCCACACCATCTACACCACTCTTCACCTTTGTCAATTTAAACCTAGGATAAACTTCCTAAAGTACCCCCCTTTATGTTCAGTATGATTATTTGGCATCCCTTCCTTCATTCCATGTCTCCCAAATTCTGCCCATGGAAAGAGGGCTTTGTACTTGCAGCCATTGCACAAGGATAGGGGAAGGACACCTGCACAAGAGAAATCTCAATTATTCCCAGGTTCTCACCATCTATTGTGTTTCATTCATCATAACAAAGTAGTCTTTTCCTGCTTTTCATCTTTCTAAAATCATAGACTCTCTCCTATAGATTTATGACAATGCCCTATCATAGCCCAAGGTATCAATCATGTAGGGATTTTATAACATTTGATAATTCATTGTTATTAAGAAACTAGTAATTTTAGTATAATCAGTAATTTAGTAAAATGCATAACTAGTTGTAGGAGTATTGAAAAATATATATAAAAAACATGTTCAGGAATTGTGAGATTTTTCTCTATTTATTGGTTGGTTTTCATGGCCTGATTCTAATATTTTAACGACATGATTTCTAGAGTTTCAATCTCTATTATACTCTTATTTATAACTGAGGGAACTTCTAATGAATAAATTGTGAGTTGAGACATTTATGATAAAGAAGACCCTGAATCAGTAATATATGACCCTCTTGCTAGACCGATATCATGAAATAATCTAGGGTTCATTTGAGGTTAGACTTCTAGGATTATATGTTGTAGAAAATGGGATCCACTTAAATGATAGAATACAAGATCCATGTATTAATAAGAAACAAAAACAAAAACTATTATAAAGTTACTTGATGATTCATTTAGAATTGTTCCTCATCATGAAAGGTGGTATAACAAATTAGAAAGATTTACATCTAATAAATCTAATCACATACAAGACCTGTTGTAGAGGGCAACCCAAAAATTCCAAGCTATCCTTAAGGCCATGTCATGTAGGTGATCTTCTTGAGTCATTGTCTTCTATTGTACCTACACCTGGGTGGAAGGGAACATCATCAAAACATAGAAAGTAACATAGAGGTCAGCAAAGAGCTGAGTATGTACGCATATTAAACACTTTCAGGCATTATATTGGGCTAAAGTATAAAAAGGGGTGCTCCCACAAGTAAGGGGCTACTATCCATTAGGTAAGTTCAAATGAATTACAATAGGAGAAATGAGGTATATTAAAATCTAGATTACAAACATGAGAATAAAAGTACCTTTCCATAAAAGTCATCAACAATCTCACAATAACTTTTTCATGTGTAACAATTAGACTAAATATATATAATATGTGGCCATAACACCATGGGATCATGACCTAAAAGAAATAAGGGTAGAAACACACACCCCAGGAAAATATGCACGCCCTATATAAGTATGGTTGTACATAAGTACCAATATTCTAGATATTCTAGTCAAACACGCAATATGCATTAATAGAGGGAAAGACTAGCATTTTAATTAATTTTACATAAAATGTCAATCCTAGTAGGAGGGGTCCAAAGACCCATTATATAAGAATAATTCATCATCCACAAGAATTGGTACAAATGCAAATAAGGAAATATAAGTGTCCAACTATTGAATTTTCAAGTAGAATAATAATTTAAGAGATGCCTCATTAAATGAATGTAGGTTCAGTCAAATAATGTCTAAAATAAAATAGAGGATGTAAATACCTTATGATCAGACCTAAGTATTCAGTAGCACTCCCGAGGTTTAGGGTCAGGGCTTTCACAACATGATCACAATATTCATGCTTTCAGTTAATAAATTGTATGTCGATTATCTTCCTTAGAAAATGACCCTACTGTAAGTTAAAAATCCAGACTAAAAAAACCCATTTAGTCCATCGTATTTTTTTGATTTCAGAAACATATATTTTTATATTTATCTACCTAATCATTAGTTAATTGTTATTTTTACAAATAAGAGTATTTATATAATTAAAGGAAACATAGGAAAAGGCTATTATGCCCATAAGTCATTGTATGTATTAACACCGCGTGATAGGGCAGTCAAATAAACCAAGGATCGCACAACCAATTTGATTCAATATGGGGAATGACACAAGTGCCCCTGAGGACAAGGTGTGATCCAATGAGCTATTGAGACAAGGAAGGAATATCACTAGGGGAATTGTACCCCTCCACTCTCCCAAGTGCCATGCCTGAAAAACTAATCTACTGGGAAAATATCTAGAGGTGTGGGATCTTATATGTAAGGACCCTGACCTGCGTTTAGGGTTTACCCTGTTTGTTTTGCTTGATCTTGGTGCTTTGGTGCTTGCTAATCACCTTTGAGTGGTGATTAGGGTTTTGTTGCGCTTTGTTGAGAGTTCGAGGGGCTACTTGCAAATAACCCAAGTTTAGGGTTTTGTGGGCAAGTTTGCCATCTTGTGAGATGTTTTCCCTCCTTGCTTCCTCTAGGGTTGAGAGGAAGGCTTGGGCTTGTTGTTTGAGTCCTTTGGGCCTGAGTTGAGCTTGTTTGGGCCTTGGAGTTCCTTGTTTGGGCTTGCTTGAGCCTTGTGTCGCCCAGGGCAGGTGGTGTGTCGCCTAGTTGCTTGGTGTGTCGCCCAGTAGAGCTGCTGGTTGTGTCGCCCATGCTGCTTGGTCCAGCTTTGACCATGTTTGGTGGACACATGGTGCACATCTTGGACAAGTGCCTTATGACTTGCATGAGAGGTGGCTTGAGTTGGTGGACATGTGTCCCTTGAGTGGACGACACATAGCATGGTTGTACCTTGGTTTCTCCTCCCCTTCTTCCTATATAGGTAGCTCTTCTCCTTGCCTTAGTCTCCTTTGGTCCTTTGGTCTCCCCTCCACCCTTGGTGCACGATATCCCTCTCCATCTTGCTTGTGTTGGCCGATACACCTTCCTGGAGCAGCTTGGTGGACGATAGCTTTGGACCTTGGAGTGCTTTGGAGCTTTGGTGGCCGACAACCTTGAGCTCAAAGTGCATCTTCTTCCTTGGAGCTTAAGGCGGGTTGCATAGTTTCTAACCCTAACTCTCTTACCTCTAGCTTTAACCTTGTTACATGTGAGTAGACTAGCTTAGTTCCTTTCTTGTGCACCTTGCTTATCTACCTTAGTGGCCGATATCCCTCTCTTGGGTTTAGGGTTCCTGGTATACCTTGCTTTTTAGGGTTTGTGCTCCCTTGTGTTGGAGGTTGAAGGTGACCTAGGGTTGGGCGATACCCCTTCCTTGTGGGTGTGTTGAGCGACACCCTTGTCCTTGAGTTGAACGATATCAGTGTTCTTGGTGTTGGGCAACACCCTTCCTCTTGGGTTGGATGATAGGTTGACCTAGTATGGATGTTGGCCGACATGGTCCCCTTTGTTCTTGAGTTGGCCGACATGGTGACCATGTTGGGCGACATGGCACCTTGTATTGGATGATAGGATGAGTCCTTGTGGGTGGCCGATACCCTTGCCCATGAGTGGGCGATAGGGTGAGCTAGGTTGTTGGCCGATATGGCTAGGGTGAATGTTATCCTTTTTATGGGCGATATGGTTCCCTTGTTCTTCTCTTGAACGATAGGCCTTGTGGTGGACGTTAGGGCCAAGCATGGCATGACATGTTGGACGATAGGCTTTGTGCCCTGATGGCCGATACCATGATGGCCGACACCATGGTGGGCGATACCCTAATGGCCGATAGCCATGGTGGACGATAGCCCTGTTGGGCGATACCCTACTCATGTGCTGGATGTGTTGGCCGATAGGGATGGTGGCCGATATGGTTGATGGTGTAGTGGCCGATAGGGTTGATGGTATAGTGGCCGATATGGTTGACGGTGTGATGACCAACAAGGATAGTGTGGTAGTCGATACCCATGTTGGGTGATAGGCTATAGATGAGGGTTGTGAGGCTTTAGTGAGGGTATGAGTTTCTTTGGTGACGGTCCCTTATGTGATAGAAGTGGATATTTATACATTAACCTAGAAAACGATGGTGGTGTTTGTGATATCATCAATATGTAATATGTTGCAAATAATAAGGATGCTAATGGTAGTAATGTATATGATGATAGCCCTCATGTAATGGATGCATGATGTGACCCGTTATGCTTAATTGTTAATGATAATGAAGATGATGATAACTACTCTAGTAGTTTGTTTAATGATAATAATGTTGGTAATAATGATGCTAAGAGACAGTTACGTTAAAGGTTGCTTCATGATAAAGATGACAATAGCTGATGGCAATAGTAATGACCTTGTTAATAATAGTGTTGGTTCTGTATACCCAACATGATTTCTATATACCCTGATTGATTGTATAATCCTGAGATTTTGAGAAAGCATCAATATAGTTTGTTATTGATGTACTTAACACACTTGGTTACCAAATAAGTGTAATATTGGTAATTTAATTATCTTGAATGATATTTCATGATAGTGAGCATCTTCCTTATGTTGAATCTTCAATTATTGCATACCTTAACCTTGCAGGTGATGACTTAGCCATGAAAGGGCTATGTGACATATGTAGTGAGTAACATTACTTTGATAATTGCTCTATAAGATTATGTATGTGATGTGTTGGTCCCATGATGATGATGTGAGCCTTAAGAGGCAGTGACAGTACATGATGAAGGGTTGAGACCCTGTGGTGTGTGGCGATCCTTGAGATGGATCTGGATGGTTGGCAAGAGGCCAAGTGGTAACATGTGATGTTGGATCCTTAAGATGAATCAGGTTGATATGAATAGATTATAATATAATGTTCTTTACTTTCCGTTATATCTTTGCATGTTATACAACTTGGTTGAATCTTGCAATCCATCTAAAAGATACTAATTAATCACAGTGAAATACATCATGTAGTTTGCCCTGGCCATAGATCCATCATCGTCAGGACTTGGTGATGGTGAAACAGGTTTTCCTACGGGTTAACCTGGAAGCGCATATTGTTGAATATGTGTAGGTTGCTCCTAGCCTGAAAATGAGGAGGTAAGAGTGTAACTTCGGTTGCAGACTCAGATTTGTGTGTAGAGCATGGTGAACAGGCCCATGGCTCAGGATATGTGATGTATGGAGCATGAATGCGTTCATGGCTCAGAGTACGGTGATCAGGCCCGTGGCTCAGTTTTACTAGCGTCGTGACCTGTACCAAGGCGGGCTAGAGAATGGGTAGCCTATGGAGCTAACCCTGTGGCTTAGACTACTTCAGCATGTGACTGCGGTCCTACTTGTGTTGTACTCATGTACTGACCATGAGGTGGGAGGTCGTGGAGTCCGGCTCTTCCATTGACCTCGTATGGCACCGGCTTGGGTTTCATAACCGAAGGTTGGATTTGAACGGTACAGTTCAAATCCTCAGGGCATAATAAAATGTAATACAACCGTTTAGTATTTACTGATCAAATCAAACACGAAACATTGGTTGAGACCTTGTTTTTGTAATATTCTATTATACGTTGCAGGTCATGTGGTAATCTACCTTATATTGATAATCAGGTTATATGGCATTATATTCTGTTCTAATAATCCTATTACATGTTGATATACCTTATCTTGATAATCATGTTCTTTTGAAAGACATCTGGTCATAAGTTTTAGTACAGCTGGTATGCTTGCCGGTAAGAATGATCTTGCTATATATATAACTGCTTCTGATATATCTGCTCATGTTATAATTGCTGTTATAGTTTCTCTTGCTGAGGTTCTATGGTTGCGGTGGGGAGCTATGTTTCCCGCTGGGACAATTGTTCAATTGTCTCACCCCGCTGGTTTACACCCTTTTTAGGTGGTCGAGGTAGACGTGGTCGTGGTTGTGGTGTTGCGGACGAGCAGCTTGAGGAGCAGTAGAAGGCAAGTGATGGACATGCTGCTGTTTTGGATGTTTTGTAGTAGAGTCTAGAGTCATACCTGTACTCTCAGGTCCTTGGCAGTGTTTTGACGATGTTTCACGAAGATCGTTCGATGATATCTGTATATCCTGCTGTTGGCCGGATGTGGGCCATTATGTATATATGAACAGGTGGTGAACTCATGTGATGGATGGACAGCTGTTCCTGAGCTGTGGACACATGTCAGATTTTGTGTACATATTTATATGACATGTTTCTGTGTAGGATGAGGACTGGAAAGTAAAAGTTTCACAGTTTATCAGTTTTCCGCAATCGGTTTTAATTAACCCGTGTTTTGATAATCTGTGGTTATGGTGTTTTCCGCACGTTTTCGCGTAACACCTCATTATCTGTGTGATAATGGGATGTGTTGCCACAAGTTTTGGTATCAGAGCTTTAGGTTCGCTGAGTCTACAGGGATCTAGGACTAGGTTGAGTCTGTTCTTATGAGTTTTCCAGGTTATCTTACAAAAATCTTCTGCCCTAAGCAGAAGAAAAGCCAAGATGTCTAGAAACCACGAAGAACATGCTCCTGAGCATAGTGATGCTGCATCGGTTGATGGAGCAGATGGACGAGCACATGAAGATCGGGTGCCTGAGGTCCCCCAACCAGACCCAGCCATACTTAAACACCCTGCCTACCAACAGCTTATGGGGCAGTTAATGGCTACGATGAATCTCATGGTTGAGCGATTACCAGTGCCTCCTCCGCGAGCACAGGTTCCCCATGGAGAAGCATCGGGTATTGGGAAGACCTTTGAGCGGCTTCGCCGAGTCGGAGCTTCGGATTATGCTGGAACGGCTGATCCAGCGGATGCAGATCTGTGGCTGACGAGTCTTGAAAAGGCTTTCCGGATCCTCGACATCCCCAAAGCAGACAAAGTAAAGCATGCTGTCTACCTTTTGAAGGGTAGTGCTGGTCACTGGTGGACCATCGAGGAAGAGAAGCGGCCTGGTGAGGTGATATGCTGGGAAGTGTTTCGACGTGAGTTCGTCACCAGATACTTTCCGAAGACGTACATGGATGAGATGATCAGTCAGTTTGAGAAGTTGCGGCAAGGAACGATGAACATCACCGAGTATGAAGCTAATTTTATGGATCTGTTGAGGTTCTGTCCTCACATGGCGGCGACAGATGATGAACGGATCAGACATTTCAAGAAAGGTTTGAGTGCTGAGTTGACAACCCCTGTGTCTGCGCTGGAAAACCGAGAGCGGTTTGCTACGTTTGTGGAATCAGTTCGACGGATCAAGAGAACAGTAAGGGAGAAAAGAGAGTCGGTATCTCTTAAAAGACATGCTCAGTTTCAAGGACGAAGATTTGGTGGCTTCAAGAAGCCCAGGTTTCCAGCACCGTCAGTGATGAGAAGTTCTGGTATACCATCTCAGTGGTCTCCGAGTAAGGGAAAAGGTTATGTTTCTTCACCGTCTAAGGCGCACAGTTCAGCTTCGGTGGCAGTGACAGGGCCATCTAGGCCACGAGTTGACAATAGAGCATGTCATCTCTGTGGACAAGTCGGGCATTGGAAGTTCAATTGCCCGAATAGAGATGTTAAAGTGACACAGCAACCGAGGCAGGGTTTCCAGAAGTCTGAGAGACCACAACCCAGTGGTAGCAGAGGACGAGGACGCGGTCAAGCGTCTCAAGCTGGATCGTCTGCTCAAGGGAGCAGAGGTCGTGGACAGCAAGCTACGGCTCGATTCTATGCCATGAATCAGTCGGAGGCGATAGTCAACCCGTGAGTGGTGACAGGTCAGATGGAGTTATTTCATTCTGATATGTCTTCTTCTTGCTTTATATCTGTTCTGGTTGACCCGGGTGCTACACACTCTTTTATCGCCTATAGTATGCTTGAAAACTGTCATCTACCTGTTAGTTGTAAGAAGGATAGCTTGTTGTTAGAAACCCCTCTTGATGGTTCCTCTTTGCTTCGAGAAGAGTGTCCATCTTGTATTTTGTCTTTCTCGGGACATCGTATTCAAGTGGATCTTATACCACTTGATATGCATGGTTTCGATGTTATCCTTGGGATGGATACCTTAGAGAAGTATAAGGTTGTCTTGGACTGTGGTTCCAAGCAGGCGGTGTTTGATGTTGCTGGAGAGATGTGGATCTTCCATGGAGATAGGAAGATTCTTCCGACGTGTCTGGTGTCATCTATGGTGGCAGATAGGTTGTTGCGATAAGGATGTGAGGCGTTCTTAGCTCACGTTGTGGATACCGTTGTGGATACCAAGGCGAAAGGCCTTAACCTTGAAGAAGTGTCAGTGGTCCGAGAGTTTGCAGATGTGTTTCCCGAGGAGTTTCCTGGTGTTCCTCCACCCCGAGAGATCGATTTTGAGATCAATCTGGTTCCGGGAATGCAGCCGATTGCACAAACACCTTATAGGATGGCTCCAGCAGAGATGGTAGAGTTGAAGAAACAGTTACAAGAGTTGTTGGAGAAAGGTTTCATCAGACCGAGCACGTCACCATGGGGTGCTCCCGTGTTGTTCGTTAAGAAGAAGGATGGTTCGATGCGGTTGTGTATAGACTACCGACAGTTGAACAAGGTCACGATCAAGAATAAGTACCCGTTGCTGAGGATAGATGACCTGTTCGATCAGTTGCGTTGTGCTACAGTGTTTTCGAAGATCGATCTACGGTCTGGATATCATCAGTTGAGGATAAAGGCGGATGACATACCAAAGTCAGCCTTTAGGACGAGGTATGGTCATTTTGAGTTTGTGGTTATGCCGTTTGGATTAACCAATGCACCTGCTGCTTTCATGGACCTGATGAACAGAGTGTTTCGTCCGTTCTTAGATCAGTTTGTTGTAGTTTTTATAGACGACATCTTGATCTATAGTCGGAACCGGCTAGAGCATGAGCAACATCTTCGTCAAGCGTTGACTCTCCTTCGTCAACATCAGTTGTATGCTAAGTTTAGTAAGTGTGAGTTCTGGTTGGATGAAGTGACTTTCTTAGGTCATGTGATATCTGCTGAAGGAGTCAAAGTAGATTCGAAGAAAGTGGAATCCGTTGCGGATTGGGAACAGCCGAAGACGCCGACGGAAGTTCATAGTTTCCTTGGTCTAGCAGGATACTACCGGAGGTTTATCAAGGACTTCAGTTCGATAGCTCTACCGATGATGAAGTTGACCAGGAAGGATGTACCTTTTGTTTGGAATGATCGATGTCAGCAAGCTTTCCAAAGTTTGAAGGAAAAGCTAACCAGTGCTCCAGTGTTGATATTGCTAGAATCTGGAAAAGGCTATGTTGTTTTCTGTGATGCGTCCAAGAAAGGTTTGGGTTGTGTGCTGATGCAGGAAGATCATGTGGTTTATTTTGCTTCGCGACAGCTTAAGAAACATGAGGAGAACTATCCGACCCATGACTTGGAGCTGGCAGCAGTGGTTCATGCGTTAAAGATTTGGAGACACTATCTTTATGGGGAAGTGTGTCAGATCTTTACAGATCACAAGAATCTGAAGTACATCTTCTCACAACAAGAGTTGAACATGCGACAACGTCGGTGGATGGAGTTGATCAGTGATTACGATTGCACTATCGAGTATCATCCTGGTAAGGCAAATGTGGTAGCAGACGCGCTTAGCAGAAAGTCTTCTACTCCCAAGAAGGCACAGATGAGTTCTTTGGTATGTCATAGGCGGGACATGTTAGTCTCCTTACGGCAGATGAACATACAGATGGAGGTTTCCTCGTTAGCTGGACTTTTGGCACAGATGCAAATCAAGCCCACGTTGAGACAGCAGATCAAGGATGCACAGCAAACGGATGATACAGTACAGCTAATCAGATCAGAGTTTGGCAGCGAAAAGCGTGATGGGTTCCATGAGTCCGAGGATGGAGTGGTTTGCTATCATAATAGGATGGTGGTTCCAGATGCTGATAATCTGAGGGAGTTGGTGCTCGAGGAAGCACACACGTCAATGTATGCTATGCATCCAGGTGTCACCAAGATGTACCATAGTCTGAAGGACTTATATTGGTGGCCCGACCTGAAGAAAGATGTAGCTGAGTTTGTGGCAAGGTGTGCGGTATGTCAGCAAGTAAAGGCTGAGCATCAAAACCCGGCAGGTACGTTGCAACCTTTGCCTATACCACAGTGGAAATGGGATCATATAACCATGGATTTCGTAGTTGGTCTACCCAGGACAACTAGGAATCATGATTCCATTTGGGTGATAGTGGACAGATTAACGAAGTCTGCCCATTTCATACCTGTGAAGACCACGTATACCGCTGAAAAGCTCGCTCGAGTATATGTGGATGAGATAGTTCGTTTGCATGGTATGCCAGCAACGATAGTTTCTGATAGAGGTCCTCAGTTTACAAGTCGTTTTTGGGAACAGTTGCACAGGGCGATGGGAACGCAGTTGAAGTTCAGTACCGCTTTCCACCCGCAGAAAGATGGACGGTCTGAGAGGACTATTCAGACTTTGGAGGATCTTCTTCGTGCTTGTGTTTTGCAGTTCCTAGCCTGTTGGGACGTACATCTCAGTTTGATAGAGTTTGCCTACAACAATAGCTATCAGCGGAGCATTGACATGGCTCCCTATGAGGCTTTGTATGGGAGGAAGTGCAGATCTCCTTTGTGTTGGTATGAATCAGGTGAATATCAGCTTTTGGGCCCTGAGTTAGTACAACAAACTACAGAAAAGATCAAGGTGATACAACAACAGTTGAAAGCGGCACAAGACAGGCAGAAGTCTTATGCAGACAATCGCCGACGACCCTTGGAGTTCCAGGTGGGAGACAAGGTGTATCTTAAAGTCTCTCCGTGGAAAGGTGTGCTGAGGTTTGGACGGAAAGGTAAGTTAGCTCCTAGATATATGGGGCCTTACTCAGTCATAGCACGCGTTGGCAAGGTGGCTTATGAGTTAGAATTGCCTCCAGAGTTGCACAGGTTACATCCGGTGTTCCATGTCAGTATGCTGAAGAAAAGTCATCCGGATACAGGAACAGTGATACAACCAGTTGAAGTTGAGCTTGACAAAGATGTGACTTATGAAGAGGGTCCTATGATGATCCTTGACAGAAGAGTCAAGAAGCTGAAGAGAAAGGATCTGGTTCTTGTGAAGGTCCTTTGGCATCACCGTGGCATTGAGGAAGCCACGTGGGAGCTTGAGGAAGAGATGAGGAGGAAGTATCCCTCACTTTTCTCTTCGGATTTCGGGGATGAAATCCTTTTGTAGAGGTTTATGGCTGTAAGGACCCTGACTTGCGTTTAGGGTTTACCCTATTTGTTTTGCTTGATCTTGGTGCTTTGGTGCTTGCTAATCACCTTTGAGTGGTGATTAGGGTTTTGTTGCGCTTTGTTGAGAGTTCGAGGGGCTACTTGCAAATAACCCAAGTTTAGGGTTTTGTGGGCAAGTTTGCCATCTTGTGAGATGTTTTCCCTCCTTGCTTCATCTAGGGTTGAGAGGAAGGCTTGGGCTTGTTGTTTGAGTCCTTTGGGCCTGAGTTGAGCTTGTTTGGGCCTTGGAGTTCCTTGTTTGGGCTTGCTTGAGCCTTGTGTCGCCCAGGGCAGGTGGTGTGTCGCCCAGTTGCTTGGTGTGTCGCCCAGTAGAGCTGCTGGTTGTGTCGCCCATGCTGCTTGGTCCAGCTTTGACCATGTTTGGTGGACACATGGTGCACATCTTGGACAAGTGCCTTATGACTTGCATGAGAGGTGGCTTGAGTTGGTGGACATGTGTCCCTTGGGTGGACGACACATAGCATGGTTGTACCTTGGTTTCTCCTCCCCTTCTTCCTATATAGGTAGCTCTTCTCCTTGCCTTAGTCTCCTTTGGTCCTTTGGTCTCCCCTCCACCCTTGGTGCACGATATCCCCCTCCATCGTGCTTGTGTTGCCCGATACACCTTCCTGGAGCAGCTTGGTGGACGATAGCTTTGGACCTTGGAGTGCTTTGGAGCTTTGGTGGCCGACAACCTTGAGCTCAAAGTGCATCTTCTTCCTTGGAGCTTAAGGCGGGTTGCATAGTTTCTAACCCTAACTCTCTTACCTCTAGCTTTAACCTTGTTACATGTGAGTATACTAGCTTAGTTCCTTTCTTGTGCACCTTGCTTATCTACCTTAGTGGCCGATATCCCTCTCTTGGGTTTAGGGTTCCTGGTATACCTTGCTTTTTAGGGTTTGTGCTCCCTTGTGTTGGAGGTTGAAGGTGACCTAGGGTTGGGCGATACCCCTTCCTTGTGGGTGTGTTGAGCGACACCCTTGTCCTTGAGTTGAACGATATCAATGTTCTTGGTGTTGGGCAACACCCTTCCTCTTGGGTTGGACGATAGGTTGACCTAGTATGGATGTTGGCCGACATGGTCCCCTTTGTTCTTGCGTTGGACGACATGGTGACCATGTTGGGTGACATGGCACCTTGTATTGGATGATAGGATGAGTCCTTGTGGGTGGCCGATACCCTTGCCCATGAGTGGGCGATAGGGTGAGCTAGGTTGTTGGCCGATATGGCTAGGGTGAACGTTATCCTTTTTATGGGCGATATGGTTCCCTTGTTCTTCTCTTGAACGATAGGCCTTGTGGTGGACGTTAGGGCCAAGCATGGCATGACATGTTGGACGATAGGCTTTCTGCCCTGATGGCCGATACCATGATGGCCGACACCATGGTGGGCGATACCCTAATGGCCGATAGCCATGGTGGACGATAGCCCTGTTGGGCGATACCCTACTCATGTGCTGGATGTGTTGTCCGATAGGGATGGTGGCCGATATGGTTGATGGTGTAGTGGCCGATAGGGTTGATGGTATAGTGGCCGATATGGTTAATGGTGTGATGACCAACAAGGATAGTGTGGTAGTCGATACCCATGTTGGGTGATAGGCTATAGATGAGGGTTGTGAGGCTTTAGTGAGGGTATGAGTTTCTTTGGTGACGGTCCCTTATGTGATAGAAGTGGATGTTTATACATTAACCTAGAAAACGATGGTGGTGTTTGTGATATCATCAATATGTAATATGTTGCAAATAATAAGGATGCTAATGGTAGTAATGTATATGATGATAGCCCTCATGTAATAGATGCATGATGTGACCCGTTATGCTTAATTGTTAATGATAATGAAGATGATGATAACTACTCTAGTAGTTTGTTTAATGATAATAATGTTGGTAATAATGATGCTAAGAGACAGTTACGTTAAAGGTTGCTTCATGATAAAGATGACAATAGCTGATGGCAATAGTAATGACCTTGTTAATAATAGTGTTGGTTCTGTATACCCAACATGATTTCTATATACCCTGATTGATTGTATAATCCTGAGATTTTGAGAAAGCATAAGTATAGTTTGTTATTGATGTACTTAACACACTTGGTTACCAAATAAGTGTAATATTGGTAATTTAATTATCTTGAATGATATTTCATGATAGTGAGCATCTTCCTTATGTTGAATCTTCAATTATTGCATACCTTAACCTTGCAGGTGATGACTTAGCCATGACAGGGCTATGTGACATATGTAGTGAGTAACATTACTTTGATAATTGCTCTATAAGATTATGTATGTGATGTGTTGGTCCCATGATGATGATGTGAGCCTTAAGAGGCAGTGACAGTACATGATGAAGGGTTGAGACCCTGTGGTGTGTGGCGATCCTTGAGATGGATTTGGATGGTTGGCAAGAGGCCAAGTGGTAACATGTGATGTTGGATCCTTAAGATGAATCAGGTTGATATGAATAGATTATAATATAATGTTCTTTACTTTCCGTTATATCTTTGCATGTTATACAACTTGGTTGAATCTTGCAATCCATCTAAAAGATACTAATTAATCACACTGAAATACATCATGTAGTTTGCCCTGGCCATAGATCCATCATCGTCAGGACTTGGTGATGGTGAAACAGGTTTTCCTACGGGTTAACCTGGAAGCGCATATTGTTGAATATGTGTAGGTTGCTCCTAGCCTGAAAATGAGGAGGTAAGAGTGTAACTTCGGTTGCAGACTCAGATATGTGTGTAGAGCATGGTGAACAGGCCCATGGCTCAGGATATGTGATGTATGGAGCATGAATGCGTTCATGGCTCAGAGCACGGTGATCAGGCCCGTGGCTCAGTTTTACTAGCGCCGTGACCTGTACCAAGGCGGGCTAGAGAATGGGTAGCCTATGGAGCTAACCCTGTGGCTTAGACTACTTCAGCATGTGACTGCGGTCCTGCTTGTGTTGTACTCATGTACTGACCATGAGGTGGGAGGTCATGGAGTCTGGCTCTTCCATTGACCTCGTATGGCACCGGCTTGGGTTTCGTAACCGAAGGTTGGATTTGAACGGTACAGTTCAAATCCTCAGGGCATAATAAAATGTAATACAACCGTTTAGTATTTACTGATCAAATCAAAAATGAAACATTGGTTGAGACCTTGTTTGTGTAATATTCTGTTATACCTTGCAGGTCATGTGGTAATCTACCTTATCTTGATAATCAGGTTATATGGCATTATATTCTGTTCTAATAATCCTGTTACATGTTGATATACCTTATCTTGATAATCATGTTCTTTTGAAAGACATCTGGTCATAAGTTTTAGTACAGCTGGTATGCTTGCCGGTAAGAATGATCTTGCTATATATATAACTGCTTCTGATATATCTGCTCATGTTATAATTGCTGTTATAGTTTCTTTTGTTGAGGTTCTATGGTTGCGGTGGGGAGCTATGTTTCCCGCTGGGACAATTGTTCAATTGTCTCACCCCGCTGGTTTACACCCTTTTTAGGTGGTCGAGGTAGCCGTGGTCGTGGTTGTGGTGTTGCGGACGAGCAGCTTGAGGAGCAGTAGAAGGCAAGCGATGGACATGCTGCTGTTTTGGATGTTTTGTAGTAGAGTCTAGAGTCATCCCTGTACTCTCAGGTCCTTGGAAGTGTTTTGACGATGTTTCATGAAGATCGTTCGATGATATCTGTATATCCTACTGTTGGCCGGATGTGGGCCTTTATGTATATATGAACAGGTGGTGAACTCATGTGATGGATGGACAGCTGTTCCTGAGCTGTGGACACATGTCAGATTTTGTGTACATATTTATATGACATGTTTCTGTGCAGGATGAGGACTGGAAAATAATAGTTTCACAGTTTATCAGTTTTCTGCAATCGGTTTTAATTAACCCGTGTTTTGATAATCTGTGGTTATGGTGTTTTCCGCACGTTTTCGCGTAACACCTCATTATCTGTGTGATAATGGGATGTGTTGCCACAAGTTTTGGTATCAGAGCTTTAGGTTCGCTGAGTCTACAGGGATCTAGGACTAGGTTGAGTCTGTTCTTATGAGTTTTCCATGTTATCTTACAAAAATCTTCTGCCCTAAGCAGAAGAAAAGCCAAGATGTCTAGAAACCACGAAGAACATGCTCCTGAGCATAGTGATGCTGCATCGGTTGATGGAGCAGATGGACGAGCACATGAAGATCGGGTGCCTGAGGTCCCCCAACCAGACCCAGCCATACTTGAACACCCTGCCTACCAACAGCTTATGGGGCAGTTAATGGCTACGATGAATCTCATGGTTGAGCGATTACCAGTGCCTCCTCCGCGAGCACAGGTTCCCCATGGAGAAGCATCGGGTATTGGGAAGACCTTTGAGCGGCTTCGTCGAGTCGGAGCTTCGGATTATGCTGGAACGGCTGATCCAGCGGATGCAGATCTGTGGCTGACGAGTCTTGAAAAGGCTTTCCGGATCCTCGACATCCCCAAAGCAGACAAAGTAAAGCATGCTGTCTACCTTTTGAAGGGTAGTGCTGGTCACTGGTGGACCATCGAGGAAGAGAAGCGGCCTGGTGAGGTGATCTGTTGGGAAGTGTTTCGACGCGAGTTCGTCACCAGATACTTTCCGAAGACGTACCTGGATGAGAAGATCAGTCAGTTTGAGAAGTTGCGGCAAGGAACGATGAACATCACCGAGTATGAAGCTAAGTTTATGGATCTGTTGAGGTTCTGTCCTCACATGGCGGCGACAGATGATGAACGGATCAGACGTTTCGAGAAAGGTTTGAGTGCTGAGTTGACAACCCCTGTGTCTGCGCTGGAAAACTGAGAGAGGTTTGCTACGTTTGTGGAATCAGTTCGACGGATCGAGAGAACAGTAAGGGAGAAAAGAGAGTCGGTATCTCTTAAAAGACCTGCTCAGTTTCAAGGACGAAGATTTGGTGGCTTCAAGAAGCCCAGGTTTCCAGCACCGTCAGTGATGAGAAGTTCTGGTATACCATCTCAGTGGTCTCCGAGTAAGGGAAAAGGTTATGTTTCTTCACCGTCTAAGGCGCACAGTTCAGCTTCGGTGGCAGTGACAGGGCCATCTAGGCCACGAGTTGACAATAGAGCATGTCATCTCTGTGGACAAGTCGGGCATTGGAAGTTCAATTGCCCGAATAGAGATGTTGAAGTGACACAGCAACCGAGGCAGAGTTTCCAGAAGTCTGAGAGACCACAGCCCAGTGGTAGCAGAGGACGAGGACGCGGTCAAGCGTCTCAAGCTGGATCGTCTGCTCAAGGGAGCAGAGGTCGTGGACAGCAAGCTACGGCTCGATTCTATGCCATGAATCAGCCGGAGGCGATAGTCAACCCGCGAGTGGTGACAGGTCAGATGGAGTTATTTCATTCTGATATGTCTTCTTCTTGCTTTATATCTATTCTGGTTGACCCGGGTGCTACACACTCTTTTATCGCCTTTAGTATGCTTGAAAACTGTCATCTACCTGTTAGTTGTAAGAAGGATATCTTGTTGTTAGAAACCCCTCTTGATGGTTCCTCTTTGCTTCGAGAAGAGTGTCCATCTTGTATTTTGTCTTTCTCGGGACATCGTATTCAAGTGGATCTTATACCACTTGATATGCATGGTTTCGATGTTATCCTTGGGATGGATACCTTAGAGAAGTATAAGGTTGTCTTGGACTGTGGTTCCAAGCAGGCGGTGTTTGATGTTGCTGGAGAGATGTGGATCTTCCAGGGAGATAGGAAGATTCTTCTGACGTGTCTGGTGTCAGCTATGGTGGCAGATAGGTTGTTGCGACAAGGATGTGAGGCGTTCTTAGCTCACGTTGTTGATACCATTGTGGATACCAAGGCGAAAGGCCTTAACCTTGAAGAAGTGTCAGTGGTCCGAGAGTTTGCAGATGTGTTTCCCGAGGAGTTTCCTGGTGTTCCTCCACCCCGAGAGATCGATTTTGAGATCAATCTGGTTTTGGGAACGCAGCCGATTGCATAGACACCTTATAGGATGGCTCCAGAAGAGATGGTAGAGTTGAAGAAACAGTTACAAGAGTTGTTGGAGAAAGGTTTCATCAGACCGAGCACGTCACCATGGGGTGCTCCCATGTTGTTCGTTAAGAAGAAGGATGGTTCGATGCGGTTGTGTATAGACTACCGACAGTTGAACAAGGTCACGATCAAAAATAAGTACCCGTTGCCGAGGATAGATGACCTGTTCGATCAGTTGCGTTATGCTACAGTGTTTTCGAAGATCGATCTACGGTCTGGATATCATCAGTTGAGGATAAAGGCGGATGACATACCAAAGTCAGCCTTGAGGACGAGGTATGGTCATTTTGAGTTTGTGGTTATGCCGTTTGTATTAACCAATGCACCTGCTGCTTTCATGGACCTGATGAACAGAGTGTTTCGTCCGTTCTTAGATCAGTTTGTTGTAGTTTTTATAGACGACATCTTGATCTATAGTCGGAACCGGCTAGAGCATGAGCAACATCTTCGTCAAGCATTGACTCTCCTTCGTCAACATCAGTTGTATGCTAAGTTTAGTAAGTGTGAGTTCTGGTTGGATGAAGTGACTTTCTTAGGTCATGTGATATCTGCTGAAGGAGTCAAAGTAGATCCGAAGAAAGTGGAATCCGTTGCGGATGGGGAACAACCGAAGACGCCGACGGAAGTTCGTAGTTTCCTTGGTCTAGCAGGATACTACCAGAGGTTTATCAATGACTTCAGTTCGATAGCTCTACCGATGATGAAGTTGACCAGGAAGGATGTACCTTTTGTTTGGAATGATCGATGTCAGCAAGCTTTCCAAAGTTTGAAGGAAAAGCTAACCAGTGCTCCAGTGTTGATATTGCCAGAATCTGGAAAAGGCTATGTTGTTTTCTATGATGCGTCCAAGAAAGTTTTGGGTTGTGTGCTGATGCAGGAAGATCATGTGGTTTCTTTTGCTTCGCGACAGCTTAAGAAACACGAGGAGAACTATCCGACCCATGACTTGGAGCTGGCAGCAGTGGTTCATGCGTTAAAGATTTGGAGACACTATCTTTATGGGGAAGTGTGTCAGATCTTTACAGATCACAAGAATCTGAAGTACATCTTCTCACAACAAGAGTTGAACATGCGACAGCGTCGGTGGATGGAGTTGATCAGTGATTACGATTGCACTATCGAATATCATCCTGGTAAGGCGAATGTGGTAGCATACGCGCTTAGCAGAAAGTATTCTACTCCCAAGAAGGCACAGATGAGTTCTTTGGTATGTCATAGGCGGGACATGTTAGTCTTCTTACGGCAGATGAACGTACAGATGGAGGTTTCCTCGTTAGCTGGACTTTTAGCACAGATGCAAATCAAGCCCACGTTGAGACAGCAGATCAAGGATGCACAGCAAACGGATGATACAGTACAGCTAATCAGATCAGAGTTTGGCAGCGAAAAGCATGATGGGTTCCATGAGTCCAAGGATGGAGTGGTTTGCTATCATAATAGGATGGTGGTTTTAGATGCTGATAATCTGAGGGAGTTGGTGCTCGAGGAAGCACACACGTCGATGTATGCTATGCATCCAGGTGTCACCAAGATGTACCATAGTCTGAAGGACTTGTATTGGTGGCCCAACCTGAAGAAAGATGTAGCTGAGTTTGTGGCAAGGTGTGCGGTATGTCAGCAAGTAAAGGCTGAGCATCAAAAGCCGGCATGTATGTTGCAACCTTTGCCTATACCATAGTGGAAATGGGATCATATAACCATGGATTTCGTAGTTGGTCTACCCAGGACAACTAGGAATCATGATTCCATTTGGGTGATAGTGGATAGATTAACGAAGTCTGCCCATTTCATACCTGTGAAGACCACGTATACCGCTGAAAAGCACGCTCGAGTATATGTGGATGAGATAGTTCGTTTGCATGGTATTCCAGCAACGATAGTTTCTGATAGAGGTCCTCAGTTTACAAGTCGTTTTTGGGAACAGTTGCACAGGGCGATGGGAACGCAGTTAAAGTTCAGTACCGCTTTCCACCGGCAGACAGATGGACAGTCTGAGAGGACTATTCAGACTTTGGAGGATCTTCTTCGTGCTTGTGTTTTGCAGTTCCTAGGCTGTTGGGACGTACATCTCAGTTTGATAGAGTTTGCCTACAACAATAGCTATCAGCGGAGCATTGACATGGCTCCCTATGAGGCTTTGTATGGGAGGAAGTGCATATCTCCTTTGTGTTGGTATGAATCAGGTGAATATCAGCTTTTGGGCCCTGAGTTAGTACAACAAACGATAGAAAAGATCAAGGTGATACAACAACAGTTGAAAGCGGCACAAGACAGGCAGAAGTCTTATGCAGACAATCGCCGATGACCCTTGGAGTTCCAGGTGGGAGACAAGGTGTATCTTAAAGTCTCTCCGTGGAAAGGTGTGCTGAGGTTTGGACAGAAAGGTAAGTTAGCTCCCAGATATATGGGGCCTTACTCAGTCATAGCACGCGTTGGCAAGGTGGCTGATGAGTTAGAATTGCCTCCAGAGTTGCACAGGTTACATCCGGTGTTCCATGTCAGTATGCTGAAGAAAAGTCATCCGGATACAGGAACAGTGATACAACCAGTTGAAGTTGAGCTTGACAAAGATGTGACTTATGAAGAGGGTCCTATGATGATCCTTGATAGAAGAGTCAAGAAGCTGAAGAGAAAGGATCTGGTTCTTGTGAAGGTCCTTTGGCATCACCGTGGCGTTGAGGAAGCCACGTGGGAGCTTGAGGAAGAGATGAGGAGCAAGTATCCCTCGCTTTTCTCTTTGGATTTCGGGGACGAAATCCTTTTGTAGAGGTTTATGGCTGTAAGGACCCTGACCTGCGTTTAGGGTTTACCCTGTTTGTTTTGCTTGATCTTGGTGCTTTGGTGCTTGCTAATCACCTTTGAGTGGTGATTAGGGTTTTTTTGCGCTTTGTTGAGAGTTCGAGGGGCTACTTGCAAATAACCCAAGTTTAGGGTTTTGTGGGCAAGTTTGCCATCTTGTGAGATGTTTTCCCTCCTTGCTTCATCTAGGGTTGAGAGGAAGGCTTGAGCTTGTTGTTTGAGTCCTTTGGGCCTGAGTTGAGCTTGTTTGGGCCTTGGAGTTCCTTGTTTGGGCTTGCTTGAGCCTTGTGTCGCCCAGGGCAAGTGGTGTGTCACCCAGTTGCTTGGTGTGTCGCCCAGTAGAGCTGCTGGTTGTGTCACCCATGCTGCTTGGTCCAGCTTTGACCATGTTTGGTGGACACATGGTGCACATCTTGGACAAGTGCCTTATGACTTGCATGAGAGGTGGCTTGAGTTGGTGGACATGTGTCCCTTGGGTGGACGACACATAGCATGGTTGTACCTTGGTTTCTCCTCCCCTTCTTCCTATATAGGTAGCTCTTCTCCTTGCCTTAGTCTCCTTTGGTCCTTTGGTCTCCCCTCCACCCTTGGTGCACGATATCCCTCTCCATCTTGCTTGTGTTGGCCGATACACCTTCCTGGAGCAGCTTGGTGGACGATAGCTTTGGACCTTGGAGTGCTTTGGAGCTTTGGTGGCCGACAACCTTGAGCTCAAAGTGCATCTTCTTCCTTGGAGCTTAAGGCGGGTTGCATAGTTTCTAACCCTAACTCTCTTACCTCTAGCTTTAACCTTGTTACATGTGAGTAGACTAGCTTAGTTCCTTTCTTGTGCACCTTGCTTATCTACCTTAGTGGCCGATATCCCTCTCTTGGGTTTAGGGTTCCTGGTATACCTTGCTTTTTAGGGTTTGTGCTCCCTTGTGTTGGAGGTTGAAGGTGACCTAGGGTTGGGCGATACCCCTTCCTTGTGGGTGTGTTGAGCGACACCCTTGTCCTTGAGTTGAACGATATCAGTGTTCTTGGTGTTGGGCAACACCCTTCCTCTTGGGTTGGACGATAGGTTGACCTAGTATGGATGTTGGCCGACATGGTCCCCTTTGTTCTTGAGTTGGCCGACATGGTGACCATGTTGGGCGACATGGCACCTTGTATTGGATGATAGGATGAGTCCTTGTGGGTGGCCGATACCCTTGCCCATGAGTGGGCGATAGGGTGAGCTAGGTTGTTGGCCGATATGGCTAGGGTGAACGTTATCCTTTTTATGGGCGATATGGTTCCCTTGTTCTTCTCTTGAACGATAGGCCTTGTGGTGGATGTTAGGGCCAAGCATGGCATGACATGTTGGACGATAGGCTTTGTGCCCTGATGGCCGATACCATGATGGCCGACACCATGGTGGGCGATACCCTAATGGCCGATAGCCATGGTGGACGATAGCCCTGTTGGGCGATACCCTACTCATGTGCTGGATGTGTTGGCCGATAGGGATGGTGGCCGATATGGTTGATGGTGTAGTGGCCGATAGGGTTGATGGTATAGTGGCCGATATGGTTGATGGTGTGATGACCAACAAGGATAGTGTGGTAGTCGATACCCATGTTGGGTGATAGGCTATAGATGAGGGTTGTGAGGCTTTAGTGAGGGTATGAGTTTCTTTGGTGACGGTCCCTTATGTGATAGAAGTGGATGTTTATACATTAACCTAGAAAATGATGGTGGTGTTTGTGATATCATCAATATGTAATATGTTGCAAATAATAAGGATGCTAATGGTAGTAATGTATATGATGATAGCCCTCATGTAATAGATGCATGATGTGACCCGTTATGCTTAATTGTTAATGATAATGAAGATGATGATAACTAATCTAGTAGTTTGTTTAATGATAATAATGTTGGTAATAATGATGCTAAGAGACAGTTACGTTAAAGGTTGCTTCATGATAAAGATGACAATAGATGATGTCAATAGTAATGACCTTGTTAATAATAGTGTTGGTTCTGTATACCCAACATGATTTCTATATACCCTGATTGATTGTATAATCCTGAGATTTTAAGAAAGCATCAGTATCGTTTGTTATTGATGTACTTAACACACTTGGTTACCATATAAGTGTAATATTGGTAATTTAATTATCTTGAATGATATTTCATGATAGTGAGCATCTTCCTTATGTTGAATCTTCAATTATTGCATACCTTAACCTTGCAGGTGATGACTTAGCCATGAAAGGGCTATGTGACATATGTAGTGAGTAACATTACTTTGATAATTGCTCTATAAGATTATGTATATGATGTGTTGGTCCCATGATGATGATGTGAGCCTTAAGAGGCAGTGACAGTACATGATGAAGGGTTGAGACCCTGTGGTGTGTGGCGATCCTTGAGATGGATCTGGATGGTTGGCAAGAGGCCAAGTGGTAACATGTGATGTTGGATCCTTAAGATGAATCAGGTTGATATGAATAGATTATAATATAATGTTCTTTACTTTCCGTTATATCTTTGCATGTTATACAACTTGGTTGAATCTTGCAATCCATCTAAAAGATACTAATTAATCACAGTGAAATACATCATGTAGTTTGCCCTGGCCATAGATCCATCATCGTCAGGACTTGGTGATGGTGAAACAGGTTTTCCTACGGGTTAACCTGGAAGCGCATATTATTGAATATGTGTAGGTTGCTCCTAGCCTAAAAATGAGGAGGTAAGAGTGTAACTTCGGTTGCAGACTCAGATATGTGTGTAGAGCATGGTGAACAGGCCCATGGCTCAGGATATGTGATGTATGGAGCATGAATGCGTTCATGGCTCAGAGCACGGTGATCAGGCCCGTGGCTCAGTTTTACTAGCGCCGTGACCTGTACCAAGGCGGGCTAGAGAATGGGTAGCCTATGGAGCTAACCCTGTGGCTTAGACCACTTCAGCATGTGACTGCGGTCCTTCTTGTGTTGTACTCATGTACTGACCATGAGGTGGGAGGTCATGGAGTTCGGCTCTTCCATTGACCTCGTATGGCACCGGCTTGGGTTTCGTAACCGAAGGTTGGATTTGAACGGTACAGTTCAAATCCTCAGGGCATAATAAAATGTAATACAGCCGTTTAGTATTTACTGATCAAATCAAACACGAAACATTGGTTGAGACCTTGTTTGTGTAATATTACGTTATACCTTGCAGGTCATGTGGTAATCTACCTTATCTTGATAATCAGGTTATATGGCATTATATTCTGTTCTAATAATCCTGCTACATGTTGATATACCTTATCTTGATAATCATGTTCTTTTGAAAGACATCTGGTCATAAGTTTTAGTACAGCTGGTATGCTTGCCGGTAAGAATGATCTTGCTATATATATATATAACTGCTTCTGATATATCTGCTCATGTTATAATTGCTATTATAGTTTCTCTTGCTGAGGTTCTATGGTTGCGGTGGGGAGCTATGTTTCCCGCTGGGACAATTGTTCAATTGTCTCACCCCACTGGTTTACACCCTTTTTAGGTGGTCGAGGTAGACGTGGTCGTGGTTGTGGTGTTGCGGACGAGCAGCTTGAGGAGCATTAGAAGGCAAGCGATGGACATGCTGCTGTTTTGGATGTTTTGTAGTAGAGTCTAGAGTCATCCCTGTACTCTCAGGTCCTTGGCAGTGTTTTGACGATGTTTCACGAAGATCGTTCGATGATATCTGTATATCCTGCTGTTGGCCGGATGTGGGCCATTATGTATATATGAACAGGTGGTGAACTCATGTGATGGATGGACAGCTGTTCCTGAGCTGTGGACACATGTCAGATTTTGTGTACATATTTATATGACATGTTTCTGTGCAGGATGAGGACTGGAAAGTAATAGTTTCACAGTTTATCAGTTTTCCGCAATTGGTTTTAATTAACCCGTGTTTTGATAATCTGTGGTTATGGTGTTTTCCGCACGTTTTCGCGTAACACCTCGTTATCTGTGTGATAATGGGATGTGTTGCCACATTATACTGGATACCTTCGTGCATGGAAGGAACAATCATCAGATGTACGAGATCCCAACGTACCCATCGAGCTTGTGCTCGAGGTCAAAGGTGACAGAGAACAACAATTTACATCTCCGACAAAGACAATGAAGCATAGTGAAATAGAGTCTTTTTCTAGCAACCCACAATGGTGAGAAGATACTGCACTAGATCCCAAAAACTAACACACAACCCGAGCACTATAGTGAAGACCAAACAGATCAGGAATTAGAGGGGACCTGCGGTGACTAGTTTTAGAAGCACATGGTCAGGGGTCCAAATAGAAATTCTATTAGGCATTCGATCTAGTAACACTCCACAAACCTTTGCCAAGACACCACAAAGTTGTTGGCAGGGTTTTTGGGATCCAAGGCCAAGGATTTTGTGTACCAACAAGATTTTAGAACATGACGAATAGTGGCATTTGTCTTCAAGATAGATCAGAACAAATGACAGTGAGTGGTGTATACCAAATGAAAGATCAATTGTCAAGGTGGTTACCTGAGGCCAATTGGTCTGAGAAGAACCACACAATAGCTGCTTCAACTTTCTTAGTGGAGGAGAAGATCAACACTAGCAGTAGCTCCCATTATGCTACAAGGAAAAATGACCAGAGGGGGAGATTTAGGGGTGTCTGGAGAAGGTTTCTGGACCACTATAAATGAAAATCAATTGTTGAAGCGAATTAATTTGGGAGAGTCGAGAAAATGATAGTGACCACTGTGGTAGGGAAAAAAGGGCATTTTCTTTTTATACAACCACTCACATTGAGTGAATGATCATTGGACTCAATTTGGATTTTGGAGTCCTTTGATGAAGAAATCACGGCAATTCGGTGAGCGGGGCGAGTGAGAGACGACCAACCTTTGCGGCGTGGACCTAGTCTCTCACAAACACAAAGGAGATGGTGGAAGGGGACAACGGGTCCTTCCCGAATACCCAACCCATGTTAGGACTACATGCCCAGCAGGTTACTGCTAAAGTGTGACATCATTTAATTTGATACCTTGGTAACAATTAAATTATAGGGTTGATTCTAACTTAGGTTTATCCCTTCTAGATTGACATTAGGGGTGTAACTGATATCTAATTAATCCTAAATTTGGTAGGCTACATAATTTGTGTATGAGGAATATGAATATGGACTTAGATTTACATTATGAGACCATTGGTATTGTCATTTTGCCCAAATACATTTGTCACTTAATTAGGTTATTACCTTAGCCAAATAGGAAAATAGGTGAATCCTATTATAATATCTTAAATATCCTCACTCTAAGGTATCAAATTTTTACCATAATATTTAATTATGATCAAGATTATCTGTTATCATTATTATCCACTAATTCCCATAGTTCAGATATTAGGAATATAACATCCTAAGTTTCATGTACATGGGATACCATTGAGTCATTTAGGGTTGAAAGATACCAACAAGGTTTAATACATTCTAACATAGAGAAATATGGATACAAAAAGGAATATAATTCAAATAAATAAAAAGAAAAGAAAAGGGGATATTAGATAACAATTTGTACAAATAGGGGCTTAGAAGAAAGGAGGATCAACCTAAATGCCTAGGATTGAGTATGTTACAGATGTTATGAGACATAATTGAATCTTGATCTGTATAAATATAATTATGTGTAGGTTGAGAGAGAGAGTTCTAAACTCAAGAGGGTAGTATGCTATTCTTATTTAACCATCCAGGTCAAGGTAGGTGCACCCACTCTATTTAAATTGGGCATTTTTCATGACTAAACATCCTTTTCTATATGAGCCATAAATTAATTTGTCATTTCTCTTGAAATACCATTATCATCTTAAGAAATTACTCTTCTTTGTGAATATACACCTAACTCATTATTGATGATATGAAGATGCAACCGCTATGATTTTTTGATCTAACATTGATGCTTAATGGGTCCTCTGACCGCACTTGATGATAATATGATGTTTTTATCCATTACTTGAGTATGACTATGCTTTATATTGCATGCTCTATTTGCATGTGTGATTTACTAGTCATAACTATAAGTAGTGACACCAAGATTGTTTTATATAGTAAGGTTTTAGTCCTCCTGTACTGCACTGAGGCTATAGTATTCCTGCTATATATATATATATATATATATATATATATATATATATATATATATATATATATATATATATATATATATATATATATATATATATATATATATATATATATATATATATATATATATATATATATATATATATATATATGGGCATTCATTCATTTCCCGTGCGGGTAGCCTGGATTTTTGCTACCCGACAGCCAAAAAAGTAACTCTCCTGGCTAAGAAAATAACTCTGCTGTAAAAAAAGTAACTCTGTACAAAATATACAGTATATATATATAAGAACGAGTTTTTTTATTTGAGGGGGGCAAATGATATTATTTTCGGATGAAATTTTTTGGGGAGCTAGACAAATGGTCCTCTGGAATTGCAAAGATTTTAGTGCTCCTACCCTTGGTATGGACTATATGGATTCCTACCCTAATTTTTAGTATATGCTAGTCAATAATTTCCTTGTCATGCAACTATTTATCTTTGTGATTATGCTGACATGAAAGTATATGGCATGAACACTTTTGATAATTATATCTTTGTTTACAATTGCCTCATCTATTTGACATGTTAAATCTTTTGAAAACTCTTCTTTTTTGGATATCTCTTTGAGCCTCTATAATTGACCCTTACTTGCCTTTACTAAATGCCAAGTTGTTTTTCCTCTACTATATTTAATTTTATAATGAAGTACTTTCTTTTGTTTGTTTCCTCTTCTAGATGTTGCTTTCAACTCACCCAGAGTTGCACAGTCTGAAAATAGGAACTAGGAGGCATATTTCAAGACTATCTTCATGAAGAATTCTAGGATGGAAATGTTGCTCACCACAAACTGATTCTACTACATTTGATTTCATATATTGTAGTTGTCCTTCGTGGCCTCTATGTCAAACTTGTATAAAGTTTTTGTAACAGTTACAGTAACTTTCCGCTGCTACAAATTATGTTTCTTTTACCAATATATACTAGAAAATATTACGCACCCCTTTCATTTGAAATTTATCATTATGTGGTTTGAATGAATGGGGTTTTATGCATTATTTTCTTAATTTAACCAAGTCATGGATCCCTTATCAGGTCTCACTCCTTACAACATGATATTAGAGCCTATTTGTTATCAGTAAATTGACTATCTTACAATTTTCCCTTAGTATGTTTCTCTTATATGTTATACCGACCTTTCAAGAGGACTAAATTGTTTGATGACACCAACGCCACCCCTAGGTCTGATTTTTGGATGGGTACACTACACTGAAAACCCTCATTTTGGCATGTTGGTGGATCCCCCTCTGAGAAACAACTTGATCTCTCCAATTACACCTATAGCCCCACCTCTACTACTTTGACTAACATCTCTCGTAAGTACAAGTTAGCTCTGTTACAACAATTTCTCACTACAATAGTGGTAGGAAAGCTGCACACCCTTCCTATTTTCAATAGCTGAAGGAGTATCGCTTGACTGAATTTGTAAAGATGCAACCACCCTACTTCAAGGGTAAAGGTGGATTGTAGATGGTTGATAAGGCAGAGTAATGGGTTTCAGATTTAGAAAGGACTTTTAAGGGTATGGCATGTCCTCCTCACCAGAATGTCCAATTTTCCTCTTATATGCTGGATGGGACAACACGAGTCTGGTGGAATGGGATAGAACAAACTCATGATACTTCCACTTTGACTAGGGAGCAATTCTTGGCACTATTCCTTGAGAAGTACATATGCACTACAACCCTTCGAAAGAAAGAAAGAAACAAAGTTTGTCATCTTGAAGTAGGGTTCTCTATTTGTCCTTGCTTCTATCCAAAGATTTCTCCTACTTGAGCGTTATGCTACTCGTTTGACTGAAGTGTAGGAAATAGGGCGAAAAAATAGGCAGCGGAAACAAATTTTTTATAGCCACATTCCCTATAAACCAACAGATCGTATAAAAAACTATACAATGAAAATGATGGTTTTGAGGATATATATGGTCCTAGAGCAAGTACAGTGACATACTCCTCATCATTGTAGATGTACAACTATATTCTAGTTGCATTGGGACTCTTTTGCATCTCCTCTATGGACAACAAATCAAAATTCCGTCATCTGCAACATCTCCTCTCCCCACAGACTACTAGTTGACATTGTCCTCCTAGTGATAGAAAATGGCCTCCCACCTCTAGAGTAGTCCACGCAGACAACCTGGAACTCCACGTTGCGCTACTAGAGCCTACAGAAAGGATTTGTCCCCTTCTGTCAACGTACTAGTCACCAACATGCTCTCCCACAACTGATGCTTAATTGTTCTCTCCCTTGCTATCCCTCACTTTAACGGGTAAGACTTGCTCGAGATCTCTATTGGTTACCAAAAACAAAAGTGATAACAATTATTAGAGAAATTGTGTTACACCCACATCCCATAATGACCACTAATCATGAGATTAGGGTATAAGTTTGAGTATTATACTTAATACAAAGTTCACTCCCAACTTTTATTTTTTTTTCCTTTATTTGAAACTCTTTGTTTTCTCGCATCCAATCACATAAACTAACTTTACAAGAGAATTAAACTTTGATTAATCTAATATGATATCAACATTAATGATACACATCCATACATTCATTTTGTTTCTCACACTTCCATGTACATACCACATGACAATCAGATACATTATCTTTTATCAAGGAAACAAAGATACAAAACATCATTTACAACTCTCTCACATCTATACAAGGACCTAGAGTGATAGAGACTGACTGAACTTAACTGATCTCATACTTAACTCATGTGGTAGATCTAATCTGGTGCATTTACATTCTTCAAGTCCACATGATTTCCCTAAAAATTGTGAGTAGAGTGGTGAGCCTACTCGCTTAGTGAATGAATACTTCAAAGAAACCGTTTAAATGACTTATATAATTACATATATATTATCAAGAAACTGATATCAATTATAACTGTTGTAAGCTTTAAAGAGACTAATCATTCACAAATATAAATATGGTAGGATAGTCTAGATATCTACAAGAGTGAATCAATATATGAACATGCTTGATTGATCATAAAGAGAACTAATAATTCATAAACATACAAAGAATAATTAAATAACTGCACACACTTGTTTAACCTCTCATTCATCTTATCATTCCTTGAACCCACATAAGGTGTACCACAACATGTGAAAGAATCGCAGAAAGCTATGATCTCATTGTACAAGGCTTAGAGGCATGCCGGGGTTCATAAGCCTATCTCTCGAGTAAGAACCCATTTGTAGTGGGCCTCGACACGTCTACCACTCGACGGCTAATGGGAGAGACCGGGTATCTCAGACTCTACCTCTCAACCTGGGTACTCAGATGGTGAGTCAAATCCCTCAGGCTTGTTATGCATCAGTTGACCTACTAACCACTGATCACTCAACATGTAACACATGTACTACTGACATCCCTAGTTGGTGTTGGGTACCACACAACTGTAAGGAGTCTGCCCTACTAGTCAATACCCTCGCACCCTATTGGTGTGCTCTGGCTTACCTCAATATGGACTACCTCCATTTGGGAAACCATTTCCTCCCCATAGTGAAAACCTCATCCTGTGAGGATTCTACAGTATTTAGGGCATCGAAATGTCTAATTCACTCTTAAAATTCAAAATTCAATCATCAAATCAACATATCTTATTTCATCTTTGTAAACTATTCATTTCATAAACCATCTAATAAAATTTACCACAACTAAATTATTAAGCATAACCACATTTCATACTGAGAAACATTTATATCACAATACTTGATTCACTGAACACCTTATCCTTAGGGTTTCACTAACCTCATTCACTTAGCACATAATTCACATAAGGATTTAATACTTCATAACATCATTCAATAAAAATATCTCTCAACAATTCACATATAATCAAATATATATAAACAACCTTGTAATGAACTTAACTAGGGTTTCCATTCCATTTACTAAAGCATCATACATCAAGAATAGCATTGAATCAAGATATCTATTTGTGAACCTCCAACTTTCCATTCATTTAGGGTTTCACCCTCCTTACTGATATATCAAGCAAACATTGATATCATGAAATGAAATGCAAGATCCTATCTGACATATATGTAATACACATACAAATAAAACAATCATTCATAAGCAAGGAGATTCAACTAGGTAAACTTCTTTATTCAAATATATAACAATTTCAGTCATGGCCGAAAACCCTAAATTTTAGTATTTTCATATAACCTCTAAAATTACTTTAAGATTCTCATTTAGATAGATTGCAATAATTTCTAATGTGATTTCCTAATCTGAAATTCATCACAATAGAGAAATAATCCATTTCATATCATCTTGCAAAAGATGGATCAAAAAGGCAACTTAGGGTTTGTACTCACATACTAAGAAATTGAAGATTTTTGATGATTTGACTCATTTTTGTGTAATCTACTATTTAAATGAAGTACCCACTCACCCTAAGGTGTGAAAACACCTTAAAAATGTAGTGCATCTCTGAAATTCTCGAATCCATATCAAGATCCTAGTTAAATCAGCAATTTCTTCTTCCTTTCAACCCTAAATGATGTCTGATGTAGGTAGAAGATGAAGGTTAAAGGTTGACCCAAACCTTAAATTCGATGGATCAAGGGTTCTAAGCAAGGGGAAATGAAGAGAAGGAAGAATCATGGTTAAAACTACTTACCAAGTCAAAACTATGGCAACCATTTTGGATTTCCTCCATTCTTCACATTCTTCCCCAAAAATCGCCCCAGAAATCACCTTCTAGGTCACCCTCTCATAGAGCAAGGTATCTACGATGATGGATGATCGATCAAAGTTCCAATACACTTTGTTTCATTGAAAAAAGATAAGTATAGCTCGAGATATTATCATTTTATGATTGGCTGTCCTGGGTGGCATCCGTCGTGGTCGCGACACATGATGCAACATCGCAGTCGCGGCACATAATGCAACGTTGCAGTCATGACACACGATGCAACGTCGCGGTCATGGCATAGCATCGTGGTTGCATCATACAACACAACATCACAATTGCTGCATACAATGCAGGATCGTGATCGCAACACACAACGCAGCGTCGCGGTCACGGCATAGCGTCACGGTCGCGACACTCTGTACATGTTTAGTAAAAAGGGCATAACTCTCTCATTTTAACTAAAATTTGGTTTATTCTTTTTTTGGATTCATAATTGAATTCTCTAGAATGCTACAATATTATTTTGATAATATTCTCAGAGGAAAAAATATTTATTAATTATTTCCTTCAATATCATTAACTCTCTTCTTGCATACATGTATGGGTTAATGCTATATTACTCCAACTCAGATCTTTATAGTAGGCTTAAGTCATGATTATGAGTTTCCCAAACAATCATTTAAAGTCACCAAAGTTAATATAAAGCACAAAATAAAATATTACTAATAAAAACATGACAAGTATTAAGATTATCTTAAATCTCTAGGATTACTAGCAAAGCTAGGAACGGGTTGTAACAATTCTCCCCCTCTAATAAAAATTTTGTCTCAAAATTTCTAAAAGAGGAAAGGATACATGTTAAATATCTCTGTATCCACTTCCTAGGTAGCTTCTTCTACAACATGATTCCTCCAAAGAACCTTTACTAAGGGTATCTTTCTCTTTTTAAACTTTCAAATTTTGCGATCTAGAATTTTATTTTCAACATTAAGTCATTTGTTCCTCTTCTAATCACAATAGATTTTAAGCAACCCTTCTCGATGATAACAAAATAATTCTCTACGCCACAATCAATCATAGGAAAGAGAAAGAGAAATAACCATTTTCAATATTTTCATACTCTTGGGGTGTTACTTCAACATTGATAATATGATCTAACTATCTCAATTCATACAGCTCAATATGTACTATTGTTTTGTATTACCTTTGAGTCTAAAAAGAGAGTTCATCAAGTTGTTTTGAATTTTACTATTGTGCTACAAAAATAGAAAAAGCACTCATGAGCTGCAAAACTAGAAGTAACAATAATCATATAAAACTGAGTCAGACTAGTGATATGAATGATTGAAACCATAAAACTCATTCCAATTTAGTATATTTCTTGCACATGTACTATTGAAGTCATATGTAAAACAATTTTTCATCCCTTATAATGCCTTCAACAAACTATACTTCTTACAACTTCTTCTTACTTATCCTTCTCACTCTAATCATCTAGAATAAACACCCCTAACATTGAAACATTCAAGGTAAGAGTAGATTATTCATTGATCTTTCTATCACTACAAGAATTTATTTTAGATTACACTTTTCTCATGTTGCACTTCTCCTTTTGTTCAAATCACACTTCTTATATTTCAAATTTATTTCTTATCCTTTGCTCTGAATCATTTCCATATTGTTTATCTGCCTTTCAGATTATCTACCTTTAAAACCTGGATTACTATTAGCACTAGTTTACTTCTCATAGTGAAAATCTCATGATCTTATTTTATAGAGATGCTAGTATTCAAGGTCAAATCACTAGTGACATCCCTTGAACTACTACAACTCTAAACATTCTAGGGTTTGGTCCTTATCAATAACATGACGTTATTGTGATGTGACTTTGCTACCTTAATTTGAAATTCAAACTTTGGATCTCACAAGTGTTACTAAAGTCTTCCTTATCTTATCAATTGAATTTCCTTTCTCTTTCTTGGCCATTCAGATAGATTACATTTTCAATTTACCTTGCTAGGGTTTCATCATCATATTGCGTGTCATGATGACATTCACTAGATGTCTCTACCATGGTGGTTATGCATAAGTTATGATTCATTTTCATATCACTTCATTCCCAACTTGTTCTCATTAAGGAACATATGAAAAAGAAGTCGATTTTGAGACTTAGAGTTCTTATCTTCAAACATTACCTTAATACATTTCTCATATGTAGGTTTAATTGGTTATCAACAAGGATACTTGACTAATTAGGACTTGCTTGAATCTCCTAACCTCTTTATTTTATGATCTATATTAATCCATCATGTTTCAAACCCTTCCTTTCTTTCCATAATCCCTTACCATATACTACTCTTCCACATGTCATCTTTAACTTCTAATTTTCTCTTATGATCATGTTTCTTATTCATGCGTATGATCATCTATACCATGTTGCACATATTTATTTTTATCCTTCTACTAATGTGAAGTTGAAATTCTAAATCAATAATCTCTCTACTAGTTTCACCTCATGTTTAATACATTACATATCCTTCATTCTAAATCAAACGACTCATGCATGGGTCAAACTTAGTTTCTCTTTCAATCAAGTTTTTCCTTCCTGAATATAGTCTACCTTTGTATGACTTATTCATTTGTTTAGCTACACTTTTGTTCTTCTTTTAGAAACTAGTTTGTTGTTCTATAGAGACTTAGAGTCCAAAGGTAGTAAGGATGAATGTATTAAACTTCATAATAAAGGTATACATTCCATGCTCTCAATTATATCATAACCCTCATTCCTTAATCAAGCTCATCATTTCTAACATTTCTCTTGTTTCAACTAAGATTTTTATCCTTGTCTGGTGATTTACATGTTCATCTAATTCTGTCTACTTTAACTCTTCTGAAGATTCTTCACTTCTATGTACTTATCATATACTTAACTCTTTTCTTCTATTTTCCCTTTACTTTGGAGTACATAAAAGCATTGTACTCGATTATATGATCCATTCATCATGATTGATTCTTATTGTCTTGGCCCTTACATACTTTTCTCTTATCTTTTCCATATTTCATATTTAGAGTTCATATAATACTAATCATTAAACTTAATCTGAACCTTATGCCGTGTTCCTTTATTCCCAATTAAGGGTTTCTTATCTAAGGCCCCAAAGTTGGATCTTAGATATCAGTTCCAACTGATTCTTACTTATTCCAATCTTTCCCATATGTTTCAATCTCTAGTGTATGTACATACTCATTACATTCTGAGTTTGCCTCCCTATAGTTTAATTACTCTTATTAAATTAATTAATAGAACTCATTAGATCCCAATAATGCATCCTGCCATCCGGACCAGGCCAAACCTACAGTCCTAAAGCCAAGAGATACTCAGGATTAACTGACTTCTATATATCTCAAACATATAGAAAGAATATCCACTCAGGGTAAATTCATTTAAAGATAACTTCTGGTCTAGTTGATAAAAAAAATGTAAACAATAATTGAATTAACTTCATAGTGTACAAGAATCTTAAAAGACCACATATATTTCTAAGAACTAAATATTTGAATTCAAATATATAAGAGCATTTCCATTGATATCCAATCAAAGAAACAATATAAAATAAGAGTTACATCACATTCTATTCTTATGCTCAATTCATTCATTTCTTTCCGGTCTTCTAACCCTAACATTTCTAGGGTTTCTCTCTAGGCCATCCTCCCACTGCATGCCTGGCCAGGACATTCAGAGAAGAATAGATAGAGTAGCTTGATACTATTCAACCTAGGTATCCAGATACTGGGCTAGGGTATCCAAATACCCAAATTTCCCAAAGCTAAGACACATTACCTCTTATCTGCCACACTTATAACTCTGCCTTTCTATCCTAATGGTCCCTGACGACTCAGCCTAAGCCCTGATACCAAACTGTTACACCCACATCCCACAGTTACCACTAGTTATGAGATTAGGGCATAAGTTTGAGGATTATACTTAATACACAGTTCACTCCCAACTATTTTTTCCCTTTATTTCAAACTCTTTGTTTTCTCACACCCAATCACATAAACAAACTTTACAAGAGAATTAAACTTTGATTAATCTAATATGATATCAACTTTAATGATACACATTCGTAATTCATTCTATTTCTCACACTTCCATGTACATACGACATGACAATCAGATACATTCTCTCTTATCAAGGAAACAAAGATACAAAACATCATTTACAACTCTCTCACATATATACAAGGACCTAGAGTGACACAGACTGACGGAACTTAACTGATATCATACTTAACTTATGTGGTAGATCTAATTTGATGCAATAACCTTCTTCAAGTCCACACGATTTCCCTAAAAATTGTGAGTAGACAGGCGAGCCTACTCGCTCATTGAATGAGTACTTCAAAGAAACAGTTTAAAACACTTATATAATTGTAGATATATTGTCGAGCAACTGATATCAATTATAATAGGTGTAAGCTTTAAAGAGACTAATAATTCACAAACATAAATATGGCATGATAGTCTAGATATCTACAAGAGTGAATCAATATATGAACATGCTTGATTGATCATAAAGAGAACTAATAATTCAGAAACATACAAAGAATAATTGAATAACTACACACACTTGTTTAACCTCTCATTCATCTTATTATGCCATAAACCCACATGAGCTGTACCACAACATGTGAAAGAATCACAACAAGCTACGATCTCACTATACAAGGCTTAGAAGCATGCCCGAGATCATAAGCCTATCTCTCGAGTAAGACCCTATTTGCAGCGGGCCTCGACACGTCTACCACTCGGCGACTAATGGGAGTGGCCGAATATCTCAGACTCCACCTCTCAACTTGGGTACTCCGGCAGTGAGTAAAAGCCCTCAGGCTTATTTTGCATCAATGGACCTACTGACTACTGTTCACTCAACATGTAACACAGGTACCACTGGCATCCCTAGTTGGTGTTGGGTACCACACAATTGTAAGGAGTCTGTCCTATTGGTCAAGACTCCCACACCCTACTGGTGCGCTCAGGCTTACCTTGATCTGGACTACCTCTAGTTGGAAAACCGTTTCCTCCCCACAGTGCAGGCCTCATCCTGTGAGGATTCTACATTGTTCAGGGCATCTAAATGTCTAATTCACTCTTCAAATTCACAATTCAATCATCACAGTAGGGTTGCACACCATCATGCAGTGGGAACACAATCCTTTTAGGCAACTATTTGATTACTCAATTTCTCTTGCGTGCACTTAGGATTTTCATTACTTATCTTGGGATATAATTTGAAGGTATAACCAATTATGTTTGACTTATATACAACAAAATTCACCCCACCCCCTCTTTATCCCACATATCCAACAAGTTATATCAGGGAAATGTATTCTTTGATCAATAACTCCCATGTCTAACAATAGATGGGAAACAACATGCTCAATCTTGAGGGAGTCTTCTCCACTCAAACTTTGTTATTTGATGACACCAACTATAATCAGTGGAAGATGATGATGCAATTTTACATTCAAGGACTGGTCTTTGACATGTGGAAGATTTTAGATCTCTCCTACACATTGTTGGTTAAAAAGATGACCACATCATGTGACAAAACCATGAAGAATCAAATAAATGCTAAAGGTATTACATCTTATACACTTATCTCTCTCTATTTGAGTTCAAAAGTGTATCTTATTGTGAGAAAGAAGAATCTATCTGTAAGAAACTTTTGTGATTCATGAAGGAGCAAAAAATGTAAAGGAGTCAAAGATAAACATGCTCACATACCAACTTATGATCCTCCAGATGAGCAAGATTGAGTCTATTGACTAGAAGTATTCAAGAATATCCAACATCATCAATGAACTTGTAAATATAGGAAGGCATATTGAGCCCAATGATAAATGGGTATATATCATTCACTCTCTTTCTCATTATTGACTAAAGAAGGTGGTGTGCATATAGGAGTCGACAAACATCTCTAAACTTCAAGTGGAAAACCTAATAAGCAACCTTTAACCCTATGAAAATTCTAAATGTGAAGAAGAGAATGGAGTCATACAAGAAGAAGAAGGACATAGACTTCAAATAACATGAGTCTTCATTAAGTGAAGGCTACTCCTCATGTGAGGAGTAATATGAAGTAGCTATATACAAAAAGGGCAAATTGTTCCAGAGAAATCTTAAATCCTACACCTTCCATTGTTATGAATCTGGTGAGAAGGGAAATTTCAAGAATGAATGCATATAGATTAAGAAGCATCATCACCTCCACAAAGAAACAAAAGAATGGTGGTAAGGTATAAGGAGAAGGACAAGTATAAGAGAAAGTAGAAGAAATACAAGATGCGCAAATAAGTTGTTTAATGTGCCTCTAAGAACTCCACTAGTCAAGCTTCTAAACGTTCAACCTCAAGTAAGAAAGATAAATGCATTGTATCCCTATGAATAGAACAAGTTATAGGTAAATCAGGTAGCTGAGGTAAACATTCACAAATTGTATCAAAAAGATTTAATAGATGTAATTCATTCTACCCATGCCTCGATTAATGCATACAAGTCTAATGAAACGAAACTTGGTATATCTGATGATGGTTTGTAGGAAAACATAGATAATCATAAGGAATTGAATCAAGATTAAGAGTTGAGAGACAATGTTGTTGAGATACATAACACAATTTATCTTAAGAAAGCAAATGGTAACAAGAATGAAAATAGAGTCTATGTTAACAACTTTGATATTATTATATTACAAAATTCTAGTTTGATTTATAGAGTTAATGATATGGTTCTATACATGTGTTTCCTAGTAGAGAAAAAAACTTGCTACTGTTACTATTTTAAAAGTTTCTTATATGATTAAAATTCTATATTTAGAGGGTGGCATTTTTCATGCTAGAGATAATACTAATGACTTGTCTTCTATCGTAACTACTATTACTCAAGAAAACAATTTTGTTAAAAATTCTTTCCTAAAGTTATTAAGGGTAGTATGACTCTAAGTGGAACCCTTCATCATTGTACTAAAAAAAATCATTGGAAAAGGGATTGGATATGATGGTATCTGAAGGAACAAGAAAGGAAAAGGACCTCCTATATTTCATGTACAAACCTATGGTTTGAATTCTGAGATTCTTTCCAACTTGAATAAGAAAATTGATAACCATTCTTCTTGTTGTCCTTATAAAAAGAAGTGAATCATAAACTACATGGTAGTGTTCCCCAGATAACCTTGTACCCAAAGATTTAATTGGTAAAATCATTGGACTCAAGTGGGTTTACCACAATCAACTTGATGAACAAGGTAAGGTAGTCACAAAAAAGTAAGGTTAGTGGAACAAGGTTACAATATAAGATAAGGTGTTGATTTTAATTAAACGTATCCATTGATGTCCATTCTTGAATATATCGATTGTTATTTGTCTTCTCTAGTCATAAGAATTTTCTTTTTTATTATAGGAATGTTAAAATTGTATTTTTAATGGATAATTAGAGGAATAAGTCTTTGTTAATCAACCTCTTTGATTTGAAAAATGACAATCCAAATAATCATGTCTATTTGTTGCATATGTCACTATATGATATCAAACTAGAACCTAGATTTTTGTATGAGTAACTTAAGACCTTATTGCTAAATAATGGTTATGTCATGGGAATAGTTGATTCTACTCTTTTGTTAACACATAATTCTAATGGCACTCAAATATATGTTGATGATATTAGTTTTGGTGCTATAAATCTTGACCTTTTTCAATACTTAATTCTCTCATGGAGAGTGGTTTCGAATAACCATGATGTGGGAGCTAAACTACTTCCTAGTATTCCAAATTAAGTTGACAAAATATGAGAACTTATTCAGCCAAATCAATTACATGGATGGAATCATCAAATGCTTTGGTATTGGGGATTGCAATCCAATAGATACTCCAATGTTAATGACCTTCAATGTTGATAATAAGGAAGAAGGATAAAACATAGATGAGAAGATTTTTAGAGGTAGGATTGGAAGTTTATCATATATTACTACCTATGGAAAATATATTATTTATAGACCTGGTCTTGTGTTCTCACTTACAATTTGTTCCCAGACAATATCATCCTATAATGGTGAAAAGGATTCTTAGATAACTAGCCAAAACCAAAAATGTTGATAATCTATCCTAAGTAAAATGACTTTACATGACCACTTATATTGGTGTAGACTATGCTAGGTTATTGATTAATAGGAGGTCCACAAGTGGCACTTGCTTCATCTTAACATAATGCCTATTATCTTGGTTGTCCAAGAAGAAAAGCATAGTATCATGCTCAACAATCAAGGCTTAATACAAAGTCATTGGAAGTTGTTGTTCTCGAGTTATATGGATTAATCAAATGTTCTATGATTCTAATATATGCTTTGATTCTTATCATGTCTATTGTGAAAAAACTTGTGATATTAACTTGTCATGTAAACATATCTTTCATAGTTTAGATAAGCATATGGAGTTCTACCATCATTTTCTTTGAGACCATGTTGACAAGTAGGATATCTATATCATGAATGTGGATACAAAACACATCTTGAAAATATTTCACTAGAAAAAAAGACTAGTGAATGTTTTTGCTCATTAGATCTAAATTAATCATTACTTCTATTTATTATTCTTTTATTTCCTTTAGTGCGAAATATTTTTTTCCACTAACATGCTTGATCGAATACATTCAGAATTCCTTTCTATGCTAACATTTTCAACTATGCATGTTTTTTCTATATGATTTTTAGTCGAATTTTGAGTTATTTTTATTTCATCAAATAATGCCAAAACAATTTCTATAATGATTCAAAAGTGATTATCTATAATGCATATACATTCTAGGCTAACACTTGCAATTTATATAGGCCTTAAGAATTGGATTGAAAAACTTTAGCAATTGGATAGATGTGTCCATAAGCCAAGTATGTCTTAAGAAAGCTGAGTCAACACGCTATCTAGAGAATAAGATAGATAATGTTGTTGGATAACTTTCTTCAACCCAAAACTTAAATGATTATATTTTGAAGTGAAATTTAAAAGGGCTTATAGGTCAAGATAATACCCTAACAAAGAGGTCACACTTGATCGATCCATGACATATAAGAGCTCTTCCTCAATCTCCACCCTTTGCAAACCCTAACCAAGATTCTCCCAAGATCCCCTAAACCTAGATGTCTCACCCTCTCTAGAACTAGGTACTCCTTCTCTGGATTCCACCCCTATTCCTCAATCACCATGGTGTTTGGTCTCCCAAATAGAAGGAGAGACAACCCCCTACAAAAATAAGGTATGGATGCAGAAGCAATCCCCCTCCTCCCTCATCCCACACTATCTCCTATAATGCAACCACCTTGGTCCATTCCCAATCTATGAAACACTATAAGGAGCTCCTTCCTAGGACTCCTTTCCTCTTTAGGGATATAGTGATAGAAGTTTACAACTCCCTAGTACTAATGGGTTATTTATGGACCAACATCTAGATGATCTCTATTAGTAATGCAAGTTATCACAATTATTATAGAAGAAAATGCAAAGGAGGATAATTCTACACTAATTTGATGTGGTTTTTTCATCCAAGGCCCCTCTAGAAGACATCAAAACCGTCCTCACCTATGTATTGAGTGGATTTGTTTTCAAATCTCTAAAAATAGCATAACCAACAATTTCTATGGATCCAATTAGATGAACAAATGGGAAGACACATATGCTTAGAAAATTAGCATTATCGACCCGGAAAACATATCCAACAACTATAACCAGGCTCTCAAACTTATATTGTTCACTTAGAAATTAGCATGCACAGACAACCTATATGAAGAGGTTTACATTTCCCTTCTTCACTCTTGACCAGTGATCTAGATCATCACCTTCATTGTTAACTACAATTTCCATCCAAAGAAAAATTAGATAGGCACTTTGTAAGGCATTGTCTTGAGTGGGCATGCTACATCTTACACCTCATGTCTTTCTTTGACTCGAAGAAAAACACCTACAAGACCTATATACCGTACCCTTGCTTCATTTTTGGTATCTATAAACATCACATTGAGAAGTCCCTCTACATTTACTTAAAGTACATAACAAATCATATAGTGGATTTCAATAGTGAGTCCTTTGTTAATAAATCCCTCATGAATAGTTGTGCCCTCTCTCCCTCCACCAATAATGCATCCAAGTATCATGCACCTCCTCCCTCCCACCCTACCATACCTTCTCCACCACCATCAATCTCATCGTGCCTTAGTCATGATTACATTTCTATATCAAATGAGAAACTCATGGGTTACATGGTGCATATAAAGGGTTATTTTGGACATGTCACATACTACCTTCTCCTAGACATTGTTGACCTAAGAGTCATACCCTGTACATATTTTTATAATGACTTAACCATTCCATTCATAAGTGTCTAATATGTTCCTTAAGATTGATTCCGGGATTTAGGTACATGAAAAGGGTCAAATTACACAAGCCCTAGTTTGTCCAAGTTCAAGTTAAAAGCAACACAAATGTGCAATTAGGAAATCATTCCAAACCATCTTAGAATATTTTTTTAATCATTTTTATTGATGTTATGACTTGTAACTAAGATGAGAAAAAATTAGGGACACGAAATTCCAATATTTGTTCACTCAAAAATCATTTTGAAAAATTTAACACAACAACTTTATCGATTGAGTTTGGATCTTGACCAACCAGTGATGGATATTTGGAATTGATTCAATCGGTCGAGTTGTACACTCAGAAAACTTGATCGACCGAATCACTGACCAAAATTGATTTTGACTCATCGGTCGAGTTTTCCCAAGACAAACTCGACTGGTAGTTTGAACATTAGCTTTGTCAGTTAGTGGGTCAGTCGAGTTATCTTTATTGAAACTTGACCGAATGTACTGTATGGAAAACATAGAAAAAGTGATTCCAACCGTTGGAGAGTTTTTAGAAACAAAAAAATAGATCAATTGCAAACAGCTATTTTTTGTTCTTAATTGATCACACACTCAAAGGAACACCACCAGCTATAAATATGACCTCTCAGAGTTCATTCCAAGGTTACTCATTCATGTTATTCTTGGTTGTAACGACCCCACTTCTCGATAACCCCCAATTCAGGAAAACCAAGAAGCTAGAGTGGCTATCCCAAAACAAGATCAATGGTTTTGCAAATAATAAAAAATAATTAATAAATTTTACCAAAGACTAAGCTTAAAGTAGGATAAAAATTTACTTTTCACATACCTTTCAAAAATAGGATTGAAACTTTACCCAATGTAGAGTTATGTCTAACTAAATTCTCCTTTCTTTAATTAGCTCTATTCTTCAAATATCACTTTACTATTTTTCCTCTTTCAATTATTCCTAAAACACTAACAAACAAAATGTTGGTCAGTATAAAGAATATACTGGTATGTGGTGACAACCAATAACATGAACATATTTCATAACATCCTAATTACATCAAATAGTTGTTAACAATCCAAGATTACATTTTCAATATAACTTCCCAACTACTTTTACTCATCCTCTTGGATACCCTCTCTTAAGGTTTAGTCCTTGCAAGGGACTTTAGGCTACCTTCTCCATCCTGAGCTTGGTACCTTATGGGTCACCTCTCTGGATACCCTATGGTCTTCCCTCTGGGATTGACCACCTTTGACCTTCCCTCCAAGTCTTAGTATTCTCAAATCTTACATCCAAAGATGGTATGTAGGTTCGTGCAAGTCATATGTATACTTAAATTGTGATAATCATATTTAATTTAAAGATTGTAGAAATAAAGTCATGCAAACAGTTATTTCCATGCAACCGATGAAATGTCAAAAAACATTGGGACACTAAAGCAAGTAATCATAAATAACCACATACCTAATTTGTAGTCTCAAATATAAACAAGATATCAAATTCAAATCAAGATGTCAAACCAAGAAAGTTAAGCAACCAATCAAGCAGATCTTGAAAACATGTATAAAGCCTAACTATTACCATCATATCCCCAAACAACTTATTATTGACTTACAATACCTTTCTAAGGTTTCTAAGTCTCATTAGGATGCATTAGGGTTTCCTAGATCAGTTTCTCAACCTTCACCTTTTTAGGTCAACAAACCCTAAAGCAGATTCTACATCATAAAACCCTAATTACATACATATCCACATTAATAGTCTTTATTCTCAAATTGACTTTAGAACATCATATCTATGTCTTGTTCATGGATTTTGAAATATATCTCATTAAAAGTCATAATCACCTAGATTGGGGTTTCTAAGACCATTAATGGACTTTATACATATGAAACCCTAAATTAGTCAATTAAGCACAAAGATCATCCTTTTAGATATTAAACATCCTTTTTATGAACAACAGGTTCATATTGGCTTAAATTATCCAAAGAACATCATTACATCAGATTATCATCAAATTTAGGGTTCTTCATTCATAAATTCATCAAAGGTAACAACTTTAGCTACTTTTCATATTTAAATCATAATCAGCTTTCAAATATAATTCCTTTGTGTTCCTCTCATTTTGAGGATCAATTTTCATTAGGACTTGCCTCAATTTGAGTTTCCTAGAATTAGTTATGATATTTGCAAAATTGGACCTATAGAGTATTGCCACTTCAGCACCTTACTCTTCATGCACATACCTCATGGGTCAAATTAAGTTATAACTCAATGTCCAATATGCCCTCGCACTGTTGGGTGCTCCTTCACGTGCTAGAGGGGTGTTTTGGTCCAACCTGACATGAGTCATCTTCTTCCTCATGATGGTTTGTTGTTGCCACCACGCTGAGTTCCAACCATGTTTAGGTGACTCTCTGGGGAGTGGGAGTACCACGAGGGTTCCTACCCCTCCGCCGCCCCCTGTCGCACACGACAGGGTTGTAGGTTGGGGTTGAGACAGCCTGGGCGGCGTGGACCAGAGACGAGAATGAGTTGTGTTTGCAGAGGGATAACCTTCTTGGAAATGCAGTAGATGAAGAAAGAGGGGGAAGGAAATTTCATTTCACAAGGAAGTGTAAGATCATCTCAGACGGTTTGAAATCGACTTCTAGGATCGCTGCCTCATCCATCAAGTTTAGGAGGAGTAAGGAGAGCATGGGTGATCCTCACATTGAGTAGTTGTCTGTGTGGTCTGCGATCCCATCTCCTCTACTGGCTGAGACTACTTAGAACATTATATAGATGTCAGGGCATGAGAGAGGGAGATCGGAACATCTCTGTCAAGAACCCTAACACATGGGGTTCATGAATCTTAATTTCCTTTCTTTTTTAGACAAAACTCCCAAAATTGAGTAGTAGTTATATTCCTTTATTGGTAACTCCTTTTCCTATAAAATCTTGGCGAAACCTTCTATTTGGTCTTGTACTCGTTTAGGCATAATGTTAGATTAAAACTCATCCATTAGCTGGTCCCATCTTTCCTCTTTGACAAATTCTAGATAATTGTATAATTAATCACATGGAAAAAGGGTAGCTTAGAATATTCCCAATTTTCTTCCATATTCTTATATTTTCATTATCGATTATCCAATATTAACTTGAATAATTATTATGGGCACAAAGTATCCCATCTTCCTATTTTGTTTTCACAAGGACCTTTTTGTGAATAAAATTTATCTCTTTCACTTTAAGAATTTTTGTAAAATCCATATATCTCGCATTGTTAATAATTTTCCTCCAAACTTCTAAGGGAATGTCTATAATGACTTAAACTACTTGTGTGCCAATTTTGGGACTCAATTTCAAAAGTAAGATAGACTTTTCTTCATATACATGTTATCACTTAAAAAGGCATATTTTACTCATATTTTCTCTCTCTTACTCTTTTATATCCTTTATTTTGATTCCTCTTACCATTAGAAACCATGTGGATTTGAAATATAAGCCGTGATTATCAATCATGCAACTTTTCAAAGAATTCCACATATTTCTCATCATTATCTTAATTTCTTTTCCTTTTTATGCATTATTTGATTTCATTCAACTTTTCTTTTCTTTTATTTTTATCATATTGGACTCACTAACTCAATAGGGTCCACAAATCATATATTTAAAGGACACATTATCAAAGAAATTCATTCGTTACACATAAATCATACAATTTCATAATCAAACATGTTATTGGAGAAATTGCATTTCAACCCATATAAGCCCAAAAATTGGGTTGTAACATTGGTCCTTGCCATAGTTGAGTGTGTTACAACCCTTTGAGCCCCTTTCTCTCTCTCTCTCTCTCATTTACAAAGTGTTTCATGATTATGAGTGAGTTAGATATGTTGTAAGAGAGCTACCTCTATGTTATCTTGTAAACCTCTCAATCCTTCCATCCTTCCAATACCCTTTTCAAAGAGAAAAGGTTGAAGTGATCTTCTCTGAGTGAAGGAGGATTTGTTGTTCTTCTTCAAGGTTGAAGAGGGTGTGAAGATCTTCTCCAGGAGAATTAGAAGGACAAGGTGGGGATTCAATAAGAGTAGCTATTTTTTTCAAGGCCAAAGACTTGATGCAAGTGTGGGTAACTCCTTGGTGAAGGATGAAGACATCTTGATCAAGTGGGTAAGTCCTTTTGTAGGTGAAATACTCTTATCTTAAATAGGTAAGTCCTTGGATGTATGGTGATCTTCTTGTATCTCTTATAATGGAATATAATTATACATGGGTTGCAAAGTCCTAGAGGTTGACCTCGCTAGGTAGTGGATTGACAATCTCCTAGTTTGGAGATTGGAACCACTCTAACCACCTTGTCCAAGTGTTTGTTTCAATCTCTCTCATCCTTGTTATGTTTGTTTTAGATAGAACTTCAAATTAAATATAAGAAGTTGGTTTCAATTGATATAATTTGAAGGTCTACCTATTCTTGTGAGAATTTTGAAGCTCTATTCAACCCCTCCTCTAGAGCCCTTAGATCCAACAAGTGGTATTCGAGCTTGGATTTCTACAACAATTCTCCCATGATATGAGAAGATGGGTGAGAACCTAATTGGTTCCCTCAACCATGAGGGAGGATTCTCCATGTGCTCCCAACCTTTGACGACACTGGCATCCTCTATTGGAAACGGTTGATGCAGTTCTACATTTAAGGGATGAACTTTGATATGTGGAAGGCGATGAATACACACTATACGGAGCCAACCAGAGTTGTATCAACATGGGATGAAGTATCCCTAAAGAATGCTCAATACAATGTCAAAGAAATCTACATCCTCTATGCAACTCTCACTCCATCTGAGTTCAACTGCATCTCCTCATGGGATACAACCTATGAGATATTTGACAAGTTGTGCATCACTTATGAAGGCACAAAGCAAGTGAAGGAGGTAAAGATCTACATTTTGAATGACCTCCTAGAGACCTTCAAGTTGGGGAAGAAAGATGGAGTTGTTGAGATGTACTCAAGGCTCAACATCATCATCAATAGCCTAGCTTCTTTGGGATACACTTAGGATAGAGGAGAAATAAACTCAAATATCTTCAGGTCTATTCCAAAGAGACGGGAGTCAAAGGTGATCTCCATTAAAGAAGTGAGAAGCCTTGGAGGCATTCCAACCGAGGAGCTTATTTGCAATCTACAAGCTCATTATCCAAGACTTGACAAACAAGAAAAGGAAGCTAAGCAATAAGAAAAGGAAGCAAGGAAAATCAAAGATAGTTCCTTCAAAGCACAAGTGGAGGATCTATTCCTTCAACAAAAACTTACTTGTTGGACCTCTCCCTCCTTCTCAAGTGAAGATGATGTACCTAGTGAGCATGAAGACAACTTATCCAAGGGAAATTACTTCACTGGAAAGCAATCTTCTTCTTCTACAACAAGGTGCTACAAGTGTGGTAAAAAAGGACACTACAAGAGTGAATGTCTTAAGGCTATAAAGTCACACCAAAAGAGAAGCTCCAAGAAGGAGGAAGAGTATCAGAAAGATAGAAAATACAAGAGTACGGACAAGGAGAGAAGGAACAAAGACACAGGTCATGTAGCTTGAGAAGGATCATCCTCTAGTGTCTCAAGCTCTGATGAACATGGACAGTTCCACCTTGCACTCATGGCCTCTAGAAGTGAAGATATTGGTGAGGTAAGTGAGGTAAGCTTGCATGAGTTAGCTAAAGAAACTCTTATTGACATGCTTGTTACCAATCGTTCTTCTTATTATGAATGTAAAGCTAAAAAGAAGAGGTTAGGTAAAATCATTGATGTTTTGTATGTTAAACTTGATATTCTTGAGCAAAATGAGAAAATTCATCTTTAAAATCATTGATGATTTGTATGTTAAACTTGATATTCTTGAGAAAAATGAGAAAATTCATCTTTAGAGCATGGATACCTTGCAAGGATTTCTTGATCTTGAGCTCCAATACAATGGAGTTAAGGTAGAGAATGGTGTCTACCTTAAGAACATTAAATATCTTAAGGAAGACAACCAAAAATGCCTAAAAGAGCTTGAGATACTTAAAACTAAAAATGATGAACTTAAGCTTATTGTTGATTCACGTCAAGAAATTCAATTGCAAAAATATGAAAATGCTAGGTTGCTTATTCAAGTAAATGATTTATCTTCTAGACCTATCTTCCCTAGTAAAGATGTTGCTTCCATTACTCTTGAAAAGGACTCTTATTTGACTAAATCCCTCTATTTAGAGGCCAACCTTATTCATGCTAGATATGATCTTGCTAGTTGGTCTTCTACTTTTATATCTCTTACTGGTGACAATCAGAGACTTGAAGGCTCTCTACAAAAATTCCTAAAAGGGAAAAACTCCCAAAATGAAATCCTTGACCATTCTACCAAACCAAGTGGTACTAGTGGTTTGGGATTTGTAGGGAGAGTACCTAAGGGCAAGAACAAGGCCAAAGGTAAGACAAAGAGTAAGGAAACTCCCTTTTTCATTGGAGAGTCTTCTATCAATAAGAACCCTATGATTTTTTATCATTGCAAGTGATGACCATTATTCTACTTATTGTCCTTACAAGCTTAAGGGGACCAACCCAAAGATGAAATGGGTCCCCAAGCTAACTTTCAATCCCAATGTTTGATTTGGGAACTGGCACTCTCATTTCTTGTAGGAAAAATAAAAATGGATTGCTAATAGTGGTTGCACTAAGCACATGACCTGTGACATAAGCCATTTCAACAATTTCACAAAGAAGAAAAGGAGGTTCGGTTACTTTTGAGGACAACAACAAAGGTAGGGTAAAAGGTGAGGATGATGTAGGTGAATCCTTGTGCATCAACAATGTTCTTTTTGTGTATGTCCTACATCACAATTTGATAAGTGTAAGTCAATTATGTTATAATGGTTACCTTGTGCTATTTACTTCTTTTGAGTTCTTGCTTCTAGATTTCCTAACTTATCATGTCATATATAAGAGAACTAGAAATGGTAATATTTATGTAATTGTTCTTGACTCTATTAAGCCTATTGTTGGTACATGCTTGTAGTCAATTTGAATGATATTTATCTTTAAAATCATCATCTTGTCCATGTAAATATGCATCAATTGAAGATGTTGAGCAAAAAGGATTTGGTCAGGGGACTTCCAAACTCATATTTTGGAAAGGATGAGGAATGCCAACCTTGTACCCAAGGAAAGAAAACCAAGTACTCCTTAAAATCCAAAGGAGTCCTTAGTAACAAGAGAGCTCTTGAACTTCTCCATATTTATCTATTTGGACCTATGAGAACTCAATCGCTTTGTAGTTCCAAGTATTGTCTTATTATTGTTGATGATTTCTCTCAATAAAATTGGACCTTCATTCTCATTTCCAAGATTAATACGCTTGATGTTTTCTCTAGTTTTTGTGAAGGACTTGAGAATGAGGCTTCTTCCTGAATTGTTTCCATCTATAGTGATCATGGAGGAGAATTTGAAAATGATATTTTTGACCATATTTGTGAAGAATCTGGATATGCACATAACTTTTCTTCATCTCAAACACCTGAAAAATGGGGTTGTAGAGAGGAAGAAATGGTCCTTATAGGAAATGGATAGGACTGTGCTTTTAGAGTATGAAACTTCAAAGAAGTTTTTGACTGAAGCCGTTAGTACTTCATGTTTTGTGCAAAACTGGGTTTTCACACATCCTTCCTTGAAGAAAACCCCTATGAGCTATGGTGTGGTAGGAATACTTATACCAAGTACTTTCATGTTTTTGGATTTTCTTGTTTTGTTTTGAACACAAAAGATTCTCTCGACAAGTTTGATCTGAAATCATACAATGCTTTCTTTCTTGGCTATATCACTACTAGCAAGGTTTATAGAGTGTTTAATGTTGATCTATCTAAAGTAGAAGAATCTGTTAATCTAAAATTTATTGAGACTAACCCCTCCATTCCCAAAGATATTGTTCCAAATGATGATTTTGTAGGTGAGCTGATTCCTATCTAAAAAGAACTCAACATCACTCAAAAGGGAAAAAAGGTGGCCACTAAAAAAGAAGAGAAACATGAAAAGAAGAAGAATCCAACTCCTCGTTTAATGCAAAGAATCATCCTAAAGAATTGATCTTAGGTGACCCCTTTAAAAGAGTGAAGACTTGGGCTGCCTTCAACAAAGAACAAGAAAACCACATCTTCATCTATCAACTTGAGCCAAAAACATAAAAGAATCTCTTAGTGATGATGAATGGATCCTAGCCATGCAAGAAGAATTGGAACAATTAGAGAAGAACAAAGTGTGGACTCTAGTCCCAAGACCATGTGATAGAAAAATTATTGGCACCAAGTGGGTCTACCTCAACAAGCTAGATGAAAGCGACAAGGTGGTAAGAAACAAAGCAAGGTTAGTGGCTCAAGGCTACAATCAACATGAAGGTATATATTTTGATGAAACATATGCACTTGTAGCTAGACTTTAATCTATCGTATTTTGTTTGCTTTTTCTAGTTATAAGAACTTTCTTCTTTATCAAATGGATGTTAAAGGTGCACATTTGAATGGTACAATTGAGGAAGAAGTGTATGTAACACAAACTCCGGGCTTTTAACATGATAGTTTACCTAACCATGTTTATCTATTGAAAAAATCTCTCTATGGACTCAAACAAGCACCTCAATCTTGGTATGAGAAATTAAAGAACTTTTTTTTAGATCATGGGTATATCATGGGCAAAGTGGATTCTACCTTGTTTCTTAAACACACTTCTAACAATTTTCTTATCATTCAAATTTATGTTGATGCTATCATTTTTGGCGCAACTAATCTTGATCTTTTTAAGATGACCATGATGGGTGAGCTTACATTCTTCCTCAACTTTCAAATCAAGAAAACTAAAGATGGGAACTTCATCAACCAAGGCAAGTATAAAAGTGAGCTACTTAAGTGCTTTGGGATGGAGAACACCAATTTTATGGACACCCCCATGTCAAACACCGCCAAACTTTATAAAGATGAAGAAGGTGAGAAAGTGGATGAGAATCTCAATAGATGCATGATTGGAAGTTTACTTTATTTAACTGCCTCTAGGCCAGACATAATGTTTAATGTTGGCTTGTGTGATCATTTTCAATCAAATCCCAAGAAATCACATCTTATAGTTGTTAAGTGGATTTTAAGGTCCTTAGCCAAAGCCCCAAATTATGGACTATGGTATCCTGAGTCAAGGGACTTTACTCTTATGTCTTATAGTGATGCAGATTATGTAGGATGTTTGATTGATAGAAATTGCACAAGTGGCACTTTCTTCCTCCTAGGACCATGCTTGGTGTCTTGGTTCTCCAAGAAATTGAGCACAATGGCTTTATCAACTATTGAGGCTCAATACATTGTAGCTAGGAGTTGTTGTGCCCAACTTCTATGGATGAAACAAATACTCCAAGAATTTAACAATTATTTTGATGCTTCTCCTATCTATTGTGATAATACTAGTGCAATCCATTTATCTTAAAATCCTATATTGCATAGTACAGACAAGCATATAGATTTTTGTCACCATTTTCAACTTGTTCATATTGCCAAAAAGGATATCTATATCACACATGTGGACACAAAAAATCAGTTGGCATACATTTTTACTAAACCACTAGCTATAGAGAAATTTAATGATATTATATCTAAACTGCTCATAACTACTCTGGATAAATTTGATATGCCTTCTAGTTAGCTTCTATTTATCCTATATGATTTTCTCATGTATTGATCACCCTTTCTTGCAAAAGTGCTAAAAGTTCACGTTCTTATGCCTTATTTTTCGCTTGTTTTGGGTATTTTTTCACAAACGCTTGTTTTATCTCTAAATAGTATCCAATGATGAGCAATATGTTCCTAAGTATGTTCAAAATGCAAAATGGACTAGAAAAATAAATTTAATTATCACTAAAATGGCTAGAAACTAAGATTTCTAATGATGGATCAGGTTGATTATCGTCGAGTTGCCAACTCGACTGATCCATGGCCGATGGCTTTTGTAAAAAGCCATTCGATCAAGTTTCTATCTCATAGAACTTGAGTGATGGATGGGCTTGAGAAAAACTTAAGTATGGTTTGGCCGAATTTTCTTTCTCTCAACTAGATAAAAATCGACAGATTCCATCTCCAGCTCCCTCAAGCTCACAACCCTAGCCCCGAGCTTCCCTTTCATAGCCCTATCCATCCCTTGCTTGACCTTCATAGCTCTTTTGTACATCATCCCTAGGTGTTTGGTTAGCTTTTTGTGGTGTTTCCTTCATTATTTACCTCTCAATTTCCTTCTCTCTACATCCATGACTTCAAATAGGAGAAAGAGATTCGCCCATGTTGGAGTTCCCTCATCCTCTTCCAACTCTCACCTCACCTAGACCTTGAGGCCTTCTACAAGCAATACAATATCACTCACCCTAAAATACATAATTTCTTCAAGAAGCCTTAGGAAGAATTCCATCCTACCCTCCTCTGCCTTAGACCTGAAAACCACATTCTCGCTAAGGTAATCAACTGCTATATTCACCCTAAGAAAATTCAAACTAAAATTGTAGAGGATACCACAGTGATTATGTTTTGCCTTCTAAATAACATCAGAGTCAAGTGGTCTAGATATGTTCTCCACTACATGACTGGCTTTGACACTAGGAAGAACACCCAAGGTACTGTTACATCCCCAATTTTGCGTATGTTTTGATAATTGAAATACAAAGATTTTATGAATTGGACTTAATTAAAAAGGTTGTATGCTTTGATTCAAACAATGGATTATTTTGCAAATATCCCTTTTGATAGGAATTTCGTGATTCCTATTATTAGATTAATCCATTAATGGATATAAAAAAGAAGAAAGGAAAAAAGCCCAAATAATAGAAAAAAATACAAGATATTGGATATTAAGCAAAATAATTACTAGAAATACATGGAAAGTGGCATTAATGGCCACAATTGAATAAATTTCGCTTATATGTAATTTCTAATAAAAGAAATAGGAAAGGATGAAAGGAAATGAAGAATAATGAGAAATACTTTTAAAAAAAGTTCTATTAAGAAGGAAATATTAATTACGTGGAAAGCATGTGGTGGTGCCTCTCGTGGCCTTTTGGGATAAAAATAAAGGGTTTATATAAAGGAGTATTTCTTTTCTTTCCTCATTGGTGTTAAGATTATATAATCTTGGAAATTGATTTTGCGGATTGTTGTAATACTCCTTGCCACTTTTGGATTAATAAGTAAGATATGAGGAGGAATCTTTCTATATATGTAATTATGTATGGAAATCCAAGATAATTAAATAAGGGAACAATCTAGAATAGGTGTTTCACCTTTGATGGGTTGCTAACCAAGTGCTTTAATCAAGAAGTTGGAAATTCACCCAATAAGGAAAGTGGGATGGAAACCTCTAATATCATTTCCTTGTTTAACATTGGCACTACCAAGTTATGTATAACAACTAAGGAAGCTAGCACCACGCGGACTCATGAACCCTACGTGCTACAGACTATATATATAGGGATAGACCCCATCCCTTCACATAGAGGGAACCTCATCTCTCTTTCCCCTGTCATCTGATCCTAGTCTAGGCAGTGTTCTTCCATGAAACTATTGGAATCCCACTGTTACCTCTTGGTGTCGAAGCACTGGCAGCCATGACAAAGGGAGACGAGGAGAAATGGGAGAAGGGTGAGGGGGCGTCGAGGACAGACAAAGAACCAAGTTGATCTTTCCAACTGTATCACGAATCTTGTACATCTGTCACCATAGCAGGTTAGGTCGGGGCAGCTTACAGAGATGAACAGGACCTTAGGCTATTATCGAGGACCATGTGCCACCATCTGACTTTCGAGCAAGGCAAGTGAGGTGGGCGCCCAGCCTTGGAGATGGCGACGTCTGTCCTGGCCACTGAAAAAAGTGACGGTGTGTCACAAAGAAGGTTGCAGACGCCAAGTGTGTGGGCGGTCAGGAGAAGATGGGGGAATGACACCCTTAGCATTGGGGAGGCTCGACATGCCGAGATCGCCTCTGTGACACCACGAGGAAGGGGCAGTAGAGCTTGTAAAAGATGAGGAGTCGGTGGCCTATCTACGGAGCCGACAACGGGTGCACGGCTTCAAGCTGTTGCAGGTGTCGTGTGAAGGAAGGAGAAGATAGAGCCAAAAGACTCATTTGCCCAAGCGTGCATGTTCAACAACTAAGGGTACGAGGGTCCTTTCACACCTAATTAGAGCCGGATCAGTTTGATACAAGGTAATCTTTTTTTCTGCTGATGTGGCAGCACATGATTGGCCCAGATAATGATAACTTCAAATAACTCTAGAATTAAAATTGTAATTTAGAATTAGGCAAGTTATATATGAATCTTGCTCAGAAAAATGTGAGGGATCCATTAAAAATAGCTTTGAAGCCTCATTCTAATTTCAATTCAAAATGTATGTAAAGATGCTATCTTTAATGGTTTAATTAATACAAAACCCAAATCTTTGGTGATTAATGATTTGGGAAGGGTTAAATGGATGTTTAAAGTTGATATTAACATGTTAATTATAAAAAGGTACATTAAGAACAAAAAGGACGAACTTTGCATGTAATTAGATTAATTTAGAGTTTCATGTGTATAAATATGCTTTGATGGGCCTTGAAACCCTAATATTAGTAAATGTAACTCATAATGGTTTTAATTATGCAAAATCATGAATAAAGTTGAGATATGATAATTACCAGCTATTTCGAGTATAAAAGTTCCTAAATGTGGATAAATACCCTTAATGTCGTAATTATGGTTTTCTAATGGATAAAGGTAGAATTAATGACAAATAGAGTTCATATGTAAACTAGATCATAATGAACTATGAATTGATGATTAATTGTGTTGTTTCTGAAATTAAGGTTATATGTTGTTAAAAAGTAACCTTAATAACTTTCATGAAGGATAGATGAGAAATTAGGGTTTAAAAGGGTAAAATTAAGTAAAAATCCTAACTGCAAAGTAAACCCTGAAAGAGGTAGAAATCCTACAAAGGAATAGAAACCTTAAGTATAAAGACGGTTTGAATAGATTCTGATAAAAAGGAATTGGATGTGATTTTAGGATTCTTGTACTTGCTTGATTGGACTTCCCTTCTTGGTTGATTCTGTCTCAAATATGCCTGACAGGTATGTGGTTACGCTTATGAATATCTCGAATTAGTTTTTTGAGGTTTTCCGAAGTTTTCCTCGATGACTTGAATTAAATTGTTGGATGAATTTAATTCATGCAAACTATAATGTGGATATGACTATCACTTAAGATATGTACCTACTAGCTCAGATCCTAGTCCCCTCTGTGGCTTAATAGTTTGACCTAGTAGATGGCTACCTATGGGGTAGGTCCATAAGGTCATTGGATGACTTAGTACAAGACTACCAATGGGGTAGGTCCATCAAGTCACCTTGAGTCAGGGATTGGGCTACCTATGGGTAGTGCCATGCGACTCTTTAGCACACCATGAGTTAGGGATTGGGCTACCTATAGGTAGTGCCATGTGACTCAACCCTAGATATTGATCTACCGGTTAGGTAGGATCATTTAGGGTTTAATGGGGATCTAGCATGAGGAAGGTAGTATGATGACAAACTTCAATTATCGGATACCATTAATGCGGAAGAGATCATTAACAGTGGAGTACTAAAAATCACTAAAAAATTAAAACCATTTACAAGGAGATCCATTTTTAGGAAACTCATATAGCAAGAACCAAAATAATATTTGAAAATAAATTCTGGTTCACAACATACATATTATGTGCCATCCCTTCTCGAGGGTTACAAGTATCAACTGCTCTGTTAAATCTGCACACATGCAACATAATAACCTTGAGGCATCAAGCCAAAATCTCAGATCGATCATAAAAGCACTAACTACTAACTCCTAGGACCTGAGAGTACAAAGACGACTCATAGGACTCATATCTACGTGACACGACAGTCAATATCTCCACATGAGATGTTATTGTTGTCCCTGTTGCTACTGTCCTTTCCCTGTTGTAGGGTTTCTACCTCCTCATCCTCGTCCAACTAAAATGGTTGAATCCCACGGGGGTGAGACAATTGAAAACTATCCCAGCGAGATATATAACTCTCCTCCAGAAATATTATTATTTTAGATGAACAGTAATAAAATGAACAGAGGAATCTTCATTAAATAGTGGGATTTAATCATTATTAAGCAGAATAGAGCAATGCCACCTCTTAAAGTATGACAACTATAAAGTGACAAGCAGTAGATCATCTATTCTTTTAACAAGGAATATGAAGAACATGTATAATATTTATCCACTTTAGGATACAATAAGCAATGTAACCTCAATCAATGATTTCCATATTTCATCCTTAATAAAATACACTATACGGCTGATTACATTTTACAATCATACTTATGCCCTGAGGAGATGAGGTATACCACTCATGCTCCAACCGAACACGATTAAGTAAAGCATCGGTACCATACATAGGTCAATGGAAGAGCCGGACGCCATCACCTCATTTGTCTCAGTCAGTACGAGATCATATGCAGGACATCTTGTGTCTCTGCTAAATAGCTTTCTAGGGTATACTGGCATCTACGCTATAGAGTTATAGCCCGTAGCATATACTCTTTTCAGGACATGGCCCGTAGCCAATTCCTAGTATTGTGGAGTTATGATCGATAGCCATACTCTCATTGGGATATGGTCCATAACCATTTCTGTACATAGGATATGGCCCTCAGTCATTCCTATGAGGCGTAAGGATATTTTCGCCCATTACCCCCACATATTCAAAATATGCATTCCAGGAATTTCCATAGGAAAACATGTTTCACCATCACCAATTACTAACGATGATGGATCTATGGTCAGGGCTCTACATGATGAGATATCACTTGATTAATTAAGTGCATTACATATTCTCTTAGCATCAGTCAGGTTTTCAAACATAAATTATTATAACAAATGCTACCAAGAATGTGTAATACTTCTATCAAATACTTCTTGAAGCTTTATAAAACATTGGGATATCAATCCCTTTTCACATCATGGGCATTCTCATCCCTTAACATCTCATCATCATGATTATGGGATATGGGTATTCAAACCCTCAGTTCATCAAAGAACACTTGTTACCACTTATCGGGTAACTAATGCCTTCAGGTCATCAGACCAAGGTAAACATGATACTTGTTACACAAGTATCTCACATGGCTCTTCAAGGCCCATTTAATCTCTTGTTACCTCTTTCTAGGCAAAAAAGCATATTATGACTCACAAGGCCCATAAAACAATTTAAATTATAAAGCATCATAGCTCATACCTGGTTATGCCCAACATCTCATGATACCTGCATGGTTAGTACACATGATAACAGTTATATCAATTACATATCAACACTATGCAATGTAATGGTAGCATCACTATTCCCTCATTAGGGTTAGGGTTTCCAAGGTCATGTCAATCAGGGATACTCATCCCATTACCCAAAATTAGGGTTAGGGATTATCATCATATTGCTCAAGTTTTAGAGTTTCATGCACTATAACCCAAAATTAGGATTTCACATACCTTCACCCTATATTAGAGTTAAGGTTTCATATAGCATCATCCTCGATTAGGGTTTTACATAACATCATCCTTTATCAGGTTTTCACATAACATCACCCTGTATTAGAGTTCCATATAACATCATCCCATCTCAGGGTTTCACAACCCTTTACTCAAATTATGGTTAGGGATTTCCCATTTCATTTCAATTATAACTTCACAACCCATTACACAAAGTTTAGGGTTAGGGTTTCTCATCTTTCTCAATTAGGGTTTCCATTCTCCATTAATTAGAGTTTTAGGATTAACCCATTAATCCAATCCCTAAATCAGTGCTTCTACATATCTTGGAGCACATAGCATTATTTAAGTATTAATCATACTTATCATTGTTCCATGTACTTAGGAACACACATAACATCATCATCATACCTTATTAGGTTGACTTAACCTCTCACTAAGGTCATACACCTATGTTTATTATGGTGTATTGAATTTAATACTTTCATAAGCATCAAGTGATAATCACTTTAATTATACTAATTACCTAAGCACTTTAGAGATATTTCCATTTGAAATCATACTTGAGATATCCTTCAACCACTTATGGGGTTAGTAATAATTACATAATTGGACCAATTAGACCTTCAAATGGTCTTGGACCAATTGACCCTTCAAACAGTGTTGGACCAATTGACCCTTCAAACGGTCTTGAAAACCGTTAGACCTTAAACGGTCTTGGTTCATTTGAATCTCCAAACGGTCTTGAAAATTTTGTACCTCCAAACGGTCTTCAGGTGCTCAACCTCTAAACGGTCTTGAGGTCATTGTCCTTCAAATGGTTTTGAAGTCATTGACCTTCAAACGGTCTTGAAGACCATTAGACCTCGTTCGGTCTTGGTTCAATCCTCCAAATGATCTTGATCTCAATTCTCCACATAATCTTGCCCTAATTCCTTTAATCGGTTTTGAAACTTTTTGAATTAAAATTTTTTAAACCCAAAATGGTTTGAGACCGTTTGAATTAAAAAAAATTATATCTGAAACGGTTTGAGACTGTTTAATCCCCAAACGGTTTGAAGATCGAATGTTCAAATCAACAATGATATCAATTGAACTTAAACTAGGGTTTTATCTTCAATCGATCTATGGTTTGTAAACAAGGAACCATCAATTACTGAAACCTTTAAAACTAGATCAATTGTAACCATTTGATCTCCATCCAACCATTACACCACTTGACCTTAAACGGTCTTGAGACCGTTTGGTCTCAATCGGTCTTGAGACCGTTTGACCACCAACAGTCTTGAGACCGTTTGGTCACCAAAAAGTGAAACTATTTGCTCAAGATTTTTGTTGAGGTGTGTGATAAGATAACATCATCATCTTCAAGCTACAAACCTTCGAAATTTCCTATGATCTTGGTGGTGATTTCAACAATTAATCAAAAGAAAATTCGGGAAAGAAAAAGGAATCAACATATGATAAAGAAATGAAACCAATAATGATGTTTTAGGGGTTCAAATTATATAACCCACCTTCAAAGTTGAATACAAGCTTCAAGATTCACGTACTCAATGGTGAATGAATCTTTTTCAACTATCCAAGGTCCGTTCTCAAGTCTTTGAGTGCAAAGAATGATCAAGGTTGAGCATTGAATGGAGAAAAGGAGAAAATAAGCATTGAATTTCAATTTCCACCATGAATTCAAGGTTGAAGATGACTATCGAGCTTACCTACAGGTTGGGGCACGTCCTCCGGTTTCTCCTAAGCTCCCTTGTGCACGGCCAAAGCAAGGAAAGAAAGAAGAGTCGAAAAGAGTTTTTCGTATGGGTGAAAAATGGAATATATGTAAGGGAATTTCAGGAGAGAGAAAGTAATAGAAAATTCCTTCAACTCCCAAAATTGGTGCCACTTATCCCCCTCACATCCTTGCCTACGAATCCATCATCCTTGCCTTCAAAAACCTCTTGTTTATCCTTGAATTAAAAGCAACCACTTTAAGCACCTTAATCATTATAATACTATTATCCATTTTTAGTGGACAATTCTTTTTAATTAACAAATGCAAGTGGATTCCTTCACCTACTTAGGACATTTCGAAGAAACTCAAGGAATTTGAACGTCCTTTCTCCATAGGATTTCAACCACAGACTTTTTAGTTGATGGGCACTTCAACTAATATATTTATTTTTGCATTAAATTGAATTAGGGTTTCAATTATGCTTAAATCTTGATTATTTTAATATCAAGATTCTCTCTCTTCCAATGAGATTCAAATGAGATGCCCCTCTAATTTTCTTGTCTCTAAATGATACCAAGAAACATTAGGGACTCTCTAGAAGTGGTATTTTACATATTGAACCCTAGGTTTTGGGTAAATCACACATTACACCAAAACTAGGTTTTAATGCACAAACATTGCTTAACAAGCTCTTTCTTGGTACTCAGGCTACCACAAGCCATACCTCTGCATCATTCTCATTCTTATGATCCTTCAACACTTGAGGAACATTTTATCATGTAACATTTGCAAGTTAACCCCTCAACTTGCGTAATTTGTAGATTAGTCCAAAACAGGCAAAACATTGTTTTTAACATTATTCAAAAAGGACTAAAATTGAAACATAAGCTCCTCTTGAGCCTTAAATACTTTTCAAAAGATAAGAGAAAGCATATACTTATCTTTCTTCAACAAAACATCTAGTGCTTAAGCATAACCCAGGTCAGGGATGTTACAGGTAGCATCCAGGTCCATTGCAGGGATATCATAGAGATAGGGGATAGGAAAGGATTAAGTAGTATTGCTTAAGATGTAATCTTGGATGTTAAATGATAATTGGCTGATTACATTGTTATCACAGTTGCACGATTATTATTTCCCCCACATACCAGATTCGTGATGACCAACATTTTGTTTGTCAGTGTTTTAGGTTCAAGTGAAAAGAACAAACAATAAAGTGGCATATGTGGAATTAAATGAGAGTTAAAGTACAAAGGAGGATTAGTTAGAATAGACTCCAGATGAGGATAGAAGTAGATATCTAAGTTTTGAAAAAGGTATGAAAAGTTTATTTTTATTACATCCTTTCAGTTTAGTTTAGTAGAATTTGATAATTATTATTGATTATTTGTCGAACCTTTGATTCGGAAATGGGAATAACGGCTCTAACCTCTTGGTCTCCCTTAATTGGGGGTTATTGGGAGGCCGTGTCATTACATTTGGTATCAGAGCCAGGTTACTCATTTAATCTTTAATAATTATTAAATTTTACAATCTCTGTAGAACCCAAGGGAGTTATTAGAGGAATTTCCAAAAGATAGAGGTGTCTAGAAAAGGATCATGTCTGGGGGCTGGCAAGATTTTTATTCTGCACCGCTAGTTGGAATACGAGGAGTCCCAGATTAGTGTTACTACCTGCCAATGTCTCAGGATTTGATTCGAAATAAGTTACCTTTAGGACTCTCTCATATTGTTCATCCCTTCTCAACTCAAATGATGTTAAAGATTATAAGGATTAGGGTTTTCTCTCTTTCCTCACTCTCTTGGGGTATGGGTAAGGTTTACAAGGTTTGAGGAATCCACCACCAAATTAATGAAAAGCATGTAAATAAGATGTCACAGACATAAGCTTAATAGATTAAGCTTAAAAGAATAGACACATGCTTAGGTCGTATGACATAAGTTGCCATGCCCTTAGGAGAGACCTAAGGCTAGACCTTCTTGTCAGGAGGATAATTAAAGAGAGATAGTCTTGGAAGTAGAGACCTCCATTATAAGTAGAGACTTGGCACATCCTCTAAGGAGGATGTTAACCCTAACCCTAAGTGAAGGTTAGAGAGAGAGATGACATGATGAGTTAGATGTCATGGTAAACTAGACGTTTGGATGGACATACCTTGGATGCCATATGAGCCATGAGAGGTTGGATGATCGAGTACCTTTGGCGACCCAACCCTGGAAAGGGTCGTGCATGTTTGAGTGAAGGATAGCTCCTTCATTGATGAGGTTAGAGAAGAACCTATGGAAACCCCATGAGCATATATGAGCATGGCATAGTAGGCATCCAGAATACGTCAATAGTGTGAGCAGTAGGTCAAAACCCTAGCCAAGAGAGTATGTTGGATAGATGATGAGATAAGCATACTGAGGTGTGGATAACCTTAAGCAAACATAAGCGTGAACATAGGGTTCACCATGTAGAGGTATGCTTGTGAGCCTGATCCATCTTCATGGAGAGAGGACCTTTAGTATAAGATTGGTTGTGGGGTTAGCTCTAGAGAGAGAGAGAGCAGGACCCAAGCAAGAAGGTTGGAAGCCCAGACTCCAAGATATGAGGTGGGGAGTTGAGGATGATTTGACCTAAGTGAATGTTTGTGGTTTCCTCATGCTTGATCCCTGGAGGCTGGTGATGTCTTGGTTACGATGAGAGGAACCAAACCCTAGAGAAAGGATGAGTCTGCTGGTACCTCTGAACCTATGGTATAGATGAGAAGAAGAGTTCCTTAGAACTGAAGAGGTTTCGTAACAGGTTGTGAGGCCTTATACCTTGTTGGTTGTCCTTGAGAAGGACTCCACTATGAAGTGTTGCTCGAGTAGAAGGATGACAGGAAGTGCAAGTCATGCCTTGTACATGTTTGGTTTATGGTTAAGAGGTTGAGCATATAGTTGGGCATCAGAGGAGTGAACCTAGGGTTCCTAGGCCTATGAGGGTAAGTGGTGTACCTGATGCTCATGATGAGATTTGAGTTTCTATAGATTCGAGCATGGTACTCCTCATGTTTAGAGGAAAAAGGAAACCCCTTGAGTTTAAAGGTATGTTTGATGAACCCCTCACAACTAAGTGGATGACACGGGAAGGTATGATCGTGATCCAGTGTTGAGGATGAGAACAAGTATGGCCTAGCATGGTTTAATAGGTGGTCTTCTTGTGCCTTAGGAGCTTTCTAGGATTAAGCATGCTCATGTGGATGTAAACCCGAGACATAAGGGTGTTTGTGACCTTAATTATCAAGATGTGTAGTTTCCTCCCATCCTGGGAGAGGGACCCTTTTGTAGGGTGTATACCCGTTTTTGTTGGTTTTTGAGGAAACCTAAAGTGGTCTCATGGGATCTTGAGAAGCTAAGTGAAAAGTACATGGTATGAGAATGAACCTATAGACCCATAGATAACCATCTCTAAGTGCATGTGTTACCATGGAGGTAATTGGTATGGGGCATGACCAAGGTAGACAGGTCACCATGACCCCTATGAATGGATGAAAGTCAACCCATAATTGCAGAGAGAGATGATGAAGGCTTGGGTAAGGTTCCCAGTTGGACATGTACTATAATCCTAAGTCTATCCTAGGGTCAGGTAGGGATTAGACTGATGAAAGTAGGAGTTGCCTAATTCCATAGTTTCACATGACCATAGGGTCGGGAGGTAACAACTATCATTGTCTGAGGGCCATGGGTTAGGAGATTGATCATCTTCATGAACTCATGGGACCCAAAGGACAAATGAGTAGGGCACTCTCTGGATGCAAGAGGGAAGGGGGAAGACCCCAAAAGTGCCAGCACCTTATAGACCTAGAGGAGATGACCAGGGATTGTGCTTGGACCCAAGTAGGTTTGAGACCAGTTTTCCATTGAAGTAGCTTTGATATCGAGAATGATTGGGATGTTGAGACATAAGATGCACGTTCCAACTTAGATTTAAAGGTGTACTGGCAAGGTGGGATGTACCATCTCTACTTTTGGAATAGGAAGAACTCTATATTTGGACTATAGCCAAATGCTTATTTCCTCTTGTTATGGGAGTGAGAGATACGACAATATGCATGACATAAACCAAGGATAAAAAATGATGTGAGTTGGAACGTTCCTACGAGGTATGAAGACTAAGATGATAACATGCCCTTATGGAGTGAATGATACATGGACGGTTTACAAACACTAAGAGTATTAAGGTAGTCATCTTATGAGGATGTTTTTATCATGAGGTATGAGTCATACAAGGTTGAGTTTGAAAAACCAAGAGAATAGGCTCAGAGTTTTCTTGATGAGATGAGTTAATAAGTGAAATACATGGAGGTGTATGTCTTTAGCGTTACCTGACACCTAAGGATGTGAAGTGGTAATCAATGCTCCGGATGAGATACAACTGCCTAGAGTTTAGATGGAGGCTAGAAGAGGTTGTTAGGTTAACCCTCAGCTGGAAAAGAGATAAGTTTGGCTAACACTCAAATGTAACAATATCAGTTGATCAAGGTAATGGTTGTTTGGTTAGCCAGCCTAGTCCTTGATGCAAGGAAAGGATGGTTGTAGAACCTCAGATGCACTTCTCTGAAAAGGAAGGTGATGAAACCCTGATTAGAATGGTTTAGGGTTTCCGAGGAATCGATCTTAAGGAATCATGACAATACAAGAGATCATGATTTAAGATTACCATACACCATGGTACTACGAAGATAGTAAGTGACAGTGGTACTTTGGATGATTAAGATGAAGTTGCATGTGGTATGTTTCCATGCAAGCCAGGAGGTGAAGGACGAGCACCAATAATCCAGTGTAAGGATATAGAAGATAAGAATCCCTGAGAGGGAATGGGAGTTCATCACTATGGATGTGTAGTAAGTTTCCCACGGTCCAGAGAAGGTCAAGATGCAATTTGGGTTATGGTAGATTGCCTTACCTAGACAATAAGAGAAAGAAAGAGTATTGTCAAGGGACACATCCGGTTGAACTACATATGAGGGAGATGGTTCAACTACACCATGATGTGAGTTCAAAGGTTCTTGCGTATAACCTTAAGGTATACTTCCATAAGGTGGGAGTATATACATGAAGAACTCGATGTTAGTACAAGTTTATCACCCCTAACTAATGGTTAGTGCGATCCAGACTAGAGGGTCTGATGAAAGCATGTGTGTTCATTTAGGGTGATACATAGAGACAATTTTGTCCTTTGTAAGATGTGATGATAACCACCATAGCCTGTATCGAGATGTAAAGAAGCTCTGCAAAGGAGGTTGTGTCGGCCACCACTTCATTAAGATGATGTTGGTGGAGGGACCTCACGAAGGTCAAGAAAGGACCACAGTGTGTGCAGATGAAGTCGCTTTGATCATGCGATGGCTGAAAGGAGTCCAGAGACGACATTAGTTGTAAGTTGATGCAAAGTAGACTGACATGCAGTTCACTGTGGGAGAATATGTGATATGAAAATCTCACCCCTCTGAGCTATAGATGAGAAAGTTGAGTCCCTAATACATGGGTCCATTTGAGATGGATTGGTGGAGAAGGTTATGTTTGACCTTATCGTTCAGGATAAAGTAATGTATGATGAGTTCCATATGTCCAATTTAGAGTACTAAGTGAGGTACCCGAGTCATGTGCTGAGCAATGAACCTAGTGAGCCCCAAGGGAGGCAGAAATGTCCTGAGTCACCTGTGAGGATTACAAACTCCAAGGTGAAGGAACTCAGATAAAAGAATATGTGATGATAAATGTTCTTTGGAAGTGCCATGAATAGGGTAAAGCCACATAAGGGCAATGCTAGATATGGAAAATTCCTATCCTGAATTGATTGTTTGCTTGATGGAATTTTGAGGATAAAATTCTTATAAGGGGGGAAAGATGTTACAACCCCAATTTTGCGTATGTTTTCATAATTGAAATGTAAAGATTTTATGAATTGGACTTAATTCAAAAGGTTGTATGTTTTGCTTCAAACAATGGATTACTTTGCAAATATCCCTTTTGATAGGAATTTCATTATTCCTATTATTAGATTAATCCATTAATGGATATAAAAGAGAAGAAAGGAAGAAAAGTCCAAATAATAGAAAAGAATACAAGATATTGGATATTACGCAAAATAATTATTAGAAATACATGGAAAGTGGCATTAATGGCCACAATTGAATAAATTTCGTATATATCTAATTTCTAATAAAAGAAATAGGAAAAGATGAAAGGAAATGAAGAATAATGAGAAATACTTCAAAAAAAAAGAAGTCTATTAAGAAGGAAATATGAATTATGTGGAAAGCATGTGGTGGTGCCTCTTGTGGCCTTTTGGGATAAAAGCAAAGGGTTTATATAAAGGAGTATTTCTTTTCTTATCTCGTTGGTGTTAAGATTATATAATCTTGGAAATTGATTTTGCGGATAGTTGTAATACTCCTTGCCACTTTTGGATTAAGAAGTAAGATATGAGGAGGAATCTTTCTATATATTTAATTATGTATGGAAACCCAAGATAATTAAATAAGGGAACAATCTAGAATAGGTGTTTCACCTTTGATGGGTTGCTAACCAAGTGCTTTAATCGAGAAGTTGGCAATTTATCCAATAAGGAAAGTGGGATGGAAACTTATAATATCCTTTCCTTGTTTAACGTTGGCACTGCCAAGTTATGTATAAACAACTAAGGAAGCTAGCACCACACGGACTCACGAACCCTAAGTGCTACAAACTATATATATAGGGATAGACCCCATCCCTTCACGTAGAGGGAACCTCATCTCTCTTTCCCCTGTCATCTGCTCCTAGTCTAGGCAGTGTTCTTCCATGAAGCTGTTGGAATCCTGGTCAGCCAACCACCATTATCTCTTGGTGTCGAAGCACTGGTGGCCATGACAAAGGGAGACGAGGAGCAATGGGAGAAGGGTGAGGGGGCATCGAGGACGGACCAAGAACCAGGTTGATCTTTGCAACCGCATCACGAAGCTTGTATAGTTGTCACCATAGTAGGTTAGGTCGGGGCATCTTGTAGAGATGAAGAGGACCTTAGGCTACTATCGAGGACAACCTACCACCATCTGACTTTCCGGTAAGGCAAGTGAGGTGGGCACCCAACCTTGGAGATGGTGGCGTCCGTCTTGGGCGCTGAAAACGTGACGGTGCATTGTAGAGCAGGTTGCAGACGCCAAGTGTGCGGGTGGCCAGGAGAAGTTGGGGGAACGATGCCCTCATCCTTGGGGAGGCTCAGCATGCTAAGATCACCTCTGTGACACCATGAGGAAGGGGCAGTAAAGCTTTTGCAAGATGAGGAGTCGGTGGCTGTTACAACCCCAACTTTTGGGTTCATTTGGTGAGAAATGTAGTTTCTCATTATTATAGATATTTGAACAAATAATGATATAAATTGTTTTGAATAAATTAATTTTGTTTAATAGCCTTGATGATTGTTTTATGGGCTTTATTGGCTATTGGGCCCAATAACAAGGAAAAGACAAAAGGAACTCCATTATTAATAAGAAATGGAGAAAAGAAAATTGTAGTATCCTCTAGAAGGCAAAAGTATTTAATCCAAAGTTAGATTTCATGCCTGTTGGGTTCCTTGGGTTCCGAGGAGTCCAAAGTTGCAAATAGAAAGCAATAAGAAAAGAAAAGATCAATTAAATATTTCTTTATTAAGAAAGAAATTGATAACAATGATAAAATGTGGAGAATAAGTAAAAAGAGGGATAATTGAGTTATCCTTGATGGATTTTCGTATCCAAAGAATTCCTAATGTTAAAATGAATACCAATGACGAAAATAAAAAGAAAGATAAAGAGAAATCATCAAAAAGAGATATTTAATAAGAAATAAACGAGATAATGTGAAATAATGAATATAGATGCATCTAGAAGGATAATAAGTATCCTTAAAAAGGAATTTTGAAATCTTGGAGTTTCTTGGGGACCAAGGAGTCCCGATGGAGAAAAAGAAAGAGAAAATGCAAAACAATACAAAATAAGAGGATAATGTGATACATAATTAATGACTTTTTGATATTATCAAAAAGAGGTATTGTTTGCTTTAAGAAAGAAGAATTTCATGGCCAATGGATAAAAATCCAAGCACACGAAACTTAAGAGAGGAAAAACGTTGGATTCCTTAATAACCAAGGATCATCTTTTAATAATTAATTAAAAGAAAAATAAAGGGAGGAGGGGTTGTGCTAAGGTGTATGCTTAATATCTTTCCTTTAGTAAGTCATGACTCACGTGGACACTTAATCGTAGATATGAGGGAAGGGAAACAAAGAGTTCAACCCCTTTCTTATTGAATTCCTTCCAAGGTACATATATATATATATATATATATATATATATGTAGAGAGAGAGAGAGAGAGAGAGAGAGAGATGGAACCTCAAACCCCATCCCATGGGTGGCACGTAGCCCTCCTTCCCAGCCTCTCCCTTCCTACTTTAACAGAAACCTTAGGGTTCGTCCTTGGGAGATCTCATCTCCATGGAAAGGCCATGGCTGGATCAGGAGGAGGCGCGCATCCCAGACGATGGTCATCTGAAGCACGGCTAATGCCTGCTTAGTTCTTGATAGAGATGGAGTTGCAGAATGAAGAGATGTGGCCGGGTGTACGGTGAGGAGATCCGTCGAGGACTCCTGGATACTCCGTCATCCTTAGTGTAACATCCAGGTTTGTCTTCTCACTTCTCCTTCCAATTCTGTTAACCCTTACACCTGCAACCGTAGTGCGACTCTTATACTCTCACTCCCACATCTCCGGTGAAGTCCGAGGTACCTTTGTGTGTGTGGTGGATGGTTGGAGGTAATGGGATTTGGTCTTGGTCCTTCAGCGGCTGGGAGATGGGACCTGAGCCCTGTCGGCCCGTCTAGAATCGCGGACGGTGCCCTTCCACGAGGAAGAAGAAGGTTGTCCCTCTATTGGATGATTTTGCCCCTGAGTTCTCTGAAACTATATATCCGTGGTAGGGGCAATGGAGTAATTTTTTTATAAACTTAAACAGCTCGCAATTTAAGTGGAAGGGGTATTAGATGCTGATGTGGAGACTAACGATTGGTCAGAATTAAATAAATTTGAAATAATTATAGAAAATTAATGGTAACTTTGATGGGGATGTATAATATATGAAAGTTTCTCAGGAGAACGAGAGAAATCCAAATAAAATAGTTTTAGATTCTGATTCCTCTTGCAATTCGAAAATAAGTTGAAGTTATCAACTTTAATGTATAAATGATTAAGAAACCCTATTTTGAGATGATTAATGTATTTAGTAGGGTTTAATGGATGATAAAAGTTGATATTAACCTGTTAATTATAAAAAGGTACATAAAGATAAAAAGGATGAACTTTGCACATAATTAGTTTAATTTAGAGTTTCATGTGCATAAATATGGTTTAATGGGCCTTGAAACCCTAATGATGGTAATTATGAATATTAATAGCTTTAATTGTTCAAAATCATGATTAAAGTCGAAATACGATAATTCTAAGCTATTTCGAATATAAAAGTTCCTAATTGTGGATAAATACCCTTAATGTAGTAATTAGGATTTTCTAATGGATAAAGGTATTAATTAATGACAAATGGAGTTCATATGTGAATTAGACCATAGTGAAATATGAATTGAATATAAATGAGCATAATGATCTTGTCATGGATTAAAAGGATAAAAATGGTAGTTTTAATGTAAAAGATGCTTAATGGAGTTATTTAATGGTTAATTATGCCTTTAATCTGAAACTGAGGATTACATGTTGAGATAATTAGGGTTTGTGATCAATTGCATTAAATTAGGGTTTAAAATATTAAAAGATGAAGGGAAACCCTAATTGCAATGGAAACCCTAAAAGTGGACTAGAAACCCTAGGAAACGAGCTAGGTTTAGTAGATCTTGATGGCATGATTAATAATAGGAAATTGTATGCATATTTCAAGATCTCATAATGTGCTTGCTTGCCTATTTGGAATTCTTGATTAGATTATTCCATTTCAAATCATCCTGATAGGTATGTGGTTATGCTTATGAATAATCACTTTAGTTTCATGGCGATTCCCGAACGTTTTTATCGGTTGCTTGAAAATAACTATTGGATGCCTGTTATTTCATGCAACTAGAGAGTGACTATGATTATCACCATAAATGTGCATACATGATTGGCTCAGATCTTGGTCCTCCTCTGTGGCTTTGCAAAGGCTAAAAAGGGTAACCTAGAGCAAGGTCTAGGCTATTATGAGTTAGAAATTGGGCTACCCACATGTAGTGTCATGAGACTCCTTAGCACACCATGAGTTAAGGAGTGGGCTACCTATGGGTTGTGCCATGTGACTCAACCCTAGAAACTGATTCACCTATTAGGTGGGATCATGAGGGGTTTAATGGGGATCTACCATAAGGAAGGTAGCATCCAAGTCCACTGCAGGGACAACGTAGACGCTAGGGTAGGTAAGGATTGAGCAGTTATGCATAAAATGTAAAGTTGTTTGTTTAAAATCATAATTGGATGCAATATGTTGTTATCATAGTTGCACGATTATTGTTTCCCCCACATACCAGCTTTATGCTGACCGACATTTTGTTTTTCAGTGTTTTAGGTACAAGTGAAAAGAACAAACAGTAAAGTGGCATATGTGGAACTAAACATGAATTAAAGTTCAAAGGAAGATTAGTTAGAATAGACTCCATGTGGATAGAGGTAGATATCCAAGTTTTTGAAAAAGGTATGCAAAGTTAAATTTTATTACAGCTTTTTAGTTTAGTTAGTAGAATTTGATAATTATTATTGATTATTTGTCGAACCTTTGATCCGGAAATTGGGATAACGGCTCTGACCTCTTGGTCTCCCTTCATTGGGGGTTACTGGGAGGTGGGGTCATTACATTTGGTATCAGAGCATAGGTTCCTCATTTAATCTTTAATAATTATTAAATTTTACAAACTCTGTAGAACCCAAGGGAGTTATTACAAGAATTACCGAAATATAGAGGTGTCTAGAAAAGGATCACGTCTGGGGGTTGGCAAGATTTTCCTCCACACTGCTAGTCAGAATACGAGGACTCCCAGATTATGTGACTTCCTGACTGATGTCTTAGGATTTGACTTGAAATAAAATACCTTTAGGACCTTCTCATCTTGTTCATCCCTTCTCAACTCAAATGTTGTTAAGGATAATAAGGATTAGGGTTTTCTCTCTTTTCCTCACCCTCTTGAGGTATGGGTAAGGTTGATAAGGATTAAGGAATCCTCCACCAAATTAATAAAAAAAAACATGTAAATAAGATGTCATGGACATAAGCTTAATAGATTAAGCATAAAATAATAGATACATGCTTAGGTCGTATGACATAAGTTGTCATGCCCTCAGGAGAGACATGAGGCTAGACCTTCTTGTCAGGAGGATAAGTAAAGAGAGTTAGTCTTGGAGGTAGAGATCTCCATTATAAGTGGATACCTCGCACATCCTCTGAGGATGATGTTAACCCTAACCCTAAGTGAAGGTTAGATAGAGAGAGATGGCATGATGAATTGGAAGTCACGGTAGACTAGGTGTTTGGATGGACATGCCTTGGATGCCATATGAGCCCTGAGAGGTTGGATGATCGAGTACCTTTGGAAACCCAACCCTGGAAAGGGGTGTGCATGTTAGGGTGAAGGATAACTCCTTAATTGATGAGGTTAGTTATGACCATATAGAAACCTTATGGGCTTATATGAGCACGGCTTAGTATGCACAGAGTACGTCAGTAGTGCTAAAAGTAGGCTAAAACCCTGACCAGGAGAGTATGATGGATAGCTTGTAAGGTAAGCATAAAGAGTTAAGGATAATCGTGAGCAAACATAAGTTGAACATAAGTTTCACCCAGGTAGGGGTATGCTTGTGGGCTTGACCCATCTTCATGAAGAGGGGGCCTCTAGTAGTGAGGTTGGTTGTAGGGCTAGCTCTAGAGAGAGAGCAGGACCCAAGCGAGAAGGTTGGTAGCCTAGACTCCGAGATATGAGGAAAAGTGGGGAGTTGAGAATGATGTGATGTATGTGGATGATAGTGGTTTCCTCATATTGATGATATCTTGGTTACCATTAGAGGAACCAAACCCTGAAGAGAGGATGAGGCTGCTGGTACCTCCGTACATATGGTAAAGATGAGAAGAAGAGTTCCTTAAACCATGAAGAGGTTTAGTTATAGGTTGTAAGGTAAGCATAAAGCGTTATGGATAATCTTGAGCAAACATAAGTTGAACATAAGCTTCACCCAGGTAGGGGTATGCTTGTGATCTTGACCCATCTTCATGAAGAGAGGACCTCTAGTAGTGAGGCTAGTTGCAGGGCTAGCTCTAGAGAGAGAGAGAGTAGGACCCAAGCAAGAAGGTTGGTAGCCTAGACTCCGAGATATGAGGAAAAGTGGGGAGTTGAGGATGATGTGACCTAAGTGGATGATATTGGTTTCCTCATATTGATGATATCTTGGTTACCATTAGAGGAACCAAACTCTGAAGAGAGGATGAGGCTGTTGGTACCTCCGTACATATGGTATAGATGAGAAGAAGAGTTCCTTAAACCATGAAGACGTTTAGTAACAGGTTATGAAGCCTTGTACCTTGTTGATTGTCCTTGAGGAGGACTCGACTCTGAAGTGTTGCTCGAATAGAAGGATGATAGGAAGTGCATGTCATGCCTTATACATGTTTGATACATGGTTAAGAGGTTGAGCATGCAGTTGGACACCCAGGAAGTGAACCTAGGCCTAAGAGGGGAAGTTGTGTACCTAATGCTCATGATGAGATTTGAGTTTCTGTAGATGCAAGCAAGGTACTTCTCATGGTTAGAGGAAATGTAAACCCCTTAAGTTTAATGTATGTTTGATGAACCCCTCATAGCAAAGTTGATGATATGGGAAGGTATGATCTTGATCCAGCATTGAGGAAAGAGAACAAGTATGACCTAAAATGGTTTAGTAGGTGGTCTGCTTGTGCCTTAGTAGCTTGCCAAGGTTAAGCATGCTTATGTGGATGCAAACCCTAGACATAAGGATGTTTGTGACCTTGTTGTCAAGAGTTATAGTTTCCTCCCATCCTGGGAGATGGACCCTTTGGTAGGGTGTATACTAGTCTTTTTGGTTTAAGGTAACCTAAAGAGGTCTCAATAGGATCTTGTGCAGTTAAGTGAAAAGTACATGGTATGAGAATGAACTTGTAAGACCCATAGATAACCATCTCTAAGTGCATGTGGATGTGTTACCATGGAGGTAACCAGTATGGGGCCTGACCAAGGTAGGTAGGTTGCCATGAACCCTATGAAAGGATGAAAGTCAGCCCATGAATGTAGGGAGAGATGATGAAGGCTTGGGTAAGGATCTAAGTTGGACACGTACTATAATAGAATCCTAAGTCTATCCTAGGGTCAGGTAGGGATGAGACCGATGGAAGTAGGAGTTGCCTAATTTCCTAGTTTCACATGACCATAGGGTCGGGAGGTAACAACTATCATTGTCTGTGGGCCATGGGTTAGGAGATTGATCACCTTCATGAACTCATGGGACCCAAAGGGAAGATGAGTAGGGCACTCTCTGGATGCATAAGGGCAGAGAGATGACCCCAAAAGTGTTGGCACCCTACAGACCTCAAGAAGATGACCAAGGATTGTATGGTGACCAAGTAGGTTCGAGACCAATTTTCCATGGAAGTGACTTTGATACCGAGATGATTGTGATGTAGAGACATATATGGCACGTATCAACTTAGATTTAAAGGTGTACTGGCAAGGTGGGATGTACCATCTCTACTCTTGGAACAGGAAGAACTTTGTATTTGGACTGCATCCAAATGCTTATTTCCTCTTGTTATGGGAGTGAGAGATAGGACAGTACGCATGTCATACACCAAGGATAAAGATGATGTGAGTTGGAATGTTTCTATGAGGTATGAGGACAGAGATGATAACATACCCTAGTGGAGTGAATGATACATGGATGGTTTACAAATAAGGTAGTCATCCTTTGAGGATGTTTTTGTCATGAGCGATGGAGGTTGAGTTTGAAAAACCAAGAGAATAAGCTCAGAGTCTTCTTGATGAAGATAGACTTGGAGTTGAGATGACATAATAAGTGGAATACCTGGAGGTGTATGTTTTCAACGTTATCTTACACCTAAGGATGTGAACTGGTAATGGATGCTCTGGATGAGATGCATCTGCCTAGTTTAGCTAGAGGCTAGAAGAGGTTGTTAGGTTAGCCCTAAGTTGAAAAAAGAGATAAGTTTGGCTAACCCTCAAATGTAACAATATTTGTTGATCAAGTGAATGGTTGTTTGGTTAGCCAGCCTAGTCCTTGATGCAATAAAGGGATGGTGGTAGAACCTCAGATGCACTTCTTTGGAAAAGAAGGTGATGGAATCCAATTAAAGTGGTTTAGTATTTTTGAGGAATTGATCTTAAGGAATTATGAAAATACAGGAGATCATGATTTAAGATCATCATATACCATGGTACTACCAAGATAATAAGTGACAATAGTACTTTGGATGCCTAAGATGAAGTTGCATGTGGTGTGTTGCCATGCAAGCTAGGAGGTGAAGGAAGAACAACAGTAACCCAGTGCATTGACATAGAGGATAAAGAGTCCCTGAGAGGGAATGTGAGTTCATAACTATGGATATTGTAAGTCTCCCCTAGACCAAGGAAGGTCAAGATGAAATATGGGTTAGGGTAGATCGCCTTACCTATATGACATGAGAAAGAAAGAGTATTATCAAGGGACAGATCAGGTTGAACTACATATGAAAGAGATGGTTCAAGTACACCATGATGCAAGTTCAAAAGTTCTTGAGTATAACCTAAAGATACACTTCCATAAGGTGGAAGTAGGTACCTGAAGAACTCGATGTTAGTACCACTTATCACCCCTAACTAATGGTTAGTATGATCCAGACTAGAGGGTCTGATGAGAGCATGTGTGCTCATTCAGGGTGATATCTGAAGATAGTTCTTGTCTTCCGTAGATGTGATGATAACCACCATAGCCACTATTGGGATGTAAAGAAGCTCTACAAGGGAGGTTGCGTCGGTCACCACTTCATTAAGATGATGTGGGTGAAGGGACCTCGCGAAGGTCAAGAAAGGACCACGGTGTGTGCAGATGAAGTCGCTTTGATCATGCAATGGATGAAAGGAGCTCAAGGATGACATAAGTTGTAAGCTGATGCAAAGTAGATTGGCATGCAGCTCACAGTGGGGGAACATGTGACATGAAAAACCGACCCCTCTAAGTTATAGCTAAGAGAGTTGAGTTCCCGATGCATGGGTTCTTTTGACATGGTTTGGTGGAGAAGGTTAAGTTTGCCCTTACCCCTCAGAATAATGTGATGTGCGATGAGTTTCATGTGTCCAATTTAGAGCACTATGTGAGGTACCCGGACCATGTGTGGAGCAATAAACCTAGTGATCCCCAAGGGAGGATGTAATGACCTGAGTCACCTATGAGGTTTATAGATGCCAAGGTGAAAGAACTCATAGAAAGGAATATGTGATGATAAAGGTTCTTTGGAAGCGCCATGGATAGGGAAAAGCCACATAGGGGCCAATGATGGACATGTAAAAGTCTTATCCTGAATTGTTTGTTTTCTTGATGGAATTTTGAGGGAAAAATTCCTATAAGAGGGGAAGGATGTTACAATCCCAACTTTTGGGTTCATTTGGTGAGAAATGTAGTTTCTCATCATTAAATATATTTGAACAAATAATGATATAATTTGTTTTGAATAAATGAATTTCGTTTACAATAGCCTTGATGATTGTTTTGTGGGCTTTATTGGCTATTGGGTCCAATAACAAGGAAAAGACAAAAGGAACTCCATTATTAATAACAAATGGAGAAAAGAAAAATGTAGAAACCTCTAGAAGGAAAAAGTATGTAATCCAACGGTGGATTTCATGCATCTTGGGTTCCTTTGGTTCCGAGGAGTCCAAAGTTGCAAAAATAAAGCAATAAGAAAAGAAAAGATCAATTAAATATTTCTTTATTAAGAAAGAAATTGAAAATAATGATAAAGTGTGGAAAATAAGTAAAAAGAGGGATAATTGAGTTATCCTTGATGGATTTTAGTATCCAAATAATTCCTAATGTTAAAAGGAATACCAATGAGGAAAATAAAAAGAAAGATAAAGAGAAATCCTCAAAAAGAGATATTTTAATAAGAAATAAACGAGATAATATGAAATAATGTATATAGATGCATCTAGAAGGATAATAATTATCCTTAAAAAGGAATTTCGAAATCTTGGAGTTTCTTGGGGACCAAGGAGTCCCAATGGAGAAAAAGAAAGAGAAAATGCAAAACAATACAAAATAAGAGGATAATGTGATACATAATTAATGACTTTTTGATATTATCAAAAAGAGGTATTGTTTGCTTTAAGAAAGAAGAATTTCGTAGCCAATGGATTAAAAGCCAAGCACAAGGAACTTAAGAGAGGAAAAAATTTGGATTCCTTAATAACCAAGGATCATCTTTTAATAATTAATTAAAATAAAAATAGAGGGAAGAGGGGTTGTGATAAGGTGTATGCTTAATATATTTCCTTTAGTAAGTCAAGACTCAGGAGGACACTCAATCGTAGATATGAGGGAAGGGAAACAAAGAGTTCGACCCCTTCCTTGTTGACTTCCTTCCAAGGTATGTATATGTATATATATATATGTATATATATGTATATATATGTATATATATATATATATATATATATATATATATATATATATATATATATATATATATATATATATATATATATATGTATATATATATAGACCGATGGAGCCTCAAACCCCATCCCATGGATGGCACGTAGCTCTCCTTCCCAGCCTCTCCCTTCCTACTTTATCTAAAACCTTAGGGTTCATCCTTGGGAGATCTCGTCTCCATGGAAAGGCCATGGCTGGATCAGGAGGAGGCACACATCCCAGACGATGGTCATCTGAAGCACGGCTAACGCCTGCTTAGTTCTTGATAGAGATGGAGTTGAAGAATGAAGAGATGTGGCCTGGTGTACGGTGAGGAGATCCGTCGAGGACTCCTAGATACTCTGTCGTCCTTGGTGCAACATCCAGGTTTGTGTTCTCGCTTCACCTTCCAGTTCTATTAACCCTTACACCTGCAACCGTAGTGTGACTCTTATACTCTCACTCCCACGTCTTCGGTGAAGTCAGAGGTACCTTCATGTGTGTGGTGGACGATTGGAGGTAATTGGATCTGATCTTGGTCCCTCGGTGGCCGGGAGAAGGGACCTCAGCCCTATCGGCCCGTCCAGGATCGCAGACGGCGCCCTTCTGCGAGGAAGAAGAAGGTCGTCCCTCTATTGGACGGGTTTGCCCCTGAGTTCTCTATAGCCGTTTATCCGTTAGAGGGGCAATGGAGTAATTTTGTTATAAACTTAAACAGTTCATGATTTAAGTGGAAGGGGTATTAGATGTTGATGTGGCGACTAACGATTGGTCAGAATTAAATAACCTTGAAATAATTATAGAAAATTAATGGTAGCTCCGATGGGGACGTATAATATATGATAGTTTCTCAGGAGAATGAGAGGAATCCAAATAAAATAGTTTTAGATTCGGATTCCTCTTGCAATTCGAAAACAAATTGAAGTTATCAACTTTAATGTATAAATGATTAAGAAACCCTTTTTTGAGACGATTAATGTATTTTGTAGGGTTTAATGGATGATAAAAGTTGATATTAACCTGTTAATTGTAAAAAGGTACATTAAGATCAAACGGATGAACTTTGCACATAATTAGTTTAATTTAGTGTTTCATGTTCATAAATATGCTTTAATGGGCCTTGAAACCCTAATGATGGTAATTATGACTCTTAATAGCTTTAATTGTTCAAAATCATGATTAAAGTCGAAATATGATCATTCGAAGCTATGTTGAATATAAAGTTCCTAATTGTGGATAAATACACGTAACGTAGTAACTAGGATTTTCTAATGGATAAAGGTATTAATTAATGACAAATAGAGTTCATATGTGAATTAGACCATAGTGAACTATGAATTGATGATAAATGAGCATAATGATCTTGTCATAGATTAAAAAGATAAAAATGGTATCTTTAATGTAAAAGAGGCTCAATGGACTTATTTAATGGTTATTTATGCCTTTAATATGAAACTGAGGATTAGATGTTGAGATAATTAGGGTTTGTGATCAATTGCATTAAAGTAGGGTTTAAAATAGTAAAAGATGAAAGGAAACCCTAATTGTAATGGAAACCCTAAAAGTGGACTACAAACCCTAGGAAGCGAGCTAGGTTTAGTAGATCTTAATGGCATGATTAATAATAGGAAATTGTATGCATATTTTAGGATCTCATAATGTGCTTGCTTGCCTATTTGGAATTCTTGATTGGATTATTCTATCTCAAATCAGCCAGACAGGTATGTGGTTACACTTATGAATTATCGCTTTAGTTTCATGGCGATTCCCGAACGTTTTTATCGGTTGCCTGAAAATAACTATTGGATGCGTGTTATTTCATGCAACTATAGAGTGACTATGATTATCACCATAAATGTGCATACATGACTAGCTCAAATCCTGGTCCTCCTCTGTGCCTTTGCAAAGGCTAAAAGCGTAACCTAGAGCAAGGTCTAGGCTATCATGAGTTAGAAATTGGGATACCCACGTGTAGTGACATGAGACTCTTTATCACACCATGAGTTAAGGAGTGGGCTACCTACGGGTAGTGCCATGTGACTCAATCCTAGAAACTAATTCACCTGTTAGGTGGGATCATGAGGGGTTTAATGGGGATCTACCATAAGGAAGGTAGTATCCACGTCCACTGTAGGGACAGAGCAGACGCTAGGGTAGGTAAGGATTGAGCAGTTATGCAAAAAATATAAAGTTGTTTTTTAACATCATAACTGGCTGCAATATGTTGTTATCAAAGTTGCACGATTATTGTTTCCCCCACATACCAGCTTTATGATGACCGACGTTTTGTTTGTCAGAATTTTAGGTAAAACTAAAAAGAACAAACATTAAAGAGGCATATGTGGAATTAAATATGAATTAAAGTTCAAAGGATGATTAGTTAGAATAGACTCCATGTGGATAGAAGTATATATCCAAGTTTTTGAAAAAGGTATGCAAAGTTAAATTTTATTACAGCTTTTCAATATAGTTAGTAGAATTTGATAATTATTATTGATTATTTGTCGAACCTTTGATCCAAAAATTGGGATAACGGTTCTGACATCTTGGTATCCCTTAATTGGGGGTTAATGGGAGACGGGGTCATTACAGTGGCCTGTCTGTAGAGCCGACAACGGGCGCACGGCTTCAAGCCGTTGCAGGCATCTTGTGAAGGAAGGAGAACATAGAGCCAAAAGACTCATCTTCCCAAGCATGCATGTTCAACAACCTAGGGTACGGGGGCCCATTCACACCTAATCAGAGCCAGATCAGTTTGATAAAAGGTAATCTTTTTTCTGCTGACATGGAAGCACATGATTGGTCCAGATATTGATAATTTCAAATAATTCTAGAAATAAAACTGTAATTTAGAATTAGGCAAGTTATATATGAATCTTTCCCAGAAAAATGTGAGGGATCCACTAAAAATAGTTTTGAAGCCTCATTCTAATTGCAATTCAAAAATTATGTAAAGATTCTATCTTTAATGGTTTAATTAATACAAATCCCAAATCTTTGGTGATTAATGATTTGGGAAGGGTTAAATGGATGTTTAAAATTGATATTAACATGTTAATTATAAAAAGGTACATTAAGAACAAAAAGGATGAACTTTGCACATAATTAGTTTAATTTAGAGTTTCATGTGTATAAATATGCTTTGATGGTCCTTGAAACCCTAATATTAGTAAATGTGACTCATACTGGTTTTAATTATGCAAAATCGTGAATAAAGTCGAGATATGATAATTACCAGCTATTTTGAGTATAAAAGTTCCTAAATGTGGATAAATACCCTTAACGTAGTAATTAGGGTTTTCTAATGGATAAAGGTAGAATTAATGACAAATAGAGTCTGTATGTAAATTAGATCATAATGAACTATGAATTGATGATTAATTGTGTTGTTTCTGAAATTAAGGTTATATGTTGTTAAAAGGTAACCTTAATAACTTTCATGAAGGATAGATGAGAAATTAGGGTTTAAAAGAGTAAAATGAAGTAAAAACCCTAATTGCAAAGTAAACCCTAAAAGAGGTAGAAATCCTACAAAGGAATAGAAACCTTAAGTAGCAAGATGGTTTGAATAGATTTTGATAAAAAGGAATTGGATGTGATTTCAAGATTATTGTACTTGCTTGATTGGATTTCCCTTCATGGTTGATTATTTCTCAAATCTGCCTAACAGGTATGTGCTTACACTTATGAATATCTCAAATTAGTTTTTTGAGGTTTTCCGAAGGTTTCCTCGATGACTTGAATTAAACTGTTGGATGAATTTAATTCATGCAAACTATAATGTGGATATGACTATCACTTAAGATATGTGCCTACTAGCTCAAATCCTAGTCACCTCTATGGCTTTATAATTTGACCAAGTACATGGCCGCCTATGGGGTAGGTCCATCAGGTCATTAGATGACTTAGTACATGGCTACCAATGGGGTAGGTCCATCAAGTCACCTTGAGTCAGGGATTGGGCTACCTATAGGTAGTGCCATGTGACTCTTTAGCACACCATGAGTTAGGGATTGGGATACCTATGGGTAGTGCCATGCGACTCAGCCCTAGATATTGATCTACTAGTTAGGTAGGATCGTGCGGAGTTTAATGGGGATCTACCATGAGGAAGGTAGCATCCAAGTCCACTGTAGGGACATCACAGAGATAGGGGATAGGTAAGGATTGAGTAGTATTGCTTAATACATAATCTTGGTTGTTAAATGATAATTGGTTGATTACATTGTTATCCTAGTTGCATGATTATTGTTTCCCCCACATACCAACTTCGTGTTGACCGACATTTTGTTTGTCGACGTTTTAGGTTCAAGTGAAAAGAGCAAACAGTAAAGTGGCATATGTGGAATTAAATGAGAATTAAAGTATAAAGGAGGATTAGTTAGAATAAACTCCATATGAGGATAGAAGTAGATATCCAAGTTTTGAAAAAGGTATGAAAATTTTAATTTTATTACAACCTTTCAATTTAGTCTAGTAGAATTTGATAATTATTATTGATTATTTGTCAAACCTTTGATTCGGAAATGGGGATAACGGCTCTGACCTCTTGGTCTCCCTTAATTGGGGGTTACTGGGAGGTGGGGTCATTACAGGTACCCACCCACCCTACCCTGCATTGATATGTGATCTATTTCAATCTGCCACTGGGAAGTCTCTTTTTCATGACCTTCATTACAAACCTACTTAAAAGGAGTCTATATCAGTGAGACCACACTTAAAAAAAACCTGCCTTCATCCTCTTCTACCACACTTGGATCCTCTACCTCTACTCAGGCACCTCCACCTCCTCAACGATCCCAACTTACCCATACCTCATTTAACATATCAAATGAAACCCTCATGGGTTACATGATGGATAAGCATGCATATAACCTTCAGGTTTAGGAGCATATGTATCAGGATCTCTATGCTATCATGTCTACCATGAACCTGTCATGTGCTCATACTTATCCTACCTACCCGCCTTACCTAGGTGGTGATTGTGCATTCTATGCATATAATCACTTTTACCAAGCCCCTCCACCTACTGCTTCCACTGCTACACCCTCTGTTGTTGGTGGATCTACCCTTGGAGTGCTATCTCCCCCTACTGGTCCTATATCTACCTTGCCTGTAGGAATTGGCACCTCAACTCCCACTTTTCCTCAAGCCCAAGAGTTGCATGACCTAGGTATGTCTTGGGCTGAGTAGAATGCCATGTGACCCGATCATGGTTCGGTCCTTCTACCGATGAGGAGATGCCTGACTAGGTTGATGGGGAAGTTGTTGTTGATGATGATGAGGAGGCATATGAGGATGATGGTGAGCATGGTTTGGATGGTTCTAATGATGTCTTCACTGGTTCATACAGTGATGAAGGTGAATTTGTTGTCTCTACTACGCCTTCAAATGGAGATGATGACTATGAGCCTGAAACTTCTGATGATGATGCCAATGATGATGAGCCACTGGACTTAGATATCCTAGATGTTTAGATGTTTTAGGTTTTAGTCTTTCTATGCTTATTATATATATCTTTCCAGACTATTTTGTACTAAAAACATCTAGGCACATTATTTGAGATGTACTATTTCTATCATCATGTTGTTTTCATCATTTTGGCTTGTATTTGTTTTAAGGACATGTTTTTAGTGTTGTAATCATGATCATATGTACCCTTACTCTCTGGTTGACTATATTTCACAAGTTTGTGGTATGTTACCCATATTTTGATTATGACATAGCTTGCTTGTCTCTCTCTCATCTCTATTTCATGTGTGTTATGTGGTTGCATGTTTTATCTTATCTAATTGTTTAGAGATTGGAACCACTCTACACCTTGTCTAATTGTTTGTTTCAATCTCTCTCATCCTTGCTATGATTATTTTAGATAGAACTTCAAATTGAATTTAAGCATTTGGTTTCAATTGATATAATTTGAAGGTCTAACTATTCTTGTGATAATTTTGAACCTCTATTCACCCCCTCCCCCACAGAGCCCTTAGATCCAACAGACACAACCCACATACATTAAGATATCCCCCAACTCATGGGTCACATGCACCTTTTGTGACCCTCTAACTACCCAACTTTCCCTCATCCCTCTAACCTTCTTTCACCTTCACTGACACTTCCTATACCACCCTCATTGTTGATGATCATATGTAGTCCTTCCTCACATGTACATGATCCTTCCATCACTCATGTCATCATCTTGTAGAGCCTTAGGTTTTTCGTAATTGGACTTGCCTCTACAACTCTATTAGATTTTGACCGGATATCTATACCTACTTGGAATTAGGCTCAGGCAATAGAGGACTATGTCATTTTGAGTTAGCCTCAGTTTCACTATGTATGGATCTCCACTCAAATTTTTGAGTATGATGATATTGATATTTAGGATAGTTATTTGTGCTAGGAAGAGGATAAAAATAGATAAGAAGAAGGTGCTAACAAATAGAGTTCACATTATAGAATTCTTTTTGACAATTGAGGAATTCCTATGAAGGATATAGAACATTATCCTTATTGTCATGAGACTTCTAGTGGTGAAAAAGGTGATGAAGATTGTGGTCTTTTAAGGATTATTAGGTCAAATTTTCAAAGTATCCTAGAAATTGGTATCGAGAGCTCATCATGTATCATGTACGACACTTGTATTATGTATCTATGTTTTCCTTTTTCCCTTGTTGTATTTGTTGCTAGATATATAACCCATTTCCTCGTGTTGCATTGTATCCTGCACATATTGTAATAAAAAACTTTTAGTTAATGAACATTACTTTGGTTGAGTATAATATGTACATATTTTGTTGTTTACATGTGGAAATAACGTCTTGATTTGTCTTGAATATCTCTATCTCATTTTATATTCTTTCTAGGATTAGACCTTTGTTGTTGTATTCTACCCTGCCTTCTTTTGGTATGACAAAGAGGGATAAGGTCTAGCTATATTGAAAGGATTTTTATATTGCATTTGTTAATGCTTGTGAATGAAAGAAATTTCTTCAGAGTTCCAACTGTGTTTAGACACATAACTATCTAGATATTCTATTGTGTTTTTTAGGACTAACAAACATGTTAAGTAAGAATGAATAAAGTAGGATCTTGTAAACTCAATACCTAACCCCTAGATTGTAAAATAAGATATTTGGCTGAAATTATTTAAATATATTTAGGAACAGGTTGTCATCTACAAAATGGAGAGAATATTGACTTTGTAATTATATTTACTAATATTTCATAGTTGTTTTCACCATTCCAATCCCATGTGTCTAACATTTCTATTTGAGGTCATTACATATTAGTAGACACATCAAACTCGCAAACCCTATATTGAAGAAAATCATGTCGTACAAGCTCAATGTTCACAAGTAAAATAATATTCTACAATTTTCAATATAACTTTAATGTAAATCATTTGTGATAATTGTATGTATTCTAATTGACATAAAGCATGTGACAAAGTTAATTCTAATTAATCACATAATTAAGTTTTCTTGAGTGATTAATTATTGCATCAATGAAAAGAACTTGTTGTTGTTTGAGTTACCACAAGGAAAACTTGACTGACAACATTGTGTTGGGTTTCTCATTTAACCTACATTGGTCAAGTTTATCCTCATACAAAACATACTATGAAAAAATGACAAAATCTAGTGATGACCAAAGGTGGAGTTTTGGACACATAACATGTCAGCCAACATAATCATCTTTTATCTACTAGTGTCATTGTCTAAGATTTTGCACATAAGAATCAACTGACAGTATAGTAGTTATTACTTTATATAAAGTAAAAATAACCATTAGAGGGGGTTAAAAATTGGAACTAAATTCATTAAACATTACCTCAATCTCCCAATAAGAACTAAAATGTATCCTAATGAGTCTACTGGATAGTAAGCTCCTTCAACTATAAATAGTGACTATACTTATGAAAGCTAGCAACCATGCTCCTATTCTATGGCCTAAAACAAGCACCTCAAGATTGATTTAGAAAATATAGAACCTTCTTTGTAGATGATTGGCATGTCATGGAAAATTTTGATTCTACTCTCTTTATAAGCATATCATTTTTGGAGAAGCTATTGTTGCTCATTTTCTAGAGTTTTGTTCTCTCATTTTAAATGATTTGGATATAAGCATAATTGGGAACTCACCTTTATGTGCACTTCATCAACCAAAGAAGGTACATAAGTGAACTCATTAAACACTTTTTTAATCAAAAATAGCAAGCTAATAGACACTCCTATGACAAATATTACCAAGCTTGATAAGGATGGTGAAGCAGAAAAGATATATGAGAATCTCTATAGAAGAATGATTTGTAGTTCATTATATGTTACTACCTCTAGACCAGCTATTATTTTTATCATTCTCTTATGTGATCGCATTCATTTTTTCCCTAGAAATTCTCATATTGTAGCAGTAAAAATGATGAATAGGTTCCTAGCCAATACTCAAAATTTTAGACTATTTTATCCAAAGTCAAATGACTTTTTTTTATCGCTTATAGTGATGTGGACTATGCAGGGTGCGTGATTGATAGAAATTCACAAGCAACACTTTCTTACTCCTAGTACCATGCCTTGTATCTTGGTTTTCCAAGAAGAAAAGCATAGTGTAATTTTCAAGTCAGCTATTGAAAGATTCCTTGGACAACAAAGACAAATATTAAGATCAAAAGGTAGTAAAAATATTGATAAGGACACACCTTTGGTATTCACATGAATAATATTTTTGAATCTGTAGAATATTTCAATCAAGTTTTTAGTATTTCAAGGGAAATAATACAAATCAAACAACCAATAACTTCCTCTACTACGTACTAATGAGGCCATGATCTTCAAATTTAAGAGACATATGTCTAGGATGAGTGAGACTTATTTTTGAATTTCAAGATTTTTTACATCATAAGAAACAAATAGTTTTAGGGTGTCTTTGAGAATTTGAGATTAAACTATCACTATTTTAGTCTTGGGAGGAAGGGTAGAACTACAAAAGGAAAGATGGAATATTACATATTCCTCCATTAATATGTATAACATACTATATTCCTTTGTGTATCAACATTTATTAGTCAACTACACTACAAGAATAGGAAATATACAATGAATTCTTTCTTCTAATTCCTTGGAGTTCAAAGTATGGCTTTAAAAAAAAATTACATGTTAAAATCATGCCAATACCCCATTTTACATATAAGAAACGTGTTCTATCAAACTAAGAATCCACATGTTTCTTTTATAAGAAAATTTCTACTATTTCCCGGAATACAAATATTGTTTGATTATTACTTTATATCTAGTTTGTATTTCACTTGATAATTATGAAAGCATTGGGCCACTTTAAAGTAGTTAGAAGCTAATTGAAAAGTACATGTGATTACATATGTGCTTATATACCCAATGGAAATGTACATGTATTACTTATGTATGGATATAAGTAGTACAAGATTTAACATAACCATTTTTTGGTCACCCAAGTGTATTTCTCTCTTATTACTATAGAAAAGGTGGGATCAACACCACACTAAGCAAGGTGTATAGTCTATGTACAAGTGTAGCATGGGGAGCTCTATACAAAGGGGAAAAAAATATAAAGCTATACAATGAGGAGAAGAAAATGAGGAATATACATATATTATAAGACAAAACAAATAGACAAAATACATGAGGGGAGAAAAGACAATGATCCATCCAACACTAACACCAACTAGCTGAAGTCATACCAAGTAACCAAGCAACCAACGGAAGATAATTTGTATGCCAGATTTCATCGTAACCCAAATATGATCAGGATCAACACTCCACTCTTAAAAAATGGATTTATTCATGAACTTCCATACATAATAAAGATTAGTGATGCATGAGAGGTAACGATCCTTATTCCTAAAGTGAAGAATATCATTGAACTTCTACACGACATTCACCCAGTTAGCCTTTGTAATAATGAAATCAAAGAAAATATGAATGGATGACTCATCAAAACTTCTACATGACATGCAAATAGACGTACAAATAAACCCTCATTTTCTTAGATGATTCATCACAGACACACTATCCATTCCAATTTGCTAGACCAAAATCTTGAAATTTTCAAGACTACAATGCTTTAAGATTTAGCATAACCAATGTTATAGAATTATTTGCATAAACCTAAAAATATATAGAATAGAGCTCAACTTTTACTTATTTTACATAATAATGATTGATTCATTATCAATAACATAGTGAAGATTATAACATATAATGTTAAACATTTGGTTTGTACTAGATCAAATAAAAACAACATAAGATCCATTCATTGAATCTATTTGGAATGAGTTCTCTATGTTTTTTGAAGCCAATATTCTCATAGTTTTAGTAGATATAATCTAAGAGTAGAATTCTCATTGTCTTTTAGTCACATTGTACCCTTTGTTGAAGGAAACAAAATTGTAGTGATGTGAATCATGCATTTTATTGGTAAACCTCCTTCTAGAAGAAAAAAATCAATGATACATAAATGCTCAAAATCAATTTAACGTGGCACATTTTATAGTCATGATTAAATTCAGCATTACAAGTCTTGGAAATATCTTTATTTTCATAGTCTAAAGCTAATTAGATAAAAAATCATTGATGTTGGGAAATAGGGTGCATGTATAGGAAGCAAAGACAAAAACTTTATTGCCATATTCCCCATAAACCAGCAGATCATGTCAACAACTATATAATGCGAAAGGATGGTTTCGAGGATATACCTGGTCCTAGAGCAAGATCAACGACATATTCCTCATCATTGTAGATGTGTAACTGTTGTCTAGTTGCTCTTGGATAGTGTCTGTGTAGTTATTGGTCTTCACCACAGATAGTAGATAGGAACAATGTCTGCATCGACTCATGCGGTCTCGCTACAGAGTGTGAGTTGACATTGTCCTCCTAGCAGAAGCTGACGGCCTCCCACCTCTAGAGTAGTCCACACAGACCATTGGGAACTCTATGTTGTGCTACCAGAGCCAACAGGAAGAAATTGTCTCCATCTGTCGATGTACTAGTCCTCGACATGCTCTCCCACAACTGATCATGAGTTGTTCTATCCCTTTCTATCCCTCCCTTTGATGGGTAGGACTTACATGGGCTCTTTATTGGTTACCACAAGTAGAGAGGACAATAATTTTCATAGCAATTGATTCTCAATTGTGTGTCTTGGGAAGCTCCCAGTACCCCTCTATTTATAGTAGAGGCGAGGGTCAGGGTTCCCGATCAATGTGGGATTAGAAGGGTTTGGAATCATGAATATTCTAGAACCTTTAAACTATGAGACGGTCATCTCACACTGTGAAATGATCGTCCTGTTAATGAGATTGTCGTATCACTTAGCGAGATGGTCGATTCCTGTTGTTTCCTATTCTGAATCAAATTGACAATTTGAATGTAGTTAATGCTCAATAAGACATTGGCACTAATCCTTGATGCAATCAAATTTCCCAACAAACCATATGTCTCTCTCATGTGAGCCACTCATCTCACAACCACACACTAGTCATCTTGCCTAAGAAATTTGATCATCTTAGGACCACGAACTTGTCATCTCACTCACGCGAGGCGGTCGTCTCATGACCATCACGTGAGACGGTCGTCTCATGCCCCAGTTCTGGCAAAACTCAGCCAATTTAGTTTCTAATCAACCTGACACTCCAAACAGTCAGTCTAACACTTGAATTTGATAATTCTGAGTCTAGTCAGTTGATCCATTATTTAATTGAATACCTTACATGTTTAGTAATCAAATTAAACAACATTGATGAATATACTCCTTTAATCCAACTATATGCTATGTGTGTAACCCTATAGGTCTAGAATTACATTGGCAGTGAATGTCCATTACAAACTTATGACATAACAAGGAAAGCGAGGTGCCTAATTACTCATCATTGCTAACTAAGTAATTCAGAAAATTGGAGAACAACTTCAACCTACAACCTATGATTAGTGTTAGAATGATCATATAGTTCATTTGTCTCTAATATCCAGATTAAACTCAAGGCATGGAATCATCATCCTCTCAACATTCAATCCATGTTCCTTAAACTAGAGTAGACTGTTTGAGATGCAAATGAGGTCACATATCACATATTGAACCACATCAGTACAACCATACATTTCTTAGTCTCACTTATTAAAAGACCTTGGATATCAAACTCGTGTAGGAGGTACAAATGCCATCTACATCACTCATTGAGTCCCCATATGTCAAAGCTACCCAATCATGACCTTTATGGCAACCCATATTCTAGGATTGTGTTTGATGATGTCAAAGTATATACCCAATGACATGTGATGAGTGTAGTGACTTTAGGTATAAGAACCACAATCACTGCTATCACTATGAAAGATGATTTTGACTACCATTTCATGGTCTCCATGTATCACTCTCTTGCTGGGTCTGCCTGATACACTGTTCTCTAACATGTATCTAGGTGAGTGACTTGATATCATATATCATGACTAATGACACTCTATCATCAGTCAACACACATTATAGTCTTATGTATTATTGTCGTCTATTTTTGCTTCCACAGTAATATCTGACTAGGGACATAACAAGAATGTATGTACTATGATCTCATTCTTCAAGTTACGTACTTGAAGAGATACGTCATCCAGTAACATCATCCTTTATAGATCTACTTATGTCTCTATCAACATCTCATGACTGAGACAAACATAATAGACAGAATTACCTTTATTAATATCAAATCAAGTATTTAATGCCACATCCCAATCATCATATGATTGACTCTCTGGGCATACATACCAAGAGACTCCTAGTTGCACTTAGATCCAATAACCCACGAATCATATTCCAAGTGATCATTGACATGTCCATCACATTTCTACTATCCAAGCTCTTTTATAGAGGGTTTAGCAATGTTTGCTTAAAGTCGGTATACTGCAATTTTCACATCTCTTCATTGTAGGATATCTCGTACGATATCAAAATTTTGTAGTATGATATTTGTGATTCCCAGCCTATGTAGTAGCTACATTCTTGTCATAGTATTTTTATAATGTCATTAATGGTTGGAACCTCTCATAAGGTCACCCATATGAACTTCTAGATCCATATGGTATCATCTATTATTCAAATAACACATAGATACTCGGCTTCTTTTATAGATTTGAACAATTGTCATTAGCGCAAAACCCTTTCTAGCTTATAGTTCTTGTTTAATGTTAAACATAAATTTAGATTCTGGTCGTTAATTTGTTAGTTCAGAAGCTTTCATCGGTGTAACCTTTTACACCCAACTCTTCCCAATTACCATAACAAAGGAATAGATCCTTTTAGTGCTTTACAAACACTTAAGGCCATTTCTCATGGTAGTCTAGTGAATCTCACTAGTATCTTACATATACCCTCCTGTCATGTCTAATACATACAAGGTTTCTTGGTAGGTATATATACCTCTTCTCATCATGCTCAATACATATGAGATGATTGGATCTCCTCTCGTCATGTCCAATACATATGAGATAACTAGGTATCCTCTCGACATGTTCAATACATATGAGTAACTAGATATCCTCTCATCATGAGATAATGGGATAAGTACATAACATTGCATTCAAGATTGTGAATGCATATGGCATCTATTAGATGTGTTCCCATTCTCCATAACAACTAGGGCACTAGGCTCCTGAGAGACTTACTTCATAAAACATGCACAAGTTCTCTCTCATTGAGTCATGTATGTTGAACCCTTCAACATCTTGCCAATGCATGTTCTCTTACTTAGGTCCCTATCATATAGAATGCTTCTCTTAATCCCTTTATAGAGAACGTATTTTCCTTGCCAGGTTTTAACATATGCATAATTAATGACAGTATTCCCCATCATCATGTGGAATATAAATATGCTTCCACTAAATCTTTTGTAATCATAGATTTCATAGTCATTTTGACTCAAGTAAAACTCTTTGCCTATCTTGTCAAATAGTAGTTTCCATCTCTAAGATGCTTGCTTCAATCCACAAAGTGGCCTTTGTAGCTGACATTTTTTATTTGCATTAATGGATTTATAAAACCTTTAGGTTGTGTCACATACACATCCTCATAATTATTCCAATCAAGGAATGTTGTTTTTAACATCCATATGCCAAATATCACAACCATATTAAGTTGTAATAACAAGCATGATCTAGATGGATTTAATCGTGGTAGCTGGTGAAAGACTTCATTATGTTCAATACCTTGAACTTTCTTGAAACTCTTTAAAACCATATACCCTTTCCTTGTTGGTCTTCTCTCAAAAACCCAAATGCACGATCAACCCACCAGCTTCTTGAAGATATCATAATTTTCCAAGCTTTAGGTGTGTTCTACTAGAACTATAAGGTTTTGTGTTACATAAGGAACTTGAGATTCCACAACATCTTGTGATTCTCTTTGTTCCCACTATACATTTTTAGGTTCATATGTTTTCTTGTTTGTCTTGAACATTTAGAGCTCTACTTTTACTCCCACTGATTCCTTTGGAACTAAGTTCTTCTTCAAGAATACAACCATTCAGACCAACAAACAACTTTGTTGTGGTATTGGGATAAGCGTAGTATTTAACAAGATAAAATTTACGTGATTTTTGGACGAAGGGTTTAGAAACAATTTTCTTATATAGGTATTCATCCCTAATCACTATAAAAGACACATCAGGAAACCTCCCATGTCATATCTCATATGGTGTCTTTTGAACCAATTTTAGATGGTACATTGTTTAGTGTTAAGCATGTGCCCAAAAGAATTTGTAGGATCAACTAGATTTTAATTGATAATCACACCATGACTTAATAGGGTGTGATACCTTCTATCTGATACACTATCGTTGTGTTTCACGTGGTGTTCATCATGATACACTATTATGATCTCTCAGATGGTCCTCAAAATCTTGGTTTAAAGTATTTCCACATCAATCATATCGAAGTATATTACTACTTTTACCAAGTTAGTTATGTACTTCATTTATGATCTCCTTGAACATTTCAAGAGATCCAGACTTGTATTTCATTAAATACAAATTCAATATCTACTAATAACATCGGCAAATATAATGAGGTACTTGTAACTACCTTAAGAATTTACTCTAAAAGGTCTATATACATTAATATGTATGAGTCCTAATAGAATAGTCGCTCTCCCACTACATCTAGTGAAGATGCTTTTGTCATATTGCACAACAAATAAGATATGCATGTCTATGTTTGTTCAATAACCAAAAGAGTCTTGATAACCATCATATGGATTCTAGAAATACATTTCTCATTTATGTGCTCTAGATGACAATGCTATATGTATTCAATGTTTGAGTCAAAAGTCATTCAATATATGTGTCATGGACATATTTATCTTTATAACTATCAAATATAGTTTGTGAGACATAGGGAATTTTCATAAAGGATCATATCTTTTCGAATGAAATATAATGTTCTTGTCACACAGGACATATGATGTTTTCATCAATGGTAGGTACAAAATAAGAATTCACTAATTCTATTATGTGCCCATGAATGACATGTTCCAACCATAGAGGTATCAATCCTTGCTTCATACAATTCTAGCTTACTTCTTCTCAGGTCCTAAAGTAGAGATCCTTATATGCATCTTCTTCTTGAGATCCTTTATAAAGAGGATAGTTCTTTCCAATATCCAGACAGCTGACAATGGTGGGCTCATCTTGCATACAAATTCTGGGAGTACCAAGCCCTACATCCACCAAGAACATTTTTTCCTCTAGGGTAAGCGTTATCCCCTTTTATCCTTCTTAAGGAATGATGGAAATTTCAATGTGTTTGTGTTTGACATTAGATTCTACAAAGAAATATTGCAAATTTTAAAAATATTTTTGATTTGTTTGATTTGATAAGTTAACGATAGTAATTAGGCCTTTAATTATTTATCGTCCCACTATTTTGTTCAAATTGATAACCCTCATGTATCTATTTGAAAGGTTGTAATGTACAGTCTTCTAGTGAGCTAAGATCCTAAACAATTAAGTCAATACCCAACCAACGTTGTCTCTCATGACCAATTATTAAGGTAGGAAACATTTTCCAATTGCATCTCATGCAATTCTTGGATAGATGACATGCACAACTCTTTGCTATAATCATCTGTATGCCTCTAGGCTTAGATGCTCTAAGAATCACCGGTTAAGCCTGACCCAATAGACAACACGACAATAATGCACCTCACTTGGTGGGCCCACATTACTACCATAACACTTCCATGAGATAGACAGTGCACCACCCTTGGAGAGCCCACGCTTGGTCGATCAAGATTTTCATGTGTGTTTCTAATGGAAAACATGTTACACTTAATATTTTATTTGAGGGGTTTTGTATTTATAAATACATATACTTCTGATGACCACATATATAGTATGTATCATATATATGCTATATCCCACAATGAAAACATGCAATAAACAAAAAGTGATGGTTATGGCCAGTCTAATGTAATTACTTGGAGCCACAAGGGATTACCAAAACCTAGGTCTACACCACATGCAGAAATCTATTGTTAATTAAATTTTTACTTTCCAATCTGGGTTGATCGATTCAACCTTTGAACTGATTAGCTCGCCTCCTGGACGGTCATTTGGTCATCTCACCAGTCATCTGGTTCTTCTATCCACCATCTTCTAGATCCTCTAGTTGATTGGCTGGGTCCACCGGGTGATCAGTTTGGTTCATCCTTCTAGTCCTCCTCAGTCCTCCATTCGGTCGGCTCATCTCTAAGATAGTCAGTTGGCTTTGTTGGAACGTCTTTCTTCTTTGCCATAAAAGGGAAGTAAACTATACTACTTTTACATGATATAGAGAAACCTCGAGTTACATTGAAAGGGAGCAGGGGTAGAAAAAAAACAACTTTACACTGGGAAGATAAGATAGAGGCTCGCTACGCAGATCGAGATAAAATAGGATTAACCAACAACACAACTATGCACAGATTAGGGGTTATTGGCCATAACTATGCTAGACATCCACCATCAAAACTGATTTTAGGGTGAACCCTATAAATTGCATATATATCATATATATTAGTTTGGGATTATCATAGTATTTGATTGGATAAGAAATTGTTCACATCACATGCATTAATTAAACGATGAAATTGAAATTTGATCATATTGATTATCCCAAAATATAGTAGATTAGCATGGCTCTGATACCAATGTTGGGAAATAGGGCACATATATAGGCAGGGAAAATAAAACTTTTATTGCCATATTCCCCATAAACTAGGAGAAGTCATCAACAACTATATAATGAAAAGGATGGTTTTGAGGATATACCTAGTCATGAAGCAAGTCCAATGACATTTTAACATACTAGATCCCGAACCCTACCCTGGAAGTTGACATTTTGGACTTAGCCAAACAAATTTGAAGGTTAGACCTAAATAGATGTTTAGTATAACCCTAATGAGATAATGCATGTATAGATCACCTTAATGTAAACTAATTTTCTAACATTAATCTTAAATTTATAATGGATATATAAAATATGCCACATAACTCATTTTGGTGGTAATATGAAGATAAGAAACTTAATTGGATGAATAATTTAGATAATGGGATGTTAATGGGCCATATGAAATATCTCATAAAAAAGTCTCAAAAGTGGAAACAAACTTCAAGTTTTAAATCTACATATCAAAATTAGCTTACATATCAAATTTCATGTAATTTGGACAACCTTGAAATATTAGGATAAGTTTAGGAAAGAAAAAATGAGTAAAAGGCATAAGTAATCAATAATGTTATTATATAACTTCAAAATATGGAAATAATGGCAAATTCATATTCAAAATATCTAGATAACTTGTGGATGAAGTTTGGTCCAATTTGGATGTTGTTTGTGCAAGTTATGCAATTTTAGGTACATTTTGTACTTTTCTGCAATTTACCCGATTGGGAGGTTTTCTTTGCAAATTGTCACATGCATTGTAATCTTTAGATATTCCCTTACCATTCTGAAGTTTTTGAAACATGGGGCACCTAGTTGCACCTTGGTTTGAAGGTGTTACTTTCCAAAGGCATTACATGGATTACCCTATTTGTAAATGAGCTTATCTTTGGAAGCTATCAACCAATGGGGTTATTTCTTTGATTGGAGGTCGGTTGGAATGTCCTACAAGTGTCCATAAACCGAAATTTGTTATTCAATAAACCTCTATGATCTATTCTCTTGCATGGCCATGAAATCCGTAGGCTAAGGACACATGCAAAGCTCCATAGACACCTCATGCTTGACTTCTTCCTTATCCATAAAGGCTTGCATGTCCATGGACACCCTTACACATGATACATGTAAAGTCCCATATACACCTCATACTTGACCTCTTTCTTTATATATCCATATCTACCCCTTCCCAACTCCCAATTTGAAAACTCTTGCTCTCCTTTATTTCCTATAGCTTAGAGCATCATTCCTACTCTATTTCTCCATGAAGGTGTTGTCCCAAGGTAAAAGGAGGTTCCTATCTTGGTGTAGAAGGCTCCTAAGGTTCCAAATTTCTCTATTTAGGATTTCTTAAGCTCCACCTTGGTGATTTTGACCAAAACTAGTAAGTATCCTCCGTTCCTTCCCTATTTTCATGTTGTTAGTCTGCCTTCCACCTTGCTCCAGGTCAGAACCATGGCCTTCCATGGTGAAACCCCACCTAGAACCCATAAACACCTCATCTCCATGTTATTTTGTTAGGGTTTTTCACCTCTAAAGTGGAGAAGTAGCTTCTTGCTCGAGATTGGGAGATTCGTTGGAGAAACCAGCCTCTCTAAGCTTGGGAACCTTACTTATTGGACCTATCCACCTTCCCTAGAGGTTCTTTGAGGCCAAGGCTTGACTTGGACTATTTAGACTCTAAAGTTGAGGTATGATGTATCCCCTATTCTTCTATGTTGATAAATTCACCTATTCTTATTCATTCTCTTTGTATTATGACCATTATCCTATACACAATGTCTTTTCTTTTGAAAGTTATGATTCATGTGAACTACCTTATTTGATATTGATCATGTGATCATGGATAATCTTTTGAACTCTTATCTTATGATTTGTTCATTATGGAACTCTAAAAGATGACATGTGATGTCTTTTGCCCACTTATGATGTGGATGTATATGTTGGTCACTTATGTGGTGACTAGTTTATATATTATGACTATACTTTCTGCTTGCCTCTACATTCAAAATGTTATGTGATTAAGTACCACTAGAGTTGTGTAATTGCATTGATTTTTATGGCAGATGTGTTATTTCATGTCGATCAGATGTGATATTTCCTTCTCTTTTAGAATGGAAAGGAACCTCATACCAAGGGCAAGTTGTGTGATTCTTGGCCCATGTTTCATATATTTGGGAGATTGGCAGTATTCCTTTCTCTATCAGGTTGCAAGTTTATGAGACTTGGCCACATTTGTGTTTATATTGTTCTAGGTCTATGTTTATCTCACATGCATGCAGGTTGATTAAATGGGATGTGTGCCCTAATTCTTTACATGTGCGTGTGTGGCACAATCTTTATGTTTTATTAATGGCAAGTATTCTTTTGTTATCATATGATTATTATACAAATGAATACAAAATACAGATGAGTATATCGGGGAAGCCGGCTCGGGCGGATGGCAGAGGGGAACGCGACGACACAGGCGAGGGGGCGAACTCGGGGAAGAAAGCGGACAACCGGAGCGCGGGAAGCACCGGAGGACGAGAGGGAAGTAGGAAAGTACCAAATCGTGCTAACACTAGAGGTACGAGGGTATCCATGGAGAAAATCGGGCTAAACCTAAACTACAAGGGGATGCGAGGTGCGGGAGAGGAAACGACGGACATGGACCAAACGCGCAAAGAAGACACGAAGATGGAGACAGAGACGGAGAGTACGGAAGCGACTGCTGTGTGCGGAGGTGGGGAGAGAAACTACAAGCGAGCTGTGAGCGGCGGGAAGGACAACCTGGAAAGGGATTTTATTGATAGCAGTGTGGCCACGGGTCTCAACCCACAGGACATCGAGTTAATACTGGATAGGGGAATCCCGGAGATCTACATCAACGAGGAAGCAGAGGAAAATCTGAAGATACAGTGGAAGTATTCCGTCATCGTTAAGCTCATTGGAAAGGATATCTGCTTTATGACTATGGCCGACAGATTAAAGCTGATGTGGCACCTGACAGGAAGAACCAAGCTTTATGAACTAGACAAATCCTATTACGTTGTCCAGTTCTCCACCAAGAAGGACTACGAGCTAGCCTTGGCCGGGGGACCCTGGGCCATCTTAGGATGTTGTCTGATGGTGTGGAGGTGGGACACCACCTTCCAACCGAGCAATAAACTACCTGAGTCTATTGTAACCTGGGTGAGAGTGCTTAACCTCCCTCTCCATCTGTATGATCATGTGTTCTTTGAGGCTGTGGGGAATGTGTTGGGATGCCTAGTCAAGGTTGATGAATACACAATGTCGAGGCAAAGGAGCAGATACGCACGCATAGCAGTGGAAATAGACACCAGAGTCCCAGTTCTGCCTGCAGTCATCGTCAACGGAGTTGATTACTGCCTTGAATACAAGGTCCTACCGAGCCTGTGTCTCAGTTGCGGTCTGTTGGGACATACTTCGGAGAACTGTAAGAGTGGAGGGGATAAGCAGACAGAGGAGGCTATGACAGGGGAACCTGATAAGACGGGGGCAAGGTGGTCAGAGGAGGAGGGTAAGTGGAAAAAGGTGTATGGGAAGAGGATTATGAATCAAAGGAGACCTCCTCCGAGAGTTAATGCGGCACATAATAGTGAGGCGAAGAAGGCCACCAATAAGTTCCAAACTCTAGAGAGGACCGCTAAGGAGGAGGCGATCGAGGTAAGTCAAGAGAAGAGCAGCACTGAAGCTACCAGGGAGACACCTCAGCCTAAGGTGTGGAAAAAATCTAGAACTGCACATGTTGATGTAAGCACTAGGACGGTACTGGACGGTATAGCCAAGAGGAGTAATGAGGGGGTGCTAAAGCACGGAGTTCATGCTACTGCAAAGGAAGGGAGTACGCAAAGTGTGGTCAACCCGGGGGTTAACGAAGTGGTTATGGGGGAGGGAAACGATTTGGGGAGGGAGCACAACACTGGAGAAATAGAGGCAGTTGCTAGCTTGACCACGAACGGGATGATTAATTTAGAGGAGGGGCAGGGTAGCAGAAGCCTGGCAGCTGCGTGCCCGCTAGCGCAGGACGCTATCCCACCCGACATACATTGCGGGAATGTAACAGTCACCAGAAGCATAGCAAGGAGGACACTAGATGGGAAGAACGTACCCCCATACGGGGTCGTTGAGAAGGTCTGAGGAGGTCGCTGTCCTACTGTTGTTAGAATCATCAAATGAATATAGTGATCTGGAACATACGAGGTGTTGGAGGCGATGAAGCTTACAGGTTATTAAGAGAATATAAGGAACAGAGAAACATTAAAGTTGCCGTGATTTCAGAACCCAAAATCAGCGGCGCTAACACTGATAAGGCCATTGCCAAGATGGGGTTTGATAGCTTTCATCGGGTGGAGGCAAGGGGTTTTGCGGGGGGCATTTGGCTGCTCTGGAACTCCGGGGTCATGACTGTGCAGATACTCTGCAGCCATAGACAATTCCTTCACTGTAAGCTGAACAATATGCTTACTTGCACGTTCGTGTATGCTAATCCTCATATTAAAGTTAGAATCCTATTGTGGGAACACCTGGTGGTCCTGAGCAGTAGGACAATGGGACCCTGGCTGGATGATGGGGACTTTAATACCATGCTTCACTCAACGGAGAAGAAGGGTAGCAATCTGTTTAATCACAATGAAGCAGCCGTGTTTGCGGACACACTTATGAGGTCTGGCCTACATGATCTACACTTCGAGGGCAACCCCTTCACCTAAAAAAGTGGAAAACTACAGGAGAGACTGGATAGAGCTATGGCAAATGTGGAACTCAATACTACGTTCAGAAACATGGTAATTGAACACCTACCTAGAGTCCGATCTGATCACTGCCCCCTTCTTGTGAAGGAGATTAACCGGAAACTGAGAATCTCCAGAATCTTTACTAAAGCATCCTGGTCTATGAACACAGACTTCCTGGACATGGTGGATCACAATTGGGACAAAACGTGGGATTTTGGGGAAGCTTGGGAGGCTATGAAACCAAATATCGTCAGCTGGGAAAAAGAACATGACGGGATGGAGAGGAGGAGGAAACGTCAGCTCATGGACTGGATTGACAAAGCTCAAAGAAGGATGGCCACGAATTACAACCCGGATATGGAGGAACAACTATACAAGATATGTAGGGAGCTTGAAGACATTCTAAGAACGGAGGAATGTAACTGGAAGCAACGTAGCCACCAGAGTTGGCTTAAAGATGGAGACCGCAACACGAAGTTCTACCAGGCATTTGTCAACCAGAGAAATAGAAGAAACACAGTCACTATGCTGAAGGACGAGTCTGGGAACTGGGTTGATGATAAAAGTAAATTGGGGGAAATGGCGAGACTACATTTTTGTAACATTTTTACTTTGTGTATTAACCCTGACAAACATGCCATAATGCGGTACCCGGGCATGTTTCAATCCCCGGGTAACCAGAAGCTCAAGGAAATCGGAGCGATTGCGGGCGTGGCTGAAATCCACAAAATTTTGGTAGGGTGCGATCCCTACAAAGCTGTAGCTCCATACGGCATTGACGCCCTGTTCCTCAAAAGAAGTTGGCCGACGATCGCCGATTCGGTGGTCAACACCATCAACTACGCCATGGGGGGAGAGCTTGGACAATAGGCTCTGCGATACCTCTTTGGTGCTCATACCGAAGGTTAAAACACCGGAAAGATGCAGTGACTTCCGTATGATATCCCTGAACAATGCAGTGAGCAAACTCACCTCCAAAGTGGTGACCATGAGGCTGAAGCCGTTCATGGATCAGTGGGTCTAGAGCAGTTTCGTGCCGGGAAGGCGTATTACACATAATATCATCCTCGTCCAGGAGTTGATACATGGCATGCGTAGGAGGGGGTCTTCACCTTGCATGGCCATTAAAATCAACCTGTCGAAGGCGTACAACAAGATGAATTGGGATTTTGTTAAAGACACTATAGAGAAGGTGCACTGGCCGCCTAATATAGTCAATTATGCTATGAACTCTATTACTCAAGGAAGGACGTCTATTATCTGGGACGACAGTTTGCTCGAGCCGTTCACGGCCAAGAGAGGCCTGAGGCAGGGTGACCCCTTCTCCCCCTACATCTTCGTGTTGTGCTTGGAGAGGTTGAGCCAAGCAATAGGACAAGCGGAACGAGACAGAAGATGGATTGGAGCCAGGCTTCACAAAAGAGGTTGTCCGATCACACATGTTGCTTTCGCTGATGACCTGGTTTTCTTTGCCAAAGCTTCGCTCAATCAAGCAGAAACTATTGTGGCGTGTCTGAAGGAGTTCAACAAAGTATCTGGTCAAGAAGTGGCATATGAAAAGTCTTACATCTACTTCTCAAAGGGAGTGGACCGTTAGCGGAGGCACGATATCTGCAACTTCAGTGGTTTTAAGCATACCGAGGACCTAGGTAAACATCTAGGTGTGCCGATCATACACGGGAGGATCACGAAACAGACGTATGCTGCAACACTAGAGAAGATGGAAAATAGAGTAAATGGCTGGATAGCGTGCACTCTGTCCCTGGCGGGATGGGTCACTCTCACCAAGACGACCCTGGCGGCGATTCCGACATACGTGATGCAATCTGCTAAATTGCCCCTCAAGATCTGTGATAGAATGTATAGTACTATCTGTAAGTTTATATGGGGAGGGGGGCACAAGAAAAACCCCATGTCACTGGTGGCATGGGACGTTGTCACCACAGAGAAGAAGGAGGGGGGCCTGGGAGTGAGATCTATGAGGACTTGGAATAAGGCATTGCTGTGTAAGAACGCCTGGGAGTTAAAAACAAATAGGCAGACGCCTTGGGTGAGGGGTATCAACGGTAAGTATAAAGTTGATTCTGTGAAGTCGGCGGTAAACGGGACTTCCTTCTGGAGGGCCATGGTAGAGATGAGGGATTTTGCTGACCTCCACTCCCATAGGATGGTGGGGGATGGGAGGAGCACTAGATTTTGGTTCGACAACTGGTGCACGAGTGAAGGTAGGCTGGAGGAGGTGGTAACTAAACCGATTCCTGAGGAGTTAAAAGATCTTCAGGTGGACAGTGTGGTCGACCTACAGGGAGGGTGGGACAAGAAGTTCTTGGAGGAATACTTAGGGAAACAGACGGAGGCACAGATCATAAAGATGGAGGTACCGCAGGCGATTAATGGGAGGGACGAATGGATCTGGGATGGCAACAAGGACGGTGAGTTTTCCATGGCGGCTACCTATAAACTCCTCAAGGAGTACGGGAACAGCAGTAGGGTTGGTTGCTGGGAAAGGCTGTGGCAGGGAAGAAGCCCAGAGAAGGTCAAGATGTTCTTCTGGTTGGCGCATAGATGTGCCATCCTCACGAACTCGAGAAGATGCCAGCGACATCTTACGGAGGAAGCTGCATGCCCAAGATGCGTGGGGGAGAGGGAGTCCACCCTTCATGCCCTTCAGGATTGCCCCGCGGCTAAAGCGGTGTGGTACAACTGCAGAATAGAAGACTCCATCCCATGCTCTTTCTCTGGTAACTTGGAGGCTTGGATGAGCAGGTGCCTGAAGGCAAAGAAAGGCGGTAAGGAGTGGGTGATGAACACAGCCTGGAACATTTGGAAAGCAAGAAACACAAAGGTGTTTGAAGGTAAGGAGATCTCGTGCAGGAGTACGATTATGGCCTCCGTCAGTATGACAAGGAGAGACGAAAAGGGGGAAGGTGAGGTGATACAGAGGACCGGAGCGTGGACGACTACACGGTGGTTGAAGCCAAGCGAGGGGTGCATCAAATGTAACACCGATGTTGCTACTAAACGGGGCAGTGTTGCCATCGTGGTGGTGACTAGGAACAGCACAGGTAGCTGGATGTAGGGATGGAGTAGATGCAGAGAAGCGATGACGGTCGTTGCCGGAGAACTAGAGGCCATGGAGGCTGCGTTCGAGTTGGCCACCGGGATGGGGGCGACAAAGGTCATCGTGGAAAGCGATAGCGCTACTGCTATCGAGTGGATCAGAAAGGTGAACAAGACGCCCCCGAGGTACCGATATGCCAAAAACAGGATTCGCGGGAAGGCTAAGCTGATCGAGGAGGTCAGATTTGAGTTTGTGAAGAGGGAAGTGAACCTGACTGTTGATAGTCTGGCTAAATTTCATTTAAAAAACTATAAGGGATGTGTGGTTCACCAAACACCTCCGGTTCTGTTAGCTCGTCTCGTAGCTAAGGAGGGAGAGCTTAGGAACCCGCCTACTGCTTGCGATTCGATGGATCGAGCGGATAGGGTTTGTATCAACCTTGTGTCATCCGTAAGTGGAGGGCAGAATGAATATATGGCCTCCTGTTTAGTGTTAAAAAAATCATATGATTTCAATTCCTTTTCTCTTGATACCCATTTGGGTGGTTCTTATCCTTTCTATGGGAATCCTTTTATATTTTATGTCTGTTATTCCATATATTGTTCAATTTCCTATTTAGTATGCATATACCAGCCTTTGATGATGTCATCTATTTTCTCTTCTTGGTGGGGTATGCTTCCAACCCTAGGTGAAGGACTTGGATGATAAGGCATGAAGTTTTAGACTAGCTTAAGGAGTTAAAGCTTGGAGACAAAGTTGTTATGGTTTAGATTTCCCTCTACTTAGATCCTTATGTTGTATCATACATGTAATCCCTTATGGGATATTATGATGTACTTTTGTTATCTTTTCTAAAAATTGAATATAGTCATTATTTTTATTCCGCTACTATACTTTGGTCTTTTGCTTACCAATATAATAAATTTGGAAACATTATACCTATTCCAACATACCTTTGAGTGTGTTTGGAATGCATGTTAATTCTTCAAATCTTTAGTAAGGGGGCGATCCCGCCTCCTTATAGCATGGTATTAGAGCCCATAGTAGTCAGAATCTGACTATTTCAATTTTGTTTCCCTAGTTAGAATCGTTTCCTTACCTTTAAGTGACATGTTTGCCCTAGAGTTGATCAATAGATGATGAAGGGTTGATTTAGGATCCTATAGTTTCACATTAGAATAATGATGAATAGATCCCTAAAATACTTACAACTAAAAGATGCATAAGTAACCATAGTAACTTCAGGTTGTTTAGCTTGCCCTTTAGGCAGCTACTAGGACATGAAGTTGAAAGCAAAGGTGTCTAGAAAGGATCAGGGTTCGGGGGCTGGCAAGATTTTCCTTCGCACCACTAGCTTGGTTTACAAGGACTCCCGAATCCATATGATATCGGCCTGGCCTAAGATAATATGGATTGTTCAAAATAGCATGCTTTTAGGCAATAGTAGCCTAATGTGTTGAACTATATGATTTATCTTTAGGGACCCTAATGTGTTGAACTAGTCTCTTAGGTGTAAATACTTGTTTGAGGATGGACAAGAGCAAGTTAACCTATAGTTCATAGTTAGTCTTTACAAGTTATGTTTCATTTTTTTGCATGCTTATGTAGTTGGATGTAAAGAAGTGTAGTTGAACCTTTTGTACCTAAAGAATAGTTTTGACTTAATAAGATAAATCCTTTAAGGTGTGGTGAATAAATTGTTCTCTTACATGTGGATGTTTTGATTTGGAGGACAAAATCCCTTTCAGGGGTGGTGTGCTATAACATACTAGATCTCGGACCCTACCATGGAAGTTGACATTTTGGACATAGCCAAACAAGGTTGAAGGTTAGACCTAAATAGATGTTTAGTATAACCCCAATGAGATAATGCATGTATAGATCACCTTAATGTAACCTAATGTTCTAACATTAATCTTAGGTTTATAATGGATACATAAAATATGCCACATAACTCATTTTGTTGTAATATGAATATAAGAAACTTAATTGGATGAATACTTTAGATAATGGGCCGTTAAAAGGCCATATGATATATCTCATAAAAACTGGTCTCAAAAGTGGAAACAAAGTTTGAATTTGAAATCTACATATCAAAATTAGCCTACATGTCAAATTTCATCTAATTTGGACAACCTTGAAATATTAGGATAAGTTTAGGAGAGAGAAAATGAGTAAAAGTCATAAGTAATGAATAATGTGATTATATAACTTGAAAATATGGAAATAATGGAAAAATCATATTCAACTCATCAAAGATAACTTGTGGATGAAGTTTGGTCCAATTTGGATGTTGTTTGTGCAAGTTATGCCATTTTAGGTACATTTTGTACTTTTCTGCAATTTACCCAATTGGGAGGTTTTCTTTGCAACTTGTCGCATGCATTATAATATTTAGATATTCCCATACCATTCTTGAGTTTTTCAGCCATGGGGCACCTAGTTGCACCTTGGTTTGAAGTTGTTACTTTCCAAGGGCATTATAGGGATTACCCTATTTATAAATGAGCTTATCTTTAGAAACTATCAACCATTGGGGTTATTTACTTAATTGGAGGTCAGTTGGGATGGTCTATAAGTGTCCATAAACCTACATTTGATAATCAAGAATCCTCTATGAGCTGTCCTCAAGCATGGCCATGAAATCCCTAGGCCAAGAACACATGGAAAGCTCCATAGACACCTCATGCTTGACTTCTTCCTTATCCATAAAGGCTTGCATGTCCATGGACACCCTTATACATGACACATGTAAAGTATCACAGACACCTCATACTTGACCTCTTTCTTTATATATTCATATCTACACCTTCCCAACTCCCAATTCAAAATCCCTTGCTCTCCTTTATTTCCTCTAGCTTAGAGCATCATTCCTACTCTATTTTGCCATGAAGGTGTTGTCCCGAGGTAAAAGGAGGTGCCTACCTTGGTGAAGAAGGTTCATAGGGTTTCAAATTTCTCTATTTAGGATTTCTTAAGCTCGTCCTTGGTGATTTTGAACAAAACTAGTAAGTATCCTCATTTCCTTCCCTATTTTCATGTTGTTAGTCTTCCTTCCACCTTCCTCCAGGTCCGAACCGCGGTCTTCCATGGTGAAACCCCACCTAGAACCCATAAACACCTCATCTTGGTGATCTTTTTTATGGTTTTTCACCTCTAAAGTGGAGAAGGTGCTTCTTGCTCGAGATAGGAGCTTTGTTGGAGAAACCAGCCTCTCTAAGCTTGAGAACCATACTTATTGGACCTGTCCACCTTCCCTAGAGGTTCTTTGGAGGCCTAGGATTGACTTGGACTGTTTAGACTCTAAAGTTGAGGTATGATGTATCCTTTATTCTTCTATGTTGAGAAATTCACCTATGCTTATTCATTCTCTTTGTATTATGCACATTAGCCTATACACAATGTCTTTTCTTTTGAAAATCATGGTTCATGTGAACTACCTTATTTGATATTGATCATGTGATCATGTATATTCTTTTGAACTCTTATCTTATGATTTGTTCATGATGGAACTCTAAACGATGACATGTGATATCTTTTTCCCACTTATGAGGTGGATGTAGATGTTGGTCACTTATGTGGTGACTTGTTTATATATTTAGGCTATACTTTCTACTTGCCTCTACATTTAGCATGCTATGTGATTCAGTAGCACTAGAGTAGTGTCATTGCATTGATTTTTATTGTAGATGAGTTATTTCCTGCTAAGAAGATGTGATATTTCTTGCTCTTTTAGAATGTAAAGGAACCTCATACCCAGGGTAAGATGTGTGATTCTTGGCCCATGTTTTATATATTTGGGAGATTGGTAGTATTCCTTTCTCTATCATGTTTCAAGTTTATGATACTTGGTCGCCTTTGTATTTATATTGTTCTAGGGTTATGTTTATCTCACATGCATGCAGGTTGATGATATGGGGTGTGTTCCCTAATTCTTTACATGTGCTTGTGTGACACAATCTTTATGTTTTATTAATGGCAAGTATTCTTTTGTTATCATACGATTTCAATTCCTTTTCTCTTGATACCCATTTGGGTGGTCCTTATCCTTTCTATGGGAAGCCTTTTATATTTTATGTCCTTTATTCCATATACTTCTCAATTTCCTAATTAGTATGCACATAATAGCCTTTTCTGATGTCATCTATTTTTTTTCTTCTTATTGGGGTATGCTTTCAACCCTAGGTGAAGGACTTGGATGATAAGGCATGAAGTTTTGGGCTAGCTTAAGGAGTTAAAGCTTGGAGAAAAAGTTGTTATGGTTTATATTTCCCTCTATTTAGATCCTTATGTTGTATCATACATGTAAACCCTTATGGGATATTATGATGTACTTTTGTAATCTTTTATGAAAATTGAATATAGTCATTATTTTTATTTTGCTGCTATACTTTAGTCTTTTGCATATCATTATAATAAATTTGGAAAATTTATACCTATTCCAATATACCTTTGAGTGTGTTTGGAATGGATGTTAATTCTTCAAATCTTTAGTAAGGGGGTGATCCTGCCTCCTTATAGACATATTCCTCATCGTTGTAGAAGCACAACTAGCGTCTAGCTACTCTTGGATGATGCATGTGCAGCTCCTAGTCTTCACCATAGACAACAAATTAGAACATTGTCTGTAGCAGCTCCTGTGGTCTTACCACAAACTGCGAGTTGACGTTGTCCTCCTAGCAGAAGACAATGGCCTCCCCCTCTAGAGTAGTCCACACAGACCACTATGAACTTCAAGTTTTGCTACCAGAGCCAATGGGTTGGATTTGTTTGATTCTATTGACATACTAGTCGCCGACATGCTCTCCCACAACTGATCCTCACTTGTTCTCTCCCATGATATCCCTCCCTTTGATTGGTGGGACTTGCTTTGACTCTATATTGGTTAGCACAACCGGAGAGGACAAAAATTGTCAGAGTAACTGATTCTGAATTATGTGTATTGGTAAGCCACTAGTACCCCTCTATTTATAGTATAGGCCAAGGTTAGGGTTCCCAATCAGTGTGGGAGTACAAGGGTCTGGAATCATGAATGTTCTAGAACCTGTGAACTACACGACGGTCATCTTGCACTACAAAATGATCATCTTGTGCATAAGACGGTCGTCTCACTTAGCGAGATAGTCATTTCGCAAAGTTTCCTATTCTGAATAAAATTGGAAATTTGCATCCAATTAGTGCACAACATGAGGTTAGCACTAATCCTTGACGCAATTGAAGTGCCCCACGAATCAGGAATCTCTCTCATGCCAGTCGGTCATCTCGTGACCACAAACTAATCATCTTACTCATGTGAGTCAGTCATCTCATGACCACGAACTAGTCGTCTCACTCATGTGAGACCGTCGTCTCACAACCATCACACGAGATAGTCATTTCTCTCATGTGAGGTGGTCGTCTAGTATCCCAATTCTAGCAGAACTCAGTCAATTCAGTTTCTAATCATCCTGACACTCCAAATAGTCAATCCAACACTTGAACTTGATGATTTTGAGTCCATTCAATTGATCCATTATTTAATTGAATACCTAAACACCTTTAGTAATCAAATCAAATATCATTCATGAGTGTACTCCTTTAATCCAAATGTATTCTATATGTGTGACCCTATAGGTCCAAAATTACATTGGCAGTGAATCTCCATAACAAACTTATGAAATCACAAGCAAAAATCGGTTCCTAGTCACACATCATTGTTACCCAAGTAATTCTAAAAGTTGGAAAACAACTTTAACCTACAATCCATGATTATTGTTACAGTGATCATATAGTTCCTTTGTCTCCAATATCCGGATTGAACTCCATGCATGAAATCATCATCCTTTCTACATTCAATCCATGTTCCTTGAACTAGAGCAGACTGTCTGAGATGCATAAGAGTTCACATATCACATATTGAACCACATCAATACAGCCGCATATTTCTTAGTCTCGCTTATCAAGAGGCCTTAGATGTCAAAATGGTGTAGGAGGGACAAATCCCATTTACATCACTCACACCCAGCCCCCATGTGTCAAATCTACCCAATCATCACCTTTATGGCAACCTGTATTTTAGGTTTACGTTTGATGATGTCAAAGTATAGCCAACGACATGTGGTGAGTGTAGTGACTTTAGGTCTAAGAACCACAATCACCACTATTACTACGAGAGATGATTCTAACTACCATTTCATGGTCTCCATGTATCGCTCTCATGGTGGGTTGCTCTGATACATTGTTCTCTGACATGTATCTATGTGAGTGACTTGATATCATATATCATGACTAATGAGACTCTATTATATCAACACACATATAGTCTTATGTATTATTGTTGTCTATTTTTTCTTCCATTGTAATGTATGACTAGGGACATAACCGTATGATCTCATTCTTCAAGTCACGTACTTGAAGACATATGTCATCGAGTAACATCATTCTTTATATATTGACTTATGTCTGTATCAAAATCTCATGATTGAGAAAAACCTAATAGATGAAATTACCTTTATTATTATCAAATCAAGTATTTAATGCCACATCCTAATCACCATTTGATTGGCTCACTCGGCGTACATACCAACAGTTGATTCATACTGGACAATTATTTTTAAGATCTCTGATCTAAATCGATATGTAAATATTTTTTTGAATGTTTTTCTCGTATAATTTGTTTTCATAAACCTCAATATATATAAGACAGATAAAAGTTTAATATTCAATCTTATCTAGGAAATAATTTTTTGAGATAAGACTCTACCAATACTAATGGAAGAGATAAAAACTATGATTTTAATATAGTTCTTCAAAACATCTAGTTTTTGGTAATAATCCACTATAACCTAGGGTTTGTTGATAAATATTTTCCACATGAGTGTGGTAATATTGTTCAACTATAACATGAATAAAATTCAATTGACTATTAGTTGTTATAAACTAAACAATCACATATGTTTTGCATATTCATTCATGTGAATATTAAAATTTAAATATTATGTTTCTAGTATGCAATATAACTGTGAAGAAATATGGTCTATTTGGGTAGCATCACTAGTACAAAAAGCATATTTAGCATCAATTTTTTAGGAATATGTAGTCATCTATATATAAACACCTAAGTGGCCAAAACTGTAACTAAGGGCCTTTGTCTTCATTTTCTAGGGTAAGCAACAATCGACGACTCAGATGTACTGTCAGTTGCTATGAAAGGTGAAATCGATGTAATAATAGTCGTGTTCTATCGGTTTACAATAAAAAAACCAATGATGTAATCCAATATCAGCAACCATTATAATATTGTTTTGAGAATATAGATGTCAGTTTTGCTTAGCCAACAAATTAGCTATCCATCTCAGCTGCATGAAAGAAACTGACATTGGTGTATGGCATGTTCCGTCAATCTGTTAAAGAAAATTGAACTTGTACTTCCTATCAGTTAAAATTTAACTGATAAGGATAGCTTTGACGTCATCTTTGTTGATAAAATCAATTATGTGGAGCTACATCTTCAGTTATTATAAGGAAATCAATGTTGTAGGGTTTGGATTTTTTAATAGCAAGTTAGCATACCTACTGTCTAACTATTCAACAAGATGTAGAAATAACAGTTCATTAGAACAATAGGTTTCATCATGTGTCTAGCTTAACAACATGGAAGCATGTTCTTAACAACAAGGACATACGAGAGTCTACATCCACATAATTCATTCACCCACATGAAATTTCATTCTCATCCACACTTTGTTCCATTCTCATGCACAAATGTGCTTACACAACTCATTCATACAAATTCAACTCATCTTATTCGTTTGTCTTCAAATTTACTTATAAATATATGCATATATACTCACATCATTCACATATGCACCAACAACTCTCTTGGATGGCTATTACACAAAATGCATTACCATCATATGTATATAGAAATAATCAAATCAGAGTTTGAAAAACATCATAATTCATCCCAATCAACTACATAATTTCTGGCAATAAGGTTGATGTAGCTATAAAAAGAATTGGTTTTCCCAACTCCCATCGAATTGAAGCACATGGTTTTTCAGGAGGAATTTGGATTCTTTGGGATGATAACTAGTGTCAAGTTCAAATTCTTTTAAATCACAAACAATTTCTTTATTGTTGTGCTAATGGAAATGAATTTGTTACAATTGTTTATGGTAGCCCAAACCCGACGGTTAGGCAATATCTTTGGAATCATCTCACTTGCATCAGTAACCAGGTGAATGGTAGCTGGTTGGTTATTGGTGACTTTAATGCCATGATCCATCCAAATGAAAAAAAGGAAGCAACCTATTCAACCATAAAGAAGCCGCATAGTTCTAGGAAACTCTTATTCAAGCTGGTTTAACTGACTTAGGGTGTAATGACCCTAAGTTCACTTATAAAAGTGGACAATTATTGGAAAGATTGGATAGGGCATTAGCTAATGATCAATGGGTTATTAGAAATGAGATGAGTTCAGTAATTAGCCTTCCTAAAGGAAAATTTGATCACAATTCGTTGTTGGTTATAGAAAGAAAGACAGCAAGGAGGAACGAATGCTTTCACATGAAGGCATCTTGGTATCAAGAACCAGAATTCCAAGAAATATTACAGTCCCAGTGGAACAAGGACAGTGATTTTGGCGAGGCTTGTAAAGAAATTACATACAAAATACAGAAATGGGCATCCAAAGCCAACCAGGATAAGCACAAAGAAAAAGAGAAACTATGGCAGGATATTATATCTTTACGAATTCAGCTAGAAGATGAGTATAATGAAGAGTTGGAAAATGTCTGGTCTTAAAAGCAAAATGAATACAAGAAAATCCTACATAAGGAAGAATTGGATGAGTAGCAGAAGGCATGAGTCAACTTGCTTCAATGTGGAGATAAAAATACAAAGCTTTTTCACGCTACTGTGAAGAACAGAAGACGTCAAAACAACATAGTTAAAATTACAAATGATGACGGTGTATGGACTGAAGATGCAGAAGAAATAAAAGAGATTGTATGCAGATGCTTTAAGAAATAGTTCATTGCGGATCATAGCCCAACTAAAAATGACATGGACAATGTACTAGGTGTTTTCAAGAATCTAAGCAAAAAACAACTTGAAGATATAAGCAAAAACCCTACCACATCTAAAATCTTGGAAACTCTTTTAAGCATGGACCCTTCCTAAAGTGGGCGGCCCTAATGGGATAGATGGCCTATTCATGAGGAAAAATTGGGATGTGATAAAGAACTTAGTGGTGAATTCGATTCATAGATCCTTGAATGGCTTCCCATTTCCTAGCTCTATGTAGAATTATATCATAGCTCTTATTCCAAAGACTCAACACCCAAAACATTGTAGCCAGTTGAGACCAATCTCACTCAACAACACAATACTCAAGCTAGCATCAAAGATAGTAGTTACTAGAGTGAATCATTATATGAAGGAGTGGATATCAAAAGAACAGACAAGCTTTTTCCCTAATAGAAGAATCATTGATAGCATCATAATTGTTCAAGAACTCATACATAATATGGAAAGAACTAAAGCAACTCCATACGTGGTGATCAAAATCAATCTTTCCAAGGCATATGATAGAATGGCTTGGCGTTTTCTACTTGATACTATGCATAAAGCAAACTGGCCAGCAAATATAATATGTTATGTCATGCACTCCATAATAGGGGTCGGTCTTCTATTATTTTAAGGGGTGATAATCTAAAGCCGTATAAAGCATCCAGAGGTCTGCGACAAGGAGACCCTTTGTCAATGTACCTATTTGTAATGTTCTTGGAACATCTCACTCAGATGATTCAGACCAGTGTTAGGGAAGGAAAATGGATTCCAATTAAATTGTCCAACAAAGGACCAAAATCATCTCATATTGCCTTTACGGATGACAAAATTGTGTTTGCTAAAGCATCTATTAATCAAATGAAGGAAATAAAATTAAGTTTTGAACTATTTGGTAAAGCTTCTGGCTAGATTATGTCTTTAGAGAAAACACGAGTATTCTTTTCTAGAGGTGTGTCTGCTTCACTTATAAGAGATATTTCCCATTATACAGGCGTTCAATGCACTGATAACTTGGGAATATATTTGGGTGTGCCAGTAATTCATAAAAAAAAGGAAACCTACTCAAGTGTTATTCAGAGAGTAGAATGAAGAACTAACAGATGGGCTGCTAAAACCCTTAGCCAAGCTAGTATATCATGCTTAATCAAGACAATTCTATCCAAATTGTCAATGTATACAATGCATACCAGTCTACTTCCAATCCGTTTGTGTGAACGGTTGGACAAGGTTACTAGACAATTCTTGTGGGGAGGAGGTAAATTGTAGAAACCTTTGTTGCTACTTTCCTGGGATAAAGTGACAAAATGTGAAAAAAGTGGCAGACTAGCAGTAAAGAATATGAGGACATGGAACCAAACGTTACAAATGAAGAGTGCATGGGAAGTTTTTACTTAGAGAAATGTTCTATGGAAGGAAGGATTGTTGACAAAGTATAAAAGTTTTAAACAACATAAAGGCAGGCGTGCAAGCAATTTTTGGAGAGGAGTATTTTAGGTGATGGAGAAGACAAAAGACAATTGCAAAAAAAAATATTATCAGTGGTATAAACACAAATGCTTGGGAAGATACATGGTGTACAGAGGGCGAGAATCTCTTAGCGTCTACGATCAAAGAAGTACCTATGGAGCTAAGGGATATGACAGTAGATACCTAGATTCACTACTACAGAAATGGCTTATAAAGTCACTTTTCAAGGTGTCGGTTGTATACATAAACGGACACCTAAACTCTACAGTGTCGGTTTATAACATAAACCGACATACAATCTGTGAAGGTCGACCAGACACGGGTACCACTTTTATTAAGTGTCGGTCAATTAATAAAAAACTGACACCTAAAATCAACCGCCAAAACCAAAATTCCAGCGAAAAAATTACCTCCAAAATTTGACATATGTCGTCAGTTCATAAATAAATAACCGACGACTAAAGGGTATTCGCAAGACAGGAATAGTTGTCGGTTGTCCTTTAGTTAAAAACCGATGACTATAATCTAGTATAGGTGCCAGTTTTTGGTATAGAACTGACACAGTTGGTTTATTTTTCAGTTTTTTAGAATAACCGACGCTTATTGTCAACTTAATAGCTCACCAACGTGAGCTTCTCTTCCCCTTTCCCTTTTTCATTCTCGATTTCAGTTAGGTCTGGCGATTTCTTGCTCGCCCCTGCCGGTCGTTGCTCCTCCGCCGCCGCTGTCATACTCCTGCTCCTGCCGTCGCCGCTGCTCCGTGCTCACCGGTGTCCGTGCTCCTACTCCTGCTCCTACCGTCTATGCTCACCGGAGGCCGTCCGTGCTCCTGCTCCGTGCACTCGCCGCTGCTCCACACCCTCGCCGCTGCTCCGTGCCCTCGCCACCGCTACTCCGTGTCCTCACCGACGCTTCTCTTCTCTTTGTCGTCGCCTCCGCCGGTGGTTGCTGTGCTCCGGCCGCTGCTCTCCTCTGCCCTCAAGGTATGCCCGCCTGCCCTGCCTTCTTCCTTCTTCCTCTGCTCCGGCGGCTGCTTGGGCGGTGCCAAGGCACGCCCAAGCAGCTGCTGGGCATTTTTTTTAAGTTATTTACTTATTTGTGTTTAGGGTTTAGGTACTGATTTTGTGCTTCTACTGAGTTGAATCCTCTATTGTCTATACAATACATGTAATTTTCCTAGTATCGTGAAAGATTCTCAATCGTGTGTATCACATGGGATTCTTATCTCAACACAATGGACTGCAATATATGCATCTAATGCCTTAAATGGAAGACGAATGTTATAAAATCCCATCAAAGTAGGTAGAAACAACTTATATATATTCAGATCTTAATAATTCCATGAAGTGCACATTATCTTACTCAGGAAAAGTATGTGTATAATGTAGGATTAGTTCCATGTAATGGTTCTATTTTAGTAAGCACCTAGAAACCCGTCCAAGATTTACTCATTAGGAGTAAATCTTGGATAGTCCCCGGTATGGGACTGTTCTTGAACACCTAATCTCACTGAGGATGTAAGTGTATAATGTGTATTGGGTTTTTGAGAAAATTTTGGTAGCATTTCCTCATTTGTTCTCTAAGTACATATGTAGACTTCTTTTCAAGCTATCATGTCTACCACATTAAAGTTGGTTATGACAAGCAATAAAAGGTTAACTGATGTTATACAACTTTTTCTGAAAATATATAACATCATTATATGTACTTACACTTTGTTAATACTAATATTATGCAGTCTCTGTCCACCCATAACAGTCACTATGAATTGGGCCTCTATGTCAATGTTAACGTTCCCAATTGAAGAACAATTGGACATCATCCTAGATGATCGTTCCTTAAACCAATTGGTCATACCCAAACATTGGCATTTTCTAAAAGGAAGACAATACATGCCTGGTAAAGTGACCCTAAGTTTTGGCAATTATTCACATGTTATCGAGGTTGAGTATGATTTGGAGGGAAATCTTGTATTAAAATCCGGTCGGCGTGATTGGATTGGAGAGATGCATGTGGTCCGTTGCAACAGGCTTTTTCTCCGTCCAGTTGGCCATAATTCCATCAAAGTTTGGATAACCAACAACAACTGCGAGACCCCCGATCATCTACTGCGGTATGAGCGCACGTCGTCGCATATCAGCTCAGACGAATCTGAATCTGAGGCTCCTGTCAGTTCAAATTCGTCTAAATACAGTGAGGAGCTTCGTGACACAGCTTCATCATCAAAAAGACCACGGTAAGTCCAATTAACAAATATAATTGTCAAGCAATCAATACTCATAGCTGCTTTCTATTCTGAACTTCAGGAGAAGATCGCCACAATGATAAGTCCTTGAAGTTACTGATGCGGGACCATGTTGGTGTAGTATTTAGTTGTCTATCTATATAGACTTGTCTGTATTAATAGTTTTTTTTAATTATGTGCATGTTTAGGGGTACACCAACCCCTTTGTTTAGTTACTGTTTAGGGGTACACCCCTGTGTGTGGATGTAAAAAGAGATTAATGAATGGAACTGAAAGTTGCTACATGAAACCCGTCCAACACATTATTTGTTGGCCTAGAAACCCATCCAAGATTTACTCATTAGGAGTAAATCTTGGATAGTCCCCGGTTTGGGACTGTTTTTGAACACCTAATCTCGCTTAGGATGTTAGTGTATAATGTGTATTGGGTTTTCAAGAAAATTTCAGCAGCATTTCCCCGTTTGTTCTCTAAGTACATATGTACTTGGAGAACAACGGGGAAATGCTGTCGAAATTTTCTTGAAAACCCAATACACATTATACACTTACTAGTGAGATTAGGTGTTCAAGAATGGAAAGGTGGTACATATTTGTTATATATAATAATGACATCACATGTATTTGTTAACCCTAGACCCTAATCTTGTCCTAATATATACTTGTTTTCTATTTGATCATAGAATGGATAGATCATGGATGTCCATTCGCAATCGCTACACCCCAGAGTTTATTTTTGGTCTTGACCAGTTCATTAGATTTGCCGAGGAACATAGGAAATAACCTGGAGATATGTTCTATTGTCCATGTAGGCATTGAGGTAACAACTTGAAAGTCAACACTGGTGACAAAATTAAAACTCATGTCATGTGCAACGAGATTATACAAGGCTATACAGAATGGCACTGGCATGGAGAGATTTCAAACCCGAAACCAGTGGATGTCGATAGCGGTTCTTGTGTGGAAGAAGAAATTGCCTACGATGATGTAGATGTGAATGAACCAGTTCCAATAGACATCGTTGATGCGATGCTGGATAGTTGTGGGGTAGAGCACACTGATCCACCTCCCATTTTTAGAAACATTATGCATGATGCTGAGATGCCGTTATACACAGGTTGTACTAAGTTTACGAAGCTTAACGTTGTGTTGAGATTGTATAAGTTGAAAGCTAACAATAGATGGAGCGACAAAAGCTTCACGTCATTGCTATCTTTGTTGAAAGAAATGCTTCCTGAAGGAAACGAGCTGCCAATCTCAACATACCAGGTAAAGAAATTGTTGTGCCCAATGGGAATGGATGCCAAGAAGATACACGCATGCCCTAATGATTGTGTATTATTTCAAAAGGACTATGCGGATTTGAAAGATTGTCCAAAATGTTGTGCGTCACGGTATAAATTGACGACTTCGGGGGAGTCCAAAACTGGTTCTCCTGCCAAGGTGATGTGGTATCTACCTATAATATCACGGTTTCAACGCTTGTTTTCCAATCTGATAGATGCGAAGAATTTGAGGTGGCATGCAGATGTTAAGAAAAATAATGATGGGATCCTACGACATGCGTCTGATTCCCCACAGTGGAAGAAGATTGATGTATTGTACCCTGAATTTGGTGAAGAAGTCAGGAATCTAAGACTTGGGCTTTGTACAGACGGGATGAATCCGTACGGGACATTGAGCAGCCAACATAGCACTTGGCCAGTCATGCTTGTTATATACAATTTTCCTCCCTGGCTGTGTATGAAAAATAAGTACGTAATGTTGTCGTTGTTGATATCAGGCCCTAAACAACCTAGAAATGACATCGATGTTTATCTTGAACCTCTGATTGATGACTTAAAGAAACTCTGGGGTGAAGGTGTGATGACCTATGATGCTTCACGAAGAGAGACATTTCGTTTGCATGCTATGTTGTTTTGCACTATTAATGAGTTTCCAGCATATGGGAATTTGTCTGGATATAGTGTCAAAGGAGCTAAAGTGTTTCCTATATGTGAAGAGAACACTGATTCAACAAGACTAAAACATGGCGGTAAGAATGTATATCTCGGTCATCGAAGGTTTCTTCCAAAATTCCATCTGTATCGTAGGAAGTGCAAAGCATTCAATGGATTGAATGAGGAACGCAGTGCACCTAAACCTATACCAGGGGAGGTTGTTTATGAAAGAGTAAAAGACTTTGTCAATGAATTTGGTAAGAGATCACAATGTACTACACGGAGTGACAATTCTTCATTCAAGAAGAAGTCAATATTTTGGTATCTTCCTTATTGGAGTTCTTTGACAGTCAGACATTGTATCGATGTAATGCACGTTGAGAAAAATGTCTGTGATAGCATCATTGGTACTCTGTTAAATATACCAGGTAAGACTAAAGATGGGATAAAATCCAGACTGGACCTACGTGAAATGGGAATAAGGTTAGAATTAACAGATGTACGTGAAATGGGTAATAAAAGAACATACTTACCTCCCGCTTGTTACACGTTGTCTAGAAAGGAGAAGAAAGCTTTTTGTGAATGCTTGGTAAATGTTAAGGTGCCACATGGTTACTCATCCAACATCCGTAGATTGGTATCAATGAAAGATCTGAAGTTGATAGGTCTTAAATCTCATGATTGTCACACCTTATGCAACAAATATTGCCCGTGGCAATTCGATCTATATTGCCGAAGCATGTAAGGTTTGCAATCACCAGACTTTGTTTCTTTTTCAACAGTCTCTGCAGCAAAGTTATTGACCCTGAGACTCTCGATAATTTGCAAAGAGAAGTGGTTGTTACCCTATGTTAGCTTGAGATGTATTTCCCTCCTTCGTTCTTTGATATCATGGTACATCTTGTTGTCCACTTGACTAGGGAAGTGAAAATCTTGGGACCGGTTTTCTTGCATTGGATGTATCCCTTTGAACGATACATGAGCATTTTTAAAGGTGATGTTCGAAACCGTTATCGGCCTGAAGGGAGTATTATTGAAGGTTATGTGGCGAGAGAGGTTATGGATTTCTGCAATGACTTTCTCAGTGGTAATGACACTCCTGATAATGACAAGAATATTGATGATCTATTTGGCAAAGGAATTTTGGAATCACGTGTGAAAGTAATCAGCCGTGAGCAGTTGGAACAAGGTCATTTGTATATTTTACACAACATGGACAAAGTGAACGTTTATATCGAGGAACATACCAATTTCATCAAAAGATAATATCCTCGAGCCAATACAATGTCGCTTGCTAGAGAGCATAACAAGACTTTTATTAAGTGGTTTGAAGATAAAGTCTTACATCAACTATCTCAAACACCAGATGATATTACTGAAACTATCAAAATGCCTCACCTTTAAACCAAAGTTGACTGTTATGTCTTATGAAGGGTATGACATTAATGGATTCACATATTACACAAAGCACCAAGATGATAAGAGTGTCGTCCAAAACAGTGGGGTCACCCTTCAAGCATCGACTATGTTTTTTGCAAGTGCAAAGGATAAGAGTCCACGTGAAGCTAAAATGTCATATTACGGTGTCATTGAAGAGATATGGGAATTTGACTACATAGATTTCAAAATTCCGCTCTTCAAATGTAATTGGGTTGATAACACCAAAGGAGTTATAGTGGATGAACTGGGTTTCACTTTAGTGAACTTTGAAAAGATTGGCGAAAAGGCTGAACCATTCATATTGGCATCACAGGCGAAACAAGTATTTTATATCGACGATCCTGCAAATGATAAATGGTCGGTTGTTCTTCATGGTAAAAGATAGTTCATTGAAGATCCTATAGATGAAGAAGAGTACTATGATAAATATGATGACTCCAGTCCATTCTCAGTTGGGTTGCCAACTCCACAAAATATTGAAGCTAATGATGACTTATATGTGCGCGGAGATCACAATGAAGGATTGTTAATTGATAAAAGATCACAATTTTAGAGGCATGCATGTTTATATTTTTTTATTGAAGCTAAATGTTTACTTTTTTAATATCAATATCATTTTCTGATTTGATGTTTCATTATCTTCTAGTTAATACAAATGCTAAACATTGTGGGAGGGTGCTAAAGAACTATAGGACCAATCTCACCCGAGATTACATACACGATGCTGAGAATAGGTTCTTGATTGATTCCAATTCTAGACATTGATCAGTATTTCACTAACTCTACACTAATAATTTTTGTTTGTATTCTCTTTGAAAAATAAATATAGGAAGAAGGAAGCCACACAACAATGGAACTACTTGGACCCCAAAGACTGGGAGGAGTTTGTTACCCAAAGAAAAACAGATTAATTCAAGGTATTAAGCGCCACTCCCAATTTAATTAATATACGTTTTTATGTATTCACCTATTCAAGATTAACCTTTATTGTTACTAACCAAATCAATGTGCTAACTAACTAGGCTATCAGCGATGCTCAACGACAACTACATGTTACGACCACACAATGGGTCCAAGAGGATATGCAGGCGTTCGCCAAAGGTTATATAGATATATAGGCAGCAAGCCATGAAACAGCAAAAGAAGCCCCAATGAAGAGAAGCAGGATATAGATACAATACATAAAGTGCAACACACACAAGTGCTTCAGATTCATATAACAACATGACAGACCAACACATATATAGTGCATAACAATAGCATCTCGGAATTTACATACAACACTAGCTTAGTACATATATAGTGGGACTAAGGTGACGATCCCACCTGCTAAAACAGGTTACCGACAACTACATGTTATGACTGGGAGGTCGTGATTCAGCAACCGTATGCATTAGCAGGTGGATCTGTTTGTCCTCCTGCTAATGAATACGGTTGCTGAATCACGACCTCCCAGTCGTAACATGTAGTTGTCGGTAACCTGTTTTAGCAGGTGGGATCATCACCTTAGTCCCACTATATATGTACTAAGCTAGTGTTGTATGTAAATTCAACGCTGTTGTTGTTATGTACTATATATGTGTTAGTCTATCATGTTGTATGGACATCGATTGTATTGCTCAGGTATTATATAGTCTCATTAGATAATATGAAATATATCAATCTTATTTATAGCTCATTAATTATATATATACATCATTCTCTTTACAGGTGTTTAAAGCTGACCCCACTACATGAACGGACTTACCAGATGTACATGCTCCCTATACGATGGGAGAATTAAATGAAGTAAGAGAAGAATGGGAAACAACCATACAAATAGTGGGGTTTTTAAAATATAATTGGGATGTTGATAGCGAATAATGACTAAAGAATGATATTTTGTAAATGAATTTCTGAATTATAATATATGTGTGAATGTTTCTACATGTCTAGATATTTCTACATGTGTCTGAGTGAAAATGAATGAAAGTGTTGGTTGCTATATGAATGTTTCTACATGTGTGAATGTGAATGAATGGAACTACAGATTGCTAGCTACATGAATGTTTCTAAATGTGTGAAAATAAAATGGAACTGCAGGTTGTATTGCTAAATGCATGTGTGAATATTTTTGTTGTTAAATTTGCAGGACTGTGGTCTGTTGTTGGCTGATATCAATGGATGTCGTAAAACCTGCACTTAACTGCAGGTTTCTCATCCTGCGACCAGCCACAACAGGTCTACAGACTGATAGAAAAAAAAACAATAGGCGTCGGTTATTTATATAACACCGACACACAAAGTTATAGTGTCGGTTTTATATAAATAACCGACGCCTGTTCCCTGTGGCGCGAAGGTATATGGCGTCAGTTTATTATCTAATAACCGACGCTGATAGTGGCCAAGATGGCGCCCTTTCTGTGGCGCGAAGGTATATGGTGTCAGTTTCTTATCTAATAACTGACGCCTATACCTTCGCGCCACAGCAAACAGACACGATTTCGGTGGCGCGGGAAGAGTTTGGGCGTCGGTTTTGGAACTGACGCGTAATGGGTGAGCTTTTAGTGTCGCCCACATAGGTGTCGCTTAGAGACCGACACTAAAGGCCTTAAATAACCTACACTAAAGGTAGGTTCTGTAGTAGTGATTGAACTGAATGGGAAATGGAATGTTGATTTCATGAAAGAGTATTTACCAGACGAGATTATACAGCAAGTCATGAAGATACCAGCACCCGTAAGCAATTTGGAAGAGGATATTTGGTGTTGGCTAGGCACAAAGGATGGGAACCTCAGTATTGGATAGGCATATAACCTGTTAAGATCTGAACAAAGTCACCAACATAACGCTATGTGGGATAGAATATGGGATATCAACACTCCAAGAAAAGTCAAATTTATGGTTTGTCTTATAGCTAATGATGCTTTACTAACAAACAAACGAAGGATGCAAAGGAAGATGGTTGTCAAAGACATCTACCATAGGTGCAAATTGGAGAGTGAAATCACATTACATGCTCTTAGAGACTGTTTTAAAGCAAAAGAAATGTGGACTCAACTGAGTGAAACATGGATGCGAGAAGGTGAATACATAAACACAACTGTGGGTTGGGTGAAATGGGGTATGAAGAATAATATGCAAAGGAAAATCATGTTTATGTTTGGTTGCTGGGTGATTTGGAAAAGTAGAAACCTGGATGTTTTTGAAAGCAAAGATATTCCTACTATAAGTCAAGTGTAGTATATTAAACAGATAAGGAATGTGATGTTGTCAAAGTTGGACAATAAGTCAGAACACTCTAGTAATAACAATAGGTAAAATATCAACTAGTTTGCACCCGCGAGGAGAGGGTGAAGATTAATGTTGACGTCGCATGGACTAAATGTCTCAAGAGGATTGTAGGTGCTCTTCGAGGAGCTACTGGTGACTGGATAGCTATTTTGTCAAAACTCACTATAGCCAACTCAATCTTAATGGGTGAGCTGGAAGCAATCTGTCATGGTATAAAGGAAGCTAAGGTTTGAAATCTAAGGAAGGTCATTGTTGAAAGTGATAGTAAGATGGTTGTAGACTTATTGAAGGAGCATGATTCTATATATCTTAGAGAAACAACTTGGATTAGTAGAATTAAGGAGATAATTAAGACTGTTAGGAAGATCGAAATTCATTTTTTGCACCGAGAAGGTAACAAAATTGCTGACAGTTTGGCAAAATTGTACAAAAAACACATAACGGACTCCTACTACAGTAGTCCACCCATAGAGTTGAAGCATTTATTTGAATTGGAAAAATGAAAGGGTAGTTTTACTACCTCTTTAATTATGTTCATCATGATAGTTGTATTAGAAATTTTAGTTCGCCCATAAGAGGAGAATGGGATGAATAAGAAGCTCTCCTAACTTCACCAAAAAAAAAGAATTGACTTCCTCAATGAAGGATTTTGTCTACTCTTCTAGTATCTCATCTAGTTCTTCTTTTCATAGAGCTTTACTACATTAAGCAATTAAAAATATAATTAAATAATTCAAGAGTTTTATTTATTTTTTATATTATCAAAGGAGACTATTTACTTATGATTCAAGACTATATAAATTACCTTTCATATACAATGAGTGTCTTTTTCTATATATTTGACAATTAGGTTTGTGTATCACATTATGTAGTATCCACATACCCAATTATTATCTTATATAGGAACCTATAGTTATAAAAAATATCAATAAATAAAAATAAGCATAGTTGGAACATATATGCATTGAAGTCATCAACCTAACTTGACATTCTTCCAAACCATTGTTTTCCTTTTCTTATATACATCTCCTCTAACTTGTTTGTATGATTTTATACCGCTATAAGTTAAAGTAGTACATTTAATTGCATTAGAAAAACATCATGTAATGAGGTTGGCATTAATATATGTTGATGGATAATATAATTTACTTCTTTATGATTATCGATTTCATTGAGTGTCCTTCACTCCCTAATTTACTACCCCAAGGATCGAGATAATATACAAATATCATTTTTGGGGGAAATTACCAACAAATCCCAATGCATATTACTAAATAAAAAGATAGCAAACAAAAGGAAACTTAAATTCCACAATAAATGTAATTCATAAGTTGAAATTACAAGCAAGGAGCCTGAAACTTACCCAACATTGAAAGGAAATATAATCATGTTCTTTCTCATGGTAGAAAAATATTTGAATGTGATAGAGCAGTTATCACTTATAAAAAAAATTGGTCTCTAACTACACATCTAATCAATGATGGAACTAGAAATGACACATTAGTTAATGCAAACTGTGAACTCAACATTTATAAGTAGATGCAAAACATATGTTTGGATTAATATATTAGAAAATAATTCAACATATATTTTCACATTTGTAGAAAGAGGTACTTAGCCATAAGATATCACCATATGTAAAGTTCTATTACAGTTGCATTCATCCAATCATCTAAAATTGACTCCACCATATCTATTAGGAATACACTAGTATCATGATCTTGTCCTATGATTTCCTCATGAACACAAGCCCTCATCGTTGACCATTTATACATTGTCTAACCATGGTGTCTACCCCCTACACTTAGGACCTAGAGATTTGAATAGGACATGTGGAATACATGTAGGTATCAGAGGCTTTAGAGGAAGAACTTGGGGTGCTTCTTAGGTATTACACCTTGTATGTATTCTCATATCAGTTGCCAAATATATTTGCAAATAGAAGAAAAAAAACCTTAATTACAAATGCAATATAAATTTATCATACATTCTCAGTGAGAACTCTGGCTTTGGGTCACACAACCATGTCACCTTGTACTTCTCCTATCATGTTGTGATTGCGATGGCCAAGTGGTAGTGGTGTTTTTTTTGTTCATGATAGACAAGTTGGATACTCGAATGAAGCACATCCTTGAGCATTGGAACACCATGAAACTTGTCTCCTAGAAGGCATGGGTAAACCTCACCCAATGACATGACATGGAAGGTAGGTTCTAGTAATGCAAAATGACATTGTTTTCAAGGCCTACAATTTTGTATATAGCTTTTTTATACTCAAGAACATCATATTATAAATTCACTTGGAAGACTATTATATATTAAAACCTTACACATGACATGTTAGTTGGCATGTCAACATGATTACTCCCAAGCACCTCTATTTGAAGATGCTCTACCTCATAAGAAGAGCAGTGTGATTGAGGTATAGTCTAAGGACATTGAGACTAAGAAGTCTAAAAACTATCTCATTGCTTCTTCTATTCTCTTTGTGATCATGTCCTCTACCTCATCTTGTGACAATCTGCCTTTATTGACATATCATTACTTTTTCTCCGATGTACCAAAAAAAGTTCCCAACACCAGCCCCAACTACCTAACATATCTAGGATGCTCTATAGTACCCAGAGTAACTGTCAATTCATTCCTTTGGCCCTCAAGGATGAATATTCATTATTTTCTTTTCTCATAGTTATCTCGCTAATCATCATCAATGGTGTTTGTTTTAGTAAAGCATAACAATCAAGGTAAAAAATGAGCATGCACTCTAAGAGTTGAATTTACCATTTGGTAGCAACCTCAATGGTTGGAGGCTTGGTTATTTTTCTGTAGTGGTGTGTCCTCACATCTATCCACTCCTCATATTGAGGTAGTGTTTTAAGTGTAGTAGAAGACTCAGCAGGCCCTAGAGTAGGCTGATTATAAGAAGAATCTTGCTCTCATTGTTGGCAAATCCAGGCAACCACCTACACTCAACTTCTGGTCATGTCTATTCTTTGCACACATTTCTTTTTTATAATCGTGTAAATATCGATTAATAAAAAAGATATCTTAATTATTTAATACATTGAATTCATCTAATTAATCATAGGAATACTTTAAATTAATATACAAATAGGGAGGAAGAATGTATATAACAATCATAGTAGCACAAGTGTTATGTTGGTTGTCTAATGTGTTGTATGGATTCATCATGTTGGTACAATGCCCAAGTCTTATGTTCTTGACTTCTTCTAAAATTCAAGGTATAATAAATCAATTTTCTTTCATTTTGGGATGTCACATGGACGTCGTAGGATCCCATCATTATTTTTCTTTACCTCTACTTTCTAAGACAAATTTTACACATCTATGTTAGTGGAAAACAAGTGTTGAAACCATAATATTATAGGTACATACCACATCACCTTTGTAGGAGAACTAATTTTGACCTTTCCATAAGTCATAATTTTGTACTTTGACGCCCCACATTTTGGACAATCTTTCAAATCGATATATTCCTTTTGAAATAACACATAGCCATTCTGGTATGTTTGTATCTTCTTAGCTTCTATTACAATTGGGCACAACGCTTTTTCTTTTCTATATTAAGACTGGAAGCTTGTTGTCTTTAGGAAGAATTTCTTTCAACAAAGACAATAGAGATGTGAAGCTTTAGTTGCTCCATCTATTGATAACCTTCAGAGTATACAATCTTAATGCAGTGCTCAGCTTTGTAAACTTAGTAAACTTAGTAAAACATGAGAAAGGTGAATCAGTAAGATTTACCCTACAACTATCTAGTATCACATCAACCATATCTATCAGAATAGATTCATTCACATTAACATCATTGGAAACTTCTTATTCAACACAAGTACCACTATCGACCACTATTAATTTCATAGTAGAAATTTCTCCATTCCAGTACCATTGAATATAGCCATGTACAATCATGTTGCATATGACAATATTTTTTATTTTTTCAACATTGTCAACTATCAAATTGTTACTTCAGTTACTACATGGGCAATAGAACATATATCCAAGTCATTTCCTATATTTTGTTGCAAATCTTATAAACTGGTTTAGACCAGTAATGAACTCTAGAGTGAAATGATTTCAAATGGACATCAATGATCAATTTGTTCTATGATCTCAAGAAAAATTAGTAGTGAAATAGAGTTATCTACATCAATTGTAAAGAGTTAGGGTTTTGATATTAGGGTTTTGGGTTAGTGTTTAGAGTTTTGGGTTTAAAAATTACAGTTTAGGGTTTAGGGTTTAGGGTTTTATGGTTTAAAGTCTAGTGATGAATGTGTACCACCTATCCCATTCTTGGACACTTAATCTCACTAGTAAGTGTATGATTTTTTTTCAAGAATATTCAGATAGAATTTTCCCCGCAGATCATCAAGTACATTGATGTATATGGGCAAATACTTACCTACACATGTACTTAGAGAAAAAATGGGGAAGTGGAGGAAAGTCATGAAAAACCAAATACATATTATACACATAAATTCTAAGTGAGATTAAGTGTTCAAAAATAGTCCCAAATTTAGGAATAAACAAGATTTAATCTCAATGAGTAAATCTTGGATGATTTTCTAGGCCAATAAGATATATGTCTAAATTAGGATATACAGTTTAGAATTAAAGTAAATATAACAATTTCAGTCTAAATCAAGCTAATTTAGATAATTCATATTGATATAGTGTAATTAATTATTAGATGTGATTATTTATCTATAAAATATCCAAATTGAACAATGCACCCAATTATACAAATAATTATACTTGAATTTCAATTAAACAAGTATGAATTCTATAATTTCTAAATTAAAACTCGAGTTACACTTCATTCTTCAGTTATGCATAAATCAAGTTATTCTAGGTAAAATTGTATTAATATTAGTGTAATACTAGGTGTCATGTAAATCCATATCAAGTTTGGTAAATTCATATCAGTATGTAACCCATATAAAATTAATTAAATAATTATACAAAAATACATTCAAAAAATAATTATAAAACAATACACTCAACAAATGATTATAATTAGATAGATAAGGGATATATTTCTCAAATTCAACAAACTAGAAATGCATTTGACTACATGGAAGTATATAAAGAGAAGAAGGAGAAGAAGCAGCTTCCATGATAGGGGTAGAGGGTGCACTCATAGCAGTGATAGAGTAATAGAAGCGGTGATAGAGGACACGAGCAACGACTAGCAGTAAGAAGTAGAAGTAGAGCTAGTAGAGAAGTGGCAATAGGATTGGGGGAAACCTCCTAAAGATGGTGATAGTAGGTCTGGTGGCTGGTGCATGTAGTGCAGCAACATAGGACTAGCACCAACAACAACTCCAACAATGGTGGTGGCCTAGCAGAGCAAGGAGCAATAGAAAGATGGTTGGAGAAATGGCTACCAGAAATAACAATAGTGGTGACTAGTGGAGAGAGTAGAAGCATCAGGATGGGTGGAGAGAGGAATAGCAGAATGACGGTCGCTTAGAGGAGCGACGTCGGTGGTTGATGATCAAATGAAGGCAACAACTAGCAAAACTTGACGGAAACAACTAGCAAACCACAGAGGCAACCATCGCAAGAGCGATCTTAGGTATCAGACAATGAAATAGAGAATGGCGGAAATATAGTTTCTTAGATATTGTAAACTAAAACTTAATCGTCGATTGATCTAAAATAACTGACACTAAAAATGTAGTCATTGGTTTTTTCATCAAAACTGACGATATAGGTTCAACTCTGTCCTCAAACTTTTAGAGCTGAAATTTTTCATGGAGCACATTTTCTATGGTATCAATTTTTTTATACAATAGCCACACTGTAGTCCTTTTAGAGGTAAAATTTATTTTGAAAAAAGAGTTGTGTTATCAGCTCCTTGACAACCGACGCAACACATTCTTTACTAACTTTTTCAAAAAAAAAAATGAATTTTGTGGACTGACTGTAATGTCAGTTCTTCCTCAAGAAACTAATGTTGAAATGAAAGTGGTGTCCATATTGTTTCCTAAATGGCATGGCCTGACCAATTCTGATGGTCACATTTTAATAACCTTCATTAGAGGTCTTGTAGTGCCATTTTATTTTCTAAACCAACATTAAGAAAAGTGACACTAGAGACCAAAAATGTACCAATTTGCATGTCATTCTAGTGTTGAGAATAATAGAATATACAAAGAATATTCCTCTAGAATAAGTTTTTCTCTTTTTGGATGTTATGCATTTTCAAATTTTAATTTCTGTCTTTAATATTTAGATATTGTATAATGGATTCTTCAAGGCAAATGCATATTTCTTTTAGAGTTAACACCCATTGTAGTGTTTGTATTGTCAGAATAGTTCATAGATAATCATATAAGTCTATGTAAATCACTTAGTGATCATAAAACAAGCCAAGAAAAAAGTATGAAGTTGCCAACTACTAGTTGTTAAGTGTGAACAAAATGCATAGCTGACAATCTTTTTACCGATACTAAATCTAAAAAAAATATGGAACTTCAAGTAATATTATAGATCTGTTGAAAATTGTTTTAAAAGTAAGTTTCCAAAATAGAAAAAAAAATGCAAAATATACCATGTGTTAAGCATGGACATTTACAAGTATATGATAAATATAATATGAATGGTGACGGTATCCATTGTATTGAACACGATTCAAAAATGTTAATTAGACAAAATATTGACGATTTGGTCAATGAACTCATGATAGTGGTTGAGTTCTGGTAACTATTGTGTTGTTGTACATTAGAAGCCTTATATATCTTTCCTTACAATTGCAATCAATTCATCAAATCCATAAAGAAAATCCAATGGGTGATAGTAGTTAGTAACTTCCCAAGTCAAGCCCGGAACAAAGAAAAAAAGAATGTTCTTGACATTTCCTTACACCTCTTTGGTGGATTTTAGTGTATCTTAGTAGCCTTTTAAAAACTTTGTAATGGACTAAAGCTATATCTTCAACAACGAAAAGAACATACAAATCAAGAAAGCATAAGATTATGAGTGAAAAAAATAGCAAAATGATGCATCAGAAACAGTGTTTGTGTTAAGAGTGCTTAGCAACTTAAAGTAACAAAAAAAAAAACAAGTGTGGTATGTCGGTTTACCCATCGAACATTCCACTAGGCCAAACCCTATAAAACCCACCTAGGATATAGCTTTTGTCCCCCACTGCTCTTTTAAGGGATTCGAAGTTGGTGAATTTATGTACATATTATTATCGTATCTGACTTGATAAAGACTACATCTATTGATCTTCTTGAGATAGAACTCAACGGACTGAATGTATACTAGAAAAGATACGGTTAGCACTAAACTAACAAGCCATCTCGTCTTTTCTATTGTCGAAGCATATTTTAGTATTATTATCTTGACAAACGGGATCGGTTATAATTGGATTGTCATAAAGCAAGCATGATCATGTAAAGAAAGATTGCATGTCTAAGTAACCCTTTACAAAGATGCGCCAATTTGGCTATATCCATCCACCACACATCCTCTACCACTACGGCATCTTCTCACTTTGTCACGTATGGAAAAGAATCGGAAAGAAACCACAACCTTAGGGAAATACAAAAACAGGCAGCGCCTTTATCTTGATGCCGGTCCAGATCCTTTTTGTGTTTTCCTCTTGGATTATATAAATCTCCATCAAAGCCTTCGGATTGTAGCCAATGTCGACAGTGTTACTTCAATATATCAAAACCGAACCAAGATTCCAATTTCGAAGATTTCATCGAATGCCAGATGATAATTAATGAAAACGAGACACGGACCGCAATCGGGTGGGAGGCCGCTCAAGTACTTCTACTTTGGCGTGTCACTTTTAGTTTGGCTGGAATTGGCTCTCGAATCTTGTGCCGATTTCAGGCAATTTTTGACAAGGTGAAACCGAACTTGAGGTTGTATTCTTGATTAAGGCTCTTTTGGCAACAAAATTATTTTAACCGCGTCATATATTCAAGATGAGCTACCGCGTAAAATTGGTCTGGTTGATAATCGTGGTTGGGTAATCGCAAATGAGTATGAAAAGTATGTAAAAGACTAATATTTTTGACTCCTCACCGCCACCATATCAAAGTAATTGTGTTACCAAACGTTGCCTAAATACACAACTTGAACCTAAGAGGGACGTTGTATCGTCATTTGTTAGATAGTACATAATGTGCATACGCTTGCAACGTAACATACCTAATATTGAACTAATATTTATGCAATAACGTTTCTATTCTTGGTTTCACTACTACAAAAATGACTTATAACGTCACATTTACATGCGTCGGCTGTATCTAAGAAACCGACGCCTAAACCCTACAACGTCGGTTGAATACACAAACCGACATCTATATGTGAAGACCGGCCAGACACGGGTATCACTTTTTATTTAGTGTCGGTTGTGCAATAAGAAACCAACGCCTAAAATCACCCGCCAAATCTAATTTTTTCCAGTGCAAAAAAATTACCTCCAAAATTTTACATATGGCGTCGGTTGTTGACCAAGAAACCGACGACGAAAGGTTTTTCGCGAGACAAAAATCAGGCTAATTTTTGTCGTCGGTTTTCTTGCAATAACCGACGCCGAAGTGTTTTCGCGCGCTGCCCCACGAAAATATTTACTATGGTCATAATTCGAGAACATTTTTTTTGTCGGCATATGTAGATAGCCGCCGGTTTTTCTAGTTGAAACCGACGACTATCATTGAACATAGGTGACAGTTTTTTTGTGGTGACCGACGCTTATTGTTTTAAGCGCCATTTTTTTTATAATAACTGACGTCTATAGTTAACTTAATAGCACCCGTGCGAACCAGACTCTTCCCCTTTCTCTGTTTCATTCCCGACATTCTTAGGTCTGGTGATTCTGCCGATCTCTCTGCTGCTCGCCTAGTGCTCTGCAGCCGCTGCACGCCTAGTGCTCTACCGCCTTGCTCGACTGCCGCACCGTCGTCGTTGCCGATCTCTTTGTTGCTCGCTTAGTGCTCTGCCACCTATTCTCCTATCGTGTGTCGCATGCCTTGCTCGCCTGCCGCACCGCTACCGCCATGCCTACCGCCGCCGCCGCCGATCGACAGGTACCCTTCTTCCTCTTCGTCCTCTAGGGTATTCCTACATATGGCAGTAGTAGCATCTGCTACTAGGCTTGGCTTCTCTCTGCTGGTTGTTTGTTTTATTCTTTTGCTATGCTCCCCTCTCACTCGATGAGTGATGGTAGTCTTTTCTGGGCTTGCTTCTTGGCCGGTTCTCTACAAGGTTACTTTCCTATTTGCTTCTTTGAAAAGGGGGCATTATTCTTTACCTTTCCATTCTTCTCATAGATACTCCCAAGATCTAACATATCAATTGTTTTTTGTTAAACCCTTGATGAAAACTTCAGATAGGTGCTTTATGAGGCAATCTATGTATGATCTCTAGGTAATGCGATAGCAAGCTTAGAGTGATGTCCATCTATGTTTTAACCCTAACACCAAAAGTGGATTAACCAGACCTCAACATATATGTTCATGCTTAATATGATGCAGTAAGACATTGAATGATAGGTAGTGATGGTAAAATTCATTCCACCCTGTGTTACTTTCATATGATAATCAATATTTAGTTCAACCCTTTTATTAATCACAACCTTATAATAATCAATATTTAATTCAACCCTTTTATTAATCACAACCTTAGAATAATCAATGTAACTTTTGTCTTAAATATTAGTTATTGTTTTTTACCTTGATTAGTCGATTCTTAGATACATTGTCCTTTGGGATTGATTTTGAACTATAAGATCCATCCACTTTTAGGTAATGATTATTATATGTTGGTTAAGTTAAACTCTATTGATGACCTATGATGCTTCAGGAAGAGAGACATTTCGTTTGCACACTATGTTGTTTTGCACTGTGAATGACATTCTAGCATATGGGAATTTGTCTGGATATAGTGTCAAAGGATCTAAAGTGTGTCCTGTATGTGAAGATAACACTGATTCAATATGACTAAAATACGGCGGCAAGACTGTATATCTTGGTCATCGAAGTTTTCTTCCAAAATTCCATCCGTATCATAGGTTGCGCAAAGCATTCAATGGACAGATTGAGGAACGGAGTGCACCTAAACCTATACCAGGGGAGGATGTTTATGAAAGAGTAAAACAATTTGTCAATGAATTTGGTAAGAGATCACAATGTACGATGGCCACATGGAGTGACAAATATTTATTCAAGAAGAATTTAATATTTTGGGATCTTCCTTATTGGAGTTCTTTGATAGTCAGGCATTGTATCGATGTCATGCACGTTGATAAAAATGTATGTGATTGCGTCATTGGTACTCTGTTAAATATACCAGGTAAGATTAAAGTTGGGATAAAATCCAAAATGGACCGACGTGAAATGGGAATAAGGATAGAATTAGCAGAAGTAGTTAGTAGCGATCGGAGAACATACTTACCTCCCGCTTGTTACACGTTGTCTAGAAAGGTGAAGAAAGCTTTTTGTGAATGTTTGGTAAATGTTAAGGTGCCACAGAGTTACTCATTCAACATCCGTACATTGGTATCAATAAAAGATCTAAAGTTGATAGGTCTTAAATCTCATGATTGTCACACTCTAATGCAACAAATATTGCCCGTGGAAATTTGATCTATATTATCGAAGCATGTAAGGTTTGCAATCACTAGACTTTGTTTCTTTTTCAATAGTCTACGCAGCAAAGTTATTGACCCTGATACTCTCGATAAATTGTAAAGAGAAGTGGTTGTTACCCTATGTCATCTTGAGATGTATTTTCCTCCCTCGTTCTTTGATATCAGGGTACATCTTGTTGTCCACTTGACTAGGGAAGTGAAAATGTTGGGACCAATTTTCTTGCATTGGATGTATCCCTTTGAACGATATATGAGCAATTTTAAAGGTGATGTTTGAAGCCGTTATCGGCCTGAAGGGAGTATTATTGAGGGTTATGTGGTGAGAAAGGTTATGGATTTTTGCAATGACTTTCTGAGTGCTAATGATGCTCCTTTTAATGACAAGAATATTGAGGATCATTTTGGCAAAGGAATTTTGGGATCACGGATGAAAGTAATCAGTCGTGAGCAGTTGGAATAAGGTCACTTGTATATTTTACACAACATCGACGAAGTGAGTATTTATATCGACGAACATACCAATTTCATCAAAAGACAATATCCTTGAGCCTATTCAATGTGGCTTTCTTGAGAGCATAACAAGATATTTATTAAGTGGTTTGAAGATAAAGTCTTACATCAACTATCTCAAACACCAGATAATCTTACTAAAACTATCAAATGCCTCGCCTTAAAACAAAAATTGAATGTTATGTCTTATGAAGGGGTTGACAAAAATAGATTCTCATATTACACAAAGCGTCAAGATGATAAGAGTGTCGTCAAAAATAGTGGGGTCACCCTTCAAGCATCTTCATTGTTTTTTGTAAGTGCAAAGGATAAGAGTCCACATGAAGCTAAAATGTCATATCACGGTGTCATTAAAGATATATGGGAGTTTGACTACGTAGATTTCAGAATTATGCTCTTTAAATGTAATTGGGTTGATAACACCAAAGGATTTATAGTAGATGAACTGGGTTTCACATTAGTGAACTTTGAAAAGATTGGTGAGAAGGGTGAACTATTCATATTGGCATCACAGGCAAAACAAGTATTTTATATCGATGATCCTACAAATGATAAATGGTCGGTTATTCTTCACGATAAAAGACAGTTCATTAAAAATCCTATAGATGAAGAACAGTACTATGATAAGTATGATGACTCCAGTCCATTCTCAGTTGGGTTGCCAACACCACCAAATATTGAAGCTAATGATGACATGTATGTGCACGGAGATCACAATGAATGATTGTTAATTGATAAAAGATCACAATATTAGAGGCATGCCTGTTTATATTTTGTTATATGTTTTATTTTTCTGAATGTGAACTTTACAATGTGAATGTGAACTTTACAATGTGAATTACTTTGCAATATGAATGTGAACTTTACAATGTGAATTACTTTACAATGTGAACTTTACAATGTGAATGTGAATTTTCAGATGGCTGAGCCTTCTCCTGATGACCGTGTTGATGATTACCGTGAGGGTGAGGACGTCAATGCGCCGCCTCACAATGTAAGCTTTAAAAATATATCCCTGAGGTTTCTATCTATATGTTCATTTATAGTTATATCATGTAAGTGTGTTTTTTTGTCAAATTTTAGGTTGATGATGTACCCCCTGAAGAAATTGGGGCACTTGATGAGCAGTAAAAAAAGTTGAGAAAGTAAGGGGCATCACAATGATGAACAAGTTACTACAACAAAGGGGCAATGGACCCAAACTGGTTGTGGATTACGATCATGCAGGAAATCCAGTTAGAGTGAACTGCAACTCATTTATTTCATATCTTGGAGTTCTTACTCACAGCCATTGTAGTCCTAACTTAGAATCCTGGCATAAAGTTCCTAAGGGGAAGAAAGACTTATTATGGAAGGAACAATGTGTGAGTTATATTATTTGCAATTCTATTTTTGTAGATTACTAATTTTTAAGATACTAGTTAATAGAAATTTTATTTTGTAGAGTATATTTAATCTGGATAAAAAGTTGCATCGTAAATGCATGATGCAATGCTGTGGGAGGGTCCTAAGGAACTATAAGATGAATCTCACCTGAGATTACATACACGATGCTGAGAATAGGTTCTTGATTGATTTCCAATTCTAGTCACTAATCACTTTTTGACTAACTCTGCACTAATAATTTTTGTTTGTATTCTCTTTAAAAAATAAATTTAGGAAGAAGGTAGCCACTGAGAAATGGAACTACCTGGACCCCAAAGACTGAGAAGAGTTTGTTACCCAAAGAAAAATAGATGAATTCAAGATACTAAGCGCCACTCCCAATTTAATTAATATATTTTCTTATGTATTCACGTATTCAAGATTAACCTTTAGTGTTACTAACCAAATCAATGTGCTTACTAATAAGGCTATCAGTGATGCTCAAAGAGCAAGACGTGCACTGAATGTGCATGACCACACAATGGGTCCAAGAGGCTATGCAAGTGTTCGCCAAAGACTACAGGTTGAGTCTACTGCTCAGTCTGCTGCTACTCAGGAGACTGCAGAGTCCTCTACTATTGGTCCCGCACCTCTGCCTCGCCATGTTATGTGGATAGCTGGAAGGCAAAACAAGAAGGAAGATATAACAAAGCCCGCAACTACTGAGGTGGCTGCAAAAATGGTAAAATTCAACTATTAGAGTAATCGATATTGATTATTATTATGTTTACTTACCAATTTATGTTGATGGAAATTAGTGGGAGCTTCACGAGTAGATGAAGGAAGGCAAGTTCATCCCTGAGGGCTCAAGGGATGAATTGACAGTTTCTCTGGGTAACCCAGAGCACCTAAACGTGTTAGGGGTGTAGGCGTTGGTGTGGGCATCAAAGCATTCATTGGGCCATCCCAGCGCAAACATGTCCCAAAAGCAAGACTTTCACAAGATGAGGTAACCTATTCTTTTTAAAAAATGTTATTATGAAAGAGAATTCTATAATCATAAGATAGCATTTCTTTTATCCATGTATAGGTAGATCAGTTAATTGATAGGAGAGTCGAGGAAGCACTTGATAAGAGAGTCTAGGAAGCACTTGATAAGAGACTCAATGAAGCAATTAGCAAGTGGCATGCATCTCAGTCTGCCACTCAGACAATACTTGTGGTGTGTCTCTCTTCTCCTACTATAGAGGTGTTTGGGAGTAATCATGTAGAGCCATCACCTAGCACATCCGTTGTAAGTATTTTTATGGCATATATAGTAGCTAGTCTTTTCAAGATGATATGTTTATGTATATATGTATATAACATTCTTTATGTAAATTTGTAGGTGTTGAAGTCATGTTGTCTAGAAAGTCAAGAATATATCGTTGCAGAGGCACAGGCCTACCCAGTCCTTCCAGGGGACATGTTTTATGGGACTCCAGTACCAGCTGGTGCGGTTCGTGTGAGCCTGATACATGTACTTCCTAATTGGAGAGATCTTTCATTGCCATATGTCCACCCAGATTCTAAAATACTTGGTGAGGCAGAAGGCGGAGTGATAATGTGGCCCAAAGCGTATGTCGTCTATACTAATATTATATGGTAAATTTACATTACGTTAATTTGTTAGTGTGTATATATGATTCAATTGATCTGAAATTATATATACAGGTCAACAGGAAGACACTCACTACATCTCAGCCTCCACCTCCACCTCCTGAAGTACCAAGTTGGCTTCCAAGAGACCTACACACCTCTTTAGGTCCTAATTGTAGGGGTATGGCAGTATGGATAGGCGAACATAATCCAAATTATCCTATAAATATTTCTATTCTAGAGGATGTTGCAGGTCAATCATACGATAATAAGTTATTTATACAAAATATTTTGGAGTTGTATCGTTATGATTGGCTGAATACATCTATGATAGAGCTATGGATATGGTGAGATCTAGTTTATATATCTATATACCTTATTTTGTATACGGTGATCTGGTTTTTTAATATATTAATGCATATGTAATACATATTTTGCTGCTACTTACACACGATATGTACAGATTTTTCATTTTCTCATGTGAGATTTTTAGTTCCATCTTTGATTATTCTTGTAGATAAAGACCCTTCTTCAACTACTTCATATTGTTGTGCTACTTTTAAATATTTTGGCAAAAAAAAGAAGTCGGTGATAACAGCTCCATTCAATGTCGAGTAAGTTTACTTTGCTTATAATTTAGACTTAAGAAAATTATATTTTTATTATAGATTTTGAGTTATTAATTTTTAATTTTCTTACCTGTAGTGGTAGGCATTGGGAGTTACTAGTTATTGTCCCCAAGACGTTCACTGTCTATTATCTAGATCATGCGGGGAATGAATTGAATACATTATATGGACACACAATGAAAAAGTCATTATTCTCGTGAGAAATATTTCATATTTTTATATCTGTTAACATTTGTTATTACATTACAATTTAATTATGAAATTTAATGTGTTACATTAACATATAGGGCTTTAAATGAGTTCAAAAGAGTTGGAGGAAAGGACCCCAAGAAAAATAATCAACTACTAATTTGGGAGAATGTGAAAGTAATTTATCGACTCCAATATATATATTATTTATGTGAACTGTGTTTATTTGTATTTTTGAATATTTTGTATGTTTCAATTTATAGTGTGCTATACAAGACAACGGTTGGGCATGTGCATACTATGTGATGTGATTTATAGACCTAATCATCAAACATGCCGCAATGGAAATCGAGACTATACATAAGGTATTATATATAGTCTCATTAGATAATATAAAATATATCAATCTTATTATATATTATTAATTATATATATATGTCATTCTCTTTGCAGGTGTTTAAAACTGACTTGACTATAGGTGGAAAATTATTAGATGTACATACTCCCTATACGAGAGAAGAATTAGATGATGTAAGAGAAGAATTGGCAAAAGCCCTACAAGTAGTGGGAATTTTTAAATATAATTGGGATACTGATGGCGATAATGACCATGATGAATAAAGAATAATATTTCTAAACTTTGTTCTCATAATTATTTTTGTGTGAATGTGAATGAATTTTTCTGAATTGTCAAATGTGTGAATGTGAAGATGATCAATACATGAATGTTTCTACGTGTCTGAATGTGAAAAGTGATGAAATGAATGGAATTGCAGGTTGCTAAATGTGTGTGAAAATGGAGGAAATTTGAAATAAAACTACTGGTTTCTACATGAGTGTGATGAAAAAAAATATGAATTAAATGTGCTTATACATCTGTGTGACCATAAATTGTTGTCCATCTTGTTAATTTTGCAGGTTTGTGGCATGTTGTTGGCTGATATCAATAGATATTGTAAACCTGCAGTTTAGAACAGAACTGCAGGTTCTGCATCCTGCTAACCAGCCATGCAGTAGGCCTGCAAACTGATAAGAAAAAAAAATCAGCAGATAGACGTCGGTTATTAGAATAAAACCGACAACAAAGACATACAGCGTCGGTTATTAGTAAAAAAACCAACACCGATGTGGCTATGGGTGTCGGTTATATATATATATATATATATATATATATATATATATATATATATATTTTACCCCACCCCATCCTAATTCTACCCATTCCGGGTGTACCAACAGGATCGAACCTGCAACCAACGATCCACCGAGCGGCTGCCTTACCAACTGCACCAGCCGGCAAGTACGTGTCGGTTATATATAAAAATCGACGTTGATGATGCCCTTGTTGGCGCATTTTATTGGTGGCGGGAAGGGTTATATAGTGTCGGTTTTTGTAAAACGCCGACGTCTTTGACCTGGATATAGTGTCAGTTTTGTTAAATAACTGACGTATGTAGTACCCTTGATGGCGTATTTTTAGTAGCGGGAAGGGTTATGGCGTCGGTGTTAAAACCAACGTTGAATGTTTTGACTTTTAACGGCGTTCACTTAGGTGTCGCTTTGAAATCGACGCTAAAGAACTTAAATAACCGACAGTAAAGTCGGTTTTGTACTAGTGTTTGGAACAACAATGATAACAATGCATCATACGAGATCAAAGTATGCATTAGTTGGCCACAACTCAAGCTTGAAGTGGCAAATCCCAATAATCGAATCCTAGCTGGGACGTCATTTGATCGCTCGTAAGGAAGTGAACCCATTACCAGTAGTACGTAGCTAAACTCGGCTCATTACACCCTCATAACTAACTTACTGTACCCACGAAGTTCCACAATCCACATTGTGTGGCCTTGACACGTTACAAACACGGAGATTCAAGTTCCTTCCATAGTTGCCGTAACCGAATTGATAACTTCACTAAGATTACATGTCGGTTTGATTTACACTTAAATGTCTTGAAACGATGAATTGAAAGAACTGATGGGCACATTGTGCGTGCATTTCCGTCTGCCTGCGAAGAACCTGTCATGTCAAGTATAACGATTGTATGCATCCCGCATATTAGTTTCTAGGCCATAAGTGCGTTAACTACTAGCTAGGTAAAGCGTCAATGTCTTTGCATAAGCTGAGACCTGAGAATGTATAGCAACGACAAGGAATGGTTGTCTCTCATAACTATGTCTATCGTCATATGACCATGTGTTAGGCAATGACATGCCACGTGACATTGATAGGGGGCCAAATAGTGCCATTAACTATAGGTTGTTGTTTTCAAAACATAAAAGGAATTGGCAATTGCATCAAAGTGCGCGACTGAAATTGCGTTGTGATATGAACACTTTGGCTATGTCTTCTTTAGTAAAAGGGGTAAAGGCATGCAGGTCATTTTCTTCGCACTAATAAAACCCCACTACTTTTTTCACTTTTCGTAATAATAATAAACTGATCGTTATTTCTTACCTTCCAATACGTATAACTCCATGCTAACCCAAAATCAGGAACGGGAGGAAGCTCTTCTTTTTGCGACGATGGAAACAAAAGACAGTGCAGAAGCTGTTTGAAAACGATTACAATTAGAAAGGTGAATCCCAATGGCAACACAGTTGAACACTTGAGCAGTAACCGATTGGAACAACGCAAAAGTAAAGAAGCAATATAGAAGTGAGGGATTGCTTCACCAGCCACGCGCACACCATGCGCGTCATTAGGGTTTTAAATAAGCAGGCAGCAGCAAAGGGGCCGGGTGATGGGAATCTTGGTCGCCGCCTTGCGTACCCCACCATCGATCGCCAACTTATCAAAAAGGGAATTCATAGAATGTGTGATTCCACACGGTTCCTCAAGAAAGAGAAATCCGCTCAGCTGGATATCCCATCCTAACCATAGAGATCAGATTTGAGATTGGAGAGGTTGAGCGCGCTCTCGACCGGCGAGGGACATGGCGTCCCCACGCGATGGTCCTGGATAGGTCAGTGGTGGGGGGATGAACCGTACACTGCCAACCGGTGGGTCGCTCTCGGTCATCAGCAGCGCGCGCGGCCGGCGGGGCCACGAGTATGGGAAAAGGTGGCCGGCCGGGATACTGATCTCTGCGTATCGATCATGCACCATCGGGGTGGCTGGCTGGGAAGTCTGTGAGCCCCCCCATCCCACTAGCGATGGCAGCAGTAGCAGCATGCAGCAGAAGCGGCTACTGCACAAAAAGATGGGCTGGTGCGGTCCCCCGACGTCGGGGTCATTTCGTTGATAGAAATGTTTCCCGTCGATGCCCACAAACTACCGCATCTCCCCTCATCATCAGTACACTGCAGTTGTCGCTCTCTTTCTTTCGCACAATGGCAGGAGGCGCAGGAGGACGAAGGCTGACACTGCAGTCAGGCTCTTAAGATAGAAAGACACAAGGTTCAACGCCTCAGACGACCAAAGTCTTCATCCCCGCCGCCGTACCTCCCGACCACTGTCAACCAGGAGTCGTACTTGGTTCATGCCGGCCCTACTGATAAAGAAGTAGCGGCCGACGATGAATCTCCGAAACTGTTCATTCATACATCAGAGACATCTACCTAGTAAAAATTCAAATTCAGAAATCACAGTTCATCCAACGCCACCTCAAACGGAAAAAAAGAAGACAGTTTACAGCTCAAGTATAACGCCTCCTTTTGCAGCCATTAATCCAAAAATGATACTAAAAAGAGGCAAATTAGGACGCACTTTGGGACGAATTTTGAACTTTTAGCTTGCTAAATAACAATAAGGATATTATTTTTGTTGTTTAGCATGCTAAAGTCTAAATGGAGTATGTTTTACTTTGCCTCTGCATAGCAGATTTCTTAATTCAAAGGACAGAGAGGGCCCTAACAAACCATGTTTATAGAATTCAGATGTTACGGGTTCAGACAGTTCCGGAAAGTGGCACTAAATGTGTTAAAAGAAGAAGTTTAATACCAAACTAGTTATCATCATCTTCTTTTTCTTCTTCTTCTTCTTTTTCTTCTTCTTCACCATTTCTCCCACAATTCTTCTTCATTTTGTTGTGCTGCTACATACCAATCAATGTTAATAACTAAATATCTATTATAGAATACTACACATTTAAATAAGTAGATAGAAGTGTCAATATTTGTAGTCACTATAGTTATCAATTTATAAATTATCTGAAAATGTATTGCTTTATAGGCTGAATTTTATCACATTATAAGGCAATTGCATGTTAAATTCACATTTTCTAACCTCACTGTATGTAAAAATTGTTTGTAAAATATACATAATGAATAACATGTAATTGTTATTATATGCATTTTGATCTTCATGAAAATGAGTTACAGAAAAATAATAGTGGTATGAAAAAGAAAATAGATCTAACAAGCTATTGTCAATTTTCCATACAAAACTATAATCAACGCCTCATTATCATAGGTCATGAAAATGAAGTTACAAAATGATAGTCATTTTTCTCTACTGGTCCATATTGTAGTCATTATTTTACCTGAGTCAGTTGTATGAAATGAATACCCTAACAGAATCATTGTAACACCCCCTTTAAGCATACATGTATCAGCAGAAGCAACTCCCATGTTTTTCATAACATTGGGGACTTTAACTCTGTACAAAATGATATTCCTTATAGATTGATATTCACATGGATCCATCTTCGACATTGCTCTGTACCTGTAGGCATTGTGTCCCCAACCATGTAAGGAAAACCGAAAACATATTAGAGTAAGAGACACTTTGTAACATGATGTGAACTAAAAATAAAATATACTTTTGAGAAAAAGTTAATTAAACATTATAAATATTGAATTCTTTTCAACCCTTTATGTATATGTATACATATATAAATATATATATTCTCTTTATCATTGACATTATCATCATGGGTTGACTATGTTGTATTTCTTCCATAATGTTGCTCTCAGGGGCTTAAAAACAACATTGCTCTCTAGAGTTTGAATCTATCATCATTGCTCTCAGGAACTTGATGAATAACATTGCTCTCTAGAGCTTGAATATGATATAGCGCTCAGGAGGTTGATGAATAGCATTGCTCTTTTGGGCAAGAATATGACATTACTCTCAAGAGATTGACTTGTAACATTTGCTCTCAAGAGCTTGATGAATAATATTGCTCTCAAGAGCTTGATTTGTGCCCAAAAAGCAAATAACTTGGAAGGAACAACATAAATCAAAGTATATCTTACTTAACATTATTCTTAAACATAATAACTTGAAACATTAAAACCAACTTAAGAAAGATGTGCACATTATCATTGTGATCTTAGATAAGAACAATGCACTAAAAATTCATATTCTAAATTGTAAGTACTTATCAAGTATTGGTTGGATCTATATGTATAATATCATTATAATTGATTTTCATAATTGTAAGAGAATAAACTACCCTTGACCCACACTTGATACTTAGAGTGCATGATCCACCTACATAAACTTGGAGCCACTTCTAATACAACTTTTTGAGGTTAAGAAATCTCAGATTACCCATCTAGGACACCAAAATATGTTGGCAAAAGGCTCTGAGAAGATTTCTCGATCGTCCTGGAGCGTCCACGCAACAAAAGATGATAAGGGTGCTTTTTGCGAATTGATGATGGTGCAAGGGCATGGTGGAGATCAAGTTTAGAGGTTTTACAAGAAATTAGAAGGGTGGTTCATTGACTTCTAGGTGTTCTAGGGTTGTTTCTAAATATGTGATGAAAATGAAGAAGGGGGAAGATTTATATCCTCCAAGGCCTGAAGTCAATCGAAGGAGTCCTCTATCGGATGGAGGAGTCACCCTATTTCCAGCCCTAATGGAACTAGCTCGATCGGACAAGATAAGTCTCACGCTCGGGTAGGACTCCAGTGTTGGTATGTATGCCCTGAGAGCCAATCATGGGAGGATTGGTGGGATACATTAAGATTGATTTGATAAACATCAAAGGAAAGCTTCCAATTCTTTCTGGTTCAGTCATATGAGATAGTGATAGAACAGATTGAATGTCTAGAGAATGTCAGTACTCAATGACGTATGCCTTCAGGTTCAGGACCTGAACGATGAGATCATACGGATGCTAAGAGTTTGTACATTCTTGTTTTATCCCTAGTCGGATGTCATTGTGGAAGGTAGATAAACAACAATGACACACAAGACTAGATTGTGGTGTTGGTTGATGACAGAATCTCATTAGCCATGATATAGAGATATCAAACCAAACACATAGGTACTTGTTAGAGAACAAGTGTACCAGACAGACCAACCGTGAGTTTGACACATGGAACCATGACATGGTAGTCACAGTCAGTACTCACAATGATGGTGGTGAATGTGATTCTTTGACCTGAAATCACTACACTCAACACATGTCGTTGGGCACACTTTGACATCATCAAACGCAGTCCTGAAACATGGGTTGTTATAAAGGTGATGATTGGGTGGCTTTGACACATGGGACTTTTGAGGGGTGAGTGATAGATATGGGATTTGTCCATCCTGAGGGAGTTTGATATCCAAGGCCACTTGATGAGTAGGATTGAAATACGTGTGCGCACGCATGTGTGAATCAGTATGTGATATTGATGTCATACATATCTCTTCCAATCTACTCTGAGATAAAGAAAGTAAATGAATGTTGACATGATGACTGTTCCATGCCTCGAGTTCATTCGGGATATCAGTGACAAAGGAATTATACATTCACTGCAACGCCATTCACGGATTGTAGGATTGAAAGTTTTTCTCCAACTTTCTATTTCACTTGAAGCACTGATGTGTGACTAGGCACCGCTCTTTGCTTGTGAAGTCATAAATGTTATGGACTTTCACTGCCAACGTGAAAAGGACCTGCAGGGTCACACACATAGGATTCAACCTGGAAAAGGAGTTTTGTCCACAAACAATGTTTAGATTGATTACTAAAGGAGTTTAGTAGTTCAATTAAACACTCAATTAATTGATAGCTCAATGTCATAATGTTCAAGGTGTTGGACACATTGATTCGAGTATTGGGTTGATTGAAATCACAATTGACTGATTCTGCACAATATGCACTCCCAACCGATTGGCTCATGTGATGAAACGATCGGCTGAGCTTGGTGAACCGGTTGGCTCAGGTAGTGAGTCGATCGGCTCATAGTCAAGGTGAAATGATTACTTCAAGAGTTGAAACGATCGATTCAACTGGTGCAACCGAGCACGTTGGGAAAGTAGGATTGGTGGGATTTTTCCTTTCGTTTCACTTGCCCAATTTGATTGGGAAATAGGATTGGTATTCGATACCAATTAGAAACAAAAGAAGGAAATTCAATCGGGAACTGGTCAGGACAACGAACCGACCGGTTCAGAAGTGAACTGACCGGCTCAGAAGTGAACCGACCGGCTCATGGGTCCCAACCAATCGGTTAAGGTGTCAACCGACCGGTTCAGGTCCCCAACTAACCGTTTTAGTTGTGAAATTGGTTGTTTTGTGGAAAATCTCGAACCCTTCTACTCCTGCCTTTAGTCCCATATTGCTCGGGATGGAGAACCCTGTCCCATGACCCTCCTATATATAAAGGGGTATTGGGGGCTTCTCAAAGCACAACTCAATGCAAACCAGTTGCTCTGCAAAGTTGTCGTTCTCTCTGGTTTTGGTACCCGAGAGAGAGCCCGAGCAAGTGCTACCCGATAAGGGAGGCACATCAAGGGAAAGACAACTGCAGTTGCGACTGGTGGCAGGAGAGTGTATTGGTGACTAGTACATTGACAGGAGGGTGTGACTCCTTCCAATTCCTTGTGGGACAAGGAGATTGGAGTTCCAGGTGGTCCATGTGGACTACTTTAGAGGCGGGAGGTTTCTCCCGGTAGGAAGACAACCTTCAATCCTGTCAGTCCCGGTGCGACCAGGAGCTACACAGACACCGTCCAAGACCGAAGGTGAAGACCGCGCAAGGCGCAAGATATTGTCGTCGAGCAAGCCTCGGGACAAGGTATGATTCCACAAACCATCTTTTTCTATTGTATAGACGTTGACACGTTTCCTTATTCTGGGTTTGGGGAGGAGAAAATTTTTGTTTCCGCTGCCTTCTCTGCCTCCCCTAAAACCCAACAGTGGTATCAGAGCCACGTCAACTTCTCTATACTTTAGGGATTATCGATATGATCTATTTTGGTTTGTCGCCTTTATTTATTGCATACAATGTGAATTATATTGGCTTTATGCATGTCCAATCCTATATCCACAAATCCCAAATTTACATATATGATATGTATTATTAATGCACTCGATACTCGTCGCCCTTAAACGAGTTTTATGGTGGATGTATAGCGTGGTTATGGCCAATAAACCCTATCTGTGTATGGTTGTATGTGGTTCCTTGCATCTCGATCTGCGCACCGATCTTCCTTCTCCTATTCCTGATGTAACTCAAAATAATTTGAGATTTCTTTCCTACCTTTGCTCCCCTCGAATGTAACTCGAGGTTTCTATTTTTACAATGTAAAATAGGATAGATTTTTATTTCCTGTTATGTCAAAGAACAGAGGACATCCTGACGACAGCTGAGACGATCAGTTCAAGGCGTGAACCGATCGGTTGACGTTCCATACGATCGGTTCAAGGAGTGATCCGATCGGTTGATGACCGGTTCGAGGAGTGATACGAGCGGATGGCGGCCATGAAGAGATGCACGATGACCAGGCAAACCGATCGGTTGGAGGAGCCAACTGATCGGCTGGTGGCACCCAGCCGACCAGTCTGATGGTGAGTCGATCATTCATGTGATGAGTTGATCAAACCCAGAAAGGCACAGCATAGAGATCATCTTGTACAGGTTGCATGTGATGTAGACCTAGATGACCATGATTCCTCTTGGCTCGAGGAATCACATTAGGATGACCATAATCATCGCTTTTATCGTTTTGCATGTTTTCTATGGGATATAGCATGTATATGATATGTACTATGTATTGTGGTGATTGGATATGTATATGTATATAAAATTAAATCCCTAATTAATTATTAAGTTTTAGATGCCTTCCAAATGTGACACACGTGAAAAGCTTGATCGACCAAGTGTGGGCACGCCCAAGCGTGGTGCACTATCTATCTCGTGGAAGCGTGAAGGATGAATGTGTGGGTCTGCCCAAGCAGGGTGCATATTCATCGTGTTGGGTTTGGGTCAGACTTAACAAGGTGACCTATATAGGATCTAGCACCTTGAGGCATGGAGATGATCATGGAAAGGAGTTGCATATGACATGTTATCAAGAGTTGCATATGATGCAATTGGCAAGAGTTGCCTACCTGTGAGATCTATGTTGTGGGTGACAGCCCTAGCTGGTCCATGACTTAGAGGATTTCAAGATCTTGCCCACTACAAGGTTGTACGCTGCAATCTTCCGAATTGATGGTGAGGGCTATCAATTTGAACTAAAATAGTGGGAGCGATAATTAATTAAAGGCCTAATTTATATCGTCAACCTTTCAAATCAATCAAATAAGTCAAAAGGAGTTTTGGACTAAAATTGCATATATTTACTTTTGTACAATAAATGGTTAATCAACAATAATCACTTTATTTGCGATCGGTCCTTGATACCAACAAATTAAATGGGAATAATTTCCACGATTGGTTAGGATGTTGAGAAGCGTTCTCAATCAAAGAGTGAAAGCTCTAAGTCCTAGTTGTACCAGAACCAGATGAACTCAATCCCACCACATCAATGGCTGAAAGTATGCTTATGGAAGCATAATGAGGATGACATTTATGAGGAGAGCTTGATGTTGTGTTCTCTGAACTATGAGTTGCAGAGACAATATGAGACATATGATGTCTCCAAGACATTGTCCTAGTATATCATGAAAGAAGGAGATCCAGTAAGGTATTCACACACTCAATATGATTGGGTATGTGGAAAGACCTGACTAAGAAGGATTCCCTCTGAGCCAAGAGTTGGCTAATGGTATGATACTACAAATGTTGCGAGAATCATACATTTCATGATGAACTACAACATGAACAACTTTGACAAGCGTTGACAAAGTTGTTGGACATGTTGAGGATAGTAGAGGCAAATATGAAGAAAGACTAACCCTAATCTTTGATGAGATCAATGAAAGGTAAGTCTTAAGGGAAAGGGCAAGGGCAAAGCAAAAGAAGTGTTCTGATGCTAGCCAGCAGCCCAAGCCATCTTCAACCTCAAGGCACATGGGGAAAGGGTGTATCAGGGAATTGCCCTCTGTATCTGGAAGAACAAAAGAAGACGAAGGAGGGGATGGAGATCTCAACCTAAGGTATCATGAAATGAACCGCTTCTTTATCTGAGGTATATGATACCAAGATATGGATATGTCATATATGATATGCAATATCCACAAAGAAGTGATGGCATGTGTGAAAGGACCAAGAAAGGAGTACCCATCATTGGAGCAAGTGTTGTTGCCATAGATAGGAGTACCTTTTAGTTTATTTCAGCCTAAAGGGCACGAAATAGAGTTGAGAACTGCTATTTCATATTTGCCAATAGATAGAAACACTTTATTTTTGCATATTGTATGACAATAATAGCAATCAATAAAGAGATGTTTCAATTTATAAAGATATGATCTTTTTGGCAATGCCTTATTTATCTTGTGGTATTTGATATGCATAAGATAAAATGATACCTAAAAGTTATAGATAACTCAAACAATAAAATTAGCATTAATCATGAGAAATTCATTTCTAGTTTCCATGTGATGGATAAATCTAGACTCTTTTGGTTAGAGAACCAGTAAGAGACATGAATAACTTAAACATGATTAATCAATCTTCACTAATGGTAGTGGGAGAATGATTATCCTATTAGGTATGATACATGTGATGTATTTACATACCTATTGGAACAAAATTCTAATACTTCAAATGGTGTTTAGAGAAATACCAATATGAATATCTTGAAGTGTTCAAGATTATCATAGATGAAGTGCAAATTTGGTAAAGTGTTAATTCTTGATGAGATCAATGAATGAAATACTTGGACCAAATGTTTGAGATCCTTTTGAGTGATTATGATAGTGTATCATAGTGAACTCATAATTAAGGCATGGTGATGTCTAAATCAAGAAGGAATCATACTCTAAGGAGTTAGAGAATGATTATCAAATAACTGAATTCTTCTTAATAAAAGAATACCCCACACTAATAAAGGACATTGAGAATCACAAGGAGTTGTGGGTTCTTATATCCTTAACAGATACACCTCAATTATCTATGTGATGAGTTGTTCATGTGATGAGTCAACTATCTATATGAATATGAGGAACCGAATTTTGAGTTATGGTTTATGACCATTACATCCTAAATGACATCAATATGAACCATAAGGTATGACCTTGATGGTAGCACTCATTGGGATGAAATCCATAAGTGTGAATAAGTCTTAAGTGTTAAGACACATGGATAAAATTTTGAGAAGGATGATGCTTGTTGATTGCAACTTAATGACTAAGACATTTGGCATATGGATACTAAAACCGCATTCCTATGAGGAATAAAACAAGGATGTGTACGTGACACAACCTATTAGGTTTATGAATCCACTAATGCAAATGAAGTCTATAAGTTACAATGGACTAATCAATGTGATTGATTGAGTATAAGCAACTCAAAATTGGATCTTTACTTTTATGATATAGTCAAAGGGGTTTGACTGATATGTCAAAGATAAAGAAGGATATGTGATTTAGTGGGAGCATGTTCACATTCCACATGTTGATGTGAAATGGAAATGTTCTACAATGGAAATCCAAAAGTGGAAATTATCTTTACGGAAGATAGAGATGTTTCCTATGTGATAGGAATAGAGATCTATAGAGATATTTCTCGAAAACCTCTTGACCTCAAAAAGAGAGAGCATACATTGGCAATATGTACTGAAGGGTTCAGTATACACAGATTCAATGGGAGAAAACTTGTCCATGTTACATGGAGTTAGTATCCCAAGGCCAAGTGTCCAATTCTTATGAAGAATGGGAACACTAAGAATAGATATGGATCTATCATGTATGTAATCATCCCATTATCTTTCATGTATTGACATGGAAAGAATAAAAATGCATTCATCATCTTATATGTGGGACATGGCAATATGATGTGCTCATCCTGATAACTCGTATGTGAGACATGACGAGTGGATGTCTGTCTACTTCCAGTAAGGGTTACTGGAATACCATGAGAACTTGATAAGTACTTGTGAAGTACTAGTTCTATGGAGATAAGGAAGAGTTCGATGTAAAGAGTTACATTGATGCAAACTTCTGAAAGGACAGAAAATTAATCGCAAAATATATATAGGATATATAAAAGTGAAAGTTTGTTGATTGGAAATGTTCCAATAAAACCATTGAAAAGGAAATGTCAAGTATCTACGTGTTAGAGAACAACAGTGGATACTATATGGATCTGGAAGTTCATGAGATGAACTTATAGATATTCCGGTCATTGATGACAAGTATGGAATCCTTGATCATGCAATGTGGCTAAAAGTTAGCAAAAGGAATACTACATCGCATATTACAGCAACTCCATCTCATATGTGTGACATACAGCGAAGAGATGAGAGACATGCAATTTATAATGACTTTGGCAAAGTGTAGCCATTACTCACTATGTTCGCATTAGAGCACAGTAACATGTCAGACATGTTTGAAGATCACTATGAATATGATTCAAGGGTGATTGGCTCGCAGTGCAAGTGGGAGTCTCATGGTATGTATGCCCTGAGAGCCAATCATGGGATGATTGGTGGGATACATTAAGATTGATTTGATAAACATCAAAGGCAATCTTCCAATTCTTTCTGGTTCAGTCATATGAGATAGTGATAGAACAGATTGAATGTCTAGAGAATGACAGTACTCAATGATGTATGCCTTCAGGTTCAGGACCTGAACGATGAGATCATACGCATGCTAAGAGTTTGTACATTCTTATTTTGTCCCTAGTCGGATGTCATTGTGGAAGGTAGATAGACAACAATGACACACAAGACTAGATTGTGGTGTTGGTTGATGACAGAATCTCATTAGTCATGATATAGAGATATCAAACCAAACACATAGGTACTTGTTAGAGAACAAGTGTACCGGACAGACCAACAGTGAGTTTGACACATGGAACCATGACATGGTAGTCACAGTCAATACTCACAGTGATGGTGGTGAGTGTGATTCTTTGACCTAAAATTACTACACTCAACACATGTCGTTGGGCACACTTTGACATCATCAAATGCAGTCCTGAAACATGGGTTGTTATAAAGGTGATGATTGGGTGCCTTTGACACATGAGGCTTTTGAGGGGTGAGTGATAGATATGGGATTTGTCCCTCCTGAGGGAGTTTGATATCCAAGGCCACTTGATGAGTAGGATTGAAATAGGCGTGCGCACGCATGTGTGAATCAATATCTAATATTGATGTCATACATATCTCTTCCAATCTACTCTGAGATAAAGAAAGTAAATGAATGTTGACATGATGATTGTTCCATGCCTCGAGTTCATTCGGGATATCAGTGACAAAGTAATTATACATTCACTGTAACACCATTCACGGATTGTAGGATTGAAAGTTGTTCTCCAACTTTCTATTTCGCTTGGGTAGCACTGATGTGTGACTAGGCACCGCTCTTTGCTTGTGAAGTCATAAATGTTATGGACTTTCACTGCCAACGTGAAAAGGACCTGCAGGGTCACACACATAGGATTCAACCTGGAAAAGGAGTTTTGTCCACAAACAATGTTTAGATTGATTACTAAAGGAGTTTAGTAGTTCAATTAAACACTCAATTAATTGATAGCTCAATGTCATAATGTTCAAGGTGTTGGACACATTGATTTGAGTATCGGGTTGATTGAAATCGCAATTGACTGATTCTGCACAATCTACACTCCCAACCGATCGGCTCATGCGATGAACCGATCGGCTGAGCTTGGTGAACCGGTCGGCTCAGGTAGTGAGTCAATCGACTCATAGTCAGGGTGAAATGATTGCTTCAAGAGTTGAAATGATCGATTCAACTGGTGCAACCGAGCAAGTTGGGAAAGTAGGATTGGTGGGATTTTTCCTTTAATTTACTTGCCCAATTTGATTAAGAAATAGGATTGGTATTCGATACCAATTAGAAACAAACGAAGGAAAGTCAATTGGGAACTGGTCAGGACCACGAACCGACCGGTTCAGAAGTGAACCGACCGGCTCATGGGTCCCAACCGATTGGTTAAGGTGTCAACCGACCGGTTCAGGTCCCCAATCGACCGTTTCAGTTGTGTAATGATCGGTTCAGGTTGCGAGTTGGTTGTTTTGTGGAAAATCTTGAACCCTTCTACTCCTGCCTTTAGTCCCATATTTCCCGGGATGGAGAACCCTGTCCCATGACCCTCCTATATATAAAGGGGTATTGGGGGCTTCTCAAAGCACAACTCAATGCAAACTAGTTGCTCTGCAAATTTGTCGTTCTCTCTGGTTTTGGTAACCGAGAGAGAGCCCGAGCAAGTGCTACCTGATAAGGGAGGCACAACAAGGGAAAGACAACTGTAGTTGCGACTGGTGGCAGGAGAGTGTGTTGGCGACTAGTACATTGACAGGAGGGTGCAACTCCTTCCAATTCCTTGTGGGACAAGGAGATTGGAGTTCCAGGTGGTCTCTGTGGACTACTTCAGAGGCGAGAGGTTTTTGCTGCTAGGAGGACAACCTTCAATCCCGTCAGTCCCCGTGTGACCATGAGCTACACAGACACCGTCCAAGACCATAGGTGAAGACCGTGCAAGGCACGAGGTATTGTCACCGAGCAAGCCTCGGGACAAGGTATGATACCACAAACCATCCTTTCCTATTGTATAGACGTTGACGTGTTTCCTTGTTCTGAGTTTGGGGAGGAGAAAAAAAAATTTCGCTGCCTTCTCTGCCTCCCCAAAAACCCAACATCCTGATCCCTGAGTCCCCCACTAGGTGGACTCTGTATAAAGGTTGTGATGACTCATTATAAAGATAAAATTCTAATTAAAATGAAAGTCCATGACAACGAAGAAAGAAATAGAGATATCCACTTCAAGATCTGAGAAGACATAGTCTAGAACTTGGTAGAGCAAGTGTTGCTGCCACTAGATTTGGAATTTTTCAATCATGTAATGGGCATGTAATAGAATTTGTGAATTTCTATTATGTACCTGCCATTAGTAAAAAAATCATGTATCTTGTATGGACAAGAGTATTGTGGATATTTTTAATTTTTTCTTTCAAAGATAAGATCATTTATGGAAGTAGCCCAATGTCTCATAGTTTATATATGATAGTTCTAGAGACAACTATATATAATGAATGACTTGCTGACTCAAACAATGAATGCCTATAACATTGTCATCTAAAGCACAAAAATGAGAAATGCAACTCTAGAATCCATATGATGCACGAGTTGGAGCCTCTATCATCATCAGAATCAAACCATCTTTGTTGTCATAACTAAATCAACTATAAGGAGTTTGAAAATCTACTTAGTTTCTTGATTTGAAAATTTAGCTATGTCTATCTTTCCTTTTTGGGATAGTCATATATTGACTAAATATGTTTACTTAGAGATAATCCGTGGATCATATTTTGAGAAAATTCAATTATTGTAATAAATTCATGAATTTATTGGACCACTATTTCATAATTTAATGGGTCAATTTAATTATCAACTCATATGTCTCACAAACTGACTAATTAGGGATATATCAAGTTACAATTGGATTTATAGTGTAAAATCAACTCAAAATTTAGTGGAATCAGTTAAACATTTTAACTAGATCTCTTTATCATAGTATGGTTTAGTTGAACATAGTTTCACAAATTTTCAAATTTGGGTTTGTTTGCATTAGTCCAATGTTTGAGTTTAATTACTAGACAAATTTCATTTAAAACCCCAAACTTATTATATTATAAAAATTGGGGTGTTACAATTCTTCCCACCTTAAATAAATTTTGGCCTTAAAATTTCATGAGACTACCCACCTTAGGGTTTTACATATTCTATGTATGATAACTCTCTAATACTATCTTATAGACTCTATAGCATATGTAAGACATGAGCTACTAATGGTAAACTTGATTAACTTGGCATGATTTCATATGAGACTAGATTTTTACTTGAGTTCATATAGTCACGCTCCTAAATGCACCCACACTGCTCACATGGTCAGTTAGGTCTCACCTATGGCCGGTTGGGGCTCACATAGCATAATCGAGAGGCCTATAGCAACATAGCATGATTTCTTAATCTTAAATATTATTTTCATAGTTCCATAATTAATTTACATGGATTGATACATGATGAACTCATAATTATTGAATAATGGAAAACATGGTTTATTAGCATGTGCATGATTTTATGACTTATATGTCAAATTTTCTACCCTTCATATGTAGGCTTGTTCATACTATGTATAATATTAGGTTTAGGTGGATATATCTCTCAAACTTTTAATGTTGACTCTTGTTTTCTTTTGTTTCCTTTGGAAACATGTCAGTTGGTCATATATCCAGTGGTGACATGTCTTATCACAGTCCTCTAAGCACTTCTCTTGTGCACATGTCCCATACCACATGAACTTGAAAGGACAAGACAAGTGTGATTATACACATATCATTCTCTATAAAAAACTCCATAAGCTTGTGTCCCATATCACAAACATGTGGGAAAGAGAGAGAATACTATATACGATTCTAGAGTTTACATAAAAGTCCAAAACTTCTAGGCACATAACCCTAATCCTTGTCTAAACTTATGTCTCCTGACTAGACCTCTACATTGATTTTTTTGATATCTTTCATTTACTTCATCTATACCTAGGGTTAGAACATATGAATCTGGCTTTTGACTGGTGGCCATCTACTTTTTTTCTCTGATACCATTTATAACACCCTCTTTAAGCATACATATATCAGCAGAAGAAACTACCATGTTTTCCATAACATTGGGGACTTTATTTCAAAGGGATGTCACTAGAATAGTAAGCATTGCTATTAAAGTAAAAACGAAACATGCATTAACATTGATATTGATTCATACATTATTCAAAGGAAAATCTAGTACAGTTGAGCTCTTGAATATATCATCTTGCATCTAAACATGACTTACCACAAGAAGGAAACTCTAATCAAAACAATTGAATCATCTAGGTAGATGGCACTACACAAGACAAAACCTTGAGAAACTTTGAGCTATTTCGTATAGGCTGGTCTTCACATGGATCTATCTTCAATGTTGCTCTGTACCTACGGGCATCACGCCCCCAGCCATACAAGGAAAAATGAAAATGTGTTAGAGTAAGTGGCACTACGTAACATTATATATGTTGTTTTTTATGGTCTCAGAGTAGGCAGCAGACACAAAATTTTACTGGTCATTAACTCCTAACATGAGATCACATCAGTGACTTTGTAATAGGAAGGATGGTTTTAGCGAGATGTACCTGGTCATGGAACTTTCCCAGTGATTATACCTCACATCCATGTGCGGTCTTCAATGGCATGTCTTGGACAGTGTCTGTGCAACTCCTAGTCTTCGCCATGGACTCTGGCCTCCACCACAGACTTCTGCTGACGTGTCCTCCTGAGCGAAAGACATCTCCTTCCTCTGTAGATAGTCCACACGGACCACCTGGAACTCCTACCATTCTAAAAGAATTAGTAGGAAGGAGACGACCCTCATGTTGGAGTAATAGCACCAACCTGCTCTCCCGAACTTAGACTATTTTTTTAGTAATTGTCTTTCCCTTTATGTGCCTCCCTAGTCAGGTAGCACTTGCTCGGGCTCTCTTAGTTACTAGAACTAGAGAGGACAACAACTTTGCAGAGCAACTAATGTTCTAAGTTGCGTGTTCTGAGAAGCCTCCAGTACCCCTCGACTTATAGTAGAGGATAGGGTCAAGATTACCAGTCTGTTCGGGAGTAGAAGGATCTGAAAATTCAATGAATAATTTGTACTGCGGCAGGCGAACCTGTCATTTCAAAACTGAAACGGTTATTTGGCAAGGTGAGCTGATCAGTTCACTAGTGAGCCGGTCGGTTCACCCAGTGAACCGGTTGTTTCACTTCCCATACTTGCCTACAATTGAGTTTCCTCAATCGTTTGCAATTAATTCAAAGATTAATCCTTATTCCAATTAAATTGAACAAGTGAAATGTGAAAGTTTTCCTCCAACTAGGAAAATCCTTATTTCCTCAGTTGGTAGGATTGTGAGTTTCCCGATTTACCAAGTGAACTAGTTGGTTGGCTCACACCAGCCGATCGGCTCACCTAGGTGAACTGGTCGGTTGGCAGTCCTGACATTACCAGTGCAGTCTCCAATCGACCTAACACTCTAACCAGCTAGTTCAACACTTGCACAAAAACTTGCCATGGTAAGGGAGAAGGTGGAACAAGCACATTTGTAGAGCGCAGTTGTCATGCCCACATCTCATGATTACCACTAATCATGAGATGTGGGCTTGAGTTTGAGGACTATACTTAATAAAAAGTTCACTCCTAAATTTTCCTTTTTATTTCCTTTATTTCAAACTCTTTGTTTTCTCGCATCCAATCACATAAAAAAACTTTACAAGATAATTAAACTAAGTTTACTCTAATATGATCTCAACATTAATGATACACACCATACATACATTCTATTTCTCACACTGCCATGTACATACAACATGACAATCAAATACATTCTCCTTTATTAAGAAAACAAAGATACAAAACATCATTTACAACTCTCTCAGATATATACAAGGACCTAGAGTGACAGGGACTGACCAAACTTAATTGGTCTCATACTTAACACATGTAGTAGATCTACTATGATGCTCTGACCTTCTTCAAGTCCATGTTGTTTCCCTAAAAATTGTGAGTAGAGGGGTGAGCCTACTCGCTTAGTGAATGAGTACTTCAAAGAAACAATTTAAAGCACTTATATAATTACAGATATATTGTCGAGCAATTGATATAAATTATAACAACAGTAAGCTTTAAACAATCTAATCATTTACAATCATAGATATGGCAGGATACTCTAGATATCTACAAGAATGAACCAATATATGAACATGCTTGATTGATCATAAATAGAACTAATAATTCAGGAACATATAATGAATAATTGAATAACTGTGCACACTTGTTTAACCTATCATTCATCTTATTATGCCCTGAACCCACATGAGGTGTACCACAACATGTGAAAGAATCATAGCAAACTACAATCTCACTGTACAATGCTTAGAAGCATGTCTGGGTTCCTAAGCCTATCTCTTAAGTAAGACCCCGTCTGCAGCGGGCCTCGACACGTCTGCCGCTCGGTAGCTAACGGGAGTGGTCGGATATCTCAGACTCCACCTCTCAACCTGGGTACTTAGGTGGTGGGTCAAAGCCCTTAGGCTTATTGTGCATCAGTGGACCTACTGATCACTCAACATGTAACACAGGTACCACTGGCATCCCCGGTTAGTGTTGTGTACCACACAACTATAAGGGGTTTGTCCTACTGGTCAAGACCCCCACACCCTACTGGTACACTCCAGCTTACCTTGATCTGAACAACCTGCAGTTAGGAAACTATTTCCTCCTCACAGCGCAGGCCTCATCCTGTAAGGATTCTATGGTGTTTAGGGCATCTACATGTCTAATTCACTCTTTAAATGCATAATTCAATAATCACATCAACATATCTTCATTCAGCTTTGTAAATCATTCATTTCATAAACCATTTGATAATATTTACCACAACTAAACCGTTAAGCATCACTACATCTCAAAATGAGAAACATTGATATCACAATACTTGTTTCACTGAACAACCTATCATTAGGGTTTCATTTACCTCATTCACTTATCACATAACTCGCATAAGGATTGAATACATCATAACATCATTCAATAAGAATTACTCTCAGTAGTTCACATATAATCAAATATATATATAAAACCATGTAATGAACTGAATTAGGGTTTCCACACCATTTACTAAAACATCATACATCAATAATAACATTGAATTAAGATGTTTATTTGCAAACCTCCAACTATCCATTCATTTAGGGTTTCATCCTCCTTACAGATATATCAAGCAAACATTGATATCATCGAATGAAATCCAAGATCTTAATTGACATATATGTAATACACATACAAATAAAATAATCATTTGTAACCAAGGAGATTCAACTAGGCAAACTTCTTTATTCAATTATACAACAAATCTAGTCATAGCCCAAAACCCTAAATTTTAGTTTACTTTTATAACCTCTGCAAATACTTTAAAAATTATCATTTAGATGGATTGCAATCATTTGTAATGTGATTTCATAATCTGAAATTCATCGCAATAGAGAAATAATCCATTTCATATCATCTTACAGAAGCTAGATCAAAAAGGCAACTTAGTGTTTGTACTCGCATATCAAGATATTGAAGATTATTGATGATTTGACTCATTTTCGTGCAATCTACTGTTTAAAGGAAGTACCCACTCACCCTAAGGTGTGAAAACACCCTAGAAACATAGTCCACCTCTGAAGATCTCGAATCCATATCAAATGTCTAGCAAAATCCACAGTTTCTTCTTCCTTTCATCCCTAAAGAAAGTCTACTATAGATAGAAGATGAAGATTAGAGGTTAACCCAAACCTCACATTCATTAAACTAGGGATTTCGATCAAGGGGAAATGAGGAGGAAGAATCGATAGATAAAACTACTTACCAAGTCAAATCTATATCAACCCTTTTGGGTTTTCACTTTCTTCACGTTCTTCCCTAAAAATCACCCCAGAAATCTCCTTCCAGGTCACCCTCTCATTGAGAAAGATGTCTAGGATTATAGAGGATTGAATCGTGGTTCTAACACACTTCATTTCGTTGGAAATGGATAAGTATAGCTCGAGATAAGATCATTTTATGATTTGTTGTCCAGGGCGGCTTCCGTCGCGGTCGTGGTGTCGACGCAGCGTCGCGATTCGCAGTATCGACGCAGCGTCAGTCCTCGTGCTCTGTATATGTTTACTAAAAATGACATAACTCTCTCATTTTAACTTCGATTTGGTTTATTCTTTGTTTGTTAGATTCATAATTGAATTCTCTAAAATCCTAAAATATTATTTTAATAATATTCTCAAATTAAAAATTATTTATTAATTATTTCCTTTAATGTCATTAACTCTCTCCTTGCACACATGTATGGGTTAATGCTTTATTAACCCCAACTCGGATCTTTATAGTATGCTTAAGTCATGATTATGAGTTTTCCAAATAAGTATTTAAGGTTACCAAAGTCAATATAAAGCACAAAATAAAATATTACTAGCAAAAACATGACAAATATTAAGATTATCTTAAATCTCTAGGATTACCAGTAAAGCTAGGAACGGGTTGTAACAATTCTCCTCCTCTAATAAAAAATTCATCTTGAAATTTCTAAAAGGGGAAAGGATACTTGTTAAACATCTCTGTATCCACTCCCTAGGTAGCTTCTTCTACAACATGATTCCTCCAAAGAATCTTTACTAAGGGTATCTCTCTCTTTCTAAGCTTTCGAATACTATGCTCTAGAATTTTATTTTCAACATTGAGTCATTTGTTCCTCTTCAAATCACAATTTTTTAAAAGATATAAAACGTGTGAAACATAATTTCTCATCTCATCATTACATGGTACTATTCACTTGAAATTCATGAGACCACACTAGTCATAATACTATCACAAGACATAAATCCTTTTCATAATAGCATAGGGTATCAACCCTTATAAACACAAGAGGATTACACCTCATCTAGGGCTCAACCATGCCCAAAGGTCATTACAACCATCATATAATTCCCTGCAAGATCATCGTTATCTTTGCATGCCTTATAACAAGGCTCAACAACATCACTTCCATATAATGCACTGGATCAATGCAATATTGCATTAATGAGCTAGGAGATATTCATAAACAATCATAGAAAGGTTATATTAACATTAGAAACATTCCTTTATTACATCAACATGAAAAGAGTTTAGATATGATTAACCCTCATCAAATTCATAATGCACATGTTTGGTATAAAAAAGTATCAACCATGTGGCTATGATAACCATCAATTAACACATTAAGGTTATGATCATATTAAGGAGGTTATTTCACCATAATGCCATCATATAAGAAGGTTAAACATGGATACTCATGTTTATCTATTTTCATTAGAGTTAGGTTCAACAAGATAAATTATATTAATGTTACTAATCAGCACTTATACCCTAACCCTTACCCATGACATCCCCATTGGATCATGGATGCAGAAGGTGAAGCATCACCTTCACATTCCATACTATTCTCAAGTATGAACCCACACATAAATCAAGGTGTAACTATCATGTTATAGCATACTAAGGTTTCAACAATAGTAATAGAGTACTCCAAGATTGTATTAGTCATTTAAGTATTAATCATACCCAATTACCATCACTTAGTTATATTAAAGCTAGCTATAACAAGATATACCTCATTAGGGTTACATATCAATACAATATGTTTATCATCTCTTCTATTCATATGAGTGAATAGGTAAGAGTACCTTATTCAGGGTAACCCTCCAATTGTTCCATCATCATTCATCCCATATCACCATACCACAATTGTACAATACTAAGATGAATTACTGGTATGAATGACTACAACTATCATACACCTTTAATTAACATACTACTTGCACATGTACACTGAAATCATACGTAGAACCAATTTACATCCCTCATTATACCTTCAACAAATTACACTTCTAAAAAAAAATTCAAGTATTATTGAAAGCCATTGTTTTCTCTTATTTCTCTCCTCATTCATTACTGCTTACTTCTTGTAACTTATCCTTCTCATTTTGATCATATAGAATAAACACCCCTAACATTGAAACTTTCAAGGTAAGAATAGATTATTCATCATTCTTGCTATCACTATAAGAATTTGTTTCACATCACACTTTACTCATGTTTTATTTCTCCTTTTGTTCAAAACACACTTATTACATTTCAAATTTATTTCTTACCCTTTTCTCTGAATCATTTCCATATTGTTTATCTATCTTTTAGATTTTCTACCTTTAAACCATAGATTACTATTTGTGCTAGTTTACTTCTCATAGTGCAAATCTCATGATCTTGTTTTATAGAGATGCTAGTATTCAAGGTCAAATCACTAGTGACATCCCTTGAACTACTACAACTCTAAACATTCTAGGGTTTGGTCCTTATTAGTAACATGGCATTATTGTGATATGACTTTGCTCCCTTAATTTGAAATTCAATGTTTAGATCTCACATGTTTTACTAAAGTCTTCCTTATCTTATCAATTGAATTTCCTTTCTCTTACTTGGCCATTTAGATAGATTACATTCTTAGTTTACCCTACTAGGGTTTCATAGTCATATTGTGTGTCATTATTACATTCACTCGATGTCTCTACCATGGTGGTTATGCATCAGATATGATTCATTTTCCTATCACTTCATTCCCACATTGATCTCTTTAAGGAAGATATGAATGAGAAGATGAATCTAAGACTTATAATTCTTAACTTCATACATTCCCTTAATACATTTCTTGTATGTAGGTTTAATTTGTTATCAACAAGGATACTTGACTAATTAGCACTTGCTTGAATCTCCTAACCTCTTTCTTTTATAATATATATTATTCCATCATGTTTCAAACCCTTCTTTACTTTCCATAATCCTCTTACCATATACTACTCTTCCAATATCATCTTTAACTTCTAAATTTTTCTTATGATCGTGTGTATGATCATGTATACCATGTTGCACATATTTCTTTTTATCCTTCTACTAATGTGAAGTTGAAATTCTAAATCAATGATCCCTCTACTTATTTCACCTCGTGTTTAATACATTACATATCCTTCATTTTAAATCAAATGGCTCATGCATGGGTCAAACTTAGTTTCTCTTTCAATCAAGTTTTTCCTTCCGGAATATAGTCTACCTTTGTATGATTTATTCATTTGTTTAGCTACACTTTTTTTCTTCTTTTAGAAACTAGTTTGTTGTTCTATAGAGACTTGGAATTCAAAGGTAGTAAGGATCAATGTATTAAACTTCATAATAAAGGTATACATTCTATGCTCTCAATTATATCATAACCCTCATTCCTTAATCAAGCTCATTTTTTTTAACATTTCTCTTTATTTCAACTAAGTTTCTTATTCTAGTCTTAAGATTTACATGTTCATCTAGTTCCCTTCACTTTAAATCTTCTGAAGACTCTTCACTTCTATGTAATTATTGTATGCTTAACTCTTTTGTTCTATTATCCCTTTGCTTTGGAGTACATCAAAGCATTTTACTTGATTATATGATCCATTCGTCATGATTGATTCTTACTATCTTGGCCTTTACATACTTTTCTTATATTTTTTCTATATTTCATATTTAGAGTTCATATAATATTAATCATTAAACTTAATCTGAACATTATGTCATGTTCCTTTATTCCCAATCAAGGGTTTCTCGTATGAGGCCCCAAAGTTGGATCTCAGATATCAGTTCCAACTGATTCTTAGCTATTCTAATCTTTCCCATATGTTTCAACATCTTAGTGTATGTACATTCTCACTATGATGTGGGTCTAATTTATCCAGAGTATAATCTTATTAGATTATTAATAAGAGTCATTAGATCCCAGTAACGGACCCTGCCAGTCAGACCAGGCCGAACTTATAGTCTTGAAGCCAAGAGAAACTTAAGATTAACCAACTCATATTAATCTCAAACATGTGGAAAGGATATCCACTTAGGGCAAACTCATTTAAACATAACTTTTGGTCCACTTGATAAAAAGAATATAAACAATAACTGAATCACTTCATGATACACAACAATATAAAAGAACCATATATATTCTACAAACTGATAATCTAAATTCAAACATATAAGAGCATTTCTATTGATCTCCAATCAGAGAAACAATATAAAAGCAAGAGTTGTATCACATTCTATGTTTAATCTCTTACTCCTTCATTACTTTTCGGTCTCCTAACCCTAATATTTCTAGGGTTTCTCTCTAGCCCATCCTTCCTCTGCATACTTGGCTAGGGCATCCAGAGAAGAATAGACAGAGTAGCTTGATATTGGTCAACCTAAGCATTCAGATACCAGGCCAGGATATCTAAATACTTAGACCTCCCATAGCTATAGACACATCAACTCTTAACTGTCCCTGACGACTCAGCCTAAGCTCTGATACCAAAAGATGTCAAGCCCGCATCCTAGGATTACCACTAATCATGAGATGTGGGCATGAGTTTGAGGATTATACTCTAAATTTTTTGTTTTTATTTCCTTTATTTCAAACTCTTTGTTTTTTTGCATCCAATCACATAAACAAACTTTACAAGAGAATTAAACTTTGATTACTCTAATATGATCTCTAAATTAATGATACACATCATACATTCATTTTGTTTCTCACACTTCCATGTACATACGGCATGACAATCAAATACACTCTCTTATTAAGTAAACAAAGATACAAAACATCATTTACAACTGTCTCACATCTATGCAAGGACCTAGAGTGACAGGGACCGACAGAACTTAACTGATCTCATACTTAACGCATGTGGTAGATCTACTTTGATGCTCTAACCTTCTTCATGTCTACATGGTTTCCCTAAAAATTGTGAGTAGAGGGGTGAGCCTACTCGCTCAGTGAATGAGTACTTCAAAGAAACAATTTAAAGCACTTATATAATTATAAATATATTGTCGAGCAACTGATATCAATTATAACAACAGTAAGCTTTAAAGAGTCTAATCATTGACAATCATAGATATGGCAGGATACTCTAGATATCTACAAGAATGAACCAATATATGAACATGCTTGATTGATCATAAAGAGAACGAATAATTCAGGAACATACAAATAATAACTGAATAACTGTTCACACTTGTTTAACCTCTCATTCATATTACTATGCCATGAACCCACATGAGGTGTACCACAACATGTGAAAGAATCGTAGCAAGTTACAATCTCACTATACAATGCTTAGAAGCATGTCTGGGTTCCTAAGCCTATCTCTTAAGTAAGACCCCATCTGTAGTGGGCCTCGACACGTCTGCTTCTCGGCAGCTAACGGGAGTGGCCAGATATCTCAGACTCCACCTCTCAACTCGGTTACTCCGGTAGTGATTCAAAGCCCTCAGGCTTATTGTGCATCAGTGGACATATTGACCACTGATCACTCAACATGTAACACGGTACCACTGGCATCCCCAGTTGGTGTTGGATACCACACAACTGTAAGGAGTTTGCCCTATTGGTCAAGACCCCCACACCCTACTAGTGCACTCCAGCTTACCTTGATTTGGACTACCTCCAGTCGGGGAACTGTTTCCTCCTCACAGTGCAGGCCTCATCCTGCGAGGATTCTACAGTGTTCAGGGCATCTACATCTCTAATTCACTCTTTAAATTTATAATTCAATAATCACATCAACATATCTTTGTTCAGCTTTGTAAATCATTCATTTCATAAACCATCTGATAACATTTACCATAATGGAACTGTTAAGTATCACCACATCTCAAACTAAGAAACATTGATATCAAAATATTTGTTTCACTGAACACCCTATCATTAGGGTTTCATTTACCTCATTCATTTATCAGATAACTCGCATAAGGATTGAATACACCATAACATCATTCAATAAGAATTGCTCTCACCAGTTCACATATAATCAAATATATATAAAAAACCTTGTAATGAACTGAATTAGGGATTCCACGCCATTTACTAAAACATCATACATCAATAATAACATTAAATCAAGATGTTTATTTGCAAACCTCCAACTATCCATTCATTTAGGGATTCACCCTCCTTACTGATATATCAAGCAAACATTGATATCATCGAATGAAATCCAAGATCTTAATTGACATATACATAATATGTATACAAATAAAATAATCATTTGTAACCAAGGAGATTCAACTAGGCAAACTTCTTTATTCAATTATACAACAAATCCAGACATAGCCAAAAACCCTAAATTTTAGTTTACTTTTATAACCTCTGAAAATACTTTAAAAATTATTATTTGGATGGATTGCAATCATTTATAATGTGATTTCATAATATGAAAATTCATCACAACAAAGAAATAATCCATTTCATATCATCTTGCTGAAGCTAGATCAAAAAGGCAACTTAGTGTTTGTACTCCAATATCAAGAAATTGAAGACTATTGATGATTTAACTCATTTTCGTGCAATCTACTATTTAAAGGAAGTACTGTAACAACCCCGCCTCCCGATAACCCTCAATTAAGGGAGACCCGAAGGTCAGAGCCGTTATTCAATTAACAGGATCAAAGGTTCGACAAATAATCAATAATAATTATGAAATTCTACTAACTAACTGGAATTTGGTATAAAATTAAAACTTTACTTACCTTTAAAAACTTTGGAATCTATCTATCCAGAGCTTGAATTATTCTATCTAATCCTCCTTGCACTTTATTTCTTATTTCCACAATGTGTCACTTTACTGTTTGTTCTTTCAATTGTTGTTCCTAAAACGCTGACAAACAAAATGTCAGCCAGTTATCGAAATATACTGGTATGTGGGAACAACCCAAAACTTGCAAATATGGCTAACAATTTAATAATCACAATCAAATTAATTAACAAGCCAAATTACACTTTTCAGTATGACATTCTCCACAACTTTTGCCCTAACCCTGGCATACCCACCTTAGGGTTCCCTTTGCCAATGACTTAAGGCCACCTTCTCAATCCCGAGTTTGGTGCCTGGGGTCACCACTCATGGTGCCCTCTAGTCATGCAATATCATAGACCACCTTCTCATTCTCGAGCTTGGTGCCTGGGGTTACCTCTCAAGGTGTCCATTGGTCTACCCATCTGGGCCTGACCTTTGGCATCATCCATCAGGGTGGCATGTAGGTGCGAGAATCCATACTTCTATTATTAATGTGATAATCATAGTGACTTTATAGTTTGCAAGTATGAACATCCAACTGATAATTTGCATTCAATGCGATTAACCATTCGGAAAATCCTCGAGAAACTAAGGCAGTTATTCATAATTAACCACATACCTGATCTGATGATTTGAACATAAATATCCATGCAAATAAGAATCCAAGCAAGCAAGCATTTTCAACAAGATCCTAAAATAATCACGTAATTCCCTTTTTATTATTCATATCATCAAGATCCATTAAACCTAGCTCGCTTCCTAGGGTTTCTAATTCACTTTTAGGGTTTCTATTGCAATTAGGGCTCCCCTTCATCTTTTACTATTTTAAACCCTAATTATTTCCACATCTAATCCTCAATTTTGGATTTAAGGCATAATCCACCATTATATAAGTCCATTAAGCCTCTTTTCGTTAAAGCTACCATTTTTATCCTCTTTAACCCATGACAAGATCATTATGCTCGTTTATCATCAATTTGTAGTTCATTATGCTCTAATACTCATATGAACTTTATTTATCATCAATTCTACCTTGATTCATTAAAAAGCCCTAATTTCTATATTAAGGCTATTTATTCACAAATTAGGAACTTTAATACTCGAAATAGCTTATAACCATGAAAACTTAGTTCTATTCATGAAATTGAATAATTAAAGCCATTAGTAGACCTAATTACCGACATTAGGGTTTCAAGGCTCATTAAAGCATACTTATGCACATGAACTCTCAATTAAACTAATTATGTGCAAAATTCATCTTTTATGTTCCTAATGTCCCTTTTATCATTAACAGTTTAATACCAACTCTAATCATCGATTAAACCCTTATAAATATATTATTCATATCAAAAATAGGGTTCTTCAAACATTAATACATTAAAGTTGACATCTTCCATTACTTTTCGAACTGCAAGAGGAATCAAGCTTCAATTATATTTTTAATGCATTCTTCACATTTTTCTGATCAACTTTCATGTATAACATGTCCTTATTCGACCTACTATATAATTACTATGGATTTATCAAAACTCACTTACTTTCAGCCAACGGGAGGTTACCACGTCGCTCCCTCATGCAATGTGGGGTGGCTTGCTTTGGGAAACATAATTGAATAACCGAACTACCCCTCACGTAAGTGGGTTGCACTTTATCCTGCAGAGGGCAGATTCGTCAAACGAGCCTGATCATCTTCAACCTCGCGAGGCTCCGCTGGAGCGTCGACCTGCTGCACGTCGAGGTTTGCCCCCCTCCCTCTCTAAGGTCCGAAACAAGCCGCCACCCTCCGCCCTTGCTCCGATGGCCTCCGCAACATCTGGGTGCCTCCCAGCTCGCAATCTAGGTGTTCGGTTTGGGCAGGGTAGGTGTGCGACCTGCAGCCATGGCTCCGGCCTTCTGCAGGCTCGACACGGTGTTTATGGTCATGGAGACGATGGCAGAGCCCTCCTTGGCATTGTATCACTTCACTCATCCACCTAGGTGATTCCACGGATCTCTGTTGCTCCAGGGAAAGCACTACTCGTGGATTACGGTTTTTCCCAAGAAGATGAAGAAAAAGAAGGAAGAAAGGATATGTGCAACTCCTCCGAACTCACCCCTGAGTTCTACCCCTTTTATAGGGGAGGGTTTTCACACCGTAAGATGTGCATCCACCAAGATGCAAGCTCTTGTCCAAAAAGGAATCCAACTCCTTTATAAAGCAAGCTTTCTCTCTCTTCTTTATCCTTTGGATATTTCTTAATATATGGATATTAGGAATTAGAAATTTCCTTTTCCATTTCCTTTATACTTGCCCTTTTTAATTCATTGGCCACGGATTTCTATTTTTCCTTTAGTAGGAAATACTTTCTTTTTAGCAAGGCCACCAAAATTCATTAATAATGTATTACATTATTCTCTTATTTTCTTTTATAGGTATTTTCTCTTTCCTCTTTCTTTATTGGGACTCCTTGGATCCCAAGAAACTCTAATAATTTGAAATTTCTTTTTAAGGAATACTCCTTATCCCTAAATGCATCAATATGCATTATTTCACATTATCTTGTTTATTTCTCATTAAAATATCTCTTTTTGAGGATTTCTCTTTATTTCTATTTTATTTTCCTCATTAGTATTCCTTTTATCATTACGAATTCTTGGGATACGAAATTCCTCTAAGGATTACCCAATTACACATCTTTCTACTTATTTTCCACATTTTACCATTGTATTCAATTTCTTTCTTAATAAAGAAATACTTAATTAATCTTTTCTTTTCTTATTGTTTTTTCTTTTCAACTTTGGACTCCTTATAACCCAAGGAACCCATGTGGCACAAAATCCGCCTTTGGATTAAATTATTTTGCCTTCTAGAGGTTTCTACGTATTTCTTTTCTCGAATATTCAATTATTCATTCACTAATTGAATTCTCTTGTTATTTGGGCCCAATAGCCAATAAAGCCCACAACACAATCATCAAGGCTATTGTAAATGAATTCCATTTATATCATTTGTTGTGCAAATATCTTTAATATGAGAAATTACACTTCTCACCAAAAGAACCCAAAATTGGGGTTGTAACATCCTTCCCCTCTTATAGGAATTTTGCCCTCAAAATTCCATCAAGCAAACAAACAGTTCAGGATAAGCCTTTCATACGTCCATCAGGGCTCCCATGTGGCATCACCCTTTCCATGGTGCTTCCCAAGAACCTTCATCATCTTATATTCTTCCATCTGAGTTCTTTCTTACCTTGGTATATAATACTCTCATAGGTGACTCAGGACATTTCAGCCTCTCAAAAGCTGGATAGGTTCAGGACTCAACACATGACTTGAGTACCTCACATAGTGCTATAGATCGGACTCATGGAATACATTACGCATCATGTTATCCTGAGGGACAAGGCTAAACACAACCATCTCCACCAATCCATCTCGAATGGACCCATATATCGGGGACTCAACTTTCTCAGCCGTAGCTTAGAGGGGTCGGATTTTCACATCACATATTCTCCCACGATGAACTGCATGTCAGTCTGCTTTGCATCAACTCATGACTTATGTCACCACTGGGCTCTCTCTCAGCCTTTTCACGATCAAAGCAACTTCATCTACATACAATGAGGTTCTTTTCTGGCCTTCGCGAGGCCTCCTTCACCAACATCATCTTAATGAAGTGGTGACCGACACAACCTCTCTATAAGACTTCCTGCATCTCGATAAAGGCTATGGTGGTTAACATCACATCTTAAGGACTATCTCTATGTATTACACTAAACAAACACACTTGCTCTCATCAGACCCTCTAGTCTGGATCAAACTAATCATTAGTTAGGGGTGATAGGCGGTACTGACACTGAGTTCTTCAAGTACCTACTTCCACCTTATGGAAGTGAACCTCTAGGTCATATTCAAGAACTTTTGAACTTGTATCATGGTGTAGTTGAACCATCTCTCTCTCTCTTATGTAGTTCAACAGAATCTATCCCTTGACACTCCTTTCTTTCTCATGTTATCTAGGTAAGGCGATCTACCATAACCCATATTGCATCTTGACCTTCTGGTTCAAAGGGAGACTTACCACAACATCCATAGTGATGAACTCCCATTCCCTCTCAGGGACTCTTTTATCCTCTATATCGATACACTGGGTTACTGGTGTTCGTCCTTCACCTCCTGGCTTGCATGGCCACATGCTACATGCAACTTTGTTTTAAGCATCCAGAGTGATACCCACACTTACTATCTTTGTAGTACCAAGGTATATCATGACCTCCTGTATTGTTATGATTCCTCAAGCTTGATACCTCGGAAACCCTAAACTATTCTCAAAAGGGTTTTATTACCTTCCTATCCAAAGTAATATATCTGGGGTTCTATCACCATCCTTTTACTATATCAAGGACTAAATTGGCTAACCAAACAACCATTAACTTGTTCAACATAGCTTGTTTCATTTGTGTGTTAGGAAAAACACATCCTCTTTCCAAACATAGGGTTAGTCGAACAACCTCAACTTCTTCTAGCTTCCAGCTAAACTAGGCATCTATATCTCAACCAGAGCATTCATTACCACTTCTTATCCTTAGGTGTTAGGTAATGTCGAAGGCATACACCTCCAAGCATTATACTTATCATCTCATCTCAAACTCTAAGTTTGTCTTCATCAAGAAACTTTGAGCTCATACTAATGGTGATCAAACTCAACCTTGTATCACTTGCAAAATCCACATAGCTCATGCTAAAAACATCCTTATAAGATGACTACTTTATCTCTCTTAGTGTTTGTAAACCATCCATGTATTATTCCTTCCACAAAGGTATGTTATCATCTCTATCCTCATACCTTGTAGAAACATTCCAACTTACATCATCTTTATCCTTGGTGTATGGCATGCGTACTGTCCTATCTCTCACTACCATAACAAGAAGAAATAAGCATTTGGCGGTCATCCAAATACAGAGTTCTTCCCATTCCAGGAGTAGAGATGGTACATCCCACCTTGCCAGTACACCTTTAAAACTAAGTTGAAACGTGCAACTTATGTCTCTACTTCTCATTCATCTTGATATAAAAGTTAGTTTCATGGAAAACTGGTCTCGAACCTACTTGGGTCACCATACAATCCTTGGTCATATCCTCTAGGTCTGTAGGGTGTCGACACTTTTGGGGTCATCCCTTTTCCCTTATGCATCCAGAGAGTGCCCTACTCATCTATCATTTGGGTCCCATGAGTTCATGAAGGTGATCAATCTCCTAACTCATGGCCCTCAGACAATGATAGCGGTTACCTCTCAACCCTATGGTCATGTGCATCTAGGGAGTTAGGAAACTCCTTCTTCCATCGGTCTTATCCCTGCCTGACCCTAGGACAGACTTAGGATTCTCTTATAGTACATGTTCAACTTAGAACCTTACCCAAGCATTCATCATCTCTCTCCGCATTCTCGACTAACTTTCATCCCTTCATAGGGGTCAAGGCAACCTGCCTACCTTGGTCAGGCCCCATACCGGTTACCTCCATGGTAACACATCCACATGCACTTAGAGATGGTTATCTATGGGCCTATAGGTTCATTCTCATTCCATGTACTTTTCACTTAGCTTCTCAAGATCCTATGGGACTTCTTTAGGTTACCTCAAAACCAGCAAAACTGGTATACACCCTACCAAAGGGTCCCTCTCCCAAGATGGGAGGAAACTACAACTCTTGACAACAAGGTCACAACCGTCCTTAGGGTTTACATTCACATGAACATGCCTAACCCAACAACTAGCAAGGCACAAGCATATCACCTATCAAACCATGCTAGTTCACACTTGTTCTCATCCTCAACATTAGACCAACTTAGTTGTGAGGGGTTCATCAAACCTACCTTCAACTTAAGGGGTTTACTTTTCCTCTATACATGAAGAGTACCATACTCGAAACTATAGAGACTCAATTCTTATCATGAGCATTAGGTACACCACTTCCCCTCTTCGGCCAAGAACCCTTGGTTCACCTTTGGATATCCAACTACATGCTCAACCTCTTAACCACAAATCAAGCATGTCCAAGGTATGCCATGTACTCCCATGATCCTTTTATATGAGCAACAAATCAGAGTTGAGTCCTCCTCAAGGACATTCAACTAGGTATAAAACCTCTCAACAGGGTACTTAAACCTCCTCAGGGTCTAAGGCACTCTTTATCTCATCCAGCAGGTAACCACTTATACCCTGGCTACTAGAAGCATCGTCCTCTCTCTAGGGTTTGGTTCCTCTAAAGGCAACCAAGATATCATTAGCCTCTAGGGATCAAGCATAAGGCAACCACTATCATCCACTTAGGTCGCATCATTCTCGACTCCCACTATTCCTCAATTTTTGGGGTTTTAGGCTTCCAACCTCCTTGTTGGGGTTCTGCTTCCTCTCTCTAGAGCTGATTCCACCTCCAACCATACTTACTAGAGGTCCCTTCTCCATGAAGGCTCATTCTCACAAGCATACCCCTATGTGGTTGAAGCCTATGCTCAACTCACGTTTGGCTCAAGATCATCCATACCCCTTTCATAAGCCATCCATCATGATCTCTTAACCAGGATTTCATCAAGCTATACCTTACTTTCCTAAGCCCATAGGGTAACTATAGGTTCTCCTCTAACCTCATCCATGAAGGAGCTATCCTTTGCTATGGCATGCACGACCCTCTCCAGGGTTGGGTCGCCAAAGGTACTTGGTCATCTACCCTCTTATGGCCTCCCAATGGCATCACCAACCAAACACTCGGTCAACCATGACATCTAACTCATCATGTCATCTCTCTTTCTAACCTTCACTTAGGGTTAGGGTTACCATCATCCTCAAAGGATGTACTAGGTCTCTATCTTTAATGGAGGTCTCTACCTCCCAGACTAACCCTCTCTACACATCCTCCTAACAAGAGGTCTATCCTCAGGCCTCTCCTGAGGGTGATTACAATTTGTATCATACGACCTAAGCATGTATCTATTCTTTAGTTTGTGCTTAATCTATTAAGCTTATGTCCATGACATCTTATTTACATGCTTTTCATTAATTTGGTGGAGGATTCCTTAGATCGTATTAACTTTATCCATACCTCAAGAGGGTGAGGAGAAGAGAGAAAACCCTAACCCTTAAGGTCCTTAATAGAATTTGAGTTGAGAAGGAATGAACAAGATGAAAGAGTCCTAAAGGTATCTTATTTCGAGTCATACCCTAAGACATCAGCCAGGCAGTCATACAATCTGAGAGTCCTCGTATTCCGACTAGCGGTGCGGAGGAAAATATTGCCAGCCCCCGGACGTGATCCTTTTCTAGACACCTCAGTCTTTCGGACAATCCTCTAATAACTCCCTTGGTTTCTACAGAATTTGTAAAATTTAATAATTATTAAAGATTAATTGAGGAACATATGCTCTGATACCAATTGTAACAACCCCACCTCTCGGTAACCCTCAATTAAGGGAGACTCGAAGGTCAGAGCCATTATTCAATTAACAGGATCAAAGGTTCGACAAATAATCAATAATAATTATGAAATTCTACTAACTAACTGGAATTTGGTATAAAATTAAAACTTTACTTACCTTTAAAAACTTTGGAATCTATCTATCCAGAGCTTGAATTATTCTATCTAATCCTCCTTGCACTTTATTTCTTACAATGTGTCACTTTACTGTTTGTTCTTTCAATTGTTGTTCCTAAAACGCCGACAAACAAAACGTCGGTCAGTATATCGAAATATATTGGTATGTGGGAACAACCAAAAACTTGCAAATATGGCTAACGATTTAATAATCACAATCAAATTAATTAACAAGCCAAATTACACTTTTTAGTATGACATTCTCCACCGCTTTTGCCCTAACCCTGGCATACCCACCTTAGGGTTCCCTTTGCCAATGACTTAAGGCCACCTTCTCAATCCCGAGCTTGGTGCCTAGGGTCACCACTCATGGTGCCCTCTAGTCATGCAATATCATAGGCCACCTTCTCATTCTCGAGCTTGGTGCCTGGGGTTACCTCTCAAGGTGTCCATTGGTCTACTCATCTGGGCCTGACCTTTGGCATCATCCATAAGGGTGGCATGTAGGTGTGAGAATCCATACTTCTATTATTAATGTGATAATCATAGTGACTTTATAGTTTGCAAGTATGAACATCCAACTGATAATTGGCATTCAATGCGATTAACCATTCGGAAAATCCTCGAGAAACTAAGGCAGTTATTCATAATTAACCACATACCTGATCTGGTAATTTGAACAGAAATATCCATGCAAATAAGAATCCAAGCAAGCAAGCATTTTCAACTAGATTGTGAAATAATCACGTAATTCCCCTTTTATTATTCATGTCATCAAGATCCATTAAACCTAGCTCGCTTCCTAGGGTTTCTAATTCACTTTTAGGGTTTCTATTGCAATTAGGGCTCCCCTTCATCTTTTACTATTTTAAACCCTAATTATTTCCACATCTAATCCTCGATTTTGGATTTAAGGCATAATCCCACCATTATATAAGTCCATTAAGCCTCTTTTCATTAAAGCTACCATTTTTATCCTCTTCAACCCATGACAAGATCATTATGCTCGTTTATCATCAATTTGTAGTTCATTATGCTCTAATAATCATATGAACTTTATTTATCATCAATTCTACCTTGATTCATTCAAAAACCCTAATTTCTATATTAAGGCTATTTATTCACAAATTAGGAACTTTAATACTTGAAATAGCTTATAACCATGAAAACTTAGTTCTATTCATGAAATTGAATAATTAAAGCCATTAGTAGTCCTAATTACCAACATTAGGGTTTCCAGGCCCATTAAAGCATACTTATGCACATGAACTCTCAATTAAATTAATTATGTGCAAAATTCATCTTTTCTGTTCCTAATGTCCCTTTTATCATTAACAGTTTAATACCAACTGTAATCATCGATTAAACCCTTATAAATATATTATTCATATCAAAAATAGGGTTCTTTAAACATTAATACATTAAAGTTGACATCTTCCATTACTTTTTGAATTGCAAGAGGAATCAAGCTTCAATTATATTTTTAATGGATTCTTCACATTTTTCTAATCAACTTTCATGTATAACATGTCCTTATTCAACCTACTATTCAATTACTATGGATTTATCAAAACTCACTTACTTTCAGCCAACGGGAGGTTGCCACGTCGCTCCCTCATGCAACGTGGGGTGGCTTGCTTTGGGAGACATAATTAAATGACTGAACTACCCCTCGCATAAGTGGGTTGCACTTTATCCCACAGAGGGCAGATTCGTCAAACGAGCTTGGTCATCTTCAACCTCACGAGGCTCTGCTGGAGCGTCGACCTACTGCACGTCGAGGTCTGTCCCCCTCCCTCTCTAAGGTCTGAAACACGCCGCCACCCTCTGCCCTTGCTCTGAAGGCCTCTGCAACATATGGGCACCTCCCAGCTCACAATCTAGGCGTTCGGTTTGGGCAGGGCAGGTGTGCGACCTACAACCATGGCTCCGGCCTTCTGCAGGCTCAGCACAACATTTATGGTCATGGAGATGATGGCAGAGCCCTCCTTGGCATCGTATCACTTCACTCATCCACCTAGGTGACTCCACGGATCTCTGTTGCTCCAGGGAAAGCACTACTCGTAGATTAGGGTTTTGCCCAAGAAGATGAAGAAAAAGAAGGAAGAAAGGATATGTGCAACTCCTCTGAACTCACCCCTGAGCTCTACCCCTTTTATAGGGGAGGGTTTTCACACCCTAAGATGTGCATCCACCAAGATGCAAGCTCTTGTCCCAAAAGGAATCCAACTCCTTCTTTAGAAAGCAAGCTTTTTCTCTCTTCTTTATCCTTTGGATATTTCTTAATATATGGATATTAGGAATTCGAAATTTCCTTTTTCATTTCCTTTATACTTGCCCTTTTTAATTCATTGGCCACAGATTTCTATTTAGCCTTTAGTAGGAAATACTTTCTTTTTAGCAAGGCCACCAAAATTCATTAATAATGTATTACATTATTCTCTTATTTTATTTTATAGGTATTTTCTCTTTCCTCTTTCTTTATTGGGACTCCTTGGATCCCAAGAAACACTAATAATTCGAAATTTCTTTTTAAGGAATACTCCTTATCCTTAAATGCATCAATATGCATTATTTCACATTATCTTGTTTATTTCTCATTAAAATATCTCTTTTTGAGGATTTCTATTTATTTCTCTTTTTTTTTCCTCATTAGTATTCCTTTTATCCTTACGAATTCTTGGGATACGAAATTCCTCTAAGGATTACCCAATTACACATCTTTCTACTTATTTTCCACATTTACCATTGTTTTCAATTGCTTTCTTAATAAAGAAATAATTAATTAATCTTTTCTTTTCTTATTGCTTTTTCTTTGCAACTTTGGACTCCTTGTAACCCAAGGAACCCATGTGGCACGAAATCCACCTTTGGATTAAATTATTTCACCTTCTAGAGGTTTCTAGATCTTTCTTTTCTCGAATATTCAATTATTCATTCACTAATTGAGTTCTCTTGTTATTTGGGCCCAATAGCCAATAAACTCACAACACAATCATCAAGGCTATTGTAAATGAATTCCATTTATATCATTTGTTGTGCAAATATCTTTAATATGAGAAATTACATTTCTCACCAAAAGAACCCAAAATTGGGGTTGTAACAAGTACCCACTTACCCTAAGGTGTGAAAATACCCTAAAAATGTAGCCCATTTCTGAAGATCTCGAATCCATATCAAATATCTAGCAATATCCATAGTTTCTTCATCCTTTCAGCCCTAAAGAAGGTCTGTTGTAGGTAGAAGACGAAGATCAGAGGTTAACCCAAGCCTCAAATTCATTGGACTAGGGATTTCGAGCAAGGGGAAATGAGGAGGAAGAATCGATGGATAAAACCATTTACCAAGTCGAATCTATAGCAACCCTTTTGGGTTTCTACTTTCTTTACATTCTTCCCCAAAAATCACCCCGGAAATCTCCTTCTAGGTCACCCTCTTGTTGAGAAAGATGTCTAGTATGATAGAGGATTAAATCGCGGTACCAACGTACTTCATTTCGTTGAAAGCGGATAAGTATAGCTTGAGATATGATCATTTTATGATTTATGGTCCTGGGCGGCGTCCGTCGCAGTCGCGGTGTCGATGCAGTGTCGCGAGTCGCGGTGTCGACGCAGCGTCGGTCGTGGTGCTCTGTATATTTTTACTAAAAAGGGCATAACTATCTCATTTTAACTCTGATTTAGTTTATTCTTTTTTTTAGATTCATAATTGAATTATGTACAATCCTACAATATTATTTTGATAATATTCTTAAATTAAAAATCATTTATTAATTATTTCCTTCAATGTCATTAACTCTCTTCTTGCACACATGTATGGGTTAATGTTGTATTATCCCCAACTCAGATCTTTATAGTATGCTTAAATCATGATTATGAGTTGCCCAAATAAGTATTTAAGGTTACCAAAGTCAATATAAAGCACAATATAAAATATTACTAGCAAAAACATGACAAACATTAAGATTATATCAAATCTCTAGGATTACCAGCAAAGCTAGGAATGGGTTGTAATAGTGGTACAACAGAGAGTTGTATGTTGTGTTTGGGAAGGATGAATCGCTCCTAAAAAATAATCTATATTTCTTTTATCTTAATTAAAACTTATTATTATATATTTCTATCTCTTTTATTAATTTTCTTAAAATAAAAATTTATTTGATATTCAAAGTATTCTATGGTCCCATTGCTTTTGCTAATTTGAATTGAGGGGTGATATCAAATCGGTCTATTTATAGTTTTGAGTCTAATCACTCAATTGTATGTTTGATTGAGTACCTAAACACCTTTAGTCTCAATCTAAACATCATTCATGTACAATCTCCTCTTCCAGGGGTATCCTATGTGTGTGACCCTACAACTTCCAATTTACATTGGCAGTGAATGTTCATAACAACTTATGACATCACAAGCAATGAGTGGAATCTAGTAACTCATCATTACTACTCAAGTAACTCAGAAAGTTGGAGAACAACTTCAACGTACAATCTTTGATTAGTGTTACAGTGATTGTATAGTTCCTTTGTCACTGACATCCATATTGAACTCGAGGCATTGAACGTCATCCTCTTCAATATTCAATCCATGTTCCTTGACCTAGAGCAAACTGTGTGAGATGCATGTGAATTCACACATCATATATTGAATCGCATGAGTACGTACATAAAATTCTCAATATATCTTATCAAGGTGCCCTGGATATCATACTCCCTGTAGGAGGGACAAATCTTATCTCTATCACTCACAGTCTATCCCCATGTATCAAAGTCACCCAATCCTCACCTTTATAACAACCCATGTTTTAGGGTTGCGTTTGATGATGTCAAACTGTACCCAACAACATGTGATGAGTGCAATGATTTCAGGTCTAAGTATAACAATCACCACCATCACTATGAGAGATGATTGTGACTACCATTCCATAGTATCCATGTATCACTCTCACGGTAGGTCTGCCCGATATACTGTTCTCTAACATATATATGTGTGCTTGACTTTATATCATATAACATGACTAATGAGACTCTGTCATCAGTCAACACACACTCTAGTCTTATGTATTACTATTTTCTATTTTTCTTCCATAGTAATATCTGACTAGGGACATAACAAGAATGTATGTACTCTTATCATACATATGGTCTCATTGTTCAGGTCCTTAACCTGAAGACATATGTAATTGAGTCATATCATTCTTTGGACATCTATCATGTATGTGTCATCATCTCATGACTAAGACAAACATAATAGATGGAATTACCTTTATCATTATCAAATCAAGTATCGTATGCATCATTGCAATCATTATATGATTGGCTCTCTGGGCATACTATACCAACAATATAAACTACAAATAAACTATATTTTGAGGAAAAGTGAAGTAAACATTGTAAACATTGAATTCTTTTCATATCCTTTAACTATATCTATATTTCTCTTTATCGTTGGAATTATCATCATCGGTTGACTATGGTGTATTTCCTCCATAATGTTTCTCTCAGGAGTTTAAAAATAACATTGCTCTCAAGAGCTTGAATCTTTAATCATTGCTCTCAGGAGCTTGATGAATAATGTAGCTCTCTATAGCTTGAATATGACATTGCTCTTAGGAGCTTGATGAATAACATTTATCTCTAAAGCTTGAATATGACATTGCTCTTAAGATCTTGACCTGTAACATTTTCTCTCAGGAGCTTGATGAATAACATTATCTCAAGAGATTGATCTATTCCCAAAAGGCAAATAACTTGGAAGGAACAATCTGAATCAAATTATCATGTACTTAACATTACTCTTAAATATAATAACTTGAAACATTAAAAAGAACTTAAGAAAGACGTGCACATTATCATTATGATTTTAGATAAGAACAATGTATTAAAAAATCATATTCTGAATTGTAAGCACTTATCAAGTACTAGTTGGATCTATATGTGTAATATCATTATAACTGATTTTCATAACCATAACCAAATAAACAATCCTTGACCCATACTTAATAGTCAGAGTGCATGATCCACCTACCTAAGCTTGGAGCCGCTTCTAATACTTCTCTTTCAGGTTGAGGAAAGTTGTATTACCCATCTAGGACACTAAAATTTGTTGGCAAAAGGCTCTAAGAAGGTTTCTCGATCATCATGGAGCATCCACGCCACAAAAGATGCTATGTGAGATTTTCTCAAATTGATGAGTGTGCAAGGGCATGGTGGAGATCAAGTTTAGAGGTTTTATAGGCATAAGAAGGGTAGTTCCTGAACTTTTGGGTGTTCCCGGGCTGCTTCTTAATGTGTGAAAAAAATGAAGAAAGGAGAACATTTATATCTTCTAGTGTCTAAAGTAGATTGAAGGAGTCCTCTCGCAGACGGAGGCGACACCCTATTTCTAGTCCCAACAGGACTAGCTTAGGTGGACAAGATGAGTCTCACGCTCAGGTATGACTCCAGATCTCCATGTCCCACCCTAGGTGAACTTTGTAGAAAGGTTGTAGGAGTCATTATAAAGATGAAATTATAATTAAAAAGAAATTTCATTACCATTGGGGTTAAGATAATGAATTCATTTATGTGATTTTCTCTCTAACACGAGTTGGAGCCTCTATCATCATCAGAATCAAACCATATTTGTTGTCATAACTAAATCAACTATAAGGAATTTGGACATCTACTTAGTTTCTTGATTCAAAAATATAGCTATGTCTATATTTCCTTTTTGGGATAATCATATATTAATCAAATATGTTACTTAGAGATAATTTGTAACTCATATTTTGAGAAAATCCAATTATTGTAATAAATTTGTAAGAATTTATTAGACCATTATTTCTTGATTAAATGGGTCAATTTCATTTTGAACCCCATATGTCTCACAAATTGACTAATTAGGGTTTTATCGAATTACAATTGGATTTATAGTGTAAAATCATCTCAAAATTTAGTCAAAGCAGGTGTTAAACATTTTAATTATATCTCTTTATCATAGTAGGGTTTTCTTGAAAATAGTTTCCCAAATTTTCAAATTTGGGCTTGTTTGCATTGAAGTCCAATATTTGAGTTCCATTACTAGACATATTTCATTTAAACCCTTAAACTTATTATATTACAAAAATTTGGGATGTTACAATCATAATCCTAGATTTAGGATTTACTTACAGTAGACCTAGTTTGGTACTCGAGCATAGTGTCTTATATGCATCTAGGTGATTTATTACCCCTTTCAAAGCCATTGGTGATGGTGCCTATATTTTGACACCCTAGATTTTCTCATTCAATTGACAATCAAATCAACAATATTCTCTGGACAAATATTGAAATGTATCCACTTTTTCCACATTTTCCCCCTATTTAATACACCAAAATTCACCCATTTTTCATTTTATCGAGAATTTAATGGATAAAAATAATTTATATGGACATGACCTCGATTTGTCCTTTTGTTTAGCTTTTAATAAGACTTCTTTTGTTAATTATTGAGTTGAAACTATCTTAAATAAAATCTTTAATTTTCACTCCAATTGGATATTCAATTGTCTCCTTTTCTAATCCATACAAATTTATATATTTTTGAAAAAGAAAGAGAAAAAAGGGAAAACTTAGACCTAAAAACATTCATCTCTTCTCTTTACATCTTTTTTTATTCTTCTATGACACAATCCAACAAATAAAATAAATTTCTTATTTGTGGTATCTTCAAAAACTTCTTGAAAATAACAAAACTCAGACATGTCATCTTTCTTAATGAGATACTTGTTTCAACGGATTGTGAGACATGACCCACTGTGCTACTCATGTGAATAACCCGTTCTCGATAGGCGATGTACAAAATTCCTAGTCTTGTTGTCTGAATTTGACATCACTTATCCACTGATGAAGGATATCAAAACACAAGCTTAGTGAATCATCTAAAGGACATTCATACTTCTTGAAGAACAAATGCATGTGTATGAGTTCCTTGAGGAAGGCATCAAAATGATAATCTCACTAGACATATTATCCCCTTAGATCCATACTTTTTGACAATCTTCTTTGATAAAACCTTAAATCACAAAGAAGTTGGAAATAATGGTCCTTCAAGACCCACAAGAATAACCTCTACTTGTGGCATAATGACTCAAGTTCAACATCATCAACAATATGGATTCATATGAACCTTGCATCCTAGAACTCCTCCTTTCCAAAAAGAAATGGGCATATAACCTTTAATTCTATGATGATTATCTTCTCATAATTTCTCAAGACAAGAATAATCAGAGAGCCTATCATCAAAACTTGATCCTCTATTTCGAGTATTTATGATCTCTGGCCTAATTTTGAACAAATCTCCTTCAACTTCATGACAAGATAGCATGATTTATTTGTTGATGCCTGGGCCACACTCGCATCCTAGATGGACATCCAGGGTGACCAAATCTTCTCTTAAAATCTTACACAATCTCTCATGTAGCCTATTGTAAGGTCATACACAATGCAATCGTGAATGACTAAAAGTCTTGGTTTGTGACATCAAAACATGCTTTGAGAACTAAGTAATTCCTACAAGTATCTTCAAAAGAGAACAACAAGAACTTAAATGACAAGCCACACAATATGCCTTGGGAGAGGGACATATTTATCAGAGATCATACATTTAGGCCCTTCTTAGGTGTGTTGAAAAGAGTAAGGTTGAATCTCTTGTGAAGGACGTCCATGCAGGGTCATTTGGTATTACCATGAGTAGAATCATGTTTGCAAAGAAGATACAAATAATGTGATATAAGATTAACATCATGGATGTAGATTGTCACCAATACGTCTATAAATGTTGAGTCTATTAGACCATGGTGATTGCATCCATTCACCAACTGATCATCTATACAACATGGTCATGCCTTGGCCCTTCTATACTTGGGGAAATGGCATGATGAGATAGATACATTCTAAATATTTTAATAGAAACTGATATTTTTTGTACCATTCAACTACTTCATTAATGGGTGAATTTCATATCCATCACCTACACTTTAGATCATCAAGTGATCAACTTTCCCAAGAACAACATCAAAACATGGTATATGATTTCGTACAAAATCAAATCCAACCATAGTATATACTTCATTGACTAATCTTTTCCAAGAGTATCTTTAGGCATTAGACATCACCAAACGTTGTCATACCAACCCTATATAAACAAAGTTGTGGAGGCTGAAAATAAGAACATAATAAAGATCCTCAAAAAGACAATCAACTCATACTCCAACTCACACGAGCACCTTCTAATGACTTCGTGGGTGAATCTGACATCTATCACAACTTTCACATGAGACACATCTTACTATCTTGTATATGCTATGGAGGAAGCCATATTAGTGGAGGTTGATATACCAAAACTCTTTGTTCATCAAGAAGTCAAAGAACTAGAGGTGGAGTGGTTCAAAGATCAAATCTAGTGCCTCAACATAATTCAGGAAGATGAACAAGAGATATGCTTCATGCATAGTGTTATCAATGTAGAGCGTCTCAAGCATCAATAAGAGGGTCTCCCCAAAAATTTTAGGCTGGCAACATGTTACTCCTCATTATAACGAAGGTGATTCTAGGGGAACGTTTAGTCCTAAATAAGAGAGACCTTATATCATCCATGGTTGTAGAAGCTCGTGCTTGAAGAACATAGATGTGTATATTTATATCCACCACACCAATGCCATCCTAATGAAATGCTAGTTTTGTTAACTGGTGACCTACACCAAAAGAAAGCATTTGTCAAAAAGCATTATATGGGAGAAAATCCCCACCTTCAGTATACTTAAGCCACTTACATACCCTAGTGTAAATCATGTCTATGCCTAAATTAGTGAGAAACAACACCAACATGATAGGGTCAACAAAGTAGAACAACCATTATCCTGAGGCCCTTATGGTTTTCCAACCTAATCACCCTTGAAAATAGTAGAGTTAATGAAAAACCAAATTTCATCATTGTGTCTCGATCAAAGGAAAAAACCAAAGTTAATGAAAAAATAATCATGATTTTCCCAAAGATAAGGAAATGATTAGAACACCCTTCTATGCTCATCACATGTTTCCTAAATAAAATTGTGCTAAAGTGGAAAATCTCTAGGGTGAGTTATCTATAATCTACAAGGTTGAGATGTCCTGAGACCTTTACATGGATTTATCTCATCTAATATTCATACTAAGATACAACATATGTCCAAGCCACAGGACATACGAAGACTAGGTGGACTGGAGTAAAGGTGAAGATCCCTTCTGCTCCACACCTCACCCTCCAAATGGAATTGGAATCAAACTTTTTTTTGGTGAACTAAGGGTGTCGTTCCTCTATTACTATAAACATTGAAGCAGAGATTACAGAACATAACCTCATAAAGGAAAAACTATACAGAAAGACAAAAGAAGGGAAAGAAAACTATATACAAAGAAAAGCCAAATCTCTTGTAAATAGACTCCATAACTCCTCCCGACTACATTTGAAATCCATGAAGATCCTATAGTTCCTTTCTTATCACAGAAAAAAGATAATAAAGCAGGTTGATACCTTCTACTTCTTCCTCGATGTGAGTAGATCGTCAAAACATTTAAGAATAAGGGAAACCCTTTGGTTCTAACTCCACATCACCCAAACATAATAGCAGAACGTACAGGAAAAGAAAACATGACAAGAATTCTCCTCATGTTCCTCACATAGAACACATCTAGAAGCAAGCTGCCAACCAGTTCTTTTGAGAAAATCACAGGTCGTAATTCTTCCCAGAAAACCTTTCCAAATAGTTAAAGACCATTTTCTAGGAATATCAAACCAAATCCAAGTGCCCCATCAAACCTTCTGCTCCTTACTTCTTACCACTTCCACTTAGTCCTTTACCTTTGTATCTTTCTTGCCTTTAAATAGAATACAAACTTCATTTTGTGATGGAGTGGACTATGTGTGCTGGAAGTTCTCAAGCTATTGTACTCCCCTATAACTTGGGAGGATCCATTAACCATCAGTAATGCAATCTGCAATTTTACAATGAAACTCTTTTCCCAATCTGATCATCAGGTTAGAATCCAAAACCTCGATTAACTTCCTTCCCACCAAGACCCAAGGATCTCTCCAAAATAGAAACATACATCCATTTCCAAAACAGAAGTATGTTTCACATAGAAGAATTTCCCTTTGTTTAAGTAATCTTTTCCAGAGCCAAGAGGAATTGGTTATGGCATTTACCTCCCATATAGATTCATCTTTAATGTATCTACCATGTAACCACTTCACCCATAAGGACTCTTTATTAGCTTCCAGGCACCAAATATTTTTAAGTAAACCAGCTCTCACCTAGTCCACAATATGCCTAACACATAGACCACCCTCAGATTTAGGTCTGCAACTATGGTCCCATGAAATAGTATGCATATGTTTCCTATCTTTAGAATCTTTCCACAAAAATTCACACATCATCTTTTCCAATTTCTTGATGATAGATTTAGGAAGAGGGAAAGCTAAAGTCCAAAAAAAATTGTATAAAAAAAGGGTTGAGATAACTAACTCCAATCTACCACCTTGAGATAGCAAATTTCTTTTCCATGAATCCAACTAAGAGCTGAAATTGTCAATAATAGGGCCACACATTTCCTTGGTTAATCTACCAGTAAAAAGAGGAATGCCTAAAATACCTCACAGGGAGGTCAGAACACCCAATCTTCAAGATATTTGAAAAGTCAGAACTCTCAACTTTTCTACTCATGAACATTTGACTTTACTCATTATTTAGTTTTAAACTCGAGGCCAAACAGAAATCATCCAAAATATTTCTCCAGCAATATGCACCCTTGCCCTCAGATTTAGAAAATAAGAGCAAGTTGTCTGCAAAAATAATATGAGAGATACTTGCTTCACCTGCCTGAACTAGACACAAACTACCAGTTGTTACCTCAACATGTATCATAGAAGATAGACCCTTCATAGCTACAACAAACAAATAGGGGGAAAGGGGATCGTCTCACTCCGTTTGATTGCCACAAGGTTTCAGAAGAACAATCATTGATCAAAACCCTAAAGAGGACATCTCAAAGTATTCCTGAATCTAGTTCAACCAGTAGTAAAAAAAAACCCATTTTAGACAATAGAAAAAGAATGTAGTCTCTTTTTACAATATCATAAGCATTACCTAGATCCACCTTAATACACATATTCATTTGAGTTCCAGTACTTAGAACCTCATTTGCTAGAAATATGGCATCACCTATTCTTCTACCTTGGACAAATGCAATTTGACTCAAATCAATTAAATCAGGAAGAACAACTTTCATTCTATTTGCTAAAACTTTCATAATGACTTTGTACACAATGTTGCACAAAGAAATGGGTGCAAAGTCCTTGAGACTAATAGCTCCAGGAAGCTTGGGAACCTGGGTAATCAGAATGTTATTGCACTCCCTAAGAAATTTACCAGAACAAAAAAAATTTAGAATGGCAGAAATGAATCCATCACCAATAACATCCCATACATACTTAAAGAAAAGAGAGTTGAATGCATCTTAGCCAGGGGCCTTGTCATCTTTCATATATAAAATGACATCCTCCACTTATTTGTTAGTAACAATTTTCCTCAGTTTATCAAATTACACTTGACTGATTTTAGATAGCACCCATTCATCTTTCCATAGGACCAGGTCTTTCAAAGAACTTTGAAAAGATTATCATAAAAACTCCTTATATTATCACTGATAACATCCAAGTCATACACTTTATTACTCTGCTCATTCTCCAAAACAATAATGTTATTTTTAATTCCCCTCATTTTCAAAGAAGCATAGAAAAAAGTAGCATTCATGTCTCCAAGCTTTAACCACTGAACATGACTCTTTTGCTTAAGGAATCTTTCTTCATCTCTTAAAGCTTTGGCAGTACTTTCCCTAAGTAGAGAAAGTTGTTCTTGCATGGTACTATTCAGTGGATCCTCCTCAACTTCTTATTGTAAACATAACAAGTTCATTTAAAACTCCCTTGCCTTATAATTAAAATTTCCAACTACATCTCTATTCCACTTTCTCAAAGCAGCTTTTACAGAATGAATTTTTTGATAAATCCAAAACATAGGAGTACCAAACCATTTTGTATCATTCCAAGAATGAGAAACAACATTCTTATAAGAGTCTTGATTGACCCAAGAGTTTATAAAGCAAAAAGGAGTAGCACCCTTCTTTCCAGAGAAAAGCCTAAGAATCATAATCTTGTGATCACTCACCACTGTTGGAACAACTTCACCCCAACAACGAGGAAATTCAAAAAGGAAACTAATATTTGTAAATATTATGTCAATCTTAGAAAAAGTACGTATACCATTTCTTCTATGGCTATCCCAAGTGAAGACTAGACCTTTGGTTTTGAGCTCTAGTAGATCATTCTCAGAAATAGAGTTATTAAAGTCCACCATGCTTTTATTGGAGGGAGGTTGCTTGCCAATCTTTTCTTTTAATTTCCTGACTGCATTAAAATCACCCAGCACACACCAACTAGTAGGATTGAAACTCCTAATAGTAGGCAAGGAATCCCAGAGTAAGCATCTGTCAACATCATGATTAGCTCCATAAACAATAGTTAACTAGAAAACCATCAGATTTTTTGTAACTACACAATGTATAACTTGCTCATTACAAAGAGTCATTTTTATGTCAATGTCACTATCAAACTAAATAACAAGAATATGTGCATAAGAGTAGAACTTGGCATTATCTAGGAAAGAAGCACCCGGACAAATTCTCTCAACAAAACTTGCAACATCTTTACCTACAATATATATTCAAGGATAACATGATATTAGGTTTATTCGTTCTCATCTCATTTTGAATGTGAGGTACTTTATTTTCCACTCCCCTCACATTCCAAGATAAAATAGAGAAGGGTTCAACCATTTAGAAGAAGGGTTATTTCCTGAACCACCTCACCATCAGACGTGTCATCTCTCTCCTTCGCCTGAGAATCATCCATTCCAACAAAGTTAGAAAGGGGAGAAAATTTGTTTAGAGATTCAGGAAGAGATCGAGTTGAGCTCTTAGGAACTGATCTCAACTTCTTTTTGCTAGTTTCCCTACCAACTTTAGGAGACATTTCAAGAGTAACTACTATCCTCTCACTACCAGCAACAGTAATCATGGACATAGCAAACAAATCCGCTTCATTACTAAATATCAATTCAACAACAGAATCTGGAATAGGGTTAGGGGCATCTTCAACTCCATCAATGAATATTTCCACTTCAGTATCCTCTTCCATCACTACCCCTTTAGGAACCCAACTCTTATTAACCTTCTTTTTTTGGTGCTCTCCCCTCAAACTTTTTAGGATCTTCACACAATGCAGGTTCATGGCCAAAGATACCACAACTCGAACACTTATTGGGCTGCCATTCATACTCATATTCAATAACATCAGCCTGTCCATCGTCACTGACAATCTTGAGTTCCTTAGGAAAGGAGAAATCCTTTGAGACAACAACTTGGATTCTCGCATACTCGAGCCTCCTGAACTTCGAGGTCCATTTGTCCGACCTCAAAGGGCACTTTAATACTGAACCTATATGGTTGAACATCTCCACATCCCATAGCTTGAGAGGGAGGTTATAGATCTTCAACTAAATAGGAATATCAGTGAGATTGATCTTCTCAAGAGGTTCTCCTCATTCCCATCTCTTGATAATAAGCAGTTTTCCTACCACAAACCAGGGTCCACCATCAATCGTTGTTGCTAGATCCTCGTCATTAGTATATAAGACAATGAAGAAGCCTTTTCCATAGGATCTAATCTCAATAGAGCCTTTAACTCTCCACACTTGAGCAAGATGACATACTAGAGAAGTCTAGTGAGGTTTAAAACCCAAAACATATCCCACTGTCATTCTACTCCAACATGCTAGATTATGTTATCCAATAATCTAGAATAGAGAAGTTTTCCATCAACCATATGAACCTTTATTTTACTGATATTGACTGGGCTCCCTGCATTTCTCTTCTTGAATAAACCTGACCAGTCCATAGATTACTTATCAACTGAGACATTTTCAGTAGGAAACGAGGTTTTGTCTTTGGTTGTGGCCCCCCAAATCCTGGATCTAGAGGCTCAGACCCCACCGTTGCTTTAGTCATCACCTTCCCTTTCTCAACCGAGCCCATTATCACCACAATTGGAATCAAACTTCTCTATTAACAACCTAGGAACCACAAACTAGAAATCCCACATTAAGTAAATCCCTTTTATTCCAATCCAATGGAATACAATATCCCATATTGTGGTTGTAATGACCCCCGCCCCCTGTTATCCCCTATTCAGGCTGACCGAGAGGGAAAGGGCCATTACCATATATACAGGATTGATAGTTTATCAATAACTAGAAATAATTTATATTTTTCACTAAAAGGGGAAAGAGTTTTAACAGTATAAAAAGTTACACTCTCCACTAAGGAGTTACATGATATGGATTTCTAAAGTTTGCAATAGGAAGTAAAGACTAACTAACTAACTAACTATATCCTCCAGGATTACATTAGAGCTTTTCTTTTGATGCCTTCTTCTATCGTTGTCCATTTTCATCATACTTGCATAATAATAGCAGATTATCCTAAAATGCCGAGAAACAAAAACTCAATCAGTATAACAAGTTATACTGGTATGTGGGGGAAATAGAATTTTCCCATCTAGTTGTAACAACATATTTGTAGCAATTATTATTGTAGAATCGCAATTAACATTTTCATCATAACTACTCAACCCTAATCTATCTAAACTTTGTGAAACCCATTAGGGTTTTCTCCCTACAATGGACATAGGCCATGTAACAATTGGGCCAATGTATAAGACTCTATTAGAGTTCTAGGAATGATGACTAGCCCCACAGACTACCACTAGCCTTAAGTGCCCCACCTACTAAAGGAGAATTGACTCTGATATCATTTGTAATGCATGAGCCCGCTGTCCAAGGCTCTAGCAAAGTTCCAGAAATAATGACTGGCCCCACAGACCACCACTAGCCTTAATTGTGTGCTTTGTCCTCACTCACGCACAAGCCAAGATGAACTTCTTTAATTGGTCACGCACAACCAAGGGATGTTGGATTTCAACGCTTTCATTAATGATGTCGGTCTAGAAGAGCTTCCTTACAATGGTAGTAGATTCACATGGGTGGACAAACAGCAGCACACACCTACAAAATGGGAAAGGTTGGATAGAGCCTTAGTTAATGGTGGTTGGATGAATGCTTTTCCTCTGTCTTTGATGAATCATCTCACTAGGTTTCGGATTTCCAACCACTCCCCCATCCTGGTTTGTAGCAAATCGGGTGATCAACATAGACAACCAACCCCGTTCAGCTTTAGAGCTTCTTGGTTGTAGGATCCATCATGCATCAGGCTTATTCAAGACGCCTCGAGTTCGATAGCGCCTAACGGAGACCCATCCTTTATCTTATATAGCAAGCTGAAAGCAACAAGAGGCGCCCTCAAATCATGGAGTAAAGAGGTGTTCGGCAACGTACAGCAAAAGAACACTGACTTGGAAGATGTCGTGAGAACCATGCAATTGGAGTTCGATGAGAATCCTTCTCCAGAAAACGAGGTGCTACTTAAAGGTGCGGAAATGGAGTTAGAAGAAAATTGGAATTTGAATGAGCTGATTTGGAAGGAGAAAGCCAAGGTGAGATGGTTAGATGACGGTGATAGAAATTCACCTTTCTTTCATGCCTTAGTTAGAGCAAAGAGAAGGCGTAGGTCAGTATCCAAGTTGATTACCCCGGAGGGTCAGATTCTTGAAGATTAAGAATTGATGGCTAAAGCTGCAGTAGATTTCTATCAAAAGATGTACGAGGAAGATCCTTCTCTGTCAGAGCAAGACGCACAGGCCTTCATCGAGCTGCTCCCACAATCAATGAGTATGGATGATTGCGCGACCCTTACTGCACCTCCAACGCTTGAGGAGATCTTTTCTACCAATCATATGATGGACATGGACGCGGCACCTGGTCCCGACGGTTTCACAGTAGCGTTCTTAAGCGCGACATGGGACATCATTGCAGATGATATCGTGGCTTTTGCTAACTTTTTCTTTCAGGGTGGTCTTTGTCATCGGAGTTTCTTCTGTTGTCGGATTGTTCTCCTCCCAAAGAACCCAATGGCATCGTTGCTGGGCAAGGACTTCAGACCTATTTTGATCGAGAATGTGGTAGTAAGGGTGTTTGCTAGATTGATCAGCAACCGGTTGGCAAACATCATCCCATCGTTGATCGGTCCTTATCAAGGCACCTATGTAAGAGGGAGAGATATTGTGAATCATATAAAGCTCGCCAGAGAAATCACATATGACATCAACAAAGGAGGCAATAATCCGAATGTAGTGGTAAAGTATGACATCTCAAAAGCTTATGATACAGTTTCATGGCAGTTCCTTAAGAAAGTCCTTAGTCGTGTGGGGTTGACAGAGCAAACAATCAACTTATGCATGGAGTTTTTCATCAGATCATGGGCCACAATGGCGATAAATGATTTCTCTGCTGGTTTCTTTTCGTGTGGGAGAGGGTTGAAGCAAGGTAACCCGTTATCGCCTCTCTTATTCATTCTATTCAAGGAAGCACTGGGTAGGCGATTTAACTTGGAGATACATAGGCATAGCTTCCCACGTTTTGCCATGAGGGGGAGAGGTGAAACTCCACCTATCTTAATGTATGCAGATGATATAGTCGTCTTCTTCAACGGATCACAAGGAAGCAGGCAGGTCATTAATAATATCCTTACACAATATGAAAGAGCAACGGGGCAGAAGTTAAACAGATCTAAGTCAGGTTTTTTTGTTGGGTCGAAGGACAATGTCGTCATTAGTAGGATTGAATCGGAATTGGAAGTACCCAAGCTGGAGGAATCGTTCACGTACTTAGGCATTCCTATCGTAGTGGGTAGGCAACGCATTGCTCATTTCGATTTCTTGATTGAGAAGGTTTCCGACAAAGTTGCTGCGTGGAAGTCCAAATTTCTTTCTTTCGCTGGGCAACGTCTCCTGATCAAGCATGTTCTCAATTCCACAGCGTTGCATGTTGTCGCTGCAGCGGACCTGCCGGCGGGCGTGATGAAAAGAATCAACTCCATTTTCTCTAGTTTCTTATGGTCGGATAGGCAGAATCGATCCAGGAGAGCTTGGGTAGCGTGGGATCGTGTTACCAGTCCTACACAAGCATGCGGTCTGAGCATCCCGTCGTTATAGCTCACGGCTAAGGCCTTTAGGTTCAAAGCATGATGGGAAGTCATTCAAGGGGATTCTGCTTGGGCTAATTTCATGAGGGACAAATACAGATCGGCATACAAGAACCAAGCAGGGTGCTATCCACAATATTTGAAGAAGAGCTCTTTTGCTACACCTTACTGGAAGAAGCTGTGGGTCACTTACCCTGATGTAATTCCAAGGTGCAGGTGGATCGTCGATAAAGGGGACATCTCCTTCTGGGAGTCAAGATGGTGCCAAGAGATCATGCAGAGTTATGTTATCAGATAGGTAGATACTCGACTAGACATCAAGGTCAGTGACTTCTGGTCACACGGCGTGGGTTGGGATTGGAACACCCTCAACAATTTCATTTCTACAGAAGGCATTGAACAGATACAGAAGTCCATGGCAGCTGTTTCTGACGAGGACGATCACTTGATATGGTCTCTGATGGACAATGGGTCTTTCAGCCTGCAATCTGCTAAGGCGATCATCTCCAACACACAAGCTATAGATGGCCTACATCCAAGGGGATTAGATTGGGTATGGTCTACATCCGTTCCCAGAGCAGGTGTGGTGCTATGGAAGGCAATCAATGGCGCGCTGCCAACTGATGACCGTATTAGAAGCTGTAGAATTCCCATGGCATCCATGTGTGCCTGCTGCGAGCAGCCTGCAGAGATGACTATCGAACATCTGTTGTTTGAGGGACAGTTGGCCAGAAATTTGTGGTCAATTTTTTCTGAAATTTTTTAGAACAGTCCGCGATCCATCACTAGCCTGAAGATGTTGAAGCCGTCTAAAATTCTGGAGGAGCGGCTTTGAATCGAGATGATTATTCTTATCCTTTGGATGATTTGGCGAGCTAGATGTGATATAAGATTTCAACAAAAGAAGAACATGCCTGAGAGGATGTGGGATGAGATCTGCATCATCCTCAATAGAAGCATGTCTATGAAGAATCTAAGTAATAGAGACGATGTGTCTTTGTATGAGAAACTGGAAGCTAAAGGCATTGACGTGCATAGTTCCAGAACCAGGTCCATTAGTTTGATTAGATGGGTACCTCCGGACATGGCGAACTTAAAGCTAAACCTTACTATTGGAACTGGCAAAGATGTTATGGGGTCTCAACGTAGATGGACCGCCGAGATTATCAGGAATAGGCATGGGCACGTGAGGCTCGCATTCAGATTTTGGCTGTTGGAGAAAGACTACTGCATTGCATATATTCAAGCGTGCCTAGTCACGTTGAAGGTATCAAATGATCATAACTTGATGATATCTTGTTTTGAGATTGATGATCAGAGAACTCATGACTGTATTTGGAATGGTGCCTCGGGTCCGTGGAGAGCAGCTCCATACCTCACTGAAATTCGGAATGTGATGGCAGAAGAAGCAATTATCGGCTTCCTGGTCCCTAAAATATTAACTCTACACCGAGATACTTAGGGTTGTGGGGTAATCAGCTCGACGAGGGTGAAGTATGGACTGAGCAGATGCATCTCCCTATGCGTGTTAGGGGTATGATTTATCTCGAGAAAAAAGGAGTTCCCCATATTCTTACAAGATGGTCCAACATTAGTCGAGGAGGTTAGGGTGGTATGTATGTATTAGTCGAGGAGGATAGGGTTGTAATGAAGGTATGATGTTTTTTGCCCATTTCGGATCATGGGATGAATATAGTTGATCCGTGTTTATAATTAAAAAAAAATCCTAGTACTATTCCAAGCTGAGCATGATTAACTATGAAGTTCTTTAGTGATGGGATCCCTACAAAGGATGTGCACCTTGGTGATATGCGTAGTCCAATAATTCCTTTTAAGATCATTATATTTGAGGCCTCAAATCTTGGGGTGTTACATGCCACCTTATCCCCTCGGCTGATAAGGTTCCATATTAGTTTTTCGCACCCATGGGTTGATTTTTGATGATCATCTACCCCATGGCCAGCAATCATTTTCCTTGTATTTTCAATATGAGTTTTCCCCCACCTAGGGTTTGATTTTTGATGATACTATATCCCATGGGCTTAATCATCATTTTACTTATGTTTTCATATATCCATAGGTGGCATAGGATTCAAGCTAGTCATGTCCATACAATGTGATATCCATAGTGACTTTATAGATTGCAAGAAATAAGTAAACAAGCAAGCATTCATTTGCAATCCATTTCACAAAGCCTTGGAAAACTATGGGAAAGTAATGTGGTTAGTCTTAGGTGTAACCACATACCTTTCTCATAAGTTACTTGATATCTAGGAAAAAGCAGCAAGAGCAACCAAACAAGCAACTATTCTAAAAATTAAAGAATAACACCCATGTATTTTATTTTATCCAAAATCCACCATTAAGACTGACTTAAGATCCAAGTAGGGTTTTAGGGTCAACTAGGGGTTTGTTATGGTTTTGTCTTTCCAAATCCGATTTATCACTTTTCATGTCATAGTGGTTTACATACCCTAATCTTAACATTTTATGCACCTTTAACTCAAGAAAACCCTAATTCATCAATTAATGGGTTGTTACTCTCAAACTAGATCCAAGTCGTCCTTTTTTATCTAAAAAGTTCAGTATTTGATTATTAAGATCCATTGCACATATTAAAATCTATGATTCTTATGCATTAAACACATTAAAGATAGAATCTTTGGGTAATTTTTGAACTAGAGGTAGATCTTGGTATTCATTGTAGTTTTATTGCATTCCTCATATTTTTCTTATCATTTTTCATATAGTACATGCCATCACTTGATCATCCTACAATTTGATATAATTTTACAAGATAAATCATTCCCAATAGATGGGGGCTTTCCACCTAGGCAAAGAACCCCGGGTCCCTCCCTACCAACACAGTTGGGCTAGCCAATCAGCTCTCCCCAATTAAGTTGCCCACTCAAGTGGGGATTGTCAGCACAAGAAAGAAAAGATAAAAAGTCAAGATTGTCCTTACCTCTTCAATACACGCATGAGGGCAGAGGAGTAATTTCTCCTCTGATCATCTTTCCTCGTTGGTACTTCCTTCATGAGTAGGGAGTCAACTAAAAGGTTGACTTTGCAAGCTTGTACTTCGGAGCGACAATCAACTAAAAGGTTGCTTTGATGAATCTATTGAGGGCATTGGATTGACTGGATGTGCTGAGGTAGAGAGAGGAAGGTGTCCTTCTCAGTAAGGTGTTGAGGAGAAATGATGAAGGGGATAGGTGTAGCTATGGAATTGAAGGTAGGAGCATAAACTTGGGGTTACAAGTAGCCTTGTGGATGAGTTCGTGATCTCAAAAAGGGTGATTATACCCCTTTTTATAGGTTTGTGTCTTCGGGTTGGACATGGCCGCTAGTGTGAATTGGGAAAACCCTATGTAGCCTTCCATAGGTGGCAAAACTTAGGTTACGTAGGTTAGATTTGGTCTTGTGAATTTAATGGGTAACTTTCCAAGTTTGCTCGATCATTGAGGGGAGAGAAAAAATAAAAGGAGAAAGTTGGATCAATGTTCCCGACTTGCCTATCTTGGCTTGAGGTAGGTGACAAGTGCATCATCATTGTATCATAGGTCCAACGTCCGTCATGCCACATGCATAAAAAAGGGGCAAAAAAAAGGAATTCCATATGGAAATATATATATGTGTGTGACTTTAATGTAAATCTGAGTTAATCCTCTCACTTTAGGGATTCTAGAAAATCCATAACTCATGTTCTATTAATCCTTTTGATCTCAAATTTTTAGGGGAAGTCCGTAATGACTTTATCTAACTGTGGACAATGTTTGAGTCTAAAATTTTAAAGAAATAGCCACTTTTCATAATATCCAAGTCCTCCTCTTATAAGACATATTTTAAACATTAATTAAATACTTTTCTCTTTCTTATATTTTCTATATCCTTTATTTTGATAACCTTTCTTATAGGAAACTATTTGAAACCAAAATCTAACCCTTAGTAGTCATTAATACCACTTTCTAGAGAGTTCCACACAAATCTTGTAAGTATAATACTTATTATCCATTATCTTTTGCCTTTTTCTTATTATTGGACTTTCTTCTCATCTTCTTACATTTATATCTATTATTGGATTAAGAAAGATAGTAGAAACCACGTAATTCACTACAAAGGGAAATTTTGCAAAAGAAAAAATACTTTTTAAACAAAGCATAAGATATTTCCAATATGTCCTTTCTATTCAAATAAGTGAATTTCCATTATAGAAATACTTGTGAATAACCAACTGATAACATACTTCCCCTCTTATAGGAATTTTGTCCTCAAAATTTGACTAATCATACAAATAATTTAGGATGAGACTTTTCCATATCAATCTTTAGCTCCCATCACTACTACAGAAATGGCTTATAAAGTCACATTTACAGGCATCGTTTTTTTGTCAAAACCGTCGCCTAAATCCTAAAACGCAAGTTAAGTACACAAACTGACATATATATATTAGGAGTGACCAGACACGGGTACCGCTTTTTATTTAGCGTCAGTTCCTAAATAAGAAACTGACACCTAAAAACACCCACCAAATCCAATCTTTTCAATGAAAAAAATTTCCTCCAAAATTTAACATACGGTGTCGGTTGTTAACTAAACAACCGACGACTAAATGTTTTCCGTGAGATAGAAATTGGGCCCATTTTAATCGTCAATTTGGTTGTAATAACCGACGCCTATGTGTTTTCACGTGTTGTTCCCGTGAAAATTTTCACCCCTATTTGGCGTCGGTTCCCTACGGAAACTGATGACTATGGTCAGAATTCGAGAACATTTTTTTTGTCGGCATACGAGGATAGAGTATAGGTGTCATTTTTTTATTTATAACTGACACCTTTTGTTATAAGTGTCATTTTTTTAATTAACCGATGCATATTGATAACTTAATAGCACCCACGTGAAGCAGACTCTTCCCCTTCCTCTATTTCATTGAGATTGAGAATAGGTCTGGCGATTCTGTGATTCCGCCGCCACCCTCTCCCTGCTCACCGCCGCCACCCTCTCCCTACTCACCACCGTCAGCGCTCCCTGCCCTCCACCAGCTCCCTGCCCTCTGTGCTTGTCGGCTCCCTACCCTCCACCGTCCAGACACCTGTTGCTGCCCTCTGCCTCCCAAGGACGTGCACCTAGCTGCTCCGGCTGTGGGACACGCACCTAGCTACTCCAACTGCCAGCTCGCTGCTCGATTCTCACCATCGCTGCTCTTCTCCATGCTGCTAGCTACTCCATAGGTAGCCCTCTTCTTATTCCTCCATGCCCTTCTTCTTCTTCCTTCTCCCTCATTACCAATAGTAAGCACGGCCAACACAGCCACGGTCGTGCTTGCTGTTGGCAAGGAGGGAGAAGGAAGAAAAGAGGGTATTTTGTTCATGTACTTTTTTTATCTATTGCTTTGTATTTGTTTATCTACTGATTATATTTTTTTATCTAATGCTTTGAGTTTACTTATTTAGATGTTGTTATTGTAAATCAACCTAGGACATGAACAAATCTTTTGCTTGCGTATATTTGTTCTTATAATGCTAATGCTTGACTTAATTCAGTAAATTTTGATGCATGTTGAAATAAGATTTAAACTTGTCTGTTCTAGCATCCTAATTTGATTTGATTAAACCCTAACATTGATGAAACCCTAACATCAATTGTGATGAAATCCTAACATCAATTGTGATGAAACCCTAACATGTACATATCTATCATTGTGTTTGTTGGCCTAGAAACTTATCCAAGATTTACTCATTAGGAGTAAATCTTGGATAGTCCCCGGTTTGGGACTGTTCTTAAACACCTAATCACACTTAGGATGTAAGTGTATAATGTGTATTGGGTTTTCAAGAAAATTTCGGTAGCATTTCCCCGTTTGTTCTCTAAGTACATATGTACTTAGAGAACAGCGGGACGAAATTTTCTTGAAAACCCAATACACATTATACACTTACTAGTGAGATTAGGTGTTCAATAATGGGATAAGTGGTATACATTTATTATATATAAGAATGACAGTACATGTATTTGTTGGCCTAGAAACCCATCCAAGATTTACTCATTAGGAGTAAATCTTGGATAGTCCCCAGTTTGGGAGTGTTCTTGAACACCTAATCTCACTTAGGATGTAAGTGTATAATGGGTATTGGGTTTTCAAGAAAATTTTGGCAGCATTTCCCCGTTTGTTCTCTAAGTACATATGTACTTAGAGAACAGTGGGGAAATGCTACCGAAATTTTCTTGAAAACCGAATACACATTATACACTTACTAGTGAGATTAGGTGTTCAAGAATGGGATAGGTGGTACACATTTATTATATATAAGAATGGCATCACATGTATTTGTTGGCCTAAAGTTTTAACCATGCAAAAACTCTAATATGTTAACCCTAGACCCTAATCTTGTTGTAACATATACTTGTTTTCTCTTTGATCATAGAAAGAATGGATAGATCATGGATGTCCATTCGCAATCACAGCACCCCAGAGTTTATATCTGGTCTTGAACAGTTTATTATATTTGCCGAGGAACATAGGAAACAACCAGGAGATAGGTTCTATTGTCCATGTAGGCATTGTGGTAACAACTTGAAAGTCATGTCATGTGCAACGGGATTATACAAGGCTATACAGAATGACATTGGCATGGAGAGATTTCAAACCCGAAACCAGTGGATGTCGATAGCAGTGCTTGTGTAGAAGAAGAAATTGTCTCCGATGATGTAGATGTGAATGAACCAGTTCCAGTAGACATCGTTGATGTGATGTTGGATAGTTGTGGGGTAGAGCACACCGATCTAGCTCCCATTTTTAGAAACATTGTGCATGATGTTGAGATACCGTTATACACAGGTTGTACTAAGTTTACGAAGCTTAGCACTGTGTTGAGATTGTATAAGCTGAAATCTAACAATAGATGGAGCGACAAAAGCTTCACGTCATTGTTGTCTTTGTTGAAAGAAATGCTTCCTAAAGGAAACGAGCTGCCAATCTCAACATACTAGGTAAAGAAATTGTTGTGCCCAATGGGAATGGAGGCCAAGAAGATACACGCATGCCCGAATGATTATGCATTATTTCAAAAGGACTATGTGGATTTGAAAGATTGTCCAAAATGTGGTGTGTCACAGTATAAATTGATGACTTCGGGGGAGTCCAAAATTGATTGTCCTGCCAAGGTGATGTGGTATCTACCTATAATATCACATTTTCAATGCTTGTTTTCCAATCCGATAGATGCGAAGAATTTGAGGTGGCATGCAGAGGTTAAGAAAAATAATGATGGGATCCTACGACATGTGTCCGATTCCCCACAGTGGAAGAAGATTGATCTATTGTACCCTAAATTTGGTGAAGAAGTCAGGAATCTAAGACTTGGGCTTTGTACATATGGGATGAATCCGTACGGGACATTGAGTAGCCAACATAACACTTGTCCAGTCATGCTTGTTATATACAATCTTCCTCATTGGTTGTGTATGAAAAATAAGTACATAATGTTGTCGTTGTTGATATCGGGCCCTAAACAACTTAGAAATGATATCGATGTTTATCTTGAACCTCTGATTGATGACTTAAAGAAACTATGGGGTGAAGGTGTGATGACCTATGATGCTTCACGAAGAGAGACATTTTGTTTGCACGCTATGTTGTTTTGCACTATTAATGACTTTCTAGCATATGGGAATTTGTCTGGATATAGTGTCAAAGGAGCTAAAGTGTGTCCTATATGTGAAGAGAACACTGATTCAACAAGACTAAAACATGGCGGTAAGACTGTATATCTTGGTCATCAAAGGTTTCTTACAAAATTCCATTTGTATCGTAGGAAGCATAAATCATTCAATGGATTGAATGAGGAACGGAGTGAACTTAAACCTATACCAGGGGAGGTTGTTTATGAAAGAGTAAAAGACTTTTTCAATGAATTTGGTAAGAGATCACAATGTACTATGGCCACACGGAGTGACAAATCTTTATTCAAGAAGAAGTCAATATTTTGGGATCTTCCTTATTGGAGTTCTTTGACAGTTAGGCATTGTATCGATACCATGCACGTTGAGAAAAAGGTTTGTGATAGTGTCATCGGTACTTTGTTGAATATACCAGGTAAGACTAAAGATGGGATAAAATCTAGACTGGACCTACCTGAAATGGGAATAAGGTCAGAATTAACAGAATTACATGAAATGGGAAATCGAAGAACATACTTACCTCCCGCTTGTTACACGTTGTCTAGAAAGGAGAAGAAAGCTTTTTGTGAATGCTTGGTAAATGGTAAGGTGCAATAGGGTTACTCATACAACATCCGTAGATTGGTATCAATGAAAAATATGAAGTTGATAGGTCTTAAATCTCATGATTGTCACACTCTAATGCAACAAATATTGCCAGTGGAAATTCGATCTATATTTCTAAAGCATGTAAGGTTTGCAATCACCAGACTTTGTTTCTTTTTCAACAGTCTGTATAGCAAAGTTATTGACCCTGATACTCTCGATAATTTGCAAAGAGAAGTGGTTGTTACCCTATGTCAGCTTGACATGTATTTCCCTCCTTCTTTCTTTGATATCATGGTACATCTTGTTGTCCACTTGACTAGGGAAGTGAAAATATTGGGACCTGTTTTCTTGCATTGGATGTATCCCTTTGAACGGTAGATGAGTGTTTTTAAAAGTGATGTTCAAAACCGTTATCGACCTGAAGGGAGTATTATTGAGGGTTATGTGGCGAGAGAGGTTATGGATTTTTGCAATGACTTTCTCAGTGGTAATGACACTCCTGGTAATGACAAGAATATTGAGGAGCAATTTGGCAAAGGAATTTTGGGATCACGGGTGAAAGTAATCAGCTGTGAGCAGTTGGAACAAGGTCACTTGTATATTTTACACAACATGGACGAAGTGAGTGTTTATATCGAGGAACATACCAATTTCATCAAGAGACAATATCCTTGATCTAATACAATGTGGATTGCTAGAGAGCATAATAAGACATTTATTAAATTGTTTGAAGATAAAGTCTTACATCAACTATCTCAAACACCAGATGATATTATTGAAACTATCAAATTCCTCACCTTTAAACCAAAATTGAATGTTATGTCTTATGAAGGGTATGGCATTAATGGATTCACATATTACACAAAGCACCAAGATGATAAGAGTGACGTCCAAAATAGTAGGGTCACCCTTCAAGTGTCGACTATGTTTTTTGCAATTGCAAAGGATAAGAGTCCACGTGAAGCTAAAATGTCATATTATGGTGTCATTGAAGACATATGGGAGTTTGACTACATAGATTTTAGAATTCCACTCCTCAAATGTAATTGGGTTGATAACACCAAAGGAGTTATAGTGGATGAATTGGGTTTCACTTTAGTGAACTTTGAAAAGATTGGCGAGAAGGGTGAACGATTCATATTGGCATCACATGTGAAACAAGTATTTTATATCGATGATCCTGCAAATGATAAATGGTCGGTTGTTCTACATAGTAAAAAGACAGTTCATTGAAGATCCTATAGATGAAGAAGAGTACTATGATAAGTATGATGACTCCAGTCCATTCTCAGTTGGGTTGCCAACACCAGCAAATATTGAAGCAAATGATGACTTGTATGTGCGCGGAGATCACAATGAAGGATTGTTAATTGATAAAAAAATCACAATATTAGAGGCATGTTTACATTTTTTATATGTTTTATTTTTCTGAATGTGAACTTTACAATGTGAATTACTTTACAATGTGAATGTGAACTTTACAATGTGAGCTTTACAATGTGAATTACTTTACAATGTGAACTTTACAATGTGAATGTGAACTTTCAGATGGCTGAGCATTCTCCTGATGGCCATGCTGATGATTACCATGAGGGTGAGGACATCAATGTGCTGCCTCACAATGTAAGTTTTAAAAATATATCATATATTTATATCTATATGTCCATTTATAGTTATATCCTGTAAGTGTGTTTATTTTGTCAAATTTTAGGTTGATGATGCACATGTACCCTCTAAAGCACTTGAGGCACTTGATGAGCAGCACCAAAAAGTTGACAAGAGAAGGGGCATCACTATGATGATGAAGTTAATAGCGCAAAGGGGCAATGGAACCAAACTTGTTGTGGATTTTGATAATGCAGGAAATGCAATTGTTGTGAATCGCAATTTGTTTGTTTCATATCTTGGGTATGTTACTCGTAGCCATTGTGGTTGTAAGATAGATTCTTGGCATAAAGTTCCTAAGGGGAAGAAAAATGTAATATGGAAGGATTTATGCGTGAGTTATTATTAATTTGCAATTCTATTTTGTAGATTACTAATTTTTTGGATACTAGTTAATAGCAATTCTATTTTGTAGAGTATATTTGAATTGGATGAAAAGCTGCATCGTAAATGCATGATGCAACACTGTGGGAGAGTCCTAAGGAACTATAGGACAAATCTCACCTGAGAATACATAAAAGAAGGTGATAAGAGGATGAAGACAACCACTGAACAGTGGAACTTCCTGGACCAAGAAGAATGGGACGCATTTGTTGCTTCAAGAAAAACTGATGAATTCAAGGTATTATGCGTCACTCCCAATTTAATTAATATATGTTGTATTCACCTATTCAAGATTAACATTTAGTGTTACTAACCAAATCATTAATGTACATACTAACTAGGCCCTCAGTGAGGCGCAAAAAGCAAGGCGTGCACTGAATGTGCATGACCACACAATGGGTCCAAAGGGGTATGCAGGCATTCGCCAAAGACTACATGCTGAGTCTACTGCTCAGTCTGCTGCTACTCAAGAGTCCTCTACAATAGGTACCACACCTCTACCTCGCCATGATGTCTGGATAGCTGGGAGGCAAAATAAGAAGGGATAAATAAGGAAGCCCGCAACTGCTGAGGCGGCTACAAAAATGGTAAAATACAACTCTTAGAGCAATCGTTTGAATATTGATTATTTGTGGTGTTTACTTAATTACAAAATTTTGTTTTGGCGATTAGAGGGAGTTGCACGAGCTGAGGAAACAAGGCATGTTCATCCCTGAGGGCACAAGGGATGAATTGACAATTGCTATGGGTAACCCAGAGCATCATGGACATGTTAGGGCTACGTGCACTGGTGTGGGCATCAAAGCGTTCTTTGGGCCATCCTAGCACAAACATGTCCCAAAAGTGGGAATTTCACAAGAAGAGGTAACCTATTCTTTCTTTATAATGTTACTATAAAAGAGAATTCAATAATCAGAAGCTAACGTTTCTTTTATCCATGTATAGGTAGATAAGATAGTTGATAGAAGAGTCGATGAAGTAGTTGATAAGAGAATCAAGGAAGCAGTTGATAAAACACTCCATGAAGCAATGAGCAAGTGGCAGGCATCTCTGACTGCCACTCAGTAGACAGTACCTATGGTGTCCCGCTCTACTCCTACTATAGAGGTTGGGAGTAATCTTGTAGACCCACCACCTAGCACATCCACTGTAAGTATTTTTATGACACAGTAACTAGTCTTTTCAAGATGATATGTTTTCAAGATAATATGTATATATGTATATAACATTCTTTACACAAAAATTTGTAGGGGTTGAAGCCATGTCATCTAAAAAGTAAAGAATTTGTCATTGCAGAGGCGTCGGCTTACCCATCCCTACCAAGGAAAATGTTTCATGGGTCTCCATTACTAGCTGGTTGGGTTCGTGTGAGCCCGCTATGTATATTCCCCAGTTGGATGGATTTTCCATTGCCATATGCCCACCCAGATTGTGAAACGCTTGGTGAGGCAGAAGGCGGAGTGATATTGTGGCCAAAAGTAGATGTCCTCTATACTGAAACTGTATGGTAAATTTACATTACGTTAAATTGTTAGTGTGTGTATATGATGTCAATTGATCTGAAATTATATATATATAGGTTAAAAAGAAGACACCCAGAGCATCTAGGCCTCCACCTCCACCTCCTACATTACCAAGTTGGGTTCCATAGGACCTACCTGTCCCATTAGGTCCTAATTGTAGGGGTATGGTAATATGGTTAGGCGAACATGATATAAATTTCCCTATAACTGTTTCTATAGATGCGGATGCAGTAGGTCAATCATACGAAAGCAAACTATTTATACAAGATATTTTGGAGTTGTTTTGATATGATTGGATGAATACATCTGTGATAGATCTATGGATAAGGTGAGATCTTCTTTATACATCCATATACCTTGTGTAGGATCTGGTGATCTAGTTTGTTATTTATTAATGCATATGTAATACATGTTTTTCATCTACTTAGACAAGATATGTGAAGATTTTTCATTCGAACATGTAGGATTTTTGATTCCATCTTTGATTAGTCTAGTAGCTAAAAACCCTTCATCAGTTCAACAATACTGTTGTGATGCTTTTACAAATTTTTCTCAAAATAACAAGACGGTGATAATAGCTCCATTCAATGTGGAGTAAGTTTACTTTGCTTATAATTTGGACTTACGAAAATTACATTTTTGTTGTGGATTTGGAGTTATTAATTTTTAACTTTTTTACCTCTAGTGGTATGCATTGGGAGTTACTAGTTATTGTCCCCGAGATGTTCATTGTCTATTATCTAGATCCTAAGGGGACTAAATTGAATTCAAAATATGGACACACAATGAAAATGACATTATTCCGGTGAGAAATATTTCATTTTCATATACATTAACATATGTTATTACATTACTATTTAATTATGTAATGTACTGTGTTACATTAACATGTAGGGGTTTATATGAGTTTAAAAAGGTTGGAGGAAAGTTCCCCAGGAAAAAGAACCAGCCAATAATTTGGAAGAATGTGGAAGTAAGTTCCCAACTGCAATGTATATATTATTTATGTGAACAGTGCTTAATTAGTTGTATTTTTTAATATTTTGTATGTTTCAATTTATAGTGTGCTACACAAGACAACGGATGGGCATGTGCATACTATGTGATGTCATTTATGCACATGATTATCAAATATGCCGCAGTGGACATTGATACCATTCCTGAGGTATTATATATAGTCTCATTAGATAATATGAAATATATCAATCTTATTTATATTATATATATATATATATATATATATATCATTCTCTTTGCAAGTGTTTAAAACTGACCACACTAGAGGAAAGGCCTTACTAGATGTACATGCTCCCTATACGACGGCAGAATTAAATGATGTAAGAGAAGAATGGGAAAAAGACATACAAGTAGTGGGGTTTTTAAAATATAATTGGGGTGTTGATAGCGAATAATGACTAAAGAATGATATTTTGTAAATGAATTTCTGAATTGTAATATGTGTGAATGTGTCTACATGTCTAAATGTTTCTACATGTGTGAATGTGAAAATGAATGAAACTGCTGCTTGCTATATGAATGTTTCTACATGTGTGAATGTGATAATGAATGGAACTGCAGAGTGCTACATGAATGTTTCTACATGTGTGAAAATTGAATGGAACTGTAGGTTGCTAAATGTGTGAAAATTAATGTTGTTAATTTTGTAGGTTTGTGGCATGTTGTTGGCTCACATCAATGGATGTCATAAAACCTGCAGTTCATAACTGAACTGCAGGTTTCTCATCCTGCGACTGGCCACAACAGGCCTACAGACTGATTAAAAAAAAATACATACAATAGGCATCGGTTATTTAAAAAAACCGATGACACATGCTTACAGTGTTGGATAATAGCTAAAACTGATGCCTAATGAGACCAGACACCACAGTCGTGCTGGCCAGCATGGCCGTGGCAGCAGGTGATATGGCGTCGGTTATAAATAAAAAACTGACGCTGATTGTGCCCTAAATGGCACCCTTTCTATAGCGCGAAGGTTTATGGCGTCAGTTTCAAAACTAACCACCGACGCCTATACCCCCCTGCTGGCACGTTTTCGGTGGCGCCCAAAGGGTTGTGGCGTCGGTTTGAAAATCGACGCCTAACGGTTTGCCTTTTAGCAGTTCCCACATAGGTGTCGCATTAAAACCGACGCTAAAGGCCTTAAATAACTGACGCTACTAGTGTGTGTGTCTTCATCATCTCCATGGTTCTTCCAATTAACCTTTAACATCTCTATATTTTTATTCCTAAGCTCTTTCACATTGCTATCTAGTACACTCATATGTGACTCGGGGTATGTTAGTATCTCTTGGAGTTTAATACGCTCAATGCTCAGCATATGTCTAGGATCCTTCACATAGTGTTTCAGATCAGACATGTGGAACACATCATGCATCATACTATATTGTAGGGGCAAGGCTAGGCGATAAGAGGCTTCACCAATCCATTCTAGAATTTCAAATGGACCCACATATTAGGGTCAAATTTTCAGAAGCACATAGTCACCTATAGTAAAGTGCAAATTTGTTCGCTTTGCATCAGCATATGACTTTTGTCGATCCTGGTCTCTCTTCAGCCTTTTCTTGATCAAAGCAACTTTACTAGCATACAATTGTAGTTCCTATGACCTCAACAAGGTCTTTTCACTGATGTTATTCAAGTGAAGCGGTGACTGACACAGCCTTCGTACGGAGGCATCCCGATAGTGGCTTGGTAGCTATTATTATAGTCAAACTCAACTAAGGGCAAGTAGTGATCCCATGATCCACCCCAATCGAGCAAACATTCTCTCAACATATCTTTTAAAGTATGGATTGTTCTTTCTGACTTCCCATCAGTCTGGGGGTAATAGGTTGTTTTAAATTTCAACCTTGTACCAAGTTCTTCATGCATTTGTTTCCACAACTTAGAGGTGAAATTAGGGTCACAATCAGAGATAATTGAATTCGAAACCCCATGCAGACAAACTATTTCTCTAACATATAGTTCAGCTAGGTCTGACACCTTAGTAGTGATCTTTAAGGTAAGGAAGTGTGTTTACTTGGTAAGGTGACCCACCACAACCCATATCGCATCATGACCTTTCTTTGTATTAGGGAGACCCAACACAAAATCTATAGTGATCTGGTCCCATTTTCACTTAGAAATTTTAATTGACTATAGTAATCCACTGGGTCACCGGTGTTCAACCTTCACCATCTAGAATGTGAGAGAACTATCCACATATGTTGCTATTTCTCTTCATTCCATACCACCAAAAGTATCGTAGTAAGTGTTTAATCATCTTGATGGTGTCTGGGTGTAATGTGTACTTTGAACCATGAGCTTCTTGCAAGATATGAGTCTTCAAGGGTGAATCTTTAGGAACCCAAATATGACTCTTGTATCGAATCCCACCATCCACACCCACTAAAAGGTGTGTTTGAGGTTTCTCCAACAAACCTTTCATCTTTTCAAGCTTTGGGTCGGCTAACTGGGTAGTTAACAACTCAGTCAACATGTCATCTGAATGTTACCCAAATGGATTCGGTCTTCCAATGGATGGGAAGTCCGCCTAGAAAACTCCTCTAGTTCTTTTAACTGGGTAAATAAGATAGCTGCACATCTGAGATGTTTTTGACTGAGGGCATCTTCTACTACATTAGCCTTCCACGGGTGGTAGGCGATGGTGAAATCATATTCTTTCATATACTCCATCCATCGTCTTTATCTCAAGTTTAGGTCCTTCTAAGTTGGGAGGTACTTCAAGATTTTATGATCGGTGAGGATTTCAAAGTTAGCTCCATATAGATAGTGTCTATAGATTTTTAGGGTATGAATAATTGCTGCTAATTCCAGATTATGTGTTGGGTAGTTCACTTCATTTGGCTTGAACTGTCTGGAGGCATAGGCAAAAACATGTCTATTATGCGCTAGCATGCATCCAAGCCCCATCTTTGATGCGTCGGTGAAGATCATAAAACATTCATTTCCTAATGGTAGAGTCAACATAGGTGTTGTTGCCAACTTCTCCTTCAACTCTTGGAATCAAGCTTCACATACATCAGACCACACAAACTTCTCATCCTTTCGGTGAGCTTGGTGAGGGGCAAAGTGGTCTTTGAGAAATCCTTGATGAATTGGCGGTAATACCCGGCCAATCCTAGAAATTTGTGAGTCTCAGAAGTGTTCTTTGGTACTGGCCAATCACGTACAACTGACACTTTGGCAAGATCCACTGAGATGGTCCCTCTGGAGATGATGTGTCCAAGGAACATGATGCGGTCTATGCAAAATTCTCATTTTAAGAATTTCCTATAAAAATATACTTTCTTAGATATCAAGGACTCTAAGAAGTGGTCATGATGTTTTTCTAAGTCATTGAAGTAGACCAGGATGTCATCTATGGACACTATGAAAAAGTAGTCGAGGATAGGTTGGAACACACTATTAATGAGGTCCATAAACACACTTGGGGCATTGGACAACCCGAATAGCATAACCAAAAACTCATAATGGCCATAGCAAGTTTGAAAAGTGGTATTTGGGATATCCTCACTCTTGACTCGCAATTGATGATACCTGGATCTCAAGTCCATCTTTGAAAAGACTTAGGAAGACTTAAGTTGGTCAAACATGTCATCTATATCGGGTAAAGGATACTTGTTCTGAATGGTAGCCTGATTTATCATTCTATAATCTATGCACATTCAGAGTGATCCATCCTTCTTTTTTACAAAGAGGAATGGTGCTCCCCATGGAGAAGTTCTAGGTCAGATGAAGCCCTTTTCTAGCAATTCCTGTAGTTGCTTGTTCAATTCAAGTAACTCAATGGGGCCATCCTATAAGGTGATCGGGAAATAGGGTTTGTCTCAGGAGCTAACTCTATTGAGAATTTCACTTCTCTCTCTAGAGGTATGTCGGGAAAATTATCTGGGAACACATCTGCATACTCCCTTACTACTTCTATTTCCTCTACTGGTTGCACCTTAGGCTCTAACTTGTTAATTACTACTAGGAATTTCTGACAACCCTTGGCTATCATCTGGTTGGCCTTCAAAACTGACACTTACATACTAGTGGTAGCATCCCTCCTACCTCTGATGGAAAAATATGGGTGATGTGGTCTCTGTATTCTTATTTTCTTTTCTTTATAGTCTATTTATGCATTATAAGGATAAAACCAATCCATGCCAATGATTACATCAAAGACGTTCATGTCCAAGATGATAAAATTTGTAGGGAGTTCATAATTCAGGTACTTAATAGATATAGTTGGGTTTTCAAGAGAGACTTAAAGACTCGGTCACTTAAGGCAGTGACATCTAAAATATGTACTAAATCCTTGATGTCCAAACAAAGCATAGTTGTGAAATTTCTTGAAATAAAATTATTGGTAGAACTAGAGTCAAATGGATCTTTTACTTGTTGTCCCATTATTTCAAATATGCCTACATTGTTTTCATGATAGTTAAACTACTATTGCATTGCATAATTAAATATAGGAAAAGAACTCTTAGAGATGGTTACCCTCTATCAAATGGTTAGTATTGGCTCGCGCTTCTTCATTGTCGATCGTGAAGACTCGGGCCTATCTCCACTCTCCTACAGGTGAGGCTACAACTATTGGTTGTATTGTGGTCACTGGATGGGGCCGCCACTAGGCTATGTCAAGCTACACTTCCCAGCATGAAACCTCCCACAATTGTGGCACTTTGGGGTTGCCCTATTCTGATGATTCTCATTGTGGGGTTTTTCCCTTTGCTCCATTTTTTTCCTTACCATAATTACGTCCTTGAGCTCTTCTATTATCATTTCTTGTTTTTTATTTGCCTTCTGTGAACCCTAGATATCCCTTGGGTGGGTTCTTAGGTGGCATAATTGTTTTCTCCATGTCAAGGGAAATGTTAAGGGTGTCGGTGAAGTTTATCGGTCTGCTCGCATCACATGAGGTTTGATCATAGGGTGGAGACATTGCACAAAATGCTCTACTCTTCTTTCCTTAGTCAACATGTAACTGAATCGCTCTAGGAGGTGAAACATGTGGGAAAATTCTATCACAGACATGTTTCCCTGAACTATATATGTGAATTGTTTCTCTTTCTCCTTCTTGGCAGAGGTGGGTATGAACCTTGTAGAGAAGATGTTCGGAAATCTATCTGGGCCATCGATTCTTTGATCAGATCTCAGCCTAAAATGTGGTTTTCCCATCATATATTAGTTGCTCCTTCAAGGAGGTGAGCAGTGAAGAGAACTTTTTTACCCAGCACCTCTAGAATACGGAAATCATTCTTTACTACCACACGCCAGGCATCCGCTTTGTTGACCACTTCAATCTTATCTTCACCCCAGAACTTTTATCTTGAAAAAATATAGTATGGTGTCTCCTAGATGAGGGAAGATAGAAAGGAGGTCACCATTCTCATATCTAGAGACTTCATTGAGGGCCATGGCACTAATGGTCTCGAATGATTTGTTTTGTTCCCCCGACAACATTATATCTGGGGTGTGGACCACCACTTGTCTGACTGCTAGTCTGAAGTCAGCTACATGTTCAGGATTGACCTTGGGCTCATCTTCTATCATAGGTTTGTCCTTAGAGTTTGGTAAGTGGAAGGGAATAGCTTTGGGTTCAAGGCCTTTCCCTGTAGAGGCCTCACTTTACCTCTTTCTTTTCTTAGATGATTCACCCACCAGAACCTCCTCTTCTCTGAGAAGGGATTTATCTTACAGGAGGGCCTTGGTTTAGGGTATTCATCATAGACAGTGGTATCCTTGATGTAGGCCACATTGTTTCACATAAGTCAACCTCAGTTTCATTCTTAGGGCATTAAAACATCATAAAATTATGTCCATGACATCTTGTTTACATGCATTTTATTATTTGGTGGAGGATGCCTTAATCCCTAATATGCATAACCCGAGTACTCAAAAAGGGATAAAGAAAGTAGTTATAGGTACCTAGGGTGTAGGGAGCAAAGGGGGTAGATAAATGATGAAAGGATATGAGAAATCCTAGATGTACTTTTTTCTCAAGTAAAATCTCTAACTTTGTCCAATCCAGATGCATGGGTTTGTGAGTCCTATTAAGATGACTAGAGGTGTGGAGGAAAGTATTACCAGCCCTCAGATCATGGTCCTTTCAAGACATTGTCATCTGTAGAAAACACTCTAATAATTCCTTTGGGTTCTACATCATTCTAAAAAATTAACAATTATTAGTGGGTACATGATAAATTGGATCTGATACCAAATGTAAGGACCCCCTCCCCCTATTACACTACTACATAAATGGCTTATAACGTCACTTTTAAAGGCGTCGGTTCCATAAATACACTGACACCTAAACAATACAGTGTTGGTTTATAAAATAAACTGACATCAATCTGTGAAGGGCGACCAGACACGGGTATCGCTTTAATTCGGTGTCGGTTCCTTAATAAAAAATTGACGCCTAAAATTAACCGCCAAATCCAAAATTTCCAGCAAAAAAAATTCCCTCCAAAATTTAACATATGGCGTTGGTCATTAACTAATAAACCGATGACTAAAGGTTATTCACGAAACAGAAATTGGGCACATTTTGATCGTCGGTTTTACAACAATGACCGAGACTTATGGGTTTTCCCGCGCTGTTTGTGGGAAATTTTTCACACCCTTTAAGCGTCAGATTTTAAAAAAAACTGACGACTATGGTCATTAATCGAGAACAATTTTTTTAATCGGCATATGTAGATAGATGTCAGTTTTTTTCTAGTTAAAACTAACGATTATCATTGAGAACAGGTGTCGGTTTTTGTGGTTAACCGACACCTTTAGTTTAATGTGTCAGTTTAGTTTAATAACCGACACCGAATGTTAACTAAATAGCGCACGAGCGAGCCCGACTCTTCCCCTTTCTCTCTACTCATTGCAATTGGCTTAGGGTCTGGCGATTCCGGTGAGCAAGAAGACTCCCTCTGCGCCGCCGCCCACCACCGCCGTTCTCCTTGCTCGCCACAGCATCGGTTCTCCTTGCTCGCCGCCGGCCACCAGCTGCTCGCCGCTTGCTGGTCTCTGTCCTCTGCCGCTGTCGCTCGCTGCTCCAGTGGTCTGGTCTCCTGCTCTCCAGTGGCCTGCTCTCTTGCTGCTCCAGTGCGTTCGATAGCCTGCTCTCTTACTACTCCGGCCAACTCCGACGGTCTGCTCTCTAACTGCTCCAACTCTCACGCCGCCTTCCTGCTACCTTCCGCCGCCGCCACAGCTTCCGCCATTGCTCCGGCCAATCAAAGGTAATGGAACCATCTCCGTTTCTACGTGTGTGCTATGTGTGTGACCTATAGGAGTACCTTATAGTTTGGTCTCCATCTCTGTTTCTATTGTGGTTGATCCACTTGTTTCTACGTGTGTACTATTGTAACTAGGTGTACCGTACAATCTGGTCTCCATCTTCATTTATTGTATCTAATGTTGATTTTTGTAGGGTTCTTATCTGACCCGACTCTAGTATTGGTGTCATTTTTACTTGATTAGTCCTTTAATACATTGTTAAGAGTGGATTTGATGTCTACCTGCATGGGAGTTGTGATCTTAAATCAATATATATTTTTCTAGAGTATTTAAGACATGACTTTGTTCCTAATATTAGATCCTCTAAGGGAGTGTTTATTTAAATTGAACATTGTATATGAAACAAAATATGATTGTCTAGTATTTGTTCAATGATCACTTCCATTATGGGTCTATCCAATGCAACTTATTTTCAAGAAATACATATATTGAGGAACATTGATATAACATTGCATTGTGAATTATTATTTTTTATCATTAGCATTGTGAATTATTGCATGTTTGAAACTATTGAATTCTTGATTTATTATTTAATAACTCTCTATAGATTAGGATTAACCATGTTTCCTGTAGTTTATACACATTTATTATATATAAGAATGGCATCACATGTATTTGTTGGCCTAGAAACCCGTCCAAGATTTACTCATTAGGAGTAAATCTTGGATATTCCCCAGTTTAGAACTGTTCTTGAACACCTAATATCACTTAGGATGTAAGTTTATAATGTGTATTGGGTTTTTAAGGAAATTTCGGTAGCATTTCCCCATTTGTTCTCTAAGTACATATGTACTTGGAGAACAGCGGGGAAATGCTGCCAAAATTTTCTTGAAAACCCAATACACATTATACACTTACTAGTGAGATTAGGTGTTCAAGAATGGGATAGGTGGTACACATTTATTATATATAAGAATGACAACATATGTATTTTTTAACCCTAGACCCTAATCTTGTTGTGAACTTTACAATGTGAATGTGAACTTTACAATGTGAATTACTTTACAATGTGAATGTGTACTTTACAATGTAAACTTTACAATTAGTGTTACTTTACAATGTGAAATTTATAATTTGAATGTGAACTTTCAGATGGCTGAGCATTCCCATGATGACCGTGTTGATGATCACCGTGAGGGTGAGGACGTGCTTGCACCGCCTGACAATGAGGTTTCTATCTATATGTTCATTTATAATTATATTAAGTGTGTTTTTTTTTATCAAATTTTAGGTTGGTGATGTACCCCCTGAAGAAATTACAGCACTTGATGAGCAGCAAAAGAAAATTGAGAAAGTGAGGGGCATCACATTGATGAACAAGTTAATACAGCAAAGGGGCAATGGACCCAAATTGGTTGTGGATTTCGATCAGGCAGGAAATCCATATGGAGTGAACCGCAACTCATTTGTTTCATATCTTTGGGTTCTTACTCACAGCCATTGCATTCCTATCCTAGAATCATGGCATAAAGTTCCTAAGGGGAAGAAAGACCACATATGGAAGGAACTATGCATGAGTTATTATTATTTGCAATTCTATTTGTGTAGATTACTAATTTTTAGGATACTAGTTAATAGCAATTCTATTTAATTTGCAGAGCATGTTTGATCTGGATGAAAAGATGCATCGTAAATGTGTGATGCAATGTTGTGGGAGGGTCCTAAGGAACTATAGGACCAATCTCACCCGAGATTACATACGTGATGCTGAGAATAGGTTCTTGATTGATTCCAATTCTAGACATTGATCAATATTTCACTAACTCTACACTAATAATTTTTGTTTGTATTCTCTTTGATAAATAAATATAGGAATAAGGAAGCCACACAACAATGGAATTACTTGGACCCCAAATAATGGGAGGAGTTTGTTACCCAAAGAAAAATAGATGAATTCAAGGTATTAAGCGCCACTCCCAATTTAATTAATATACGTTTTTATGTATTCACCTATTCAAAATTAACCTTTAGTGTTACTAACCAAATCAATGTGCTAACTAACTAGGCTATCAGCGATGCTCAATGAGCAAGGCGTGCATTGAATGTGCACGACCACACAATGGGTCCAAGAGGATATGCAGGCGTTCGCCAAATACTACAGGCTGAGTCTACTCATCCTACTGCTACTCAGGAGACTACAGAGTCCTCTACTACTGCTCCCGCACCTCTGCCTCGTCATGTTATGTGGATAGCTAGGAGACAAAACAAGAAGGGAGAGATACTGAAGCCTGCAACCGCTGAGGCGGCTGCAAAAATGGTAAAAATCAAACTCTTAGAGAAATATATCGATATTGATTATTGTTATGTTTACTTATGAATTTTTGTTGATGGTGTTTAGCGGGAGCTGCACGAGCAGCGGAAGGAAGGAAAGTTCATCCGTCAGGGCACAAGGGATGAACTGACAGTTGCTCTGGGTAACCCAGAGCATCCTGGGCGTGTAAGGGGTGCAGGCGTTGGTATGAGCATCAAAATGTTCTTTGGGCCATCCCAGCGCAAACCTGTCCCAAAAGTAGGACTTTCACAAGTTGAGGTAACTTATTCTTATTTTAGAACATTATTGCAAAAGAAAATTCAATAATCAGAAACTAGTATTTATTTTATCCATGTATAGGTAGATTCCTTAATTGATAGGAGAGTCGAGGAAGTAGTTGATAAAAGACTCCAGGAAGAATTTAACAAGTTTCAGGCATCTCAGACTGCCACTCAAATAGTACCTATGGTGAACCTCTCTTCTCCTACTGCTCATACTGCAGAGGTTGGGAGTAATCCTATAGACCCACAACCTAGCACGTCCTCTGTAAGTATTTTTATGGTATATATAATAGCTAGTCTGTTCAAGATGATATTTTTGTGTACATATGCATATAACATTCTTTACATAAATTTGTAGGGGTTGAAGCCATGTCGACTACAAAGTGAAGGATATATCGTTGCAGATGCATCGGCTTACCCACCCCTTAAAGGGTGCATGTTTCATGGGAGTCCAATACCAGATGGCATGGTACGTGTGAGCCCCATACATATACTCGCTGGCTGGATGAATCTTGCACTGCCTCATGCACACCCAGATGTTGAAACACTTAGTGAGGCAGTAGGCGGAGTGATATTGTGGCCCGAAGCGGATGTCCTCTATACTGATATTGTATGATAAATTTTCATTACTTTAATTTGTTAGTGTGTATATATATATGAGTCAATTGATATGAAATTATATATACTGGTCAAAAAGACGAGACCCGCTACATCTCGGCCTCCACCTCCTCGACTACCAAGTTGGCTTCCAGGGGACCTACACGCCTCGATAGGTCCTAATTGTAGGAGTGTGGCAGTATGGATCGGCGAACATAATCCAAATTGCCCTATAAATGTTACTATTCCGGAGAATGCTGCAGGTAAATCATATGATAACAACCTATTTATACAAGTTTAGCATACGTATTAATGCATACGTAATAGAAGTTATGGATACATATTTATGTAGGTCAAACATTCGGAAACAACATATTTATACAAGATATTTTGGAGTTGTTTAGTTATGAATGGTTGAACACATTTATGATAGAGTTGTGGATATGGTGAGATTAATGCATACGGAAATCTGGTTTATACATCCATATACCTTGTTTTATATACAGCAATATGGTTTCTTATATATTAATGCATATTAATGCATACATAATACATGTTTTGCAGCCACTTATACAAGACATGTACATAATTTGGGTTTTCCCATGTGGGATTTTTGGTTCCATCTTTGATTAGTCTTGTAGATACAGACCCTTCTTCAGTTACTTCATACTATTGTGATGCTTTTGAATATTTTGGTAAAAATAATAAGACGGTGATAATAGGTCCATTCAATGTCGAGTAAGTTTACTTTGCTTGTAATTTGGACTTAAGCAAATTACATTTTTATTGCAGATATTGAGTTATTAATTTACTACTTTCTTACCGGTAGTGCTAAGCATTGGGATTTATTAGTTATTGTCCCCAAGACATTCACCGTCTATTATCTAGATCTTGCAGGGAGTGAGTTGGATGTATTATATGGACATACAATTAAAAGGCCATTATTCTCGTGAGAAATATTTTATGTTTTTTATATATGTTAACATATGTTACTGCATTACTATTTAATTATGCAATTTAATGTGTTACATTAACATATATAGGGCTTTATAAGAGTACAAAAAAGTTGGAGGAAAGGACCCCAGGAAAAAAAATCTGACACTCATTTGGGAGAATGTGAAAGTAATTTCTTGACTCCAATGTATATATTATTTATGTGAACTGTGCTTATTTGTATTTTTGAATATTTTGTATGTTTCAATTTATAGTGTGCTATACAAGACAATAGTTGGGCATGTGCCTACTATGTGATGTGATTTATGGACCTAATCATCAAACATTTCGTATTGGAAATCGATAACATACAACAGGTATTATATATAGTCTCGTTAGATAATATGAAATATATGAATCTTATTATATATTATTATAATTATGTATGTACGTCATTCTCTTTGTAGGTCTTTAAAACTAAGGACTTCAACACAGGTGCAAAGTGTTGCGATGTACATGCTCCCTATACGAGAGATGAATTAGATGTTGTAAGAGAAGATTGGGCAAAAGCCCTGCAAAGAGTGGGAATTTTTCATTATGATTTTGCTGACAATGATGACAACGATGACAATGATGAATAAAGAATAACTTTGTTCTCATAATTAATTTTGTGTGAATGTGAATGAATTTTTATGAATTGTCATATGTGTGTGAAAATTATCAATACATGAATGTTTCTACATGTGTCTGAATGTGAAAAGAGATGAAATAAATGGAATTGCAGGTTGCTACTGGTTTCTACATGCGTGTGATGAAAAAATAATATGAATTAAATGTTCTTATACATGAGTGTGAATCACATATATATAATATTGTCCATCATGTTAATTTTGCAGGTTTGTGGCATGTTGTTGGCTGATATCAATGGATGTTGTAAAACCTACAGTTCATAACTGAACTGTAGGTTTCTCATCCTACGACCAGCCACAACAGGTCTACAGACTGACAGAAAAAAAAAATCAAAACATAGGCGTCGTTATTTGAACAAAACCGACACCTATGTTATACGGCGGCGGTTTTCCACCTAAAACCGACATCTATGTGACCAGGTACCACGGCGTGGTAGCAGACAGGGGATAGGGCATCGATTATTATCACAAAACTGACGTCGTTTCAGATGATGTGGTGTCGGTTTCTCTTAGAATACTGATGCCTATAGTCCCTTTGTTGGAGCATTTTCGGTGGCAAAAAATTTTTTTGTGTCGGTTGGGATCCGACGCTGAAGGTGTCCCCCTTTAGCGGCACCCACTTGGGGGTCTCTTTGAAACTGACACTAAAGAGATTAAATAACTGACGCTAAAAGGCTTTTATGTAGTAGTGTTATCACATATTTAGGCAGACTGAGAGGGCAAGGGTATACATGATCTATGGTTTATCAAATAACTAGAAATAATTAATAAATTTCACTAAAAGGAAAAATAGTTTGAACGATATAAAAAGTTACACTCTCCAATAAGGAGTTACATGGTATGGATTTCTAAAGTTTACAACAGGAAGTAAGGTCTAACTAACTATATCATCCAGGATTACATCAAAGCTTTTATTTTGATGTCTTCTTATATTGTTGTCCATTTTCATCATACTAGTAGAATAATAGAAAATTATCCTAAAACACCAAGAAACAAAAAGTCATTTAGTATAACAAGTTATATTGGTATGTGGAGGAAATATAATTTTCTCATTTAGTTGTAATAACATATTCACAACAATTATTATTACAGAATCACAATTAACATTTCATCATAACTACTCAACCTTAATATATCTAACCTCTATGAAACCCATTAGGGTTTTGTCCCTATAGTAGACATAAGATGCATTCTCCCCTCGGGTGATAAGGTGGAATATTAGTTTTCTCAACCCAGGGATTGATTTTTAATGATCCTCTTCCCCATGGGCTTAATCATCATTTTCCTTAAATTTCAATATTAGTTTTCCCAACCATGGGGTTGATTTTTTATTATCCTCTTCCCTGTGGGCTTAATTATCATTCTCTATATACTTTCATACATCTAGAGGTGGCATAATTCGAGCTAGTCATGTCCATATAATGTGATATCCATAGTGAGTTTATAGATTGTAGGAAATAAATAACCAAGCAAGCATTTATTTGCAATCCATTTTGGAAAACCTCAAAACCCCATGAGAAACTAATTTGGGTAGTCTTAGGCATAATGACTTACCTTTCTCATAAGTTACTTGATGTCCAAGAAAAAGCAATAAGAGCAACCAAACAAGAAACTATGTTGAAAATTAAAGCATAATACCCATGCATTGTTATTTTATCCAAAATTCACCATTAAGACTGACTTAAGATCCAAGTTAGGGTTTTAGGTCAACTTAGGGTTTTATTCTAGTTTTGGGGTTTCAAACCCTAATTGTCACTTTTCATGCCTTAATGATGTACAAACCCTAATCTTAACATTTTATGCACTTTTAACTAAAAAACCCTAATTCATCAATTAATGGGTTGTTCATCTCAAACTAGATCCAAGTTTTCTTGTTTATCCAAAAATATCAATATTTGATTATTAAGATCCATTGCACATATTAATATCATCAAAATCTAGAAATTGGGATTCTTATGCATTAAGCATACTAAAGATGGAATCTTTGGGTACTTTTTGAATTAGTGGCAGATCAATGTCTATATTATATTTTAATTGCATTCCTCATATTTTTATGATCATTTTTCATATATTACATGTTATCATCTGATCATCCTATGATTCATTATAATTTTTGTAAGATAAAACCATTTCCAACCAATGGGGGATTACCACCTACGAAAAGAACCTCGGGTCTCGCCCTACCAACACAGCTGGGTTGGCCAATCGGCTCTTGCCAATTAGGTTGCCCACCCACGTGGTGCTTGCTGATCAACACAAGAAAGAAAAGACAAAAAGACCAGATTATCCTTACATGTTCAATGCATGCACGAGGGAAGAAGAGTACTTTCTCCTCTGATCATTTTCTTCCTTCCCGCTACATCCTTGCAAGCGGGGAGTCAACTCAAAGTTTGACTTTGCAAGTATGTACTCTGAAGTGGAACGTGATTGTACAGGGCCCTCCGTCTTACTTCAACAAATCTATAAATGGCCTTGGATCGCCTGGAGGCAGATGATGCAGAGAGAGAGGGAGTCCTCCTTGGTAGTGTGTTGAGGAGAGAACAATTCTGGGGATAGACATAGCTATGGAATTGAATCCAGAGGCATAAAATTGGGGTCACATGTATCCTTGCAGATGAGTTCACGATCTCAAAAAGGGTGACTATACCCCTTTATATAGGTCTGTGTCATGGGGTTGGGCATGATCACCCATGTGAATTGGGTGAACCCTAGGTAGCCTTCCATAGGTGGCAAAATTTAGGTTATCTAGATTCAGTTTGGTTTCATGAATTCAATGGGTAACTTTCCAAGTTTGCTCGATCATTGAGGGGAGAAAAAACTTCAAGGGAGAAAGTCAGATCACTATTCCCAACTTGCATATCTTGGTGCAAGGTAGGTTACAAGTGCATCACCATTGGATCACAGATCCAAAGGTCATCATTCCATGTGCATAACAAAAGGGCCAAAAAAGGATTTACATATGGAAATATATATATGACATTTAATGTAAATCTGAGTTAATCCTCTCATTTTTTGGATTTTAGAAAAATCCATAAATCCTATTCTATTAATCCTTTTGATCCCAAATATTAATGGGAACTCCATAATCACTTTATCTATCTGTGGACAAGGTTTGGGACTAAAACTCAAAAGTAAAAGGCAGTTTTATTAATATCCAAGTCTTCCTCTTATAAGGCATATTTTAAACATTATTTCAATCCTTTTTCTTTATTATCTTTTCTATATCCTTTATTTTGATAACCATTCTTAGTAGAAACTATATGAAATTGAAATATAATCCTTAGTAGTCAACCATACCACTTTCTAGAGAGTTCCACACAAATCTCATAAGTATAATACTTATTTTCCATTATCTTTTGCCTTTTTCTTAGTATTGGATTTTCTTCTCATCCTTTTCCCTTATATCCATTATTTGATTAACAAAGACATTAGAAATCACATAATTCACAAGAAAGGGGAATTTTGCAAAAGAAATCAGACTTTAAAAAGAAAAGCATAACATATTTCCAATATGTCCTTTCTATTCAAATAAGTGCACTTCCATTATATAAATACATGTGGGAAAATAGGTTTTAACAGTGGTTCTAGGCATTAATGTCTAATTAATGTATTTAAATGAAACATCAGAAGACCTACCATGTATACACCTTACAAATCAGACTTTACGAAGAGCTATCATGTATGGACACATTCGAATTGCTACAATGGAACTTCAAAAACAATGTACATTCTTATGACCAATCACTACACTGAAGTGTGTTGTAAACAGATCCTATTGAGGTGTGTCAAACACCTAGCACACTAACCCAACTAGATAGGGTGTTCTATCTTTCATACCTTATCCATGGCATATCCTTACTCTCTATCAAGATATCTAGGGTTATTGGATCCCTATATCCATATGATCCCCAAGTTGAAGGATCCTCTTGTGGAAAAACATGATAAACATTTAAAGGGAGAAACAACCAACAGGTAGGAGGGTGAAAAAAGGGACAAGATTAACTATGATTGGGATCCTAAGCCTCAAATTCTAGTAATGAAATAGGACAGAAGGTTGATATAGACAGATGACATTCTCAATCTTGGAACCATAAATGTGCAAGTCAAAAAATCATGAGCAAAGTAGTCACCTGACCCCAATAAGCAATTTTCATAGTAAATACCTCAATAATGATCAGATTATGAGTTGCCATTCAGGGTATACATATGATAAATATCATGGAGCAAGTACCCAAATTCGGTGATGCACATCATGGTAAAATATCATTCTTTGAATCTCATTTTGATACATTTCAGAATAGGTTTCTCTCAAATAATAAAAATATAGCACCATTACACTAAACATAAAATAATAAAGACAAAAAATTCCTCAAAATATTAATGGAAGTGAGAAACATCAAGTAGGACAATTTTAGATCCTCATTAGATTCACATGTCACCACTGGTGAAGAAGACAAAGCAGAGAAGTCTATAATTTAAGAAAGATTTAAAGGAGGAAAACACTACTTTTACCTAATGATTGAAACACAACAAAGGGTGAGAACCTTGTAATAATTTAGATTTCTCATGATCATGCCTCTTTCCCCTATGCATGTGCCAAGCTTGCAAGTAAGAATCTTTCCTGTAATGGATAGAATTGGGGAAACATGGAACAAGGGAAGATATGCCAAATAATCATATCGGACATGAAGGAAGGTACTTCATGAAGCTTACCATGGGTACAATTTTATGAAGGTGAAAAGTGGTGTTGGTAGTGTGGGTTTTTATGGAGGAGAGTAAGACCGGCATGTAGAGATAAAACATGAAGTCTGGTCTCAATTGGTGCAAGGGAAAGTTTACACTAGGGTCGGTAGAGATATGGGTATAGCCAGGTTTATATAGTATTAAGTATTAGGGCATCTGTTTGAGGATGGAGATGCTTGGGCTACAAGAAATTGGGTGAATCTCAAATAGAAGCATGCCTTGAGTGATACATGAATGGATGTATAATTTCACACAGAAACCAATCGAAAAAAGAATCACACAATTTTATGGTTTGTACGCAGAGAAATCCTCTGCGGATTGTGTTGCCTTGTGAACATGTTCAGACCAAAAACTAAATTGGGGAAGGATATGAGTCGTGTTCCATTGATCTGGAGGGCAGAAATATAGGAGACATCCCATCCATCTATTATGTGATACCATGCCGGGTCAGGGGGAACAAGGTACATGTCACGTGAGATATTAATGTCATTGCCCAAATATATTCAAAATAAAGTGAGGATATTTATTATTTCTTTTATTTCCCAAATTTAAATGTGAAGAGTAATTAATGCCCAATAAAGATGAAATTTGACAAGTAAACTAACCAGAGCCCTATAGATCCGAATATTAAGCAAATTTTATCGTTTGCAACTTTTCAAATTCAAAGCTCATAACTTGAGGAAAAAGTAATCTTTAATTATCTATGAATTGCTTTTTCATTTAATACCCAAATTTTGTATGTGACTCTCCCTTACCCATAGATATTGATAGGAAGAATCTAGAAGAATTATTTTGGACTTAAGCCCTTCAATGTGATAAATTTTCATAATTAGACCCAAAGTAGGATATTATTCCTATTTCTTACATTAAAGCCTCAAAGAATTGATTTATTGGTAAAAACTCTAGTTTTAGAGATTACAAACATCCTAATATCATTTAAGTTAAGGAAAGAGTTCTAATATAAGAGAACACGTGGTGAAGGGGAAATTTTGAAATGTACTTAAGTTTGGTATGTTACAACACTCCACCCCTTAAAGAGGATTCCTTCCCCGATATCCAAATGACCTAAATTAAAAGTTCATATAACATCATTACATTTATTAAGGTTACCTATATTGTGAGAATAGTTTCATTTCTTAGATCAGTGCAACTTTTCCTCAAGCATGCCATAAATGTCCACCCATGGCGGTCCATTTATCCAAGACTACTTAGGTACGATTAGGAAGTAGTTCTTTCCGGATATCACTAATTTGAGAAATAGCTTAAGAGTTAGATAATGTTTTTTGCATCCAAGCATTCTTGGCTGAATTTCTGCTACTCAAAACCAAAGGTTTTGAGACTCAACTCCTTACAAAAATTTAGCTAAAACCAAACTATTCATCTGGTAAGGTTAGCATGAGATACAAAAACTATGTCTCCAAACTACTTACTTGTCATAGTCCCACTTTAAGTGAAAGGTATAAGGTTGACCTAAATGACCAGAGATTCAGTCTTAAAGGGGTTTTTTTTATCAAAAACTCCATGTTATGGTGAATTTGGTTTTTGAAAACATGGACAAAATCCAAAACTTTTCTTATGTATACATTATATAAAAATATGTTGTTGCAAAACAATTTGCAATGTAAAACTATAAATTGGTGGAAAAATCAATATGAGGCTAAGTCACCAACCATAACCTCTACTATAGTCAGATCCAAGGAGGTATCCAAAACCTAAGAGTTTCCAATATGCTCAACAACCGTACTTATAACTCAGGAAAAATCTAATCCCGTCTTATAACCTTTGAGACATGGGTATAACATGTATTACTATATAGTAACTTTCACGTGATCCATATAGATGTTGGTATCCCTATATGTTTTAAGTTCAATAGTCATAAACCAATTTCTAAAGAAATTAATTGCATAGGATAAGGGGTTAGGTTAATGTTACCTTCATGTGCTACATTGACATCTCCAACATCTATGGCTTCTAGTGCAAAAACTTGTTAGTGTGCTTCTCAATAGGGAGCCTTCCTCAATTATTGGAATGGCTCCTTGGAGGTTGGAGTTGATGGTGTGGTGGTTGTTGTTGTGGCACAATTGGATGACTAGGGTGTGGTCCTCTGTAAAGTTGTAGGAATTTCAGTCTAATACATCCAGCTAAACCCCAATTGCAGCATATTAGTTGTTTATCATTTCTCTCAACATTGGACTCTTCCAAGTTGCATCAGCCCAGGGGATGGTGATGATGACATCTGAAGCACCTCATGTACCTATACTCATCACCCAAATACTTTCTCTTATTGGTGTTGTTATTATTCACTGAAGCTTGATACCTTGTATGAGATGCAATAGATCAAACTTTATCAATTATCTATTGGAAGGTAAGAGGAAGTTGTGGGACTAGAGCACGACCCATAAGGTATTTGAGTACTTCCAAGAATAGAGTATTGTCTTCATGTTGGTATGTATACCCAAAGAACTAATCATATGATGATTGGAATGTGGCATTAAATACCTGATTTGATAATAATAAAAGGTAATTTTGTGTATTATTTTTGTCTCAGTCATGAGATTATGACACAAATGTAAGTAGATGTCTAAAGAATGATGTTAATCGAGGACATATGTTTTCAAGTACATGACTTGAAAGATGACATAATACATATGTAAGAGTACATACATTCTTGTCATGTCCCTAGTCGGATATTGTTGTGGAAGCAAAATAGATGAAAGTAAAACATACGACTAGAGTGTGTGTTGACTAATGATAGAATCTCATTAGTTATGATATATGATATCAAGTCACTCACATAGGTACATATTACAGGATAGTGTATCATACAGACCCACCATGAGAATGATACATGAACCCCATGGAATGGTAGTCAGAATATCTCTCATAGTGATAGTGATTATTGTGGTTTTTTGACCTAAAGTTGCTACATTCATCACATGTCATTCAGTATACTTTGGCATCATCAAACGTAATCCTAAAATAAGGTTTCCATAATGGTGATGATTGGGTAGTTGTGACACATGGGGATTTGAGTGTGAGTGATGTAGATGAGATTTGTCCCTCCTACATGAGTTTGATATACAGGGCCTCTTGATGAGTGAGACTGAGAAATGTACGTTCATACTCATGTGATCCAATATATGATATGTGAACTCATATGTATCTTAGACAGTCAACTCTAGTTCAAGGAATATGGATTGAATGTTGAGAGGATGACAATTCCATGCCTCTAGTTCAATCCGGATATCAGAGACAAAGGAACTATACGATCATTGTAACACTAATTATGGCTTGTAGGTTGAAGTTGTTTTCCAACTTTCCAAATTACTTGGGTAGAAATGATGTGTGAATAGGCACCACTCTTTTCTTGTGATGTCATAATTAGTTATGGACATTCACTTCCAATGTAATTCTGGACCTATAGGGTCACTCACATGGTATAAACTTGGATCAAATGAGTGTATTAATGAATGAGGTTTAATTTGATTGCTAAAGGTGCTTAGGTATTCAATTGAATAATAGATAAACTAAATGGACTCAGAACCATCAAGTTGAAGTGTTGAACTTATTAATTGGAGTGCCAGGTTGATAGAAAATTGAATTGACTAATTTATGCATGACTTAAGACACCAACTGATTGTCTCACTGGGTGAACCAATCGCTCAGGTTGGTGAGACGACCAGTTCACCTAGTGAACCAATCATCTAGGTCAAGCCAAATAAAGCTTCTAGTGATTTTCCTAAATCACGAGAAAAGTTGAATCGTTTCACTTGTTAAATTTGATTGATACAAGGATTAATGTTGGACATTAATTGGAAACAACTTGTGAATTCAATTGCAAATAGGAAATTGTTTGAAATGACCATCTCACTAAGAGAGACGGTCAGTTCAGTCATGAGACGACCATTTTTCGATGCGAGATGACCGTCTCGCAATTTTTAGGTTCTAGAAAATTCATGATTCTGAACCCTTCTACTCCGACACCAATTGGGAACCCTAACCCTATCATATACTATAAACAGAAGAGTACTAGGGGCTTCCCAAGACACACAATTGAGAATCAATTTGTTACAACCCGTCCCTAGCTTTGCTGGTAATCATAGAGATTTAAGATAGTATTAATTATTATCATGTTTTATTAGTAATATTTTATTTTGTGCTTTATAATTAACTTTGTTAACCTTAAATACTTGCTTGGACAACTCATAATCATGACTTAAGCAAAGATTTGAGTTGGAGTAATATAGCATTAACCCAAACATGTATGCAAGAAGAGAGTTAATGACATTGAAGGACATAATTAACAAATAATTTTTCCTCTAATAATATTGTCAAAATAATTAGTAAAATTATAGATAATTTAATTATGAATCCAACAAAAAAATAATGAACCAAATCGGAGTTAAAATGAGAGAGTTATGCCCTTTTTAGTAAACATGTACAGAGTGTCACGACCGCGATGCTATGTCGCGACTGTGAGCGTCGCGGTAACGACGTTGCATTGTGTACCGCGACTGCGACACTGTGTCGTGTGCCACGACTGCGATGGATGCCGCCCAGGACTGCCAATCATAAAATGATAATATCTCGAGCTATACTTATCCATTTTCAACGAAACGAAGTGCGCTGGAACCGTGATTCAATCCTCTATTATCTCAGCCACCTTGATCTATAAGAGAGAGACCTAAAAGGTGATTTCTAGGGAGATTTTTGGGGAAGAATGTGAAGAATGTCAGAAATCCAAAAGGGTTTCAATATATTCGACTTGGTAAGTGGTTTTAACCATGATTCTTCCTTCTCTTCATTTCCCCTTGCTTAGAACCCTTGGTCCATTGAATTTCAGGTTTGGGTTAACCTCTGACCTTCATCTTCTACCTACAGCAGACCTCATTTAGGGTTGCAAGGAAGAAGAAACCACTGATTTTACTAGGATCTTGATATGGATTTGAGATTTTCATAGATGTGGTGTGTTTTTAAGGTGTTTTCACACATTAGGGTGAGTGGGTACTTCCTTTAAATAGTAGATTACACAAAAATGAGTTAAATCATCAAAAAACTTCAATTGCTTAGTCTGTGAATACAAACCCTAAGTTGCCTTTTTGATCCAGCTTTTGTAAGATGATATGAAATGGATTATTATTTCTCTATTTTGATAAATTTTAGATTATGAAATCACATTAGAAATGATTGCAATCCATCTAAATGAGAATCTTAAAGTAATTGTAGAGGTTACATGAATATACTGAAATTTAGGGTTTTCGGCTATGACTGAAATTGTTGTATATTTGAATAAAAAGTTTACCTAGTTGAATCTCCTTGTTTATGAATGATTGTTTTATTTGTATGTGTATTACATATAAGTCAAATAGGATCTTGCATTTCATTCGATGATATCAATGTTTTCTTGATATATCAGTAAGGAGGGTGAAACCCTAAATGAATGGAAAGTTGGAGGTTCATAAATAGATATCTTGATTCAATGTTATTATTGATGTATGATGTGTTAGTAAATGGCATGTAAACCCTAGTTCAGTTCATTACAAGGTTTCTTATATATATATTCGATTATATGTGAAATACTGAGAGAAATCTTTATTGAATGATGTTATGAAGTATTAAATCCTTATACGAGTTATGTAATAAGTGAATGAGGTAAGTGAAACCCTAAGGATAGGGTGTTCAGTGAACCAAGTATTGTGATATTAATAATTCTCAGTATGAGATGTGGTTATGCTTAACAGTTCAGTTGTGGTAAATGTTATCAGATGGTTTATGAAATGAACGGTGTACAAAGATGAACTCTTTATCCCATATAACTAGGTGAAACTCAGGCTATGTAGGTAAAATTGAGAAACCCAAATAGTTTCATGGGACAAGTTTGCCCTAGGATATCTTTATCGATGTAATTTTTTGTTTTTTGATTTTTCAATTAATTCCACATGGAAATATAAATCATTCAAATTAACTGTATAACATATTTTATATTAATTACAAGATACAATAATTAGAATTGATTTACATAAGAGTTATACATAAAATTAGGTCTATTTTTTAACTTTGAACTTTGAGCTTATATTAGTTTATGTTATCTACTCCAGGATTCAAAAGTTTAGACAATTGGAGTGTCTCTATAAGTCTTAAATGATAACAATTGAAAACTTAGACACATATGTATGGAATGGTGAAGTCATTATAAAAATATGGGTGATGCAAATTATTGAGTTTAACGTGTTGAGATTCACATTTGAACCTCATATCTTTCTTCTCCTTTCTCTTGTAGTTTTTCTCCTACTTGTACATTTTCTCCATTATTCTATCACATTTATGGTGGTGATGATGCTTATTCATATTTGGTGATTTGCTCTTATACTACCCCTTTTAACCACACTGCAATGGGAGGTGGAGGAGTTAGGCTTGCCCTTTGTGTATATTGATTGTTCCTCACTTAGGGAGTATCCTTTGCTAGATGAAGACTCATTATCTTTTAAGGCTACTCCTTTCTTCTTCTTGTCGGACTCCTCTACAACTTTCCAAGATTTGAGGCCTCAGGTAAATTGATATTAAAAGTAATGATTTGGACTATCTAAATCACCAAGATGTGATCATATCAACACTAATTCATTGGATCCTATCACTAAGGACTCCAAAATTAAGTGTGCTCTACTTGGAGTAGTACTAGAATAGGTGACTAGTTGGGAAGTTGATCCCAACTTGTGCGTGAGTGAGGAAAAACACACAGTTGACGATAGTGATGGTCTGTGGAGCCATTTGTCATTCCTAAAACTCTACTAGAGCCTCAAGTAGTGGGCCCAAACATTCAAATGGTATCGTAGCCTAAACCCCTCTAGTAGGTGGGACCCAAATGGGCCTGTGGCATGTTAGTCTTTGAGATGTGTGATCTACGAATGTTGGAAAGAGCTATTTGTGGTGATGGAGCCACCCTTGCATTGGTTACCACGAACAAGAGTTCGGTGTACATGAACATGTTGGGTTTGCACTGAAATGGGGAAAGATTATGAGGCCATATAGTTGAGCCTTGATGGGAACGTCAAGAGTTTAAGTGGGGGAGATTGTAACATCTTAGGGTTTGAGGTCTTAGATAAAATAATCTTAAAAGGAATGATTAGACTACCCATATTACCAAGATGCACCATACAAAAAATATTTCATCAGATCTTGTCACTAAGAACTACAAAGTTAAGCATGATTGGATGGGATTAGTGTTGGGTTTTGTGGAGAAAACATGTGCAGTGTAAACAACAACAAAAATTCCATGCAACCCGAAATAGGATCTCGTCGACAATAGCATATTTAGAAATAGTATTTACAAGATATACCTTATAGAGAAGCAAGTCCGGCGATGTCCCGCTGCACAATGGTGTGCAACCCTACTGACCTACATGGACGGAACTTCTCTCCCATTCACTGAGTGCATTGCAGGAAGATCTGACAGTGCTCCTTTTGTGTGGTGATGTACGCCACTCATAGTGTGTATGGATGGTTGTAGACATCCTCCAATCACAGATGTCTCAGTTTCTACATCTCTACTTCGTCCACACAGATGGACTAGAACTCCACATCACACTTCCCAAGCCGGCGGGAAGGAGTCATCTTTGTGCGGCGACGTGCTAGAGTCATGATGCTCTCCTTTCTCTCGTAAGGATGGTGATGGCTAGGGTTTACGTACGTGAACGTAAACTGAAAAGCCTCTCTCAATATCTTATATAGATATCGACCATCAAGCTCTTTTAAATAGGAGACGAAGGGAATTAGGGTTTCCTAAACCCATAGATAAACATAAACACTACATTAATTAAAATTCTCATGGATTAATTAGAATATTCTATAATTAATTAATTAACCTAATAATTGCATTAATTGATAAATTAATATTTGACTCCATGTAATCGCTCGGGATGGCTCTATGGGCATATATGCCAACACTTAGCACTAAGATGGGAGACATGTTGGGAAGTTGATTCTGCCTTGTATATGAGTGAGGACAAAACACATAGTTTATGTTAGTGGTGATCTGTGGGGCCTCTTGTCTTTCTTAAAACTCTACTAGAACCTTGGGTAATGGGCTTGATCGCTACAACCTCATTCTTTTCTTAATAATAGAGTTTAGCTTCACTTCATATGTTTGAAGGTTTACTATGAGGTATTCCAATTGAATCTTGCAGAGGTTTGTAGCTCTAAAATGATTTTCACCTTCTTATTCAAACATTAGGTGAAGAAAGTGGAGTATCTTTGTGCATGGATATTTGATTTCAATGTACCTTCCAAGATTCACAAGTCCCTTGATAATGATAAAGTATCCTAAATAAATTTTGCAATAATTTTGGTCTTGCTCATTTGGTCGAGCTCAAGTTGTTGAGTCAGGATTTTGGTCTTTAATTTCTTTCTCAGAATAATATATTCTTACAAACATCTTCTACTTTATCACAATAAGAGATTATAACAGAGAGAAAAAGTGGTGTACATGATGATAAAAGATTTAGCCATTAGTTGTTCCATCTTCATGGTTTCTTCACTCCACATGCTCCTATCTCCACAGGCGGTGAGTAGGTGGGAGCTAAAATCTTCTAAATGTTTTTCTCAAACCTTGTATGTACAATAACACCCCACTCCTCCAATGTTGATAGTTTTTATCATTGAAGATTAGGTATTAGGTGCATTAGCATCTCTCAAGGGGGACCAGAATATTTTATCCACCTCCACATACTCCATAAAATTTGCATACCTTAAAATGTATCCTAAAATAAGTCATACAAATGTGACAATCAAGTCAAAAATATATTAAACAATCTACAAGTTGAAGGCAAGAAATTTTAGTTGTTCATCTCAAAGGATGTATCCTCACTACCTAGAGATATTGACCTCTAGGATTTCTAAGATTGAGTATCACCTTGTATACTGCCAAAATATTTACACCAAGAGATCATTATTTTCAGATCAATGGATAACTATCTTTTATTTACCGAGATCAAGAGTTAATAACCTTGTACGGGACTCAACTTCCCTTACCTTGGGCCAACTATCCTTCACATTCACCTTCGTCTTCATTAGCTTAGGACCATCACCTTTCATAGAAAGATATGAGAAGAAGGATGAAGAGATTTAGAAATGCCAAATAGGACTAGATATCTTACCAGAAATCCTAATTCACACTAATAATTTTAACAACTAATACATTGTAAGGAATGTTACAGGGCTGAAGAGGCACATTCTCTCGATGATAGCATGTGATAATCTAAGATATTTTGTAAATCTCTCATATGGGTCCTATTTATGGTTGATGGTGCCTACTAGATAGTATCTGTAGTTAAGATGGATTCTAGACATTTTTTAGGATTGATGAGATGTTCAAAGGACATTACTCAAATTTTTGTATCTATGCAACTATAATTTTTGTACTTTAAAAAAAGAAATATCTATAATAACATTGACTGTATTTAGTCTGCCAAAACTATAGTGATAAAACAAGTAGAGAAAACCAACTCAGTCAATTAGTTGAGTTGTGTGTTCCAAAAATCATCTAATGGCTATAATTGGATTTGTCCCTTGTTTGTTGTCCGAGTGGTACCCTGAAAATTTGGTCCATGTAGGTTTAATGAGAATCCCATCATAGTGTTGTTGACCATGTTTTCCATGGGGTATCTTGACTGATGGACAATTCTACGTGTTGATATTCTGATTAATCCAACATGCAATTTTAGTCCATTCAAAGTAAATTTATTATGTTAAATCTATTACAAGTCATAGAAATCAGCATAAATGATTTATTTATTTTTTCTTGAAAATGTGTGTGTCTCTCTTTTTATGACGTGTAAAAATGAACATAACAGAGTCCATATTATGTACAAGCCATCTACATAACAGAACAACCAATGCATGTTAGCACTAAGTGATATACAAACAAAGAAGGTCAGCTTCAATGACTCACCAACATGATTCTATATCCCTACTATTGTTGGTAATGAACTGACAATTCCTCTCATCCCATTCCTGATAAAAAATTAGTAAGGCATGCTAGATGAGATTTTATAGTACTCAGGAAAGAGTAGCAATCAACCCAAGAATGGGGCGACTATACAATCCAGTTCCTATCTATAACATTGATTCAAGAAACTTTAGTACAATGATAGTTGAATAATACACATCCATTATCTTTGTAATTAGATTCACAAATAGAGCATCTTGAAACATCATTCAACCCAAACTTCCTTAGAACATCTTGGGTAGAAACTATGTCTATAAAGATCATCCAACCTAGGATACTTAATTTTTTAGGTACCTCTTGAATCTTTAGATGTTTACCCCAAGGAATCTTAAAACCCATTTCCTCAGTGGAATTCCAGTGAGTTCTCAAAGTAGGATCTTCCAAGCCTTTAAAAAACATCCCATCCTTCTCATGAAACGCAATCATGAGACTGGAAACACAAACATTGAAATCCTTGAAGCACCTCATGTTCACAAGGTTCCAATTTTATCTTTTATAAATTTCTCAATACTCCAACACATACCCACTCCCAATATCAGAATATTTGTAGGGATCGAGAACATCAATAAGAAAGTTTCCTCCATAAACATAGTGGTGTCTCCAATGTTTAACATTTCCTTTTCTAATCTTGTATGACATGTGTGATAGAATAATGTACTTGTACTTTAGAGATTGCCGCAACATCCATGATCCATTAGGATCATATTTAATACATCACAAGGAATCATTTTTAATGTATTTACATTGATCCACGAGACCCATAGAAGATCCTTCTTGTTGGTTATATTCCAAACATTTCGAATGATGCCATCAATATGCATATCCTTGACTCTTCTAACAGAAAGACTCCTTCCTCTTTAGGGGTTCACACCTTATGCAATTCAATATAGTGTATGTTCTTCTCCATATCAAACCCAAATAAAATTTCTACATATCCTTTCATCTTATTCCATAATAGAAATAGGTAAAGGAAAGACCGAAGACTAGAAAGATACAAAGACATAAGGGTTGAAACACTTAATTCAAATTTTCCTTCAAACAATAAGGTTTTATGTTTTCAATTCTTCAACTTGTTTCGATCTTGTCTATTAGACGAATATAGTGTGACTTATAGAGCTTACAAAAAAAGGGAAATCCCAAGATACCTCGTTGGAAATGTGCCAGCAAGCATATTAGGAATACTAGAATCATCATATTTGCTGGTTCCAATATTGTAGAAGATATAACTCTTAGAAGGATTGACTTTCATCCCTAAAATCTCCCCAAAACTATTAATTATATTCTTGATAGTAGTAGCATTAGAATCATGAGAAGAAAGAATGTGTGATGAATTCTTGATAGGTTGTAAGTTCTTTTCATTCATTTAATGGTTCATAATAGTAGTGAGTCCTTCCACAACCATTAAAAAAACAAGTGCAACAGATGGTCTCCTTTGTGTATGCCTAGAAGTGAAGATAGCATAAGAAGGTCTCCCATTGATGAGGACATGATAACTACCAGTAGACATAATAGTATAGATCAAATTAATCCCACATCTCAAGAAGTTCATCTTAATAAGAATTTCTAGGATTAAATCCTACCTAACGATATGATAGGCTTTCACTATATCAACCTTGATGCACATCTTAATTTAAGAAAAGTCTTCTTGAAATTGCTAATCACCTCATTGGTTAATAGAAGAGAATCAGAAATATGACGTCCTTTGATGATAGCTACTTGGTTTTTGCTAATAAAACTACCTAGAATCGGTTGTAACTTGTTATCAAGGACTTTTGTAATTATCTTGAGTAGGAAAGTACATGAAAAATCAGCCTCCAACCTTTTCTATGGATGTTACCTTTTACTTTGGGGATGAGAGTGATATAATATTTGTTCAACTCCTTGATTACCTTACACTATTAAAGAAATTTTGGACAACAATAGTGACATCAAGGCCTATAATCCTCCAAGTCCTTTTATAGAAATGTCCATTGAAGTTGTCTAGGCCAGGACCTTGTCTCCATCCACTTCATTTCACTTTTTCAATTTCATTACTCATGACAAGAACACCAAGAAACCAAATTTGATATTTATTAAGTGTAGGGAGAGGCCCATTTTCATTCTAGATATTCTTATTAGCATTACTCCTTTTGTATTGATTGAACATATGATTGTAGTAATCAATGATATTTTGATTGATATCCCTCTCCTCAAAAGTCAAGACATTGTAGATCATGAGAGCTTTAGTACTATTTTAGTTAGCTCAATCTTCAATTGAATTGTAGAAGAAAATGATATTCCTATCTCCAAGCTTCAACCAATTGATTCTAGAGATCTGTTTGACATAGGACTTTAGCTTTATCAGCCACAATAGCTATATTACTTTTCATATTAGCAATTTCCCTCAACTACAAATTACGTGGAGAAATATCAACATCATTTTGAGCTTGGATCACATCAAATTCTAAGGCTTTGACTTTGTCATAGCAATTTCCAACTTTTTCTTTATTCCATTTGATGAGCTTAGTTGTAATATTCTTGATCTTAGAAATAACGCTATACATATGATTACCCCTCATGTCTAACTTCCAAGCATATTCAATAGTATTAAGGAAATCATCCAACTTTGTCCAAGCATTGATAAATTTGAAGTAACTTTTTCTCATCCTCAATTCACTATTAAAGGATATAGCAAGTTGTCTAAGATCACTAAAAATAATATTGACAACTTCAGCACTGACTTCTTTATAAGTAGCACAAAAATCGACATTATTGAAGCATCTATCAATCTTGGAAAAAAGAAATCTTTCTCTTTATGTCATTTATCCCATGTAAACATGGGACCCTTCATGTCGAACTTAATAAGACTATGATTCGAAACAACATCATTAAAATATCTCATAGCAGAGAAAGAATAAAACCCTTTACCTTTTCTCTCTTTTGAAAACTTGATAGCATTGAAATCACCCAACAATATGCATGCTTCACTCCTGGGACAAATTCTTATCAAATCATTCCATATAATCTTTCTTCTCTTCTCTTCATTCTACCCATATATAGAAATGTCAAAGAAGATTTTATCTATATAACAAACAATACAATGAATAAAATGGTCTCTTTCTTAAAAAATCTTCACATCAACAACATCCTCGTCCCAAAGAACAATAATCCTCCCAAAAGGGTGAGAAGAATGATGATTAAAAATCCACAACTTATCATGCCATATATTATTCATAATGTCATACATCTTTTTATATATGATCTTCATTTCGGTAATGAAATTAACAAGATATCCTACCTTGCCAAGACTATCCCTATATTTATCCTGGTGTACAAGTCTATTCAGACCTTGGACAATCTAGGAGAATATGCCCAAACAATGAGAGACTAGAAACATTGTTGACTAGAACCCTACCACTCTCAATACCAGGAACATCCTCTTCACCAATTTCATTAAGATTATCAAACATATTGTTAACAACATTGAATAATCTAATGGTGATTCTCTTGATGTAGGTGTTACTCTACAAGGTGAGTTTAGGAGGAGAAGACCTCTTTTTGTATCTCACCATTTTAAATCCTTCCTCATTGCATGGAATAGAAACCTAAATTTTTTTCCACTATATTATGGATATGAGAGGGTAATCTTCAACAACCGCCTACATTATTACCTTCAGACCAATTACCAGTCTTCCTTGTCATAGGTGGACCAATATGAGCAATATTAACCCTTTTGTTTGAAGGCAAAGTAGATATATTAGTACCAAAAATGTTTCTATTCATAATAGGAGAGGCTACCTTCACTACATGTCTATTAAGACATTCATCATTTGTGACATACTCACCATCATTAGATACAAATGCATGCACTACCACAACATCTTTTAAACTCTCACCATTACTTATACCCCACTTATCCTTGGCTTTATTAGTAGGAACCCAATCTTTCCTACTCCCAACTTCTTTGTTAACAAATATGCAGATGTTTATCGTATGGCCAAAGAATTTACAAATCTTACATATGTCAAGGATCCAGTCACACTGTACATTAATAACATACCTATCACCACAATCACTTCTCATGACAATATCCTTAGGAAGTCACAAATCACTTAATATTGAAAATTTAATATTAGCATAATCCAATATGCATGTCATTTTAGTAGCATAATCCAATATGCATGTCATTTTAGTAGCATAATCCCTATAAATTGACTTTTAGATACAGATATCTAGATATCCACGAATTTCATCATCCTAGAATATAAGAGGAAGGCTAGGAAATTTAATCCATACTGGGATATCAATGAACATTTATTTTTTTAGAAGTTCCACAATTTTCCATTTCTTAAGGATCAATGGTTTGCCTCCTATGAACCAAGGCTCCCGTCAATCACAGTCTGCAGAACACCAAAATTCTCAAATTTGACTATAAAGAAGCAGATGTTTTGAGGGATTACCTTAAATCCAGCTTTAGGTTTCCAAACCATTACAAAGTGTGGAACACATGTTGTCTAATGTGGTTTGAGTCCAACAATGTATCTCAGCACCGTGTTCTCCCACCTTTTCACAACTTCAACATCTTTTGAACTTCCGTGGAGAAATTCCCCATTGATGACTTTTGGTGGTGAGAACTTAAGCTTCATGATCTCTGCTTTCCTTTGGTCACTAAGCAAATCTATCTATCTCCTGGATGCGGTAGCAGTAGTGATTTCCTTTATCTCCTTGCTCATGATGGGAAGCTTTGTCTAGTGAGAATTAGGGATTTTATTTGGGGAGGTTTCCTTCCTCCACCATGAATTACCTCTCCTATCACCTCGACTGTCTCTGCTCCAAATTTCAAGCCTCCCACCATCTCATCTAACCCATCTAAACTTTTGGCAATAAATATATATAAATTATTTACATCAAAGTTCTACAAAGAATTATGGCCAATCTGAAACTTTGAACTTTTAGCTTGTATGACATGATTTTTTCAATCCATGGTTTGCAAATTTGATCAATTGGAGTGTGTCTATCAATTTGGCATGATTTGAATACAAATTTTAGACACATATGAGTGGAATTGTGAATCCATCATGAAATATGGGAAATGTAAACTATGGAGTCAACAACAAGTACTTCCCTATGCTCATAGTCATTAGGATCCTAACCTTGACATTCGATTCTTCTTTTAGTCTCCTTTAGAAGACTAATAGAGAAGAAATCCTTGTTATAATAAAGATGAGTTGACATAATGTACATTTACACAATCTAATTTACTATAATACATCATCCATATGTTTTATGCTTTCTTTGGTCCAAATGTTCATATAGGAGGCTATTTTACCCAAAGTTCAGGTTAGAATAACATAAATCCTAGAAGCAATATGAAACCTAGTTTATCCAAAACTAAACCCTAGGACCATTAAAAAATCATAGAAAATGTTTTTGAAGAAGTTTCTGAAGTTTTATTGATGTATGATTATTTTTATATAAAATCTTAGACTGGTATTGGTTGGACATCTCTTACTCCCTGAATAAGGTTTTTGAGTTATTTATGGTTAATAATTTTAATCGTGCTCTAATATCTAAAGGTTTTTGAGTTTTTCTTATTCTATAAAATGAATCAATTGCTTTAGGTTTTATAATTCTAAGTACATATAAGTATCATCTAAGTGTAGTATGATAACTAGACCCAAATCATATAATTAAGTGTGATGAAGTGAGTTTTGGAATATCTATTATTTCTACCAGTTTGCATTTAAATTTGTTTATTTTAGACTCTAGTCCAAAATCCCTTGGATACCTGATAATGTTGTATCACTTGATTTACACAATTATGTATTAGTATACCATGAATGCATAAAATTCTACTTTGATTGGACTAGCTAATCATTTAAATCAATTTGAGATCTACCTTTATCTTTTGGACATGAAACTTCTCCTAAATAGTTTGGGTTATATTCAAGAATTAGGTCCAAATTTAGTTCAATTGGATTTTGCTACCTCCCTCCAAAAATATTTTGAGGTCTAGACCTAAATACTCCAATTAGTCTTCTTTTTATTTCCCTTTGGGCTAGGATTTGAGCCTCAATGGGCCACATGAGGCACTAACCCATGTCTTAAACATGGGCCATGCATGTGGAGTGCCACCTAATAGCCCGAGTAGGGGAGAAAGCTACTAGCCCTCAGATCAAGATCTCAAGTCTATGATGTCATCCCCTACCTCGGGTTTGGATTGTTAGTAGAAGGATGAGGTCACGAATCCTCTCCCATGGATAATTCTCTCTCTCCCTTCTTTCTTTTGAATCTTACCTAATTGAACTTGTTCCTAATTTTCAACCTATTTTCACATTGATTTTACCTCTAACAAAATCTTTGTGAGAATATTTCTTCCCCTGTCGCCATGGATGGTCAACCCACAAATAACCCTCATCCTAGACTCCACCTTCTATATATAATAACCCCCTCTAGTTGGTTGCTAAACTTTGGAGCTTTTTGATACCCTTGTCTTCTCACTTTCGTTCTTATGCATTTTCACCATGATTTTAGCTCTAATCAAATCTTTGTGAGAATATTCCTTCCCCTGCCACCATGGATGGTAATCCCACAAATAACCCTAACACTAGACTCCACCATCTATATATAATAAGCCCATCTAGTTAGTAGCAAAATTTTGGGCTTGTCGATACTCTTGTCTTCTCTCTTTCCTTCTTATGCATTTCCCCATTTTCGACCAGCTAGTGGTCTATTGCATCTACTTCCCTACTTCCCCTTTATTCTTCTTAGTTTGTGAGGAAAAAGGAATGTGAGATTACGGTCAAGCATTGATCGCAAACTACAATCCATGACTCCATCTTTTTCACCTTAGGTATGTTCTTTTTTCTTCTCCTCCCTCTATTGTAATTTCTAGAAATTATTTCAAACTTAAAAAATCAATAGAAAGTCCTTACATGATCCAAATATTATAAACATGTAGTTCACTTTCGTAAAGAAAATGACGCATTTCCTTTAGAACTATTATAAAGATATAATTATCACCCCTATCCTTATATGTCATTGAAAGAATATCTTTTAGAAAGTTTTGATAATAAAAAATGGATCTTTATATACACTCGATCGTCAAAATATGAATCCTAATTGAATTAGAGATTAAGTCCATGTTTTAAACATGTATATTTTTGGTATTAAGCATGGAACTCCTTATCTGAACCTAAAATGTTGATATAGAATCGTATGGTCACTTGATGATCCAAAATTTGACGCAATACATGTTCATCCACTTGTACATTCTTGATAATTGAAATCAATAGTAAATCTTGAAAAATTGCATGTTTGATTTTTTGATGATGAATGGAATTTAGGATCAAGACGGAATGAAGTGCCCTGAAACTTGTATTCTTGGAATACCTAATTGTTGAACACCAATCCTAACTATGCGATCTACTCAACTCCTGACCAGGATCTAACCCAAGCCTTTGAATACTCCATCCTTGGATCTTATTAATTTGGAATATTGTAAAGGTGAGTATATACTCCTATTGACTTAGTTGTAAGGAGTGGTACCAAGGCAAGTGTTCACTCCTTATTTAAATTTAGCAAAATATTTTCAAAATACCCCAATAGATCATATCCATAAAATTAAGCCATTCAAATATAAGGTTCATAATATTTCTTTAATTAGAATGATAAGAGGAACATACTTTTCATTATAGTGGAAATTAAATCTAACTATTACAATTTTTCCATAGATTTTAACTAAGGAGACATAGATGGCATCGAACAGGAATTAAATCCCATATTAATAGGATTAGTTTGTGGTGAGAAACATGTACATATCAAAAGCCCTCAACTGCTAATTCTAGGGGTCACCACCTATATCCTGGCCCTTAGGTCATCCAACCTCAAGTTGGGTTGAAAGCAACACCCAGGGAGAAAGAAAACAAAAGCAAGGACATAAGCCAACATTTTGTATGTGCGGTAAAACAACTAGGCAATACTTAAGATAGTGTAAAGGCAATGTAGGATATCAAATCAAGGAAAGGTTCAAAAGAAAAATTTTCCAAGAGACCTTAATAGGCCAAAAGATGAGGTATTATAAATGAAAAATATGATTAACAGAAAGTAAATCTTGTCATATAACAACAACAACATTTCTTAAATAATGCATGTAATTAATTAGACTGCTTTATTTATGTAGGGTAGTGACCCATAATATCTCAAGCCTAAGTCGGGTGGAAAGGCATACCATAGGCAAACTGGCACACCCAATATATATAATATGAGTGGAAAGGTGTTGTGGAGGTGGAAAAGTGCACACAAACATAATGGTAAGTACATATGTACATGATACTATGCATAAACCTAGACTATTTTGCACACACACATAATATAAAGGCAAGACATAATTTCAGTCATCATCAACTTGACTCAAATAAAAGGATGATATTATCTCAACAAATTTGGCCATATGCCTTAAATAGTAGAAACTCATGCTAGAAATAGCAAGGGAATAGGAAAATATATTCAATGTTGAATAAGATTTAACCAAGGAATGCCTCTTATGGGAATATTTGTTGGTGATCATAGTATTGACTTGATAATCGGGAAAGATGCACATACCTCAACTTGAGTTGTTAAGTCATAGATTGAATCCTACCTCTCCATGTCTAAAGTCCACTCAAACCTACATATAGGGTTTGGTCCATCAATTAGGGTTCAAGTTCTAATATATATATATATATATATATATATATATATATATATATATATATATATATATATATATATATATATATATATATATATATATATATATATATATATATATATATATATATATATATATATATATGTGTGTGTGTGTGTGTGTGTGTTTTGAAAACCCTAGAAAACCAAATCTATCGACAAAACCCAAGGTCAACTCTCGATATTGACCCCATATTAGGTCTGGGGTTTCTTACTAATAAATTATGATGTTGCCTATAATGATTATAAAGATCACAAGTGAAATCAAAACCCTAAAAGTCTATTCTCTCCAACTTGAAATTCAGGTAGTGAAAACTCTGCTAAATGGTAGAGGAAATTCTAAGGACCCCAAAACATATTTTCATGTAATTTATGGATAAACAGAGAGGGAGTTGGGAATTTTTGAAGTTCAGACAAATTGGAAAATACCAAAAATCCATGTCAGAGGATAAGATATGAATGAGTGGGTTCAATCTAACAAAGGTGGCCAAAACACATCCGGCCAAGTGGCCCGGCCCCTTATCCAGCAGGGTGCACCATCAACACTAAAAAAAGAACCAAACGGTGAAAGTACTCTTTTGCCCTCTGCTAAAAAGAAAGAAAAAGAAGTAGGGAAAGGAATTCACATGGGAATCACCCTCTTCATTACACTCTCTCCATGGTTATGAGAAGCAGCTTGAGTCACCAGGGTGTGGATTTGGGAAAATCCTAATATTGCGATGTTGTGGTGTTTTGATGGTTCAAAATTGAAGACCAGGATCGAGGAAACTCACCACTTGATTTGATTGGGTCCTGCTGATATCGGGTGCCGTAGTAAGGAGCCTCAAGACCAGAGTGAAGTCCCAATTGGTGGTGGTCAAAATTCAAGTGTGAGACAAAATTACAAGAGGAAATTGTTGAGGCAGGGTATGGTGGAGATGAGTGTCTCATATCATATACATAGGGTTAAGGTTTATGGAATTTATGTCCATGGCTTGGAGTTGCTTGGACTCCATGTTTGGGTGTTTACAAAATACTCCAAAATAGGGATCGAGTAGGGTATCATATGCTACGGGCTGAGAAAATGAACTTGATATTGAAAAAAGATCAAGAAAAGACTAATTGACGAGGGAGAAATCCCAATTTTATCAATCAGAACTCTAGATGTTTGTTCTATTTTGGGCATTAGGTAGATGATGATCTGCAAGTCATCTGATCCCTATCTGGTGATGGATGTGAGTCACATGCATAAACTAAAGTGTGTGTCATTCATCACATTAAGTTCATTCCCAATCAAGTTCAAATAAAATGATGGATTTTCAATTTCTTTTCTTTCCCTTTTAACTTGGATGAGTAAATATCATTAAAATAAAGTGAAACTTTATGGGTAAGGTAATATGAACCTAAATAATCTGATTTTGGAGTCAATTTTTCTTTTTGGTGAACTTTAATACTTGAAACACACAATTTGAGGGAAATTCTATTCTATTTATGTTATTGCATTCCTTTATTGTTTGTTAACAAATTTTCATGGGTAACTCTCTCTTAACCAAACCTATCCACCTAAAAAATCTAGAAGAACAATTTTGGATCTAGATTCCTCAATTTGTTAGTTTTCCCAACTTATCTCCCAAACTAGTGAATATCCCATATTTCTTGTATAAAAGCCTCAAATCATTATGTTTTTGTTTAAAACTCTTGAATTTGAAGGTTATTAACATCCTAGTGCACACCTATCTAATAAAAGGAGTTCAAAATAAAAGATTATAATGGAAAGAGGTAAAAGACAACAATTACCTAAATTTGAGTACTTTACAACTCTCCTCCTCATAAAGGATTTTATCCCCAAAATCTTAAGTGAAAAGGGAGGGGTAAGTTTGCAACATTTCTTCTCTGAGCTCTCATGGTGTTTCTTATAGATCATGATACTTCCTTAAAACTTTTATCAATTTGATCCCCTTGTGCTTCAATTTCTTCACTCGACAATCACAGATCTTCACATGATACTCTTCATAGGTCAAGTCTCCATGAATCTCCATAGGTTCGATAGATAATACATGGGATGCATTTTTTACATATTTCTTCAGTACGAACACATGAAAAACATCATGAATCTTATCATAAGAAGGTGGTAATGCTAAGCAATATGCACATTCCTCAATCTTATCCAGACCTTCAAATGGTCCCACATGACAAGGAATGAGCTTTACATTCACCTTAGATCTTGTAATAGATAAATTGGTTTTATTTTCAAGAAAGCATAATATTCGATCAAAAAGTTCACATCCATCCTCTTCTTATCATCATACATCTTTTGACGATCCTAAGATGCTTCCATCCATTTCTTAATCTAATCAATCTTACCTTTTATTACTCACATGTCACAGTCTTAATTAGAGTACGTTCACCTACGTCATCTCAATACAAAGGAGAACAACATGACCTGCCATACATAGCTTGAAAGGCTAGAATACCTATGCTTGATTGGTAGCTATTATTGTAAGAAAACTCAAATAAATGGACATATTTATCCCAAACACCTCCGTAGTCCATCATACAAGCTCTTCAAATATTTTTGAGAATTTGAATTGTCCTCTCGTACTTCCCATCAGTCTAAGTATGGTAAGATGTACTAAAACGTAGATCTAATCCCATCTCTTCTTCAATCTACCACCATAGGTGGGAATTTAACTTAGGGTTTCTATCAAACACGATAGAGTTTGGCACACCATGCAGTCATACTATCCAGTCTACATAAACATTTGCCATGTCAAGCACCATATATGTGCTCTTGAAAGGTAAGAAATGAGCAGTCTTGGGAATTCTATCAACCACAACCCAAACAACATCATAGACACTTCTTGATTTTGGAAATCCCATTACAAAATCCCTCTTCCACTCAGATATTTTGAGAGGTTTCTAAAGTCCACATGGTCTTTAATGTTCAATCTTTGCTTACTAACATGTTAAGCATTTTGGCAACAAATGTGGAAATATCCTTCTTCATATTTCTCCACTAGAAACTTCTATGCAAATCTTTGTACATCTTGGTTATGGTAGGATGAATCTTTTATTTAGATCCATGAGATTCACTTAACACCTTATGCCTCATATCATCCACATCTGGTATTCACAATCGATGTTGAAAAAAAATAGCACCATCAACTCCAACATAGAATTTTGATGGGGTTTTTCCATCAAGATCTTCATCTCATTAAGGTGTGGGTTAGCTGCTTGACCACAATAACCTCGAAGATCCAAGAAGGAGTAACTGAGAGATTTTCCATTTACACACATATTTTATCCACATCTATATCATCTACATCATCCTTTAGATCAGGTCTCCATTTAGAAACATGCTCCATGCTTTTCCACACAAAACTACAGATGGATGCACAGATGGTATATATCCTTCTTATGACTACGAGCGTCGACAACTACATTGGCTTTTCCAAGATGATATGTGATTGCGAAGTCATAATCCTTCAAAAATTCCGTCCAACATCTTTATCTCAGATTTAAGTCATTGTGTATCATAAGATAGAGAATACTCTTATGGTCTAAGAAAACCTCAAATTCCACATTATATAGATAATACCTCCAAATCTTGAGAGCATTAACAATAAGTGAAAGCTCAAGGTCATAGGTTGGCCAGTTTTCTTCATTCAGCTTCAAGTGGTTGGAGGCATATAATATAACACATCCTTATTGCATAATAACACAACCTAATCCTTGTCTAGATGCATCAGTGAAGATAATAAAAGGTTTCCCTTCAATAGGTAGGGTCAAAATAGGTTCAATTGTACAACAATGCTTCAGTTCTAGAAAACTATTCTCCTCACATTTTGGGGTCCAGATGAACTTGGTATGCTTATGAGTCAACTTGGTTAGGTGATGTGCAAGTTCAGATAAATGATTAAAGAACCATGTATAATAACCCCAAAACCCAAGAAACTTTGTATCTCAGAAGGATTATTTGAAGGTTGCCACTTTGTAACAATTTCAACTTTTGCTGGATTCATAGATATTTGACCTGCTGATATAACGTTGCCTAAGAACATCACTTCCTTTATCCATAATTCACACTTAGTAAATATGGCATAAAGTTGGTTTTTGCAAAGTGTCTATAAGACAATCAGTGGATGTTACAGATGTTCCTCCATTGACCTAGAGTATATGAGAATATCGTTAATAAACACTAACATGAAATCATCCAGATACATGCATATAACCCAATTCATTAGGTCCATGAATGCGGCAGGGGCATTACTCAACCCAAAAGTCATAATTGGAAATTCATAACTCCCATAGTGTGTGTGGAAGGATGGGTTTGGTATATCCTCATCTTTTACCCACATTTGATAGTAACCAATTCACAAATCCATCTTAGAGAAAATTGTAGAAGACTTCAACTGCTTGAATGAATCATCAATGCATGGTAGAGGATATCACTTCTTTACCATCACTTGATTCGGTATTCTATAATCCATACACATTCTTAGAGAACCATCTTTCCTATTTGCAAATAGTAAAGGAGCTCCCCATGGAGAGACACTGGGGCAAACAAACCCCACATCAAGAAGCTCTTGCAGTTGCTTCTTAAGTTCTGTAAGTTCCATGGGTGCCAACAGTAAGGTGGTTTTGAGAGAGGGGTGCTTCCTAGTATGAGATTGATGGTGAACTCAACTTCACAAGAAGGGGGAGTGCCAAGTATCTCCTTCGGAAAACATCCAGGAAATCATGAACCACTTAAATATATTCCAACTGAGGTGGTGAGGGGTCAAGGACAATAGACACCAGGTAAGCTCGACATCCATGAGCGAAGATTTTCAGCTTGTCTGAAATGATGAATTGCCTATCCTCATGTTTTTTGTCCTTTATACAAAGTTGTTCATCATCTGGGTGAAGTAGGCTAACCTTTTTCTCATAACAAAAAATAGTTTCCTTAAACATCTTCAACCAATATATACCCTAAATGACATCAAAGTCTTAATTAATTTAGTTAACCAAACGACCTTCAAATGGTCGTCCTTTATAATTACTTTTTATTAATTCATCTAGAAGCCTATTTTATTCTTAAAATTTGTTCTGGGTTCGATCCTTAGCTATATGAAAATAAGTACCATCCTCTTGTGGGTGGTGATTATGCTATGTAGTTTAGCTAAAATATGGGAACTTTGCCTAGGTGAATTTATTGTACTATAATCTACCGCATCATATTTTTGCTACTTTGTTGGGAACAACTAGACTTTTTGGATTTTTAGTCCATTATGATGAAGTTAGGATTTCTTATTTTTGGGTTGTCTTTGTAATTTTAGTTGCTTTTGTATATTTTTAAATTTTTTATAATTTCTTATTTTGTTTTTAAATTTTTTAATTTCATTTACTCCTTCATTTTTTTTTCAATTTTGGTTTGTTCATAAAATTTTAGTTTAATTCCATAATTTATGACTTAGGATTTTTCCCTATCTTTGGTTTTTTTATTTTTTTTGTTTCTATTATTTTGTAAATAAGAAAAATATCTCCATATATTGAAGCAAATTTTCTCTTAAGCATGATGGTCCATTTTTCTATTTTCTAGGCATTCAAATCATATGGATCATTCAGTATAGCAAATTGCACAATGACAAACACTCATCTCCTTCAATCAAGATATATCGGCCTACAAAGAAAATAGCCTACAAGATAAAGTATTGATGTGTAGGATGTCATTGAGAAAAATGATAGGATCAACAACTAGCACAAGGATTGTCATGAATTAACTCCACAAGCTAAAGATGCCATTCAGAGGGTCAACATCAAGCATAATGTTAGACTCCTAAAGAAAGTATATGAAGAAAATTTCAATCAACAATATTCAAGGTGTTACATGAGGATATGTTATATAAAGATATATTATTTACTTGAGAGAGATGATAGGATGGATGCCTTCAAGAAGATGTTATCTTTCTAATAAGTGATACTACCAAACCAACAAGTAATGCTAGCCAATGGAGAAAGTTGGGTAAAATAGTTGAGGCAAAATTGACTCAAATGAAAGCATAACTATGCCCTTCAGTCATGTCACTTGAGGTCAATTAGAGAGCTCCCTGAGAAAGATGGGGCAACCCACATTCATATTGATGATGTGGATGATAATTGTATCAATCTTGAGATGATTATGTAGAATGACCATGACATGGAAATGATGATGAGGTACATCCCCAACCAAAGGTGTACATGCCACCACCGCTTTAATTTTTTATCTCCGCTACGGGCCTATTTCCAATAAAACCCATGGAGGAGTTGGATGTGTTCCACATGTAGGATTCAGGTCCTCCTCCTGATGTAGTACAGTTAGAAACACCAGTTGTAGATTTTTTTCATACTACCTTATCCAGAAAACAAGGTAGTCAACCTCCAATTTTTTCATATGAATAGATCTCGAGGTCTCTATAGAAGCGTCTCACCTACTTTTGTCTATTCTTGTAGATCCATACATAGATACTACACTTCCTCTATTGATGAATGAGTATTTTTGGATGTTGTTGGATGAACTGGGGGGGATAAAACAACATCAATTCAAGCATCATCAAAGTCCATTCGAGTTACCACGATCACTTGATCACATTATTCACAATGGATCTCACATATTCAAGGTGATGGTCCTTATTCATATTCTTTTTTAGTTGGACCTTTTGTGAGTTGTCAAGACCTCGCGAATGAGCATTGATGATGTAAGGACGCCGACTTGGGTTTTGGACCAACCATATTTTCTTTGGCTTTATGATGTGATTATAGCCTTTCTTTAATCCCTTGGGATGATATTAGAGCTTGTGGAGAGCTGAATTTTCAAGTTTGAGCTTGTTTGGATGAAGTTTGTGCTTTTTGTGCTAGTTTTGGTGCAAATAGCAATATACCCAGTGTAGGGAGTTAATGTGCAATTCACCACTTCTAGAGTGTTCCTTCTCTTCCTTGACATAATATATAGGAGAGATAAATAGGAGGGAACCTTTCTTGAACCTTGCTTGGGAAATATTACCCTAGGTGGTGATTAGGGTTGATGAGAGTGTTGAGGCCTTGACCATCTGAGTTGGTTGTGTTGTCTCAACCATGGGTTGCGACCTAGGCCGGTTTAAGAGGGAGTCATAGTTGAAACACCTCCTCTAGAGTGTAGGGTCCTGATATAGATAGTCTAGGGAGGTCTTGGGTCAAGATGGTTGACCTATCAGGGATTGTCTCGACCTAGGGTTTCTGGTGATGCTCTGTCTCAACCTAGAGGAGAAGGTGATGGGTGGTGTCATGACCGTGGGGGTGCACCCTAGGATGGTTGTGACCGCGACCATGTGGGAGTTCATGGTGGTCAATATACTACCTAGAGTGTACCATCATGTCTTGTGTGTCACGTTTAAGTGGTTGCATGTGGATGCATGTTGCTCTTACGCGAGGGCAAGTGTCCCTTGGGTTCTTTAGTGTGTTGACACATCACCCTTTGCTCTCTCTCTCATTATTCATCTATATAGCTCCTTAGTTTTCCTTGTTTTCAACCATTTCGGCCATATATCTTCTTCTTCCTTCTTTTTCTCATCCTTGGAGCCTGATGGAGCAAAGAAGGATTGATCCTTGGAGCTTTGGTGATCAGATCCCTTGTATGTGGTGATTCTTGCTCATCTTCAACCTTGGTAAGTATCTCCTCTTATTTTGCAACATTTTCCTTGGAATCTCCACTTCATATTCTTCCCTTTCTTTGTCCATGTACCATGATTGGATGTGATTGTCGTTCTTGAGGAATAAACCCTCATCTCTAAGATCATGGGCCATGGTCAGATGAAGTTCTTTCACCTTTTCCGCCTTCTTCTTCCTTGGTTTGGTTAGGGTTTCTTTTCTTTCTCCTTTTCTTGGGCTATCTTGACCTTGGAATCTTCTTCTCTTATAGGTGTTGTTGTGGATGAAAGTGGGACCTTTCATGGATCTTCTCCAACCTTTGGATCATACGCTTGGAGCTTGAAACCTTAAAGCTTGAGGATCCTTGGTGTTGAGTTTCTTAAGGCGAGTTTTATAACTTTCCACCCTCCTCTTTTTTTAGTACCCTTAATCTGAATAGCATGTTACTATTTCTCTCTCTAGAATGTACCCTTAATGTCCTATTAGATTACATCATGACCTAAAGCTTGAATGATGGGAGTTATCATGCTTTATATGCTTAAAATCTGATATCCTAATATAAGAAACCCAATTTTTGAGAGATACATGTTATGGTAGTTTATCTCTTAATTCATGATATTGGTTATGATCATATGCATGATGGACGAGGGTCTTGATGTCCTATGATGATTTAGTCTTGATTTGGTTCTATCAAATGTGTCTTATCTATCTTGCTTAAGGATATTTCACGAGGATTTCATGCCACGTGTTTTAGGGTTTTTGATGAATGTTTCAATTTGAAGTTTCCCCCTGGATAACAATTGGTTTCTTATGGTTTAACCTTCCATTTTAGTCTCCACATATGATATTAACAACTTAGATGATGTTATCATGAATTTAGGATTCAAGACTTTGAAGTACTCTCATGAAGAATACTCTTTTTCTTAAACCCTAAATTCATGTATTAATTTTATTATGTATTGACTAGGGAGATCTTGATAGTTGCAATCTAAGCTTTGGTTTTGTCACCATGACTTAAGACTAGTCCTTATGATTACCTTAGAGTTTTGGATGTTTTCCTCCTGTATTAAGGTGCAGTTTTCTCTTTTCTAATGATGTTTCTAGTTGACCACCTTGATGCTCATTTTAGGGTTTGATGTACCTTGAATCAATGAGTTTTGAGTTCAGTGACGTTTGGTGTTCTTACCATTTGACCTTATCTCAACTGAGACATAGGTGTTCTTGGTGTTTTTGGGTCGATACATATACTCATATGTGGTGTTTGGATCGAGATATACATGCTTAGTACTTGATTTGGATTGAAACGCCTATTTCGGATTCTGGTCACAATGCCTTATCTTATTCGGTGGTCACACCCCGTTGTGAAGAGGTCGTGATGTTACTCTAGGGTCTGGGTTGCGACATTACTATAGGGTCTAGGTCATGACTCGCTAGATGGTTGATGGTTGAGATGCCATGTTGTTGGTTGGACGTGATGCCCCATTTTGAATGTTGGACGAGACGCCTAGCTGCAGCGTGTTACGGTTGCAACCAGGAGATGAGGCGTCATGGTTGCAACCAGGGTAAGGGAGTGTTGTGGTCACAACTATGTGTTGAGGTTATTAGGGTAATGACCTCATGTAGATGTTTTATGGTTGTGACATCTCTTTTAATGTAGTTGTAACACATACATGATGAATAGTTGACGTACATACATAATACATGGAATGTGTTACTCATGGCTTAGGATTTTGGTGACTGTTTGTGTGTGACCTTTTCTTCATGATGGCCATAATTTTCCCTTTGTTCTGCTATGTTTTGGTGACCTAAGTGGAGTATCATGGTGTGTTTGTGACGCCTACTTTTTAATGGTCACGATCTTGATAACCTTTGGTTGAGATACCCCTCTTGTGGTTGAGTTTGACCTAGTAATGGTAGGTTGAGACCCTCGGTGGATGGTGTCTTAGTTACCCTTGGTGGTGGGGCTTTGTTCCACTTTTTTTTGGTTTTTAACACCCTTTAGTGTGTTGGGTCATGACCATGAAGGTCTTGGGTCATGACATGTGATAGTGGTTGAGATGGTTTGGTTGAGATAGCTTGAAGAAGTGAAACCCTAACCCTAATGACGTGGGAACAACATGACTTAAGGGTTGGTCGTGACATGGACCATGGTGGGAGGTCACGACCCATATGGTTAAGTGGTCAATATGGGGTGATGTTAGATGGTTGTGTGACACATCTGAACATCTAATGATATTCATGTATAAACAATTAATAACCACATATAGTGCTATTTGAAATATCATCTAATCTACTTTATGTGATGTCTCCTAATCTTTGTACACTCTAAAATGGTGGGGAGTGACGAGTTTAGGGCTGTTGGCTGGACATAACTTTGTAAACCCTAATCGGCTAAAGAGGATACCCTAACCCTAATAATGAACAATGATCTTGCTTGTATCTCTATCATGAAGGGAGTATGATGTTATGTGATTATCTCTCTATTTCTTATCTAACCATGTAAGTGTCATGAGCTTGATAATCATAGCTAGTGCATGCCATGGTGAATATGATATGACACAGATTGAATATGCCCTTGTAAGGAATATTGAGGCACTTGTGATACATGAATGATGTTGTGAAAGGTCCTATGAACTAGAACTGGATTATGGCCTAATATGAGATGTGTTTAGGGATTGATATCCCATTTCATGTTTCTTTGTTGATGATGTGATAAATAGCAATAATACATGCATCATGTGGTGATAGTGTGACAAGTCCATACCCTATATGTTTATATCTACTGAAAGAGTACTATGCCCTTCCCTTTGTAGAATTTGTTATGATTATATATGATGTAACTTTATTGATGCTAAATACACTTAATTGAATTAACTAATCAAGTGGACCTTAATCATGTAGCTTTTCCTTGTGCCATAGATCCATTCAATGTCAACACTTTTTGGATAGTGAAACGAGTTTAACTCAGAGTGCATATTTTTGAATATGTGGGAGTGAGGACAAATATCCCCTTACATATAGGATATCTGAGATAGCCATAGGTGACATGGTCTCCTACTTCTATGTTAGATAGGATTCACTAAGGGCCATACCCTAACTGGAGTGCGACTACGGGTCATAGCTCACTTCCACTAGCAGTGTGACCTGTACCAAGGCGGGCTAGACATGTACAGTTGGACTATATGTCACTGGTAGCAGTTTGACTAGTGATGTCACTGCAGGTTCACTTGTACTGATCGCGGGGGTGAGGTCGTGGATTCTGACTCTTCCATAGACCTTTTATGGCATCTATTTCAACTTAGTAGTGATCAGTTAAATTTGGGTGGTATGACTCAAATCCTTAGGGAATAATAAAACACATAACCAAATATGTAGCACATTTTCTTAGGATCAAATACAAAACATTGGTTGAGGCCTTCCTTTGCTCTTGTATAGTTCCATGGATAGAAAATATACATGTTCTTCATATTCCTTTTTGAATATTAATTGTTCTGCTGATATAATTTAACTGAATCTGCTTATCTGTTAATAGTATAATCTCCTGTGTATCTATATGTGCTTTTAATAGATTTTGGCAGAGAGTTATGACTCTCACTGGGATGTTTGGTCTCACTCCGTAGGTTCCACAATCTTTTAGGTGGGCGTGTTTATTGAGATAGAGATTGTGTTGCTGAGGTAGATATCCTGATGTGTGTAGCTATTGGATCATGGATATGTAGTTAGAGTCTAGTAATAGAGTCCTATGTGTCGTCCCTATACTCTCAGGTCCTTGGGGGTATTTTCTGGACGTTGTATATCGGTTTGAGTTTTTGAATCCACACGATGATGGTACATAGAAGATCTACATACATGAGTAGGTAATCACATGCAATATATTGTGGATAGTTAGCCAATGAACAATGTTATATATCTCCTTTTGATATGAATGAAATACAAGTGGCAACAGATTTTGGCTTCAGACATGATGAGTTCAATTTGGTGCATGGTTATGATATCAGTTTTAATTTCCTATGTTTTTCGGAAATCTGCTTGCTTAATATTATTTTCGTGTTTGGTTTTGAGTAATATCACTTTGTGTGGCAAAGGGTGTCATAGGTGATTTCTTTCTCTCTATCTTGGGTTTAGTCTTTTCTTGGAGACAAGCAAATTTTTAATCTTGGGGTGGAGGGTGGGTGGTACGCCCTTCTTTCCACCCACACCTATCTCTTTATTTTCTTGTTTTATTTCAGCAATTTTTAGATTTGTATGCATCCATTAAATTTAGTTTACTTGCATTGCATGTAGCTTATAGTAATTTTCCTTTGAATTCATAGTTCCAATGTTAGTTTGAGCCATTATCTAGTTGGATTAGTTTACATTCATGTTGCATTTCATATCAAATTTTTCATATAACCCCATCAATTGAAGTAAGTTCTTGATGTTATCTATAATCCTAAAGACACACAAATGGTTATATATCACCCTCTGTAGCTAATCAATGTAAACATCATGTTCCCTGGAAAAGATGACAAGTGTTAGAGGAACTAATAGGGATCAAACACAACATTCCTCTTATAGATAAGTGAACCATATTTATGGAATTTTCCATGCACCCCCTTATAGTATTAGTATATAGGTGTGATGAATTAGAGGAATAACTCAATGCATTTAATCAATAAACAAGTATTTTACATGATCCAAACCCTTTTATACACTTATTATTCCATCTTCTTACCTTACCAAAGAAAATAAAAAATCAATCTATAAAGTCTGCCAATCTCTAAGCTGTGGGCGACACTCCCTTATTTTCTATCTATCAGCTTATTCCATACTATCACAAAAAGATAAAGAAACGTTGTCAATCTGAAAAGAAAAGTATTTGTTCAAATAAAAAGCTATCTCAAGTCTAATAGAGTAGAGATTTGCAATTTCTTTCTTTCATAATGCCATTCATTCCATCTTTCACATAGGTCATCATTACATTCTCCTTTGATATCCATTGAGAAACCCCAATATTGGATTGTTTACATACCTATGCATTATTAAGATTCCTCAATTTTTCATAAAATTCTTATACATTTATGGTATTGGTAATGGTGGTGAGGAAGTGGTGCTATGAGGTAAAGTTAGAAACAAGGATATAAAAATGTGTGTTCCTTGAACTCGGGATGTTGGGTTGCTTGGCCAAATTGGTGGTAGGAAGAGTAATATTTGGAGCATGATTTCGATATTGTGTTACTCAAGGATGAGTAATATTCAAATTCGAGTTGTGATGAATGTCTTCATCATTTTTTTGCTTGAATTTTAGATTTAGCTTTACATATTTTGTTTGTATTCTACTCCATGTTTCACTTATCATATGTTTAGAGTAGTTTATGCAATTTGTTTGGCATTTAAATTTTTTTTTTATTTTATATGTAGGTCGATGCAAGAGAAATAGTGAAGCAATTAGCCCTCCATGAAAATCCTATGAAAATGATCAATGATTGCATATCCTCCCTCCTAAACTCTAACAATTGAAGTGAGGATCATTAGAGTATATATGGTCATTTAAATAATCATAGCTTTTATATATAAACACAAAATTAGATGATCTAAAAGCCATTGGATGCATATTCAACTACATAAACACACACACACACACACACACACACACACACACACACACACACATATATATATATATATATATATATATATATATATATATATATATATATATATATATATATATATATATAATTTACCAGGCTAGTTGGCCAACCAGATAGGTGGGTTGGCTGAATGGATTGTCCAACAGAATTCATAGTAACTATGCAAAAAGTATACCATGACACTGAAATGACTCTAAATTCCATATCTAGTTTTAGAAGTGAGTTATTCAACTTTCTTTAGAACAATAATTAGATTTTATATGCAATGACAATATACAATGACTATTTTGAGTTAGACGAGCAGCCCTACTATCCCTAAAACCCCTATGATGGAAATCTACAACAAATAGTAGGTAGTCGTTGGATGAATTTGCATGGATATGATAATTTTAATGATGATACAAAACCATTTGGAGGACTTTCAGGACAAGGATTCATGACCTATTCTATCCCATTCACAATCCTAGATTCCACCAAGGAGATTTGGAGAAGAAAGCTGGCGGCTAGATGTGAATACATGCTCTGCCATTGATATATACTAGAGAGTGAAGCTATAATTCAAGAGTTGTGATGAGACAACTAATATTCACCTCTATGATTCTACTTTCTTCATGAGCTTCTTCTTGTCCTTCTCTTCCTCTTTGTATCATTAACATGTTTAGAGAGTAGATCTATTACTGTGAAATGGGGATTTGCCCCGCTACTCGTATTTTATTTCTATATTAAAGAAATTATTTATACAAATATCTAGATTGATAATCAATGTTTAATATTTTCTTTATATACTAATCATCTATATTGCATGTTTTTTAAAAGTCTTAGACATACAGACATTAAAAGCTAAGATTATAACACCAATTTATATTGTTGAACCCTGTATGAGACCATAGATGAGCATCATATGGGGCGATGGATTAAGGATAAATAGGTAACAAGACCTCTAGCCTACAATAAGATAAACTCATGAGGATTTCATACTTTGAAAGGATATAAAATCCTTTGGCCCAAATCTAGTGTTCGTATGAAATAATAATGCAATGTTTAGAACTGTTATGTAGAATGTGATAGTGAACCCCTGTCACCCTGGTAATTTTATCTTAGTGTTAAAAATCAATTCTTTTTTAGTTTTTCATTATCTTTATTACTTAATTGATTTAGTTAACCAAACAACATTTAAAAAACAACCTGTGTTAATTAAATTTTATTAATTAGGCTAGAAATCTATTTATTTTCTTAAAAAGTTGTCCATGGGACTCGATCCTTAGCTATACTACTATAAGTCATGTTCTCTTTTAGGTGGTGATTATTGTACGCAGTTGAAGAAAACATATTGGGTTTTTCCTAGGTGAATTGGTAGTTTTATAATCTACCACACAAGTATCTATGCTGAAGTTTGAGTCGCTATCGAAATCCTCAAAGAGACTGCGTAAGTTGACTTCCTCTTGCAGGAGATGTGAGAGCTCGATATTCTAAAACTTGAAAATTCATCATGAGAACGAAGAAAGGCCTGAAAGACTATTGGGGTTGCCAATTCTTGCAAGAACACCATAAGTGATTATATCAATCATCAAATCCACTTTAGCATCTTCAATATTATTACAAAACTTCATGAATTATACTGTAGAGTTTAAGTATTTTTTCAGAATCAAAATCCTTTTTCCATTGGTGTATGGGGGAGGAGTGAATAACATGGCTATTGGGAGGTTTAGAGTACTTAGTTTTCTAAGAGTTGACACCCTTTGTGTTTTCTAAAGAAGGCATGCATTATGTTTTTATGGGTTTTTGGAAATAGGCTAGGGGAAGGAAATCTATTTTTCTATTATTTTTATTGTTATTATTCAATAAAGGTTGCTTGTTTGACCGCTCCTAGAAATTACATTTTTTTTCATTTATTTAGGAAGACATCCTGAGGGGAAGACTCCTTTGAAGGAATATCCTATAAGGGTTTTGAAAGTACCACGACCCAAAGATGAAGAGGGAGACTAGAGATGGAAAGCCAGCCATTTTGGGGATTTATAAGACCCATGTTTTGTTGATCATTTGCTTATAGTTGCTTGAATAAAACCACCTACCCCATTAGGAACGGTAAGTAGAAGCCCTTGTAAACTTGCAAAATATGGCCTTCTGGTAGAGTATACATCAACTAGTTCTACAAATATTATTTAGATCTTGAGATAGAGAAGCCAGGAATCAATGGCCAAAACCCTGGTGCATCTACTAAATGATCTTGCTTTCCTTGTTGTAAAGATGAATAATAATAAGAAGGCTTCAGTTTCCAATTACTTTTTGAAGTCTCATAGAGTTGATAGAAAGATCAACAACCATGGTTTGGCATGGTCAGAAGTAATAGGATCCATCCAATAGATAGGAAGGGCATAATGTTTGGAAGAAGGAGGTTGGTTTCTTCCTAAACCAATAGAAGGCTTGGTGAAAAACTTAGAGCAATAAAAAGGTGTAGGGAAACCAAAGAGGTGTTTGAATGGGAGGGGGAAGGTGGGTGTCATTGGGGTAAACCAAACATCCTTCCCGGAGAGGAAAGAATATCTTCATAGACCAATCCAAACAATTGTCATGAAGGAAAGAATTGGAGCAACATGGCATATCAGGCTGTCAGGTCTGACCATTGTTGCAAGTACTGGGACAATGGAGTTGGTTTTGATGTAGATATTAAAGGGGAGGAGGCAAAGGGACACATTATTTGGAATTTGTGGGACTGTTAGAGGAAAATTTTCCTTGGCCACGATAGCAAAAATAGAATTTAGAGTATTGACACCCATGGTGTTTATGACCAAAATGATTACAAAGCTTACAACAAAACAAAATTTTCAAAAGGTGTTTTTTTTTAATAAATAGGTTTCCATGAGGAATCTAAACAAATAAATAATATCTTAATATTTAATACAAAAAAATTGATTAGAATAGTGATTATAGTTTTAGGGTTTTCAAAAAGGTTAGTAGAAGCATTGAGAGACTAGGTTCTGAACGATGCTCACCTCTTTTGGTTTTGAATACCTAGACGACTAGACTTGCATACTCCTCCAAAGGCTCATCATTAGAGTAAAATTCCTCAAAGGGGGTTTTTCGTGGTGCATTGGACAGGGAGACAAGGAAGAGGCCAACTTTCTATGCTACATGCGGTAGAGTCAGTGAAGGGGTGACAGAGCCATCTATACCACAGAGAGTAAACGAAGGATCTTCATTTGAAGTATCATATTGAGATAGTCAGGGTCACTACTTGTAAGATATTCTTTCGAAGGTTGGTGATTTCCATTAATGTTTCAACACTGGAGATAAACCTCATTCATATTTGACGATTTGAGGTCAAAGGACCAAGAGCTCTCCACTTCCAACAATTTAATAATTCTCAACCACCACAGTATAGTAGAGTTATGAGCCTCTTAAAAAAAATTCCACCTTTCCTCATCTTGGTGTTCTGACAAAGAGATATATAAATAGAAGAATCTGGTTGGAAGGAGGAGGAGGTTGTCACTCTCAAGAAGTGAGGTGGAAGCAGTGAGGTAACCCTGAACAATAATAAAAAAATGCTACAATAAGAAAGAGAAAGGGGATATCGCTTTGGTATGAGAACAATCAAAGATCTATCACCAACATTTGTCTCACAAGTAATCTCAAAAGTTTATCAAAACTGTAATAGGAAGTGATTTAAGTTTCTTCAATTACTATTTATTTGAATCCTAATTTTTTATAATAAGTGTAGTATTTTGCATATTCTATATAAAAGATGAAATTGTTTGGCAAAAAACTAGCATATATATATATATATATATATATATATATTATTTGATATAGTTCGCAACAATTTAATACTGTTATAATTGATTTGAAAATGTGCAACCATGCCTTTAATCTATTTGTGTCTTAGGTCTTGAACTTTCTTAGTGAACCTATAGATTTTTAAATAGAGATGCATGCCGCATCTAAAGAAGATTTTAAGCACATATGTATATGGCACTAGTTCAGCAAGATGAATAGAAATTGTTGCATAATTGTATCTAACATTACGATGTTTGGCGTGACTTTTCAAGAGGTGAAATTGATTTGTTATACTTCAAGGAGGGAAACATTCATTTGGGTGATAGTGAGCATATATTGCACGCACTTGAATCGCTAGCTAGGTTACCATCAACTTAAATCTAAGTAATTCTCACAAGGAGAGAGGAAGTTCCAAAGAATAGGGAGAATGACTCTCACAATGACAGAAGTCATATTTGAAAGGAGTAGGTAAATGAAACCTAAACAAACCCAATAAAGAGTAGCTGCCACATATGTGAATAGTAAGTAACTGCTCATGGAATAGGTGGGGAAGCGAGTGTCTTCTCTACCATCCCTACATAAGAATAGAGATGCTGGTGCAAAAGCCTAGAGCGTCCCTATTGATTTCCCTATGTTACGTATTGAATTTCGTCTAGGATTTATGTATTTCCATCTTCAGTCCCGTACAGTCCACTCCACTCTTGTCCTGTCTATTAGGGAATGATCTTTATCCACTATCCTCAACATGAGGATTTCAGACCCCACTTGCACTAAATACCCTTGTTTTCTTTTCCGAACAAGATATGATCAGATTTTATGCAAAAATATGAAAACGAGATGAAAGGAATCAACCAGTTTTGTATAAAAGGATACCAAACAACATGTAAAATTAATGACGGTACAGCTTTTCCCAAAGAATTATGCAGAGTTTGGACTATAATTCGTGTGATCATTAGTGATTCTACGCAGATCGTTTTATTATATGCAACTCATTCCGAAACGAATAAAGACCCAGATAGAGCTTGTTTTGGATCTTCGCAAAATTAATGCTCGACGAGAGAGGGCCTGTAATGTCCGAGGTTGCTTTCTGTTGATTTGAGATTTATATTCCTCTTTGTCGACTTTTTTAATAGAAAAGAAGGGCTCAAGATTTTTTTTATTACTTTAAGATAATTGTCGCTGTTCACTCTCCACACGAGGGTCGTCCACTTCCAATTTAATATCACTATACCTTTCACTAACGCCGAGTGCCCCTTCTCTTTCACTCACTCTCGCTAGCTATGGCATGCGGATATCTGGTTATTATATGATGTTTGTCTTGCACAGGAACGTCGTGGTTATGAGAGGGACTGAAGGACTTAGGGTTTTTTGGGCGGTGCTGTGATATATCGTAGGGTGGTTACTCTTCTCAAACTCCCTCTCTGCTTGTCTATTATTGAACCTTTCGTTTTCTTGCTTGCTTTCTTTTCAATTTGCATGGGTTCTTTTTTAAGAGCTAGTACCGTTGCACTGAGTATCATGAGATGCTCAGTAGGGCTTGATTGGGTTTGTGTCTACGTCTTATTTAATATCTCCCTTTCACCCGTGCCCATATTTGTGGTCCTAAGGGGACAAAGATATCCCATCATTCCACGTGGATCACCTGAGATACCTGGTCTTTTCCAGTTGACCTCTTCTTCCCTCGACAAAGTCTTTTCCACAACTAACTTAGCTCGGAGATGAAATTTTCTATATAAAGCGCGGATGAGGTAATGGGATTCCAACACTAATAAGGGATATAACTCCATCGTATGCATATTTTTGAGAGAAGATTCTCGTATTTAAGGGAAATTGAACGGATACCGATAGTACTACACCAAGGGGATTTTTGCACAAATAACCAAACTATAGTCTATGTATATCCTAACTTTGACATATAACATTTTGGTACCTGAACTGTGTGAAATTCTATAGTTCCCATGGTTTTTAAGGATAGATGGAATAATTAAATTGAAAACTTGTCTCATTCCAATATTGTTTCTCCCCCCTCCCTTCCTCCTCCTCATGCTAACTACATAAAATTAGCTATAACAATTGGCTCCATTTCCATAATCCCATATTGATACACCCATTTATCTCGACACTCACCAGTATTGTTGATATTTTCGTACCCAACCATGCTAAAAATGTGTAATATATTCGAAACTAGTTTCTTTTGTTTGTATAATTTTTAACTGGAATGAGACCCAACAAACCTTAAACGACTATAAAATCAACTTATTCCATTACTTTTTTGGGACTTATGAGTGTCTTTACTATGGACTAACTCAATATGATGCAATCGTCATCCCTATCCACCTCCAACCCCCTCTCACTATAATTTTTTCATGACTACCAACCCACAATATCTTTGCAGTTGCAATTTCCCTTGTGCATAGTCATCCCCTCCTACCACATCTATGTTTGCATCACCATCCACTTCCACCCATCATCATCACCTGCATCCCTACCATCACTAAGATTTCCACAACATCATTCATTGACCCCTCATAGTACTAGCAACATTGATATCGGGTATGATAAATTTTGTGTAAAAGAGGAAATGGATGGAGCATGAAGACCATCATGTTGAATATCATATTTGTGGAGAATTATTTTCCTATGTTCCCTTCCCCTTAGATGGTTCCACTAGAACAGGGGGAAACATATTGGATGGGTGGAATCAAGCAATCATGGTGATGAATTTCTATTCATCATATTTTTAGTTGCATTTACATTTAATTCTTGTTTATTAATTGCATTTTCCTTCATATTTGATTTGGTTTAGGTTTTTGGTAGTTTACATAATTCATTTAGTATTCAATACAATGTTTTGTTTAATGTCTATTATTTTGATGCAAGTGTAAGAGAGAAATAATTATCCATCCATGAAAATTCTAAGAAAATGACCAAAGATTGCAGATCCTCACTTCCCAGATCTAACAATTGCAGTAAGGATCATTAAACTATAGATGGTGAATAAAATGGTCATAACATATATATACAAGCTCATAATTGGATGATTCAGAAACCATCATATGCACAATTTAATTAACTATATAACAAGTATATATATCATATAGGTTAGTTAGTTGAATTGCCCTTGATTCACTTTGTGAGATGGGCAATTAGGTTGCCCGTTGAAGGGGATATCCACAAAGTACATGAGTCGCCTAACTCACCTAGTATGTCGATCGAACAATTTGAGGGTTTGTTCATAGTATAATCTGTGATCTTGGATGCCTTATGTTTCACACGCCTAAAAAATGATCCCTTTGACTTTCTTGTAGTAAATCTCCTTCAAGCAAAGATCGATCGTCTGAATCGTTCCACGAGTCAGTTGTCTAGAAAGTATACCCCATACCTAAAATGGCTTCACATTTCACATATGATGTCAGGACCGAGTGACTCAAAATGAGGTAGAAGAAAATTTTAATTATATAAAAAATGAATATATTTACACACTACTTTGAATTGGTCAACTAACCATCCAATCGTCTATTTCACCGACTTTGGAAATCAACTACAAACTACAATTGTCAGGTCAATTCAGACTGGTTTGAAGTTTTTTCGAATGACATAAAAGGACTTGAGGAACATCCCAAACACGGTTCACAACCTATATCTCCCATGCAAAATCATATCCATCACCAAGGAAGTTCAAAAACTTGATGGCTTGAAATGGAGAGGTGCTCGGCTAAAGGATGTGACCGAAGAGTGGAGTTGTTTCTTGGAGGGTGATTTCCAAGATGATGGGACTTCTCTTCCAAACCTCTACATTCTTCATGAGCCTATTTTTCCTCTTTTCTCTTATATCTTGAACACGAACAAGGATTAGCTCATTTATTAAGGTACAAGAATTACTTACATTGCCTATTCATGTACTCTCATGGTAAAAATTTGTTGTTCATATGAATTTTTAGATTGATTATCAACTGGTTGATTTCATTCTCTAGGTATTAGCAACCTTTCTTTTATGATTTTTAGAATCCCACACATACATACCTTGAAATCTAGTATTAGAAAACTGATTGGTAGTGAACCTTGTATGAGACCATAGAAGGAAGTTCTCTAGGACATACTCAGGATTTTTAGGTAATGAGACCTTGATCTTAAAGGGAATTTTGTACTTGTGAAGTTCATACTTCAAAAAGATATGAAATTTCTTATTCCAAATCTAGACAGTTGTATATATGAGAAATTTGATGTGAGAGAGTGGATACACAGACAGTGGTGATGAAACCATATGCCTCAATTCTTTTACAATTAATTTATCTTAGTTTCAATTCGTGATTTTATTTATTGATTGCATAGTTAAATGAATAAATCTAACAAACTATGAACCAATCTATCCTTGTTAATTATTTTCTCTTATTGGGGCTAAATGTAAATTGTTCCAAAAAGATTTTCCTTTTGGTTTAATCCTAAATCTACATTGTGATAAGACCTGTCTGCACATCGGATATTATTATTGCACGTTAGTTTAGGTGAAAACCTAAATATTTATTCCTCATCGAAATTGTTGTGATATAATGTATCACATCCAAGTTTGATGTTATCACTAGGGACAACATGACTTTTTGCATTATTTATCTATGAACTTAAGATAGTTTTTTCATCTTTCTTACTTTGTTTTTGTGATTTTAATTTGATTTTCTAATTATTCTTTGTTTTATAATTTCTTAGTTTACTTTTGAAAATTTTGGTTTGTTTTTCTAATCTTTGTTTTTTTTTCATAATTCCTTTTATTTTAGATTTTTTTCTACTTAGAATTTTGTACTTAATTGGTTCTATTCTTTTGTAAAGGAAAAAGTAATAGAATTTATATTTTCATTCATAAAGTGTTTTTCTTTTATGTCTTGATCAAATTTCTATTTTTAGGCATTCATTTTAGAATGGACTAGTTAGAACTGTAATTACAATGTAGGAGATGTGACTCCTTCAATCATGGTATATTGGTCTACGCTAAGGTGGCTCCACAAGGTAAAGTATTCATGAAGAGGCTCAACAAAGAGTATAATGTTAGGATCCTGAAAAGCATATATTGAGCAGATTGCAATAAAATATGCACTGGGAAATATTATGATGAGCATTGCTATGAAGACAATTATCCATATGAAGTGGACTACAATTAACAATATTGTGGGAGTTACGATGAAGATCTTGTTATGCAAAAAATATCAACTTGATAGAGATGAGTGGATGGATGTCCTCAAAGATATTCTAGCCGACCAATAAGCATCGGTAACTAATACATAAGACCAAGGAAAAAGATTGCATGCACAACTGGGCCAACTGAATTTATATCTATCCCAACCAAGTACATTATCTAAGGGTCAACTATAGAGCCCTGGGGAAATTGGAGCAGCCCAAATTCATGATCGATGATAACAATAATACTTGTGTCATACTAGAGATGATGAAGTGTGATTTAGAAACACCGCCCTAGCATGACGAACTGGTGCCATAGGTCGACACATACACTTGTATTACCTCATTCCTAGCATCAAACCTCTTGAAATTTCAATATCAAAAGGATCTTTAAGAAGTCACACCAGGACATGACATCAATTCTAGATAGTCCACCACCCTTCCTTTTTGCATGCTCACAACCAGACGGATACAATGACCAACTAACCTTGGTCAAACTAATTATAGAAGATTAACAACCAACTTCCATGTTATATCCAACTATATTTAATTGTGAGGTACAACCCCAATAAGAGGGATACATGTTGCCACTGATTCACTATCATGTCTCCTCCACAGCTATATATGTTGTAAAATCCATGGAGGAGTCAAATATGTACCACATGGAGGAGTCAGAGCCACATGTTGATTTAGTGAAGGGACCTACTACATATTTTCTTTTTTATATTTATTGGGAAGTAGACTAGGAGGATACACGTATGCATATAAATATTTCCTAGGCTAGTTATTAAGACAAGACGGTTCCTCCTATGCCAACACCACATCTTCTATATAAAGTTCTAGGTGATGACAAGTAGCCATAGTCATATCATCCACCTAATTTAGCATAGTTGGTAAAAACTAGTTGTAAATGTGTCACGTAATATGTTAGCAAAAGAAGGTAGTCCACCTCATGTCTTCACTAATGAGTGGATCATGTAGCCACTTGACATGCACTAATCCTATTTTATGTATTTTCCTATTAAGTTGACGTAGCTACTGCACTACCTCGACTGATATATGAGTTTTTGTGGATCTTGTTGGATGGACTGTAGGGTGAACGAAAATATGATTTCAAGCATCCTAGCCCTTATTAATACCCCCATCAAGTGGACCTTCTTCAAGTTGTAAGGGCCACCAGGATGAACACCCACAATTTCTACTAGTAGATCTTGGGTTTAGTGTTTGATCAGGGATGAAAAAATTCTAAGAGTGGGTGGAAGTTTGTTGTACATACTCCTATCCACCCAGACATGTCTATTTCTATATTCTTATCTAATTTCAACATGTTGTATTTACATACATACTTTGCATTTAGTTTACTTGCATTGCATGGAGCTTAAACTATTCTTACAAAAGTTATTGGTTCTTATAGTGCTATTTAAAGCCATTATCTAGTCAGCTTATTTTGCATTCATTTTTTCATTACATATAGAATTTTTTATATTGTTCAAAGTAAATTTTAATGTTAACTATCTTTCACAAAATATGTCGATGTCTATATATCACCCTTTGTAAACAATGAGTATAGGAATCATGCTCTCTAAAACATATGGTAGATGTTAGAGGAGCCAATAAGGATCAAATACAATGTTCCTCCTACTAATTAGTGAATCACATGTATGACATTTCCATGAATCACATTATCATGTCATTATTTGGGTAAAATGACTTATAAGAATTACATGATGTAAGTCATAAAACAAGCATTCCACATGATTCAAAACTTCTTCTACACTTCTTCTATATTCTTACCTTCCATCCACTAAAATGAAAAGAAAAACTACAACCACTAAGTAAGACAAACCCTAAGATCAGAGTGGAACACATCCCATATCTCTAAAGCTACTTCTTCCATACCCCTCTCTATATAATAGGGGTGTATCACCAAGAATAAATAAAAATATGCCAATGTGCACAAAAAGAAAATGATACAATGTATGTATTTATTGAAATAAATTGAAATCTCAAAAAGAATAAAGGAGAGATCTACGTCCTTTCTTCCATACCTCCATTCACTTAATTTTCCATTTGGGAGGTCATTATATACTCCATTGAAATCCATTGAAAAACTTGGGTGTTGGATTATGTGCATACTTGTGCTTTTGCAGGACTCCTTAATTTTCATGAAATCCTAAGACATGGGTGGTATAGGAATGATGATGAGGAAGTAGTATTGTGAAGTAAAACAAACAAAGTTAATACATAAAGGCATGTCCCATCGTCTCGGAAGGTTTGTCAGCTTGACCATATTGGTGGTAAGGATATAAGTGATGTGAGTATGAGGCATGCACATTTGTTTAAAGTATATATTTGGAGAGTTTTTGAAATTTTTGTTACTCCAGGATGAGAAACATTTACATTTGACGTTATCTGAAGAATCTCTATTTTCCATGTTGTTATTTTCATCTTACATTTAGCTTTTACATGTTTCTATTTCATTTTAATTTATATTTCACTTATTTTAACTTTTAGTAGTTTATGCAATTTATTTGGTAATTAATGCATTTTATTGAATGTTAGGATTTTGTTGCAAATAGAAGAGATAAGAAATTATACCTCTATGAAAATCCCAAGAAAATGATCAAGGATTGCATATCCTCACTCCCCACTCCAACGACTAAAGTAAGGATCACAAAAGTATAGATTGTCAATAACTTTCAAATAAATCTTGGAATTGGATGATTCAAAATCCATGGGATGTACAATTTAGTTACTAAAACCCATATATTATACAATTCAGTAGATTGACTGACCCTTGACTCACTTTGTGAGTTGGTCGACTAGGTTGTAGGATAAAGGAGATCTTCTTGGAGTAAACAAATTGCCCTAACTCACCTTATGAGTCGGTCAACCAATTTGAGGTATTTTTCATAGCAAAATCTAGGAGCTTTGATGATTTATGAGTTGCCCAAATCTCTAGTAGTAAATCTTCCCCATGCAAAGATTAATCCTCGGACTCATTCCTTGAGTTAACCAATTAGAATGTATACCTTGACACTAATATTCACTCTAGATTCCACATCTAATGTCAGAATTTATTGATCAGGATGCATTGAAAGTAGAATCAATTATTTACAAAACTAGTATGTTTAAGGACCACTTCTACTCGGTCATTGGACATCAAGTTGAATGTTTCACCATCTTCAAAAATCTATATCAAATCAAAACCATCGTATATATTTAATGTTACTTGAAATTTTTTTGGCCAATGTAAAAGGACTTCGTAGATGTTTACTATATGATTGATATTTTTGCCCTAATTTAGGGCTTCATCTTGTGTTGTTTTTCTCTTTATGTAGACCTCAAAATTAGTAGAATTACTGAACGTGACCCCAAAATGCCATGTGTATAACTCTCATGCACTATTATGAATACTTGACCTAATCATGACATGAAATTTGATCTTTAGAGCATCTTGCCAATGTAAAACCTAATTTTGTTTGAATCTTACCCTAGTTATGATGTACACTACACTATGGATTCAATTAAGTGGATTGATAATATTTATGATATCAGATCAAAATGGATCTCTTTTATACTCTAATGATGACAATCCTATATGAAAATGACTCAAAATGACTTGACATGGAAATATTGGTACTTAAGATCACTATCTAGCCCAAATCTAGAGATTGTACCCCTAAAATTATTGAGATGTCTCATCCTTAGGTCTAAATGAACCCATGTTTTATGATGTAATTTTATAATAACCATTCACGACCTAGTTGAAACATGAAATCACTATTGAAGGAAGTGGTAGTTATACATAGGTGAAATATCCAACCACCATTAGAATGATTATGATGAACTAATTTTTTAAGGTTACTCCAATTGTACTTATTTTTTATCTCAATATCCCATTGTTGAATCAATTGCCAATATATAGTGAAGTTTGCTAAAATCTTTTTCCATATCAAGTGGTTATCTTTTGCTCTACTCAAGCTACTATTTATCCTCGTGTTGGCCAAACTAGTGGTATTGAACTTGCTTGTATATATGCATGATTAAATGTGTGGCTTTATATAATTATTTGCGGTATTTTTTCACAATGAAAAGTATTTTCATTTTACTTTGAAAGTGTTGAACGAACCTTGAAACATAATTAAACTTGCGCATTAGACAAAGCTTGTACAACTGCATATATTATCTAGTAAGGACACAAGGTTGAGCATCCTACTTGAGTAGTCAAGAAAGGATTGAGAGAGATGATAAAAAGTGTTTACTCTTTACCTAGTCATGTAGTCCATCACATTGAAACAAAGGTTAGTAATAGCTTTAACTTTAATGACCATCACAAACCATTCCTTTGGGAAGTTGATTAGTGTTCATATAATGTTGTTTAGTATAATGGAAATGCACCTAAAATGCACTTGCACATTAATAAGAAAGTCTTTAATTTTGTTTCTTTCTTTCTTATTATTATATTGAGTTTTTAAAAGAAGATATGTTCTCTTAAACCTATGATTTTTCGTCTATTATAGAGTACTCAACATAGTTGTGTTGATGTCTAGCCATTTTATGATGATAGGTAGCATGTACATTATGACTCTTCATGTGATTTTTTCTTCCACTATATTATTATGATCTTCTACTCTTACTCTTCCAGAATCATCTAATGACATGAAAATGAAATGCATATGGTTGAAATAATGAGACTAAAATCTTTTTAGGTACTACTCGAGTTTCTTTTGTTATGACATATTGTGTCATACCTCAACTCTTCTATGTTGTTGATTGTAGTTTAATTCATGAATATGCTATTTGACCCATTACAGGGACAAAATTATTGGTCCTCTCACCTTTTCCTGTCTAGCCATTAGGGATTTTGATTTGGGTAATAAATAATTCCCAAAAATGGTATTAGAGCCATCACATATCCTTTATGCATGTTTGATGACCCAATTCCTCATATCTTAGATAGTCTTCTAGCATCTCATATCATCTTCAAGGAATACCTAAGCCACCCATTAGAGATGATGATTAGTTAGTTTATCATCTCCTCATGTGATCTCTTTCATGACAATTAATCACATGATCTCTAGATTATGGGTAGCTTAAGCATGGGGGAAACTAAAATTTGGAGGAATTGGTAAAAAATTGAGTAATATAATAATTATGCCATTATATGACCTTAATTTGAGACTTAATTATGATTAGTGACAAGTACTATTGAATGTAAGAACTCTAATATGACGCCTCAAATCGTACAAACTCAAATTTGCCAAATGCAAAGCTAATGATTTCTATGTTTGAGGTAAATAGATTACAATCTTAATATGATGAAATAAGGATGATTTATACCTTATGCCTTGCAGCTGATGAATTCCTAATTTGATTATCCCATGTTATCCTATTTCTTATTAAACCACAAACATAATTAAGCAAACTTTCCCCTATTTGATATGTATAATGATCATTCTTTGAAATGACTATGTTTATGGACTCTCAAAATCATGATGAAAGACTTGTTACTCGAGGCATTTCCTTATTGATATATTTTTCCTTTTGTAATCTCAATTTTCAATAATATATATATATACACACACACACAGATATATATATAGGGCTCATCTTTAATACCTGCACGGGTAGCCTGATTTTTCACTACCCGCCCATCCAAAACAGTAACTATATAGTACACAAGAGTAACTCTTAGATCAATAGAGTAACTATGTGGTACACAAGAGTAACGCTAAGACCAAAAAAGTAATTGTGCAGAAAATATACAGTCAATAAATATAGGGATGAAAATATTTGGGGAGCTAGATAAAATGCTCCTCTACAATTGTGAATTTTTTTAAAAAAAACTATCAGGAAGGGTGCACGGGTAACTACTCATGCGGGTATTAAATAAATCCCCTATGTATATATATATATATATATATATATATATATATATATATATATACATATATATGGATCTCAAACATTCCCTAATTATTCTCTAACTCTTAGAGTGCCCAATTTGACATCTTTATTTCCAAAATATACCCTTACCTTTCGTAGGAAGGTACAACATTTACATATTTGATTGTGCAAAATCTTGAAACATGGTTTCCTTATTATAATATTGATCTTTGACTACATGACCTTACGAAACACGATTTGAAAGTTGATGCTACCATTTTTTTATATGATTGATGGTTCATAACTTTGATGAAAAAATTTCTAGGTTAGGATGGTAGTTTGACTTATGAATCACCTAACCTAGGAAACATCCTTATTGTGAATACCTCTAAATTGTCATCTTGTTGATTATTTAGATTCTAGAAAGGTAACCTTTTCCATGCGATTTTGATTTCTTGACCTAAGTCTCTAATAGATTATACCAATGATTGTATTTACACTCATCCTTGAATCTCGATTAGACAATGATCTTGAGTTTTGATGATGTTTATTATGGCTTGTGGTCAAGTCCCTGAAAACACATAGGTCTGGTCATTCATTAAGATCATTACCATGGTCAAAATGATTCATGATTTATATCAAAAAATATTGCTCTATTAGGCTTGATTGATATATGTGGATGAATGATCACCCCTAGGGTATAAATACAAATCTAAACACTAGATTTCAAATGTTTGGACCCATGACTTTTATGCCCACACTTTGACACTCAATATTGATTTATAAAACCTTGAATCATATTATTGATCTTGATATTAATTCTACTCCTATGATCACAATGTTTTGACCTTGGTATCACCATCGATATAAGATTGATGACCTTCATGTTCCTTAATTTTGAGATTTTGAAACTATGATTATGTTGATTCTCTCTACTAAAGGATGAGCTCTCATGTGGACTAGGGTGGGACCTTCCATTAATCTTGAATGTGCAATCAAAATATTGAAATATGATGTTTGTCTTGAATTGTTGTAACATGAAATCTCAATCATGGATGTATAATTCCACCTAAGACAATGTAGAATTGGGACCCTAAATACTGGGAATGAAAGTCATGATTTATTATTGATTCAAAGATATTTACTATTTTAACCTAAACCGTGATCTCTCCAAATTTGTGATTCATTTGATAATCTTTCCCAATTTTTGATGTAAGTGATGATCTTTTCAATTTGATTATCCATGTGACTATGTGTTGTCTATGATGCTAGATTTCTTTATTTTGAAATCATTTTGATATCAATGGAATACCAAGGTTATTATGATATGGAGTATAAAATATGAATCTAGGTTATATGATTGATTTGATTTTGGGGGAAAATTCCTTTTAAGGTGTGAAGGTTGTGATAACCTGGATTTTTCTCTCTCATTAAATTAATGTACATATTCATTTATTAGATGCTATATTGTTCTAAATAACCTTCCCCATTCTCAATTGGATAACTTTGAGTAACATTATGTTTAGTTGATGCATTATAATTGATAAAATATCAAATTGTACTTAAATGACTAAAGTTGAGTGTGAATTAGATTTTGAAACAAATTTAAAAAATTGAATATCCTCACCATTACCACCTTGGACCCAAACTTTCAATTTAAGAAGTAGAAGAAATTTTTTAATCAATGGTGAAAATTACATGCAAATTGGAGTCAATATTAAGAGATATGATTATTACATGACTTCTCAAGAAACCCTATTTATTTGGTTTGATATTTGAATGTGACATGCCATCAATCCGGCCCAACTTCTCTCAACCAATCAAAAATTTTCTTTGCTTAGCCACAAATTACACTTGCCATCAATCCACTTGTTTCACCTTGTTCTAATGCAGCCCTTGGATTGGATGGTGGATCCAACCAAGATCCAGCAACCACAGGTTCATCTTCCCCATCTCCTCCCATGGATGGGAGGACATGGTTGGAGAAAAATCTCCAACCAATCTATAGATCCTTAGGAACATATATAATGCTCTCTTTCACTTTCATTATTCCTCTTTCTTCCTCCCCTTTCTCTTGAAACCATTTTGTGCATTTTCATGGCCAGTAGTTCCATCCCCACTTAATCGTCAACCTCCAACTTTGACAACCACCCCAGCACCTCCGCAACTCCTTACCAAAGGATCTTCAACCCATGGTTGGCTTTTTTCCATCCCAGTAGGGGTGGGTGTTGAATTCTTAGGTCATAGTGAACCCCCTTGGTTGGTCTCCCGCTTGCACAAGTAGGATTGGTCGTAGCCCAATACCACTACGCATGTAGGAGGGAAAATTATTGGGAAGCAATCAACAATGTTTGAGTTGGTTGCAGGCTTCAAGCAGATAGTTAATGGTGGTTAGCAGCTTCTACAACCACTAGTGGGTAGGCTCCTACACCTATCTAGGCTAGACTAAGGGCCCAAATCTTGAATGGCCCAATTTCATGTATATAATCTTTCTTCCCTTCTTTTCACTGAAGTGTTATGTTGAATCTTTGAAAAATTGTTGAAAATTGATTCTTTTTCCGATTTGGATATATTACATACAATTTTTTATATAGAGAATGAGATATTTCGTGTAGATATATTTTTAAGAAATAGTTCTATTCATATCTCATGTTATGCTAAAAATAACATATTATCATTTTTCACTTGAGTAATGTTATAGAATTCTCATCAATGATTGTATACATCTCAAATCATTATTTTTGCTTAACATCAGTATGTGTTAACAAGTAATTACCCAAGATCTCACTTTGACTCATTATTATTGTTTAAATGATGCTACTTCTCCTTCTACTTATACCGCTACTACTTCTACCGTTTCTAATGTTGTTGTTGCTACTTCTACTTCTACTGCTACTTCTACTACTACTTCTACTACTTCTACTGCTACTACTACTACTTCTACTACCAATAAAAAGGAGGAAGATAAAATTCAAACTACACATAACTATCACCAAGGGATCGAAGGTTTAAAAAATTGGTACACATATAACAACATTTCATTGCGGTAGTAGACTTAGAGAAGGAGCCCAAAACAACTGACCTTGGCCACATGGACCACGTCGTACAAGATGTCAATCAAGACCATTGTACAATCAATAATGAAGATTTAGGGGAGAAAAAGGAATAATAAAATGAAGGGGATTCTCTTGTCTTGTTAGTTTGGGAATAGATCATATTTGTCTTTTTCAATGGCCACCCCAAAGAAGTGCATATGAACAAGGTGGAAGAACCTATAATGATGCAAAAACCAGAACAACCTGAGCAAGATTTCCACCTCAACTACAGGTTGAACCCGAAGTCACAAAAAGAGAAAGGATGCAGACACAACAAAGCATGCCTGGCTAAAAATACATAAAGTTCTACCAATCCTAGGGGAGGATCTCATACATCATTTCAACTTATGTGTGAGAGAATTATTACTTCCTCTCATGATTTTTCTTTGTTATCATCTAGAGTACAAGAACTAACAATGCAGGTAGAAAGCATACACTCTAGGACAACACCTTTCTCGTAGTTTACGAAAGATATGGTAGAATATCAATTCCAGATAACTAACAACATGGCCACAATGACAGTAGAACTAGCATAATTGTGGAGAGAGCTAGATGAAATGAGGCAATAATAGGATGCATTCAAGGATGAAATGGAGAACGAGCAGTAAATCTATGAAGACAAGCATGCAAGGAAAAGGATATAACATGGGAAATTCCACCCCAGTCATCTTTTTCATCAAGTTAGTCAATATCATTGTCTTTAAGGGGATCAAAGCATCCACCATTAACCACCGAGAAAGAAAGCAATTTGAAAGATTCCCAAAGAAAAAAAGTCTTCCACACCATCGCAATCAACCTAAACCTCTCTTTGATAAACAATGAACATATACACACCAAACAACAGGATCAGGTCGAGCTGGTTCAACCTATGGAAGTCCCTCCGCATCAACAAGAAAGAAATCGGTGACCTCCGCCAGTAACTATAGTATTGCATAAGCCAGTGATATTATATGATGAAGATGTTTCTAGGGAATAATACAAGATGAAGCCGCCCAAACTATAGAGTGGGTGTTTTCCAATTTCGCAAATCCCATGGATATGGATGTCTTTACATTATATCTATGTAACTTGTACCTATAGTTTGTAAAAATTGATGATGTAACCCCAAGATATAATGCAACGTCTAATGGGACCCCAACAGATCAAGTCAAAACAACATGGGAAATAGTAGAAGAATCCGTGATAGAAGAGTTCCTGGCAGTTGAAGAGCATTTTGATGAAGTTAAATAAGGGATGAACTCCTTCAATGATGCCCTTGCCAAAGACTGTACTACCTTTTTTAAGGACCTAAAACTTCAAGAGGAGAAACTAGGCCCTATGCCTCCACCCCTTCCTTGCAAAATGGAGGGGATGGACATGATGGTAGATTTCAAGTATTTTTTGTAGAGATGTGCATGTCCTCAATGATGCCATTGATGATAAGCTTCTTGAATAAGGCATCATTTAAAACAAAGAGATAGCATCATCAAACCAGCTCGCATTCCAAGAAGAGGAGAAGTAGTCTAAAGAAAAAAAAGAGACTCTCCCTCTAGTGAGTCAGACTAAGGGTGTGTCCATCAGACATACAAAGACAAAAACGCTTCCTATAGATACCAAACAAAGAGGAATAATTAAAAGACAAAGTTCCTACATACAAAGTCCTCCCAGTTGAACCTGAATATATTGACTTCCTAGAATTATAAAGAAAAAAATACCAATAGGGAATGTCAAAGCTTACTTCCCATACTTCAACAGATGGGCATGCAAGGGTCTGTCACAAGATTACTTATCATTACTCATTGATAGACTGAAATAAGATAGTATTTGTGGATATATTGTCTTCCAAAGGGATTGGATCTACATCTTGAAAGATGATGTCCATGATACATTAAAGGTTAATGGGTACATGTCTATGAGTACAATGTTGGCTTGCCAATATCTGCTAAGGGATGGTTTGCTAACCATGCACATTGTGTGTTTCCTTCTTCAAGTGGATATCCTTTAGAACAAGAGCTCGAAGAGAAAGAGAGACTAATAGAACACCTACAAACCTCTATTTAGAAGTTTATCTTCCTTCCTCTCCTACATGACGATCATAGGACACTCCTGGAAATCAAATCAAGGTAAAAATCATGGTCATGTACAATAGTTATAATGTTGAGTACAGACCAAAAAGATACACAAAGATAAAAAAATCCATAGAGAGTCACTAACGAAAAGGTAAAATCCTCTAGAAAAGTGATCAACAAGCTCATCCAGACTCATGTTATGGGATATATACACATCCCAGTTAAAGACTTTTAAAAGCCACAGTTCTATCGTAGAATCCCTCAACAAGTACACCATTCGAATAATTGTGGCTTCTACTGCCTCAACTGGTTGCAATTCCTCGCCTTGAGGGGTGTAAGGGTTGAAATTCTGCAACATGAGCACTATCACCCTCTTTGCAGAATCTGTTGGTATGTATGCCTTGAGAGCCAATCATGGGATTATTGGTGGGATACATTAAGATTGATTTGATAAACATCAAAGGCAAGCTTCCAATTATTTCTAGTTCAGTCATATGAGATAATGATAGAATAGATTGAATGTTTAGAGAATGACAGTACTCAATGACGTATGCTTTCAGGTTAAGGACATGAATGATGAGATCATACAGATGCTAAGAGTTTGTACATTCTTATTATGCCCCTAGTCAGATGTCATTATGGAAGGTAGATAGACAACAATGACACACAAGACTAGATTGTGGTGTTGGTTGATGACAGAATCTTGTTAGTCATGATATGGAGATATCAAACCAAACACATAGGTACTTGTTAGAGAACAAGTGTACTGGACAAACCCACCATGAGTTTGACACATGGAACCATGACATGGTAGTCACAGTCAGTTCTCACAGTGATGGTGGTGAGTGTGATTCTTTGACCTAAAATCACTACACTCAACACATGTCATTGGGTACACTTTGACATCATCAAACGCAACCCTGAAACATGGGTTGTTATAAAGGTGATGATTGGGTGACTGTGACACATGGGGCTTTTGATGGGTGAGTGATAAATATGGGATTTGTCTCTCTCGAGGGAGTTTGATATCCATGGCCACTTGATGAGTAGGATTGAGATAGGCATAAATACATGTGTCAATCAATATGTGATATTAATGTCATACATATCTCCTCCAATCTAATATGAGATCAAGAAAGTGAATGAACGTTGAAAGGATGACTCTTCAGTGATAAAGGAATTATACATTCACTGTAACACCATTCACAGATTGTAGGATTGAAAGTTATTCTCCAACTTTTCTTTTCACCTGGGTAGCACTGCTGTGTGACAGGCACCGATCTTTGCTTGTGAAGTCATAAGTGTTATAGACTTTCACTGCCAACGTGAAATGGGCTTGCAGGGTCACACACATAGGATTTTACCTAGAGGAGGAGTTTATCCACAAACGATGTTTAGATTGATTACTAAAGGAGTTTAGTACTTCAATTAAACAATTAATCAATTGATAACTCAATATCATAGTATTGAAGGTGTTGGACCGATTGATTAGAGTATAGGATTGATTGAAACTGCAATTGACTGATTTTGCACAGTCTGCACTCCCAACCGATCGGCTCATATGATGAACCGATTGGCTCAGGACAGGCTGAACTAACCAGTTCAAGGGTTGAACTGATTGGAACAACTGGTCCAAATGAGCAAGTTGGGAAAGTCAGGTTGGCTAGAAATTTCACTTCGTTTCACTTGTCTAATTTGATTGGAACAAGAATTGGTATTTAGATCAATTCGAAACAAAAGAGGAAAAGTCAATCGGGAACTGACCAGGGCAGTGAACCGACCGGTTCAGAAGTGAACCAATTGTCTCAGGTGCCCCAACCGATTGGTTGAGGTGTGAACCGATCGGATCACGTCCCCAACCGACCGGTTCATGCTTGAAACGATCGGTTCAGCTGGCGCAGTTGATTGTTTTGTGGAAAATCTTGAACCCTTCTACTCCTGCTTTAATCCCACATTGCCCGGGGTAGAGAACCCTATCCCATGACCCTCTTATATATATAGGGGTACTGGGGGATTCTCAAAGTACAACACTGAACACTAGTTTCTCTATAAAGTTTTCATTCTCTTTGGTTGTGGTAACTGAGAGAGCTCGAGCAAGTGATACCCGATAAGGGAGGCACATCAAGGGAAAGACAACTATAGAAAAGCAACTGGTGGAAGGAGAGTGTGTCAGTGACTAGTACGCCGACAGGAGGGTACGACTCCTTCCGATTCCTTGTGGGATAAGGAGATTGGAGTTCCAGGTGGTCCATGTAGACTACTACAGAGGCGGGAGACTTCTGCCGCTTGGAGGAAAGCTATCAATCCCGACAGTCCCAGTGTGACCAGGAGCTGTACAGACACCGTCCAATACCAAAGGTGAAGACCACACAAGTTGTGAGGTAATGTCTCTGAGCAAGCCTCGAGACAAAGTATGCCTCTATAAACTATCCTTCCTATTGTATAGACATTGACGCGATTCCTTTTATAATGGGTTCGGGGAGAAGAAAATTTTTATTTCCGCTGCCTTCTCTGTCCCCCCTAAAACCCAATAGTAGTATCAGAGTCATGTCAACTACTTTATACTTTAGGATTATCGATGTGATCAATTTTAGTTTGTCACCTTTATTTATTGCATATGATGTGAATAAAAAAAATTGGCTTTATGCATGTCCAATCCTAAATCCACAAATCCCAATATACATATATGATATGTATTATTAATTCACTCAATATGCGTCGCCCTTAAATGAGTTTTGTGGTGGATGTATAGCGTCGTTATGGCCAATAAACCCTATGTATGTGTGCTTGGTTGAATGTGGTTGCTTGCATCTCAGTCTGTGCACCGATTCTCTATCTCTTATTCCTGATGTAACTCGAGATAACTCAAGATTTATTTCCTACCTTTGCTCCCCCCGAATGTAACTTGGGTTTTCCCTAATCAAATGTAAAATAGGATAGATATTTTATTTCCTGTTATGTCAAAGAATGACGGACAACCTGATGACAATTGAGACGATCGATTCAAGGCGTGAACAGATCGGTTGGCATCCCAGACAGCCAGTTCGAGGAGCAAGATGAGCGGGTGGCAGCCATGAGGAGATGCATGATGCCTAGGCGAACCGATCAGTTGGAGGAGCCAACCGATCGTATGGTGGCACCCAGTTGACCGGCCAGAGTGAGCAGTTCATTCATGTGATGAGCTGATCAACGCAGATGGATATAACACTTCATCATGAACAAGTTGCATGTGATGTAGACCTAGATGACCGTGATTTCTCTTGGCTCGAGGAATCACATTAGGATGGCCATAATCATCGCTTTTTTTATCGTTTCGCATGTTTTTTATGGGATATAGCATGTATATATTACATACTATGTATTGTGGTGATTGGATATGTCTATGTACCTATCAAACCAAATCCCTCATCTAAATATTAAGTCTTATACGCCTTCCATTAGCAAAACACATGAAAAACTCGATCGACCAAGCGTAGGTTATGCCAAAGCGATGTGCGCCATCCATCTTGTGGAAGTGTGAAGGGTACACATGTAGGTTCTGCCAAAGCAGGGTGCATGTTTACCGTGTCAACTTTTGGGATAGACTTAACTGGTGATTCTTAGAGCATCTAAGCCCAGAGACATAGAATGTTCATGGCAAGGTGTTGTGCATGTTCATTCATCAAGAGTTTCATATGATGCAATTGGCATGATGGCCTACCTAAATAGTCAAGATTATGGGCGATCAGCCAAAGCTGACTCATGACTTGATGAAATCTGGATCTTGACCCACTAGAAGGTTGTACGTTGCAATCTTCCGAATTGATGGTGAGGGATATCAATTTGAACAAAAAATAGTGGGAGCGATAATTAATTAAAGTCCTAATTATATCCTCAACCTTTCAAATCAATCAAATAAGTCAAAAATGAGTTTTGGACTAAATTGCATATATTTCCTTTTGCAGTAGAAATGACAACAAACAACAATCACATTTCATTGTGATTAGTCCTTGAAAAGGACAAGCTGAATGGGACTAACTTCCACGACTGATTTAGGACATTAAGAATTGTTCTTACTCAAGAGTGAAAGCTCTATGTCCTGGATACTCCAATTCCAGAGGAACCTGCTCCTACTGCAACAAAGGCAGAAAGGGATGCTTACAAGAAGCATTCTGAAGATGCCATTGATGCAAAGTTCTTGATGTTGTGCTCCATGAACCACGAGTTGTAGAGACAACATGAGAACATGGGTGTCATTGAGATGATTCAGCATCTCAAGAACATGTATGAAGATCAAGCACGGCAAGAGAGATATGATGTCTCTAGGGTGTTGTTCAAGTGTGTCATGATAGAAAGAGATCCAGTTGGTCCTCACACGCTCAAGATGATTGGGTATGTGGAGAACCTGACGAGATTGGGATTTCCCATGAGCCAAGAGTTGGCTACTGACGTGATACTACAATCGTTGCCAGAATCCTATAGTCAGTTTGTGATGAAATACAACATGAACAACTTTGAAAAGTCATTGACAGAGTTGTTAGGCATGTTGAGGACAGCGGAGGCACAGATGAAGAAGGACAAGTCTAAATATGTGATGATGATAAGTAACAAGAAAGGCAAGTCCAAGCACAAGGGCAAGGGCAAGGGCAAAGCTAAGAAGGGTTCTGATGCTAGCCAGCAGCCCAAGGCATCTTCAGCTCTCAAGGCCAAGGGAGGTGTGACCAAGAGAGGCAATTGCCACCATTGTCAAAAGTCAAGACATTGGAAAAGGAATTGTCCACTCTATCTGGAAGAACTAAAAAAGAAGGAGGTGACAGACGTCTCCACCTGAAGGTGTCATGAAATAAACTTGTAACACTTTTTGAGGTATATGATACCAAGATATAAAGTGTAAAGAAACCAATAAATGGGGCAAATGTTGCCGCCATAGATAGGAGTACTTTAGTTTTTTTAGCCTTAAAGGCATGTAATAGAGTTATGAACTACTATTTCATATTTTTGAATAGATAGAAACACATTATTTTGCATATTGTATGACAATAATAGCAATTAATAAAGTTGATGTTTCCTTATGGCAATGCCTTATTTATCTTGTGGTACTTGGTATGCATAAGATAAAATGATACCTAAAAGTTATTGATAACTCAAACAATCAAATTAGCATAAATCATGAGAAACTCATTTCTAGTTTCCATATGATGTATAAATCTAGACTCTTTTAGTTAGAGAACCAGTAAGAGACATGAATCTCTTAGACATGATCAATCAATCTTCACTAGTAGTAGTGGGAGAATGATTATCCTATTAGGTATGATACATGTGATGTATTTACATACCTATTAGAGTTAATGCTAGTACTTCAAATAGTGTTTATCAAAATACCAATATGAATATCTTGAAGTGTTCAAGAATATCATAGATGAAGTACGGATTTGGTAAAGTGTTAATTCTTAATGAGATCAATGAATGAAATACTTAGACCAAATGTTTGAGATCCTTATGAGTGATTATGATAGTGTATCATAGTGAGCTCGTGATTAAGACATGGTGATGTCTAAATCAAAAGGAGTCATACTCTAAGGAGTTAGAGGATGATTATCAAATAACTAATTTATTCTTAAATAAAGAATACCCCACACTAATAAAGGATAATAAGAATCATAAGGAATTGTGAGTTCTTATATCCTTGACAGATACACCTCGATTATCTATGTGATGAGTTGGTCATGTGATGAGTCAACTATCTAGATGATATTGAGGAACCGGATTTTGAGTTATGGTTTATGACCATTACATCCTAAGTGACTTCCATGTGAACCATAAGGTATGACCTTGATGATAGCGCCCATTGGGATGAAATCCATAAGTGTGAATGAGTCTTAAGCGTTAAGATACATGGATAACATTTTGAGAAGGATGATGCTTGTTGATTGCAACTTAATGACTAAAAGATTTGGTATATGGATACTAAAACTGCATTCCTATGAGGAATAAAAACAAGGATGTGTACGTGACACAACCTATAAGGTTTATGAATCCATTAATGTAAATGAAGTCTATAAGTTACAATGGACTAATCAATGTGATTGATTAAATACAAGAAACTCAGAGCTAGATCTTTACTTTGATAATATGGTTAAAGGGTTTGACTGATATGTCAAAGATAAAGAAGGGATATGTGATTTAGTGGGAGCGTATTTTCATTCCACATGTCAATGAGGAATGAGATGTTCTAGAATGGAAATCCAAAGTGGAAATTATATTTAGGGAAGATAGAGATGCTTCCTATGTGATAGGAATAGAGATCTATAGAGATAGTTCTCGAAAACCTCTTGACCTGAAAAGAGAAAGCATACATTGGAAATCTATACTAAAGGATTCAGTGTGTACAGATTCAGTGGGAGAAAACTTGTCCATGTTACATGGAGTTAGTATCCTAAGGCCAAGTGTCCAATTCATATGAAGAATGGGAACACTAAGAATAGATATGGATCTATCATTTATGTAATCATCCCATTATCTTGTGTGTATGGACATAGAAAGAATAAAATGCATTCATCATCTTGTATGTAGGACATGAAAATATGATGTGCTCATCCTGATAACTCGTATGTGGGACTTGATGAGTGGATGTCTGTCTAGTTCCAGTAAGGGTTACTGGAATACCATAAGAACTTGATAAGAACTTGAGAAGTACTAGTTCTATGGAAATAAGGAAGGGTTCACTGTAAATAGTTACACTGATGCGAACTTTCGAGAAGGACAAAAAATTAATCGCAAAATTTATATGGCATATATATAAAAGTGAATGTTTGTTGATAAATGAAAACATTCCAATAAAGCCATTTTAAAAGGAAAAGTTGAGTATTCGTGTGTTAGAGAACAACAGTGGATACTATATGGATCTAGGAGTTCATAGAGATGAACTTATAGTTATTCTGGTCATTAATGACAAGTTAGGAGTGCTTGGTCATGCAATGTGGCTAAAGGTTAGTGAAGGAATACTAGATCGCATATTACGACAACTCCATCTCATACGTGTAACGTACAACAAAGAGATGAGAGACATGCAGTTAATACCGACTTTGGCAAAGTGTTTCCATAACTCACTATGTTAGCACTAGAGCATACTAACATGTGGGACATGTTTGAAGATCACTATGAATATGATTCAAGGGTGATTGGCTCACAGTGCAAGTGGGAGTCTGTTGGTATGTATGCCCTGAGATCCAATCATGGGATGATTGGTGGGATACATTAAGATTGACTTGATAAACATCAAAGGCAAACTTCCAATTATTTTTGGTTCAGACATATGAGATAATGATAGAACCGATTAAATGTTTAGAGAATGATAGTACTCAATGACGTATGCTTTCAGGTTAAGGACATGAACGATGAGATCATACGGATGCTAAGAGTTTGTACATTCTTATTATGTCCCTAGTCGGATGTCATTATGGAAGGTAGATAGACAACAATGACACACAAGACTAGATTATGGTGTTGGTTGATTATAGAATCTCGTTAGTCATGATATGGAGATATCAAACCAAACACATAGGTACTTGTTAGAGAACAAGTGTACCGGACAGACCCACCGTGAGTGTGACACATGAAACCAGGATATGGTAGTCACAGTTAGTTCTTACAGTGATGGTGGTGAGTCTGATTCTTTGACCTGAAATCACTACACTCAACACATGTCATTGGGTACACTTTGACATCATCAAATGCATCTGTGAAACATGTGTTGTTATAAAGGTGATGATTGGGTGACTTTGACACATGGGGCTTTTGAGGGGTGAGTGATAGATATGGGATTTGTCTCTCCTGAGGGAGTTTGATATCTATGGCCACTTGATGAGTAGGATTGAGATAGGTGTGCACACATTTGTGAATCAGTATGTGATATTGATGTCATACATATCTCCTCCAATCTACTCTGAGATCAAGAAAGTAAATGAACA